>CM063500.1:108843307-108855807 GCA_032207245.1 Pardosa pseudoannulata | reverse complement strand
TTAAGACTCGAGTTGGTATTACAATGACTTTGGTATTAATACTATTATAAAAATTTAATGATTATGTGTAAGGGAGGAAAGGCATAAAAAAGCAGTTTTAAAGCTTTTCCACAGGAAAAAGAAACAGTTTTTCAAAATTCCAAATTTTTGTAATTCTTAATATTTTAAGAATATTTGAATATCCAATTTTTATACTTCTGCAGAATATCTTAAGAATATTTCAATGTATCCAATTTCTATAATTCTATAAATAGTATGAACTGACATCATAACTATATTTAAATTTACTTATTAACTTATCATATATTTTATTTTTTATTTTTGTTATAATAAAGAAAAAAATATTTAATAAAATTGGTTAATTGTTAATATTACATTATAATAAATATTACAGCAGCAATCAAAGGAAAATACTATTAGCAGTAAACAGATATTATAGAAAATTATATTTTTATCACATGGCTTTCATACTTATACTTTGATTAAAAAAAAAAAAAAGATAATTGTGAGAAAGGGAAGGAAAAAATTGTTTTAAAATCTTTATTTCCACTCTGAAAAGAAGTTTTAAAATGCTTTAAAGCATTTTTCTGCAATTCAAGCTTTTATTCTTCAGAACATCTTAAGAATATTTGATTTTATTTAATTTCTATAATTCTTCAGAATATTAGAATATATCCAATTATCTCAAAATTTTCTCAAAAAAAAAAATCTTGAGAATATCTTAAGTTATTTGACCCACATAAGCCTACATCTACAGAAAATTTTCAGATTATATTCTTAAGATTTTCTGCAGATTATTTTCTTAAGATTTTCTTCACTTTATATTCTAAAGAAAATCTTAAGATTTTAGGCTTAAAATGTGGGTCTTAACTTAAGATTTTCTTAATTTTTTTTTTTTTTTTTTTTTTTTTTTTTAAGAAAATCTTGAGGTTTTTTCTAGTAGGGACCTACTTTTTGAAAAACTAAAAATAAATAAGATAGGGATGTTCTACAACGCGTACTAATGACGAAACGGGATTAAATATCTAGGTTCGACTACATAAAGATATTTGCAATATTTTTTTTAACTTTTTGTATAAACTTTAAATTATTTGAGAAGATTAAGTTAAATTTAAAAACTCATCAGTTAAGTTTGGTTTGGAGAGCTACGGTCTACTATTTTGCAATACGAGACCTGATGAGACCGAGACATACTGCTTAAAGCCGATTCCGAATGGCTACGAACAACCATGCCACAGAGGGATTCGAATCCAAGAAATCCGGTGCCGAAGATCAGAGCCCTAACCATTCGGCCATGGTTCGGAACTCAACAGTTAAATAATCTAAACCAATAACACCCCTGCATATATGCAGCTTGTAGTGTGGTCTAAGAGAACTCTCATCGGCACAACAGCCCCTAGGGGGCCAGGGTCTACGGTGCTAGTCTCCGTTTCAGAGACCAAGGGCCCTGGGGTGCGAAGTATTTGTTCCGGTTAGGTGGTCAACCTTACACGGAACCCCAGTGTTTAGTTCTCAAGCATGCTTGATCTTCAGTTTGTCTACCCACTGAAGGGATGAAAGGCTGAGTCAACCCTGCCCAGTCCGGGGATCAAACCTCGGACTAAAACGATATAAGGGTGTCGAAAATTCCTTTGTTAGTCCTTAAGATCCTTAATTTTACTTTCATTTTTAGCTCCTTAAAACTACTTAATTTTCTTCAAAGGTCCTTAAAAACTCTTAATTTTTAAATTAGAATGCAATCAATTTCTCCATTGACGAGATTTTATCATTCCTGTCGTTTTAGCCTTTTCTCAACTTTCTATTTTGTATGTTCGGATTATATTTAAAATTTTAAGCGCCAGTAATGAAAGTACTGTTCAAAGAATATTATATATAAATATATTATATATATTTATTTATAGATATATATTATATATTTATCATATATGTATATAAAAAAAAAAAAAAATATATTATATATTTATAAATATTAATAAATAATAATATGTATATATATATTATAATGAAATAAAAGAAAAATATATTATATATATATATATTATATTAATTATATTAGAATATAATATATAATATATAATATTTATTATATATATATATATATAGATGATAATATATTTAATAATATATATATATATATATATATATATATTATATATATATAGTTATATTATTTATATATATATAATATATAAATATACGTATATATATAAAATATATATATATACGTATATATATATATATAAAATATAAATATATATATAATATAATATATATAATATATAAAATATTTATATATATTTATATTAAAAATTTTTAAAAAATATATATATATATATATTTTTTATATATTTAAGAATATATAAAATATTTGTTAACGTTCATAATATTCTACATTTTACATTTTCTAGCAAAAGTCGTATTAATAATAATGAAAATCTTCAACTACATATATGTTTTCAGTGTATAATTCAGAATTCTTTCCTTGATATTCTAAAAAAAATATGAAAATACATTTAGTTTATTAATACTTTTTATGGCATGAGCAAAATTTATTTGACAAATAAATAATCTTTCGCATAATGAAAAGTTTTAAAGGAATAAAGTACTGCCCTTTCCTAATAGCTAACAGTCATGCAGATTTTAATTAAACGAACATGGAGGGTGATGGGGTGTAGATATTTCAGTAGTTATAAGTTTTAAATTTTCCTTGCATTGAATGTGATAGAAAAGTGTAATTTTCATATTTCCCAGGCAACGTCGGGTATATACAGTCAGTATATCTATATAAAATATGAGAGTCATTTAAACTGAGAAAGTACTGTTTATAATATTGTATTTTTTTCACAACTTATTTTTAGTTTCTCACTAAAACTTTTTTCAATTAGTTTTGTCAAATAGATTTATCTTATTATTTTTACATTTTTAAAAACATAATTCTGAAATATTGTAACATTTATTGAACACCTTATCTGGATCATAGTCATTAAAATATGTTCCTCAGGTAATAGGGTTTATGTCGTTATGCCGTGTGTTTCAAGTAGGTCCTTAGAAAAAGTTACTTTGGTCCTTAGAAAGTCCTTAAAAAGTCCTTAATTTTTGTTCTGGAAAAAGAGTGGGAACCCTGAAGGGGGTATGAAAATCGACCCCGTTTTTACTAGAAGTGTCCCTGCGAGTAATTACCTGAAGCAGTAATTATTCTTCGTAAAGCGTTCATCTAGGACTTTGGCTCTAAATTTTTGTGGAGAAAAAATGAGTGCGCTTTATACACGGAGAAAATACAGCAATCGGTTTATTTATCCGAGTTAGGGAATTTCTATTACTCTCCGAGTCTTTCCTTATAGGTATCTGTCAAATCGGGGAATCACCTGTGTAATTATATTATACAATCATAAAATATATCAAATAGGAAAAACTTTAAGGCTCACAACAATTTGAAACTAACGGGTCATGAACCAATGCAAAAGAGGGAAAAGAAAAACACATTTTCTATTCATATCGATGCAGGAACCCAATTATCGCTCTTTGAAAGGGAAGAAAATTCCCAGTTAATCGTATTTAATGAATGCGTAATACCTCTGGAGTAAGATAAAAACGTCACGCATATATAATAATGTAAAACTCGTATCTCTAGTACAGGTGTTATTTAAAAGTATCACGTGAGAAATCTTTTTCTGCTATCCACTGTGCCCGCACTTCTGGAGAAAGGAAGCGATAGTACTGGTTTTAGAGTCTAAACGAGCAGGGTGATCTAATCGAGAGATAATAGAGGAGATGAGCCAAGCCATCGCTTTCTTGCACAAACAACAGACCATATCTGGGACATGCGAAAAGGCGCATGTTAACCGGAAATATTTAATGACACCCTACATCAGACTTGAGAGAGAAGAGTTAAGTTGCGAATAAAACAAGATAACGAAGATATCAGAGACCTATCTATAGTAAAGCTTCGAGACATTGTATTATTCCTTCCAATGCTTTTATAGTATTCACCAATGCCAAGCAATAAATACTTGATGGCTATTTTATTATTTACCATGAAATCCTATTACACTGTACACAAACAAATCGAAAATACTCATTTTGACTTCTCATTTTTTTTATTTCACATACAAAACCTCAGGGTCGAGTACGCTACTCGGTACCATGTTTAATACATTTCTTTTCCGACCATCTCAATTTTTAACCATACCCGGGTCTATTATCGTGTACGTAGCCGTAGTCAAAACCAATAAGTCAATAGGTTGTTCCTTTATCAGTACATAATCATCTAAGTTTGTGAATTTACAAAGAGACGAACACCCAATCGGGATACACAGATGAAAAAGTCTTAAAATCTCTTGTTAAGGTAATAGTAAAAAAACCTTTAAATATTGGCGAGTAAGTAAATCTTCATCTCGTTTTAAATCTACAGCCAAAACAATACCTATAAATTTATTTACTGCTATTTATTATAACTAAAAATAAAAATGGATCATTATTTTACATTCTATATTAAATCTTTTGCGAACCCCTAAAATGTTGCCGACGCACCCCTGAATTCATTTTTATTTACCACATTCCCCTGGGGGTCCGTAGATCTATTTGTACACGTGGTACACGTCAACAGCATTTAATACTCCCCTAAATCTTTTCTGAAGCACCCCTGAGTTAATTTTTATTTACTACATACCGCTCAGGGTCCGTAGATCTATTTGTACTCGTAGCCCACTGTACACATGGTACAAGTCAATAGCAATTAATACTCCCCTAAATCTTTTCCGACTCATCTCTGAATTAATTTTTATTTACCACATACCCCTCAGGGTCCGTAGATCTATTTGTACTCATAGCCCACTGTACACATGGTACAAGTCAATAGCAATTAATACTCCCCTAAATCTTTTCCGACTCATCTCTGAATTAATTTTTATTTACCACATACCCCTCAGGGTCCGTAGATCTATTTGTACTCATAGCCCACTGTACACATGGTACAAGTCAATAGCAATTAATACTCCCCTAAATCTTTTCCGACTACTCTGAATTTTAATTTTTATTTACACATACCTCAGGGGTTAGTGTAGATCTATTTGTACTCGTACAAAAATAACGGTATATAGCAATTAATACTCCCCTAAAACTTTTCCAACTCAGCTCTGAATTAATTTTTATTTACCACATACCTCTCAAAACTAGTTTTTACATCGTAGCCCACTGTACACAAAAAATTAAAACTTAAACTACTATTTCTATTTAATTTTTCATATTTACGATACTTCATTTACCACTAAAAATATATTGTTTTAAAGATCTATTGTTATTTGTACTCACTGTATATATTTGTAATATTTCAATATAAATACGAAAATTTAATAAATAATTTTCTATAATTTTAACTGAATAACTAAATTACCAGGTCCGTAGATCTATTGCGTATGTACACATGGTACAAGTCAATAGCAATTAATACTCCCCTAAATCTTTTCCGACTCATCTCTGAATTAATTTTTATTTACCACATACCCCTCAGGGTCCGTAGATCTATTTGTACTCGTAGCCCACTGTACACATGGTACAAGTCAATAGCAATTAATACTCCCCTAAATCTTTTCCGACTCAGATCTGAATTAATTTTTATTTACCACATACCCCTCAGGGTCCGTAGATCTATTTGTACTCGTAGCCCACTGTACACATGGTACAAGTCAATAGCAATTAATACTCCCCTAAATCTTTTCCGACTCAGATCTGAATTAATTTTTATTTACCACATACCCCTCAGGGTCCGTAGATCTATTTGTACTCGTAGCCCACTGTACACATGGTACAAGTCAATAGCAATTAATACTCCCCTAAAATTTTTCCGACGCAACTCTAAACTACTTTTTATTTACTACATACTCCTGAGAGTCCGTAGATCTATTTGTACACGTGGCCTATTGTACACATAATACACGTCAATAGCAATTAATACTCCCCTAAAACTTTTCCGCCGCACCCCTAAATTAATTTTTATTTACTACATACCTCTCAGGGTCCGTAGATCTATTTGTACACGTAGCCTATTGTACACATGGTACAAGTCAATCGCAATTAATACTCCCCTAAATCTTTTCCGACGTACCCCTGAATTAATTTTTATTTACCACATACCCCTCAGGGTCCGTAGATCTATTTGTACACGTAGCCTATTGTACACATGGTACAAGTCAATAGCAATTAATATAAACTAATGGATCTTTGATACTTTTCTTTATCCTGTTTCATTGGCAATTTGACTCTTCTCTGTCGAAAGTCTGCCAATCTTTCAGTTAGGATGTTTGTTAGCTGAATACGTAGCCTACAGTAAGCGTAGAAAGTATACATACAGACCTAATTTTGCGATAAAACATGGATTCTTCGTGGGAATGCTAATAGTTTTTATTTTCAAAATTCATACATCGTTAGATCGCTCTTTTCTGAAGACTAGTGTATTAAAAGAAAATGGAAAAATAGTTAATCTTTCTTAGTGAAAAGGAATTGAAAAATCGAGGCGATATTCGAGAGAACATTAAGTATTCGTTCTTTGAGAGAAGTGCCAAATTATCTGTATTTTAGAATGTTTTGGTGTGATTTTAAATGCGATCGATAAAGTAAATATCAAAGATTAGTCATAAAGAAATGCATATTTATGAAAGATAACTAAAATTAAAACTTCGTAATGTCGGAAAATAGTACCATGATATATTAGATACAATCAGTAGACTAAGATCGATCCTATGGTCTGTCATAGAAAATTTTATTGGATCTAGAACAGTGCAAAACATTGTTCGATCTGAATATAATCATCTATACTGACATCCACAAACAATTTTTAAACGTCCTATAAAGATAAATCCAAAATGAAATGCTCTTAAGCTTACAGTAGAATTGAGAACATTGTGAATATCAGTAAGTACACTGCGAAATGTATTTAGGAAACAAAAGCTTTCGTGGTCATGTATCAAAGATATACGTTTTTTTTAACGGGAGCAGTTGGAAGTTACGATTATTATTCTCCAAGCAATGCGTGAATGAAAGCTAATAACTCTAAAAAACATTGTTTTTTCAGACGAAAGTAAATTTAATGTTTTTGAGTTGGATGGTTTGGAACTCTACGGTCTACTGATTTACTACACGAGGGCTAATGAGACCTTCTGAGTTGAACAGCAGGCGAATGGTTCGAGAAAACGAAACCCATAGATGCATCCTAGATATTTACTAGATCTAAAAATACACGAGCATGGTGGTTTGGAGTTGTATGAATGCTTCAGGGATCGGTAAATTACTCATCATTTATGACATTATGATTAATCATGAGCTTTATACTGATATTTTGAAAAAAAAAAGCGCGTTCTAGTTTGGCATTAATGCGTTTTGAATGGTTTTTATGTCTTGAACTGTAACTATCTCAAACAGCCTTAGACATTCGTTTCAAGAAATTATACACTGTCTACCAATAAGTATTTGGACACCTATGCAAATGACGATATCTGCGGTCCTGAGGTACGTCACGGCTTCCGCCGGTATACATCGTGTAGGAAACAGCATCGGCATTAGTCGCATGCAAGATGCCGCGCAGTTCGGAGCTCTTTGATTTCGAGAAAGGTATAAATATCGGGTTTCACAAATGTAGCCGATCCTTAAGGGACATATCTAGCTATCCGAAGTACATGTTTCGGGGTTAACCAAGGCTTGGTATGGTGCCAATGGAGTTCATTAAATGGTCAGAGCCCATACCGGAACCCTATCGAGAACCTCTGGACGAGTTGGATCGCCGAATTAAGGGCTGCACTAACCGTCCAAAATCGGTGAAGGAACTTGTATGTCTACTCTAAACCGAGTGGAAGACAATACCACTAGCTGTAATACAAAGACTTGTGGAAAGTATGCTTTGGAGGGTTCACGCTGTAATTGCCTCTGGTGGAGGCTCTACCAACTATTGATTTTGAATAAAGTTAGTTTTTCTTTTCTATCACAGGTGTCCAAATACTTATTGGTAGACAGTGTATAACATAACAAAGTTACCACATTTCTTCGGACGAAGTCAGTCACCTGACCTTAATCCTATTGAATATTTACTGGTATTTCTTGGAAGAAATTTTAGATTGACACACTTCTAATAAAAAAAAAAAAATAATATGTAACATCAAAATATGGGGCTTTATTGCAAAAGAAAATTGGGTTTAATTAGTACCAAATAGAATCAAAGCCTCAATCAAAGCTGAAAAATACTCTTCAAGCTACTAATTTAAAAGTTTACTTCTGAAAATACGAAATATTACGAACTATACAAACACTATTTACCCAACAAAATGATGGATTGTTGATGTTTTCTGTATATTTTGCTTCGTATGTAATACTTGTTATTTAAAATAAGCATAAAAACAGTAAAATATGTTCCATCCTAAATGTGTATTTGCCTAATTAACATTTTTTGTCATAGTTTCTTTAAAAGTAGGCTTTGTAAATCATAATAGTGGCTATACAAATATTTTTTACATTCCCTGTATCTTATTTTCGCAGAGAGTTGACAGAGGTTGTTCTTCAGTTAATCTATTTATTTCTAAATAACCTTAATTCAAATCACCCTGGGCAATATGTTGGATACGTCCAAGTACATATATATTTATGCATATTTTGTAGACATATTGAACGTTATACTGAAGTTTTTCATTGTTTGAGCATAACTCAAAAATGACTAGCCATAAAATGTTGAAGTTTTGTATTTAGGGCTATTAAAGCATATAGTTGTGCACCTTTCTTTTTGATTGCGGCCGTATCCCAGTTTGGGGGGGGGGGCGACGAACCCAGTTCAGTGGGCACGCCAAGCGTGGGCGATATCGCCAAATTCTAGAACCCAGCTTTCTTGCAAACCTTTCTCTTCGTGATGACAAAGCTAATAATTTCTAGAAGTAATTTGTACCATACTTTATTACTTTTTAATTTGATAGTTTTAAAATAATTTCATTAAATAACAACCGTATTTTATAAATATAATTAAATATTTTATAAGCATAATTGCCTAAATATAACCAACTAATGCTTATATTTTGCTCGCACTGTTTAGTTGAATAAACCGTACAAAAGCTCCTTTAAATACATTAAAAACTCAAATTTAAATTTGCATTCATCTTAACAAAATTTCAAACCTTTTTTTGTTCAAAATATGCTTTGAAACTGGGGGTAATAAAATTAATACCAAACGAAGCCCAAATTGTAAACATTACTTGGCGACAATTTTGCTATCAATTGTACAAAAATAGAGCCAAAAACGTGGCGGCCCCCGGAACTGGGATTCTACCTTGATTGCAATCTGCTCTCTATATAACGAAAATTTCAATACAACATCCATTAAGGCTGTGGGGTATAATTAAAAGAACTGTTAGCCGTAGAAGGTCGAAATCTTGTTTTTAAGACTATAACATCAGATTGTGTTCCTTCTCTTTTGATTTGCAATCTTTCCTTTTTATAACGAAAAATTCAAATATAACATATGATAACGTTGTTGGGCATAACTCATGGCTTGACTAAAGAACTGGGTTCTCTGCCAACTTGGCGATAATGGTTTAAGTATAGTCGCTTAACATTTTCTCCTGATCTCACCGTGTTAAAACAATCTGTATCTCTATTAAATGGTATTTTCATCCAACTCTCCTTGTGTAACTCTTTTCTTATATTAAAAGTGTGCAATGCTTAAAAAATTAGAATATAACAAACCATTAATGGTTCACTAGGCCTGATTTATAATAATTTGGAGCTGTTGCGTTTGTAAACTGTTAAGGAATTAATTGCCGGTAAATGTAGATGTCCGGTTTTCAAGTCGTTTTCTTTAATTAATTAAGAGTATATAATTCTATTACGATAGCGCACTGTGCATTAATTGAAGTCGCCATAAAAAAGCAAGAAATACAATGTTTGGATGGATTATTTTTGTGTTTTAGTAAATATCGCCAATATTTTAGCCAAATTTGCCATCCAAACATTGTATTTCTTGCTTTTTCTGGCGACTTTAATGAATGCACAGTGCGCTATCGTAATAGAATTATATACTCTTACTTACTTAAAAGAAAACGACTTGAAAACCGGACATTTATATTTATGGGCAATTAATCCCTTGACAGTTTATAAACACAACAGCTCTAAATTATTAAAAATTAACCATAATGAACCATTAATGGTTTGTTATATCTCATTTTTTAAGCATTGTGAACTTTTAATAAGAAAAGAGTTACACAAGGACAGTTGGATGCAAATATTATATAAATTATAATATAGATACAGATTGTTTGGATACGGTAAGATCAGGAGAAAATGTTAGACCATACTTAAAACATTATCGCCTAGTTGGCTGGGGAACCCAGTTCCTTAGTCAGACCGTGAAGGAGGAAGGATATTTTCGATGTCGCATCATACAAAATAATAAAAAAAATGTATGCTATAATAAGCGTACTAGGAAGAGTTTGGTGAACATGAGATTTTTTTATTGTTAAGTTACAATGCGAAGTTTTATTTCTTTGTAGATAGTATGGTATAAAAATATTTTTTATGAAAAAGTATTGTCACCATACCTGGAAATAATCCTTGGAGGCTCCCAGGTTAGAAACTGTTGCAGAAGTTTTAAGAGCAGCAAGCGCCTAGGAAAAGAGCCACAACCTACCAACTTCTACCCTAGATGTTTTTAAAATTTGCACCCATTGTGAGAAGATCCAATGTTGCTTATTTATCCTGCTTTATAAAATGAACTGAATAATGAAACAACGAGTATCCGGTAAGAAGTTGAGTTTTACTTTCACGCTTTAGAAGTGAAATCTAGATATTAGTTTCATTTTTCTGTTTTCGTTTATTTTTTTTAAACTATGGTTCAATGAATTCCGTAGACTAGAATATTTATTTCAATCTCGTGGCTGTGTTTGAGAAAATTAGTAAAGTTTTAACCACTCTCAATGTAGGTCAACGGTTGTAAAACGTTTTACAACCGTTCCATCCAAATAGAACTAATTTGAGTATCCAGAATCACATTGGGATATTTATTTCGTTCTGTCGCCATGTTGGTGAAAATTTAAGTCCCAACTATTTCACCATTTTTTACATTTGCAATCAAACTCCTACAAAGTTTTTTTAGTTCAATTTCTTTTATTTTAGAAGTGAAAAGTTTGTTACCTTTTTTATACTTAAATAACAAATAAAACTATTAAGGCCTTATGCTACGTCAACCTGCACGCTATGAAAAAGCAACACATTCCGTTTACTATTCCTTTTCCCGATGAAGAATGAGTGCATTTCTCGTGTGACAGTGAAAATTTTCTACCGGGCATTATCGCGTGTCAACCTAACCAAAATAAGTGGGTTGAAAATTTTCTGCCGATTAAAAGCATTATGGAGTGCCAACCTGAACTGGATTGAAAATTTTCTACCAATTAAAGGCATTATCGAGGTTCAATCTAAACCAAAATAAGTGAACTGAAAATTTTCTATCGATTAAAGGCATTATCGAGGTTCAACCTGAACCAAAATAAGTGGGATGAAAATTCTCTAACGATTAAAGGCATTATGGAGTGCTAACCTGAACCAAAATAAGTGGATTGAAAATTTTCTACCGATTAAAGGCATTATCGAGGTTCCACCTGATCCAAAATAAGTGGATGAAAATTCTCTACAGATTAAAGGCTATGGAGTGACAACCTGAACCAAAATAAGTGGGTTGAAAGTTTTCTAACGATTAAAGGCATAATGCAGTGTCAACCTGAAACAAAATAAGTGGGTTGAAAATGTCTCTCTATAACATAGGAAATCTGCGCATTCTTCATCGCAAAAAGGAATCATAAACTGAATCCGTGTTGCTTTTTCATTGCGTACAGGTGTACATGTGGTAAGACCTATAGTAAATATTTATAACACAAAGAACTTTAAGTTTACAATATGTATAAACAACGTAGCTATTATAGTAGAACTCGTACACTATACAAAATTCTAAATTTTAGAAAATTTAAAAACAGGATATTTTCAGTTAAGTGCTTTATTGACATTACCTAGGTTTCCTAACATATTTTTTCGCCTTTTTTGTGTCTAAAATCTCAAATTGAACAGAAAAACCATAGTGTACGAGTTTTACTTTGATGGACTGTAAATGCGTAATCGTCACCGCACAGTTCCCCCCACCACCACCACCACCAAAAAAAAAAAAAAATAAATAAATAAAATTCTGGTAATGTCCTTGAGCCTAAGTACCATAAAACAAATGGAACTAACCCAGGATATTAATCTTTAGGTTTTTATATATTCTAGTATTATAGAACTTAATGTATTGAAACTCTTTCAAAGAAATGGTTTAAAACAAAGAAAACACCGTACGGAAGAAATCTAAAGCAAAAAAGAAAACCGTATTCACGGGACATTTACTTTTATGTGTACTTTTTCAGTGGGAACAATTTACTTTTTTACTGGTATTGTTGATTCCCCGACTACATTCCACAATGCTATATTTAGACTGACACGTGCAA
>CM063500.1:108805807-108838307 GCA_032207245.1 Pardosa pseudoannulata | reverse complement strand
TTTTCTGCAAAAAAAGAGCCACCACCAACCGGCCGACCGAATCTGATTTTTCGCTGAATTGAGCGAACTATCTTTAGAATGCGCCGCAGAGCGCATCGTGCTGCTGAATGCGATCAGCTGATGTCCTTGATTCCGAGGAAAATCCACGTTACACTGATCTTGATCAATATGAGTAAAAGCCCGTAATTCGCTGCAAATGTCACTGAAGATTATTACGCGTCGCAAAAGAGCACGACTATTACGTTTTCCGGCAGAAATTAGCGAAATGAAGAGCAAAAATTTTAATCTCTTCTGAAAGGAAATTTTTATAACACTTCCAGAGTGATGGACCGCCCCCACTCCAACTATATCCTTGAAGTAAAGTTGTCTAACAATTAAGAAGCATAATAATAATTTTCGTACGGTAGGTTTGGTTTGGTTTGGAGCGCTACGGTCTACTGTTTTGCACACGAGGGCTAGTGAGACCGGGACCTACTACTTAAAGCCGATTCCGAACAGCTACGAACATGCATGCCATAGTGGGATTCGAATCCACGAACTCCGGTACCAACGATCAGCGCCCTAACCAATCGGCCAGCTCCGTACGGTAGGAACTGGATAATTAATCACGTCCAGTACATTATATAGTGAAACCCGATTAACCCCTTGTGCGTGACGCCGCCAAATTTGGAATGCCCGACCGGAGGTTGGGCAAGAGAAAAAACAGTATTTCAATTCCGCAAAGCCCAAAATCGATTCGTCCAACGCATAATACTTAATTTGCCTTTTTCCCAATAAAGATACTATCACGCTCGGCAATTTCGCGCCATTGGTCGCTATTTCTCGTATACTGTAAAGGATTTAGGAAATTCAAAGGAATCTGAGGGCGTGGAATTCATGACAGTTGATAAACATAATAATATTGTTGAATTAGTTTATTATATTTATCTCCAAAATTGTGTCAATGGATTTATTTTGCTGTCACTTAGCAAAAATGACTGTCATTGATTAACATTACATTTCCCATATTTGTGAAAATATTGAAAATAGAAGTTATTTCGTTTAAAATTTTGTTTTATTTTCACAAATATATATTTCGCACATTTTGATGATCAATAACGAACAAAATTAAAAAGAATATTTTTTCCCTTTTGGAACGTTTTTCTCAAATATATTCCACAGGCAAAGGGTTAAGAACTGTTTGAAGACTAGAAAGCCGGGCGATATCATTTCGACAACAAGATAGTTTAGAAAACATAGTTCGAGACTAAAAGTTTTCATCGTAACAACCTTTTTTAAAAAAAATTCATTTTAATATAAAAAGTTGTTCTTTCAGAATGAACTTTTTTAAGAGTTGTATAACACATTGCATGCGGGACACGTACTAGTACGGGTTAGTGTAACAACATGGTTTGTTTGTGGGTACAAAAATAACGGTATATACAGGAAAACGAAACCGAATGTTCTTGTCTACTACATAGATTCTGGAAATATTTAGACAAATAAAAACTAGTTTTTACATCAGTCGATACGGAACCACAGAACGGGAAGGTTGATTAAAAAAAATCAATTTAGATTTAAAATTAACTTTTTATTTATCCTTGCGAAAATGATATTATATATATATATATATATATATATATATATATATATATATGTGTGTGTGTATATTTATATATTATAAATATGTATATTTATATATTATATATATATGTATTTATATATATATTCGTTTATTTGTTTATTTATATATTTCAATATAAAATACGAAAAGTGGGTTAAAACTTGAATTATTTTCTATCTATTGAGATTTAACTGAATAACTAAATTTACGCGCAAAACTCCCGCTCCCGGTACAATTCCGCTGTGAAATGTACTCTCACACAATGTGTTAATAGCGCTTACTTAGTGTTGTCATTTCAAACATTGTATTTTTTAATCCTTTTATGGTCCATTTATTTCTCACACAACGATTACAAACTGTCAACACAGAAGTGTTAATTATATTCATTTGATAAAACAATAGATGACAGACCAAAAATCAGTCTTCCCATCCTCATAATAGCAAGGCCAATATATTATAATGGGTTTCACGCTTCCCTCAGGTGTATTTTATAAGATTATGTAGGTGGGAAGTAATCTTCCCACGGCCCACGAAAGGGTTAAAATAACATAAAAAGCATACACGAAATTATGTACTCGAAATGAAAAGAGTGAAATTTTCTTACTCGCTTTAAAATTCGAAATATATATATTAAAAGCTAAATTTGTATATCCGATTAAAGTAAAATATTGTTTTATTCTGTTAATGTAAATTGTAAAGGGGATGGTATAATATCTAAAAAATAAATAAACACTGTTTTTCTTAGAACATTAAGTCAATTATTTCCCTCCTTCACCAGATTGAATATGTCCCTTAGGCTTAAAGATATAACCTTTTACTCTTCTTTCTGTTGAAGAAGTTCAAAACTTCATTCAAGCCAGTTGCACTGTTATATCCAATACAAACTGTTGGTCTTTCAAGGAGATTTCTACGGGTTTGGTTTGGAGCGATATGGTCTATTCTTTTGCTCACAAGGACTAATCAGACCGGGATCTACTGCCTAAAGGCGATTCCGAACAGCTATAACCATCCATGCCAGCAGCGGGATTCGAAACCATGCATTCGGTTATTGAAAAGCAGCGCTCTACCATTCTGCCATAGTTCGGCGAGGTTTCTGTGAGATCGCAGGCAGGAAAATTAGTTGGAGCGAGATCAGAACTATTAGGCGAGTGTTCGAGTGTTTCCCACTTTATTAAGTGTAGCTTCTGCTATATGAGTTTTGTGATATAGGGACGGGCTTTACCATAAAAGAGAATCGTCCCATTTTGCAGTCTTCCAGGACGTTTAGCTTTAATTGCCCGTCTCTCCAGTGTTTCGCAATACATGATTAACACACCTGGTTCCTTGGAGTCAATCAGCAATGGACCCCGGGGAACAGATGTGATATCTACGCTCTTCCGGCCGCCATGTTTTTTTCTTGGCAATCTTGGCAAAAAAAAACCATTTTTGAAAGTCGCCAAACAAAAATGGCGGCAGAAAATGGCGCTTTCTGAAAGATCACCAAGAAAAAAAAATGGACGCCACCACATGGCTTTTAAGAAACTCTGTATAAAAATGGCGGCAGAAATGGCATTTTCTGAAAGTTTAAAATATTAAATTTTTTTTATTTTTGAGGGGGGAACCCCCCCCCTTCAAACCCCCATAATGTTACAACAATTATAAAAAACATACGCACATTTTGAAACACACAAGAAATTATGAAACATTGAAAAATTATGATTTCTAACCCATAATGCACAAAATACCTAAAAATATTTTTTAAAAATTGGTACAACCTGACCACGCGGGTACTCCAACCAGACCAGCACGTAGAGTAACGCGAAATAACTCTCTAGAGGACAAATAATTCCAAAAAGACTCCAGTTGGTCACGCGCCATTTTAAAAACATTAAAAAAAGAAATTAATTAAAAGAAAATAAGAGAAAGAATTAAAAGAAATTAATTAATTCGCGTTATTGACCACCACGTACAGTACCGCGAAAGAACTCTATAGAGGAGAAATAATTCCAAAAAGACGCCAGCTGGTCACGTGCACCAAGGGGATTAAATAACGAACCAGGTTGCCACTACAAAGGTCCAATGTCAGGGAAGTAAAAGATAAACAATCATCGGCCAGCAAAACGCCCGAAAAAGTCGCCAAATTTGGCGACAAACGCCAGAGAGTAGATATCGCATCTGTACCGACCCCGGTAATCAAAGAACTAGGTAAACATAACTCTTTCATTAGATGACTGGCTCTTGAAATTCCTGGAACTTTGTGACGAAGAACTTTGAGCGTCATCTCAATATAATGGTTTTCGACAGACATGCTTTTCCATAATTGTCATCTCATTCTTAATAACCGATAAATGTCTACTGGTTTTAGACTTTCGACAACCCAAAATAGAATAATAGGACGTTGATTCTGTTAGAACGCATTTGGTAGTACCGTCGAAATTGTTAATGTTTCAACACTTTCCATAACAGAAATAAACGAATGACACAATTATTCTATGCTTCGATGTCAGCGCTTATATATATCAGCATCGGCAATACGCTAATTTATATATATCCGGCAGCCTTACCCCCAAACGGAAACTTTTTGATTGTCCTCTGTCCTTTTTAAATATGTACCACGCTATTAAATAATATCATTTTCTCCAATTTATATATCTTTCAATGCAAAAAAATATTTAAAAGCACAATGCGAGCAATTTTATTTTTATTTAAAATGCTTTTATTATTGGGTTGTTCGGAAAGTAATTTCGTTTTTTTTCCCCACAGAGGATTTAATTGTATTTTTTTGCACCCAACTTCACATTTGAGCCGTATATTTTTTATATGTTTTGATAGCAAGGCTTTGTGAAAAATTCCAATTAATACTATGCAGTAGGTTTTGGTTGGTGCCCTTTTAAATATGGAGAGCGATAAGCAGCATTTTCGACATATCTTACTGTTTTACTACAGAAGGGTAAAAATGCTGTTGAAGCCAGAAAGAAATTGACCGATGTGCATGGAGAAGGTGTGTTGACAGTACGCCAGTGCCAGAACTGGTTCGCTAAATTTCGATCCAGCAATTTTGATGTCGAAGATGCACCACGTTTGGGAAGGCCAGTTGAAGCTGTTTTTCTGCCAGCAAAGACCAAACATTTTATGAGCGTGGAATTATGCTACTACCAGAAAGATGGCAAAAGGTGTTGGACCAGAACGGCCAATATATAATTTAATAAAGTATTTGTTTATTATACGAAAACTGTCTTTCATTTCCACAAAAAAAAAAAAAAGAAAGAAAAAAAAAAAAAAAAAAAAAAAACGAAATTACTTTCCGAACAACCCAATAAATTGCGGATTAACTTTTACGCAAAAAGCAAAATATTAACATGACACTCATGTACTGCCATTTTCAATCAAATTGGAACGTTAATTTCGTTATACTGTCATATTAAGTGATATAATATAAGGAAGATATTTTAATACTGACAATAACCTTTTGACAGTAACAAAGAATGGCTCTTTAAATTTTGGTGATTCTTTAAAAAAAATAGTGTAGGTTTTTGAGAGAAACAAATATATGCCAGGTGAGCCAAAAGACCGTTAAAACTTTAAAAATGTATAAAAACGGAAGAAATAATGATAAAGATGTGCGATTTGCACCAAAAGGGCTTAAAATAAGACGGTATTTGTTCAGGATCACTGAAAAGTTAGTTTTAAAAATTACCGGTACATGAAGCTGATGATTCGAAACACAATGAACGGGACAGCAGTGTGTTGCTTTTTTTAATTCGTGCAATAACAAGAGTTCAACATGACAGCAAGAAAATTTTACGACGCTACTAACTACTAGGCTCTACTAGGAAACTTACTAGTAGCCCTGCTACAGCAGTGTGCAACATGTCGGAATGAATAGCAGAAACATCCCTCGAAAGAGAATCATTACCACATTGTTGACATCACGAGTTAACTCGTGTTTTTATGGCCGAACGTTGCTGACCGGCCACGAGTAAACTCGTGATGCGTTTTTTCCCATCGCTGTTGTTTTCTCTGTTGGCGACCAGACAGTGCAAGTGTTGGTCAGTATAACACAAGCTGTTTCTCTCGCTCATAAGACCCGTTCAATCTTTTGTTGTAAAATATATTTAATAATTAAAAAAATTAAAAAAAAAAGATGACGGAACGTAATGAAGAATATTTCAATGAATTATACGCGGATACTTTATCTGATTGTCCGAGTGATTATGAATAAAATTGTGCTAATAGCTGGTGACATGAGATAAATTTTCAGTAAAATTGCCGGTAAACAATGTGTTAAGTTCGACAAGTGTTGAAGATGATGGACGGTATACGAATGATTGCAAATTTCAATTCCCCAGTACACGATATAGGGCCATTCTTTTCATTTTCAGTCATTCGAAATTTTCGCAACGCAACACTTGCTGACTCTCTACAGAATCGTTCCAGAAAGATGATGATTCAGGACTTCTTGGTCCAAGCACTCTAGTTCTGACATAGCCTAGCTCAGCCAGTTAAATTTAGGATTTTGGCAAAGCAACTATTGATTCGAAATATAGCTGTAGATCGAGACAAGTGTGTCAAGTAATTATTAGAATGTTTGAATTTGGATGAAGGAATAGAGGTGCATATAATGTTTAGGAGTTAAAATAAGTTGGTTTGGTTTGGAGCGCTGCGGTCTACTGTTTTGCAACACGAGGGCTAATGAGACCGGGACCTACTGTTTAAAGCTCATTCCGAACGGCTACAAACATCCATGCCTGTAGTGGGATTCGAACCCACGTTCTCTGGTACCGAAGAGCAGCGCTCTACCATTCGGCCATTGTTCGGCATAAAATAAGTTGAACACGATGCATAAAGACAAGTAAGAAAAATAAGAATTAAAATAAGTTGCATATTGCCATGCATAAATATAATTAAAGTTAAAAATATTTTAAAATTAGGTTAAACACGGTGAAGAAATTTATGCACACTGGATTAAAAAGCACTGACACAGGTCACTCCGGTGTCCACGATAGTTCAGTTTCACTGATACACAAAAACAAAACTCGAAATGGACTGTAACAACATTATTTATTTGTTCTGAGAGCCACGATTACAAAACATGCTCAGCCTCCGAATCCACAACACTCACACTCACTTTTTGATCCGGGGGAGGCACACACCAAGAGCTGAACATCGCCAACACAACACAAGGTGGCGCTTTGCCTATATAGGCTTGAACACACGGTAAAGACAGTAGTAAAATTACTACAATTAACTTTATATATATTTATCTATCATTCTGAACTGGCATCTTGATATTTATACATACCTGAATGAACCGATCCCTCTCAGAACTATTCATCTTAATAACAGGAGATATGCCCTGCCGGGTAAGGTGCTCCAAGAATACCGTTATATGGAGACAGTAGTAATTTACAAAAAAAATCTCCCCTCTAAGTGCAACGATTACAAGTACTAACAGCACAAAAGAAGAAAAGAGCGTAATTGAGATTGAAATATTCAGACTTCAACCAATTAAATTTAGGGTAATTCGACCAATGACAATCTTAAAAATTGACCCATCCAACTGTGGCTGCGAGGAGCAATGATTCACAACTTGTTACAGTAGCGAAGAGGCTGAGGAAGGAAAGTCATAAATCATGTTTTGATCTTTTTAGTTCGGAAGTTGAAGTAGTGCCTTTTTCACTACTGGGTACTCCGTAAAAACCAATTACCTTGACCTCAAGGAAGGAAAGCCAACACCTTCTAAATGAGGAGCTGTCTTTCCTCCTCCTAAACTATCGTTTTCGAAATGCCGGGAAAGTACGCGAAAGAAGTGGGGTGCGATCTTGGGATGACCAATCAAATTTACAGGAATAAGAGAGACTAATAAATAGGAATTACTCTAGGAATAGGAATAATTAGTTCTGAGTTAAGATGACCATACGGTTACTTGAGGTTGCATAGTCATACTGAGCTAGTTCACTTAAGTGCTCAACGCTAAGTTTTTTATTAAATTTAAAGGCGAGGTTTTGAAAGAAATTTTGGAAGAGAAGAAAGGTTGATTTCACCATGAATTTTCCTATTCCTGAAATACGAGGGAGAGTTAGTAATCTGCCGAATAGTAATATTTTGCGGCCTCGATGATGATTTTTTAAAAATGTCAGCCGCATATGACCATGCAATACTCGCGTAAGAAAGTTGGAGAAGGAGATAAAATTTGTAGATGAGCAAACATTGTTGACTGTCCGTTCACATAAAACATCTTCATCAACAAAGCTCAACCAGGTAATGATAACATTGTGAAAACCGAATAGGAAATCATCGTGTTTCACGGTCATTTATTGCAAGATTGATTTGCTTTAATCGTAGGAATCTCTCCCATGTCAGCGCCCCCTATCGGTAACTTTTAAAGTTTATTTTTCATCTAAACAAAATTCGCCTTATATTTTTTACACAAACTGCACATCTTAACCTTCATTCCATAAGTTTTTTATACAACTCTAAAGTTCTAATGAACTTTTGGTACACCTGGTACATTCCAAAGCACACTTGTACAGTGTGGCACATAATTAAACGGTTTTTTAGTTGGTTTTTTATTAATATATTTTTAACTAAATGCCATTTCGGAATGTGAACGGCCGAAATGGTTTCTTCGAATCATTTACCTTTTTTTAATACCTTCGACGTCTTTCAGCGTCAACCATTCTGAAGGAAATAAACGCATAGACTCATAGACCTAGTTAAAAGGAGATTTTCAACTGAATAGCAACTGAAATTAGCACGAAGAAAGTAACTATATTCGTTAAAGTTGTTTTTGTAATTAAATTTTGCAAAAAATGTGAACATTACCACAAATAATATTTGTAATTTTGTTACACTTATCAGTTATTTTATGAACTTAAATAAAACCGTCCAAATAGGGACAGTAAACGGAAGTAGCCATTCGGTAACCACTGTTACTTTTGGTTGTCAGAAATAACCCAAAAGTTGATAGGAAAATAAAATTTTGTCGAAATTAAGGTACACATTCAGAACCTGGCGTTTCTAAGTCAAAACGCACTCTAGTTATGGTGTTTACATACGAACACACACACGCAGACGTAATTCCAAAAATAGTAATTTCGGACTCAGGGAGGTCTAAAATGGGAAGGTCAATCAAAATCTCTAGGTCAAATTTTTGGAAGGTATCAGCCCTTCCCCATGCCTCTTATACCATAAACAATAAAACACTTTCTAAACGTAACAATGTTTTTTAATCTTGGGATACAAATACACATTACCGTTTTCGCAGGCGCATTATCTATAGAGAAAGTGCATGTTTGTAAACAAATACGAGTGCTGACCACAACTCCACTTTTCGTTGGCGAAACATTGCTTGTTTTCATAGTATCTTTTGAGCTTCGATATGGATCACGCATACATTAAAACTAAATTTTATTTAAGGAAAGGGGAAGTAAACATCAGAAACTGGCCGAGTAGTTCAAAATAGATTTTTTTTAGCACTTACAAAATTATATATATATATTAAATTTAAACACTTTACACAGTACTATTAAGTATCATAATCAGAGTATAACTGCATTGATTGTGTTAACAGGCACAATAAACTATTACATAAATAAGAATCTAATAAAATTGAGCAAAAACTGATTATTTTAAGGACAAAAAATAATTTAATTTTATGTAATCTATTACATTACAATAAGGCTAACATTTTATTACCATTCTGAAAATGTTTGCCGCAAATTCTCGATTAAGAACTTGGAGTCCACTCTTGCCTTTTCAAAGGCTTTATTCAAAGTATTCGCAATGTAGAATCTATAGGAAAGTAATAAAATCCAATATTTTCACCTTTTTTGAAACGCCTAGTACAGCCACACGTACAACAGCTTGTTACCATTTTCAGATAATTGACAAAATTAAAATACCTATAACAAGCACAATCCGTAGGGCATTCAAATCTTTTGCCAACCAGGAAGTTGACCTGCAATTTTTGCTGCACCTGACGTCATGCGGACATTCTCTATACTTTGCTATTTACAACTTAGAATTTCACGATTATTTTTATTAACTGTTTGTTTAACAGGTGAACTAATGTTCAGTATTGGCCATGTAACAAGGGCTGCAGTTGTAAACATACGTATGACCCGATCTCGGAAGCCTTTACATTATAGAGGTGAGCCTTTTGTGATTTTTGTAAACATGGACTGATTCTTCCTGACTTAAAATAAGAGCTGCCATCGATAAATTTTTCAAGCCATTTGACCTGTTGGAATGTTCTTGTAGAAATATTCCGCGTTACTGGAGAGATGTCAGAATTTTCGCTACGTGTTGTATAAAAATCGCGTTGCATAAACACCGCGTCATAGGAGATATTGCCTCTATTATTATTTTATAAGAATTTAGAATGCACACCGATGTTGAGCATTCACGACAACCAGGACCCGATTTATACCCCTGGGGGCCGCAGGCCAAAGCCTAATATGCCCCCCCTACATCTTACCATTCTCGAACTCGAGAGTGATTTTATTTTAAAAGCTGCCACATCAGTCTCAAAACTCCTGACAGGTATACATAAACTTAACATTTTATTTATCTAATGAAATTAAATATTTTTAAAATTTAGAATTCTACTAAACTAACTTCAAACATTGTATATGTAATCTAAGTACAGTATCCGACTTTAACGATAAAACTGTGATATTCTTGAGTCAAACTCAGAGTGCCTGTAACATTTTTTAAAGGAAAAGTACTGGTTTAAATTAATAAAAATTATCATTTTAAGTAAACTATCATGTGAGACTTTGTTTTACAAAATTCCAAAAATTGAATACTTTTATTCTCAAATTACCAATTTTAAAACTTTCTGTTCATTCTTAAATCTTAAAAAGAGAAAAAAAAAATAGATATCAGATGCTTTTGGATAAATATATTTTCTCTGATTTGTTAACCACTTCAAGAGGGAAAAATAGTTAAGATTTTTTTTTCTCTCAGAAGAGATGAATTAGTAAATTAGTGTCACTGATATAGTTATTTCAATCTTTTGAATAATATACACATTTGAAATGTTAACATTGCCTCAAAGTATTTTTAAGTAAATGAAAACTTACTTTTGGCTTAAAATTATGGAACAAATTTAATTTACTGACTTTTGAAGCACACCAACACACTCCAGTTTGTCATTAAGAAAAGAAAATTCATGTTTTCCGGCAGTATGCCAGAAAACATGAGCAAATTCTGATATATACCAAAAAATTAATGTGTATTTTTTAAAATTTGGGTCCCTCTAGAGTATGGAGCCCGTGACAGTGCCCCGAATGCCTCGCCATAAATCAGACCCTGAACAGCCCTACTTCTATCTCCGAGGTATTTTCACGATTCAAGTGTTTAAATATGAAATAACGATATAAAAATATTTCCCATGAATAATTTATGTCTTTGCTGTAAGCAGTATGTGTATGGAAAAGCGTTGCTTCAAAACTTGTTTCTAGAACATAGAAATTATACCCACCAACACACTCCAGTTTGTCATTAACAAAAGAAAATTCATGTTTTCCAACAGTATGCCAGAATACATGAGCAAATTCTGAGATGTACCAAAAAATTAATGTGTATTAATTTTTTGGGGTGGCCTCGAGCCGTCAGTGCCCCCAATGCCCCGCCGGAAATCAGACCCTGACGACAACTTAAAATGAATTCCTCGCGTAACGACACGTGTCCTTAAAAAATTTAACTCTGTTGGACAACCCACGATCTGCGAGCGAGCCACTTGCATGTAAGAATAACTCTTAGAAAAATTGTAAATTTTTGCATTTTCGGACATTTTTTTTATAAAGGTATTTGGCCATCATGATTTCCATTTTGTACGTAGATTAATTTGAGTGAAATGTGTATTCTAATGAAACATTTCATGCACAGTTAAGCGCAAAAATGTCATTAAATAAATCTTGTTTCACATCATTAGTCTGTCAATGATTAAAAACAATCCACGAAAATTGAAACAGCACATAAATTATTTATCTATTCAGAAAAATGATATAAAAATGTATATATATTGTTTTGGATATGTCTGTTCACGAATAGTTAAAATAAGTTTTTCATTTTAAACGTGTTTTATAAATTTCTTATTTGTACGAAGTAATGGAAGTATTGTTTGTGGCGAAAGTTCATATTTCCCCATAGACGGCGGGCCTGCTGTTACGTCAGATAATCTAACTGTACTATCTGGCATTCGGACATTGTAGTTCGGTGGGACTTAATTACATCATGTTAGTAACTATATATAATCATGTAAATAAATTATATATTTTATAGAAACAGCAGTATTTATTTTATGGATATAAGAAACTACTTTTTTGTGATTTTCGCGTCATTGTTATCGCGAAAACTTTCGGTTATTAGATTTTAAAGGAAATAGCCTTTTTGACCGCGCGCGTTTGAACTACTTTAAGCGTTTAACTTTAAATATCAAGTTGCCGAACGATGGCCGAATGATTAGAGTGCTGGCCTTCGGAGTTCGTGGGTTCGAATCCCACTATGGCATGGATGTACGTAGCCGTTCGGAATCGGCTTTAAGCAGTAGGTCCCGGTCTCATTAGCCCTCGTGTAGCAAAAAATAGACCGTAGCGCTAAAAAAAATCAAATCAATCAAATCAATAAATATTAAGTTAGACCATGGCCAGCTTTGTCGTATCGACTGTACGTGCATGCATACTTACATGCGTATGTATCCCCTTTATAGTAATAGCCTAAGTTATCTGTCCGCCTGTCCTCGAATTAATGAAGCGGTTGGACATGGAATAGATAGAGGCAACCATGTTGAAATTTTGATTAGTTAGGATTAGCAAATTTCGGAATCCCCCTTCCCCTCTTTTCTAGAATTTAATGCCATTATTTCGAGCCCTATTTTCCCCGGTTAGGAGCAAACGATTAAATTTATCACATAATAAATAGGTAAAAATAACATTTTTTCAGCATTATGACGTCATTTCTTTAACCATCTCATTTAATCATTTCTCATTTTAAATTATTTAAATATCGACTGCATTATTTTCAACACGTTTATTACTGAACTTAGATATTAAGTAAATAATTTTCTTTTATATTTGGCTTAAATAATAGATTAGGTATAATTTGTGACAATTTTAAATTAAATCATCGATTATTTTTTGTTGAAATGAAAATTTTATCAACGGTATTAACAAATTCTATCTACCTCCAGGGGGTAGTAATGATAGTTTCATTCCTTTACTTCCATTAATTGCTGTGGGAAAAAATTGGGAAGAACTTAACGATTATTTCGACGTAGTTAAGAAAACTTTGAATTATCTTTCTAAATGAATTCAACAGGATTCTAAACTGCATTCAGGGTATCGGGAGACTTTAAAAGAGTATGAAGATAAACAAATTATTGAGCGTGTACCAGATAATTCTCAGCCAAAACAAGAACCATTTTTTTTTACCTGCCTCAGAGGGTACTTTACAATTCTGGTAAATTAAAAATTTTACTGATCCCGTCATATGACGGGCTGTATGCTATTGTATGTATGCCACACAACTCAAAAGCCATTAGGCGCAGAAAGTTTAAATTTTGTATTTAAGACTGAAGTTATCCACAAACCACTCAAACTTTACCAACCCCGCAAAGTTTTTAGAAGCCAAGGCCATGGGCAAGTGGGGATAAACTACTTCCATCATATTGTATTTAAGAATAGTTCAATGTTATAGAAATACACAAGTAAATAAACAGGTTAAAAGTATACTATAGGATGACAATATTTTTCAAACTTGAAAATAATTGATGTCATAAGGAAAAGTCCTTTTGTCCAAAGGTTTTCTTTTCTTTTTTACAATATCAAGGACCATATACTGTTTGAAGAAGAGAACACAATTTTCGTAAACTAATAGAGTTACTATGTTTATACTAATAGAGTTACTATGTTACTATGCTAATTCTACTTGAATGAGCCAAGCACATGGGCCAGAGGCTACACGAATTAAGGCGATGCGGTGTATCTTTCGTTTGACGAGCGCCGTTCGGATGAAAGAACGTCTTCGTTCAATTTGCTCCTCGTAATTTAGAAACAAGGACCAATCAGAAGACTACCAGACTTTTCAATAAAGTTATTCTACTAAAAATAAAAGGAACATCAAATGGGATTTTTTCCATCTTGTTTTTTGTTAATAAGGTACAAGTTCAAAATATTTTGATCTAACGCTGTGATTCTCAATTTTTTTTAAGTTACCGCTCCCCTAAGGGGCCAAAATGTGTTCAAGCCACCCTCCTTTGTAAAAATTTAATGCTTAGGGTAGAAGTACTGAATTATAAGAGGCAAAATGTTTAAGTAATTTTCTTCAATAGAGTTACAAATCAAATTTTTGTTACTGAGACACGCTGAAGCGAATGGTTAGGGATCTGACCTTCGGTTTCGGGGTTCGTGGGTTCGATTCCAAATGCATAGATGTTCGTAGCCGTTCAGAATCGGCTTTAAGTAGTAGGTCCCGGTCTCAATAGCCATCGCGTTGTAAAAGAGTACACCTTAGCGCTCCTAACCAAACCAAAACGAATGCCATTGGTTAAACATATTTTCCTGAATGTCCGCCGGATTTCACGTAGAAGATAGGGAATGAAAATAACTGGTACTGGTACCACAGCGTTCGTACAAGTTCGTTTTATAACTCATAAAAATATAATTTATTGAATAAATAATATTGTAAATTATATAATTAATGTAATACATTTATGTAGTGTTTTTTAAGATACAATACAAATAAAATTCAATTTTAAAAGATACACAAGTAAACAAACAGTTTAGTAGTATACTATAGAATTAAGTTTTTTTAAACTTGAAAATAATTGATGTTACAAGGAAAAGTTGCTTTTGTCCAAAGGTTTTCTTTACTTTTTTATGATATCAAGGACCATATACTTTTTGAAGAAGAAAACACAATTTTCGTAAACAACTAATAGAGTTACTATTTTTATGTTGCTGTTAATTCTACTTGGACGATCTAAGTACGTGGACCAGAGGCTACACGAATGAAGGCAATGCTGTGCGCCTTTCGTTTGTCGAGCACCGTTCGGATGAAAGAACGTCTTCGTTCAAGTGGGTCCTCGTAATTTAGAAGCAGGCACCAAGTAAAATACCCCCAGACTTTATTGAAATGTTCATCTGCTAAAGATAAACGGAACATCAAATGGGATTTTTTCCATCTTGTTTTATGTTAATAAGGTACAAGATCAAAATAGTTTGATCTAATACTGTAAGTCTCAAAATTTTTTAAGTTACCGCTCCCCCTAAGGGGCCAAAATGTGTTCAACCCCCCCCCTTTGTAAAAATCTGGTAATTTAAAGTACTCAGTTGTAAAAGGCAAAATGCTTAAGTAATTTTCTTCAACAGAGTTACAAATTAAATATTTGTTACTGAGACACGCTTAAGAAACGCTCAAGCGCTGGGGCGTATGCAAGGGGGGTTAGGAGAGTTTACCCCCCCTTGAGTTTAAACAAAATAGCAAAAATAAAAATTTTTGTAGAAATTATGCGGGCTATTATTTTTTAGAATTATGAAACCCCCCCCCTTGAAAAAATTCTGCGTACGCCACTGCTCAAGCGAATGGTTAAGGGTCTGAACTTCGGTTTCGGAGTTCGTGAGTTCGAATTCCAATGGGGCATAGATGTTCGTAGCCGTTAGGAATCCACTTTAAGTAGTAGGTTACGGTCTCAATAGCCATCATGTTGCAAAAGGGTAGACCGTAGTGCTCCAAACCAAACCAAAACGAATGCTGTTGATTAAACATATTTTTCTGAATGTCGGCGGGATTTCACGCAGAACATAGGGAACGAAAATAACTGGTTCTGGTACCACAACATGCGTTAATTTTTTTACTGGTAAAAATCGTGTAAATTATATAATCAATGTAATAAATTTATGTAGTGCTTTTTAAAATTAAGCTTGAAAGCCAAAAGCTGCTCACAGTCGAACGATGACCGATTGGTTAGAGTGCTAGCCTTCGGTACCGGAGTTTGTGGGTTCGAATCCCACAGTGGCACGGATGTTCGTAGCCGTTCAGAATCGGCTTTAAGCTGTAGGTCCCGGTCTCATTAGCCCTCGTGTTGCAAAAAGTAGACCGTAGCACTCCAAACCAAAACCTGCTCAGATCGCCGCCCTGCCTCCCGAAACAAATTCACTGCCTGCCGCGAGATCGGCTGTTTTTGGTCTTCCGCCGGTGGCAACGCGGAAGAAGATGGAAAGAAAAATAAAATGGTTGTTGTTGCTGATGTCGAATGTATTATTTT
The DNA here is from genome assembly GCA_032207245.1 of Pardosa pseudoannulata. Taxonomy (NCBI): domain Eukaryota; kingdom Metazoa; phylum Arthropoda; class Arachnida; order Araneae; family Lycosidae; genus Pardosa; species Pardosa pseudoannulata. Next base: position 108,822,453 of record CM063500.1, on the reverse strand, counting down.
TGAATACTTAAATCTCTCCCAAAGACTATTTTTTAGAGAATAGAACACTGCCTACCAGCACAATCCCACCGCCCATTGGGAGCCACTGATCTAATGCATAACAAATATTCTGTTAATTCCATCTATCTGGTATATAGATTGAGAAATAAACATGATTCCGAGCATAAGAAATAGATTGTTTGAATATCTTTGGTGCGTTACTTTTATATATTCCAGCCGGGAAATATTCACAAGCGTGAGAAATAGAGGGCGAAATTTCATCCCGTCAAAAGGGCGGAAGAGAAGAAATTCCTTAAACCGAAAAAAAGAATTGTAAACACTTTCACTTAAATATATTGCTAATTATCTATTAGCAATATGCTTAATTTATATTGTTATATTAATATAACATTATATCTATAACAACAATATTACCTCTATACATTAGATCTATTTACTGTGTTGTAAATAGATTAGTAAATACATTATACAAAAAAAAATTTTTGAAAGTCCACAGTGAGCTTAAAACCCCGAATCATCGTTCAGCAGACAGTATAAAAGCTATTCAGTAAGGAAAATGCTTACCTTGAAAGAAAAGGTATTTATTGACTGAGTGCCATCAATTCACTACACGTGACGAACGGAGAATCAATTTTAGTTAGTTTTTTTCTTCGATGGATTAGAAGATTGCATTTATTGTTCTTCTTGATGTCATAAGCGAAAGAATTATGCCTGTTGAGCAGCGGAACTATTTTTTAAAATCATAATGTGCAAATTTTGGAATCAGTTTCATGAAAAATGTATAACTTCTCTGAAAAATATTATTAACACTTTAAATGATGGCAGGATTTTGAAGAAAACGGTAAAAAAAAAGTGTTATTTTTTATTCAAGAAATTTCACGAAAATTGTTATCTACTTTAACATAGGCTAAATATATATCTGATTACTTTATAAATAGTCTGGTACTGTCATACATGCATTATCAGACTGGTAATCCCAAGTTCTTAATTTGCATAACATGTAAAATAACACATAAAACATTTTCTGGGAGTTGGAAATGTACTATTTTTATTCTTTTTGGTGCATTGCTTTTGAACACTCTAGTCTGGAAATATAAATACCACCAGAGAAACACACCCCGTAATGTTGAAGGAAGGGGTTGATAGCAGTGGTCAGCAGTTATTAATTCTTACGTAAGGAAACCCTTGTACCTCAATAATTTGATAAACGAGCGAGTACACACACAGCATGGATGTCCGTAGCCGTTCGGAATCGGCTTTAAGCTGTAGGTCCCGGTCACATTAGCCGTCGTGTTGCAAAAAGTAGACCGTAGCACTCCAAACCAAAAAATCCACTGACTGGTCGGACAGAGCACGTGCACGTAACGCGAGTCAGCTGGTTGGATAAGTAATTGCCGATTGACAGAATATTCTAGAACACTCAAATTTCAACGAAACCTGTCCAACCCTTTCAGACCAGGTCGTTGGTACTATCAAGCTTACGTACATAATATGTATATATTATTGCAAACATTAACAACTAAAATTCCGTTTCAACTGTAAAGTCAAAATGACCAAAAACTTACATAGTTACGATATACCTATAGATAAACCTGTACAGGAAACCAAAAAATACCAGTACAGGCTAGAGAAAGCAGTCTAGAGACTCTCGGTTTACTTACAGTAAATTATATATACCGGAATGTGTCTTTAGACAACAAAATTTTAATCTTTTAGCTCAATGTTTCCCAATCGTGGGTACATGTACCATTATAGGTACACGAAAATAATAATGAAATAAAACACCTAAACGAAAAAAAGAAATAGGCGTAAACGTAGTGATTGGTCATTGCTTTTTCCCACCATCAATCATATCAATAAAGTATTTATTGCTGCTCAATAAAACATGATTGCTTTAGACAAGGGACAAACTGGCCGTGGCCAAAATCGAAAGAAAATAAATTTACCAAGATAAATGTAAAATTTTAAAAAAACAGTATACCAGTACAGGTTTAAATACGTTAGAGATGAATGAATTGCATTTCATTTTACTATGTTATGAAAACAATATAACGGAAGAGTTTCGTTGAACGTACGCGAGATAATTTGAGTCAATATTTTATAGCTAGGTGGAAGCAAAATATCTCTAGAACACTCATTTGACACATGAACAAATGCATATAACAACACCTAGAAAGTACATTATAAGTAAAAAATGAAAATATGCTATAATATTGAGGTTTATAATAATAATAATATTAATTCAAAAAATACTCTAGTACAGGGGTGGACAAAGTTTTTCGGCCGCGGGCCAAAAATCGAAAGAAAATAAGTTTGGCGGGTCAAGATGACTTTTTTTTTAATTTTAAAAACTATAGACAAGTACCTAACGGTTTAAATACGTTAGCGAGATGAATGAAATTGGGATTTCATTTTTAAAAGTTCCTTATACTGAGGTTCGAAGTGAGATGGACGGATTTTAAGGAACAAGGCTAAATGCTCATCTATCAGTCTACTTCTAAAATTATTCTTTTTAATGTTCAAAGTTGAAAACACTGTTCGCATATAAGAAGCAAATATACCGCTGATCTTCTGGGTGTGAGATAATAAATTTGGGATATAATATTTAAACAAAGTGGAAAAGGGGATGGATATATAATGTATAAATATATATTTCTAATTTGCTGGCAAATTAAAAATTCTATGCTGGCCGGTTTAAATTACGGCGATGGCTCTAGTTTGCTTTGCTTTAGACGGGCACAAAGCTTGTCGAAAGAGGGTTTTCATCTTATATGTACATTAAGAATATATATCAAAATAATCTTGATGTTCCTCCAGGTTTCAAATTGTATCCACCTTCATTTGAATATAAAGTTACTCGATACTTCCAATAACTGCAAAAAGTTTAAAATGTTTTTTCAGATGTTTAGTTGCTAACAACGTTTAAAGAATTCATGTTCTCAAAAATGAAAAATTTTTCTTTTCTAAAATATCGCAATGGTTTGATCAGAAATTATTATTTCTGCAGTTTGAGTTTATGAAAAAACTAAATTTAAATAAAATTTGTTATTCGTTTTATAAAAATGTTTTATTTTCAAAATTACTTATATTGCTGGCTTAACATATTATAAAAACTAATATAAATTTTAGAATAAACATCAATTGCAAACATCGATTATCTAGATAAAGACCAATCGTGAAGTTAGGTATATATATTATATTATAAATATATATTTAAAATAATTGCTTGTCTGTACTCAGACTCAAATATAATCCAATCGCCATGAAAATTTGGGAAAATTATTTGCATATACCTAGGAAGATTTTTGAAAAAGTAACGTTCGAAATATTCCTTTTTTTTCAGCGTTTCATGTCATTATTCCACATGGTTACTAAACAATTAAATTTTTAATTTTCGTTTCATAAAAGTAAAATTTTTTCTAGCAATGTGTAATTCCGTTAACAAAGTTTAACGAATTCCTCTTAAAGCAGGAGATTAAAATTTTTATTTATCATATAAATAGATAAAATGATATTTTTTTTATCATTATGACTTCATTTTTAAAATTCATTTATTCATTTCTTATTTTATATTATTTAAACATCGTCTGCGTTAACATATTATAAATAAATTTTAGATATAAAAAAACTGTTTTGAATAATATATTATCTAGATAAAGAAGCACGGGCACTCTCTAGTCTATATATATAAAAATGAATTTGTGTCTGTCTGTACTCGATTGACTCAAAAACCATCCAATCGCCGTGAAAATTTGGGAAATTATTAAGTATATCCCTAGGAAGGTTTTTGAAAATTTTTAACGTTCGAAATCCATTCCTTCCCTCTTTATCGAGCGTTTCATGTCATTATTCCAAACATTATTTTCTCCGGTTAAACGCAAACGATTAATTTTTTAATTTATTGCATCATAACTGAGGGAAATAAGCAATATTTCTAGCAATGTGCCGTAATTCCGTTAATCCCATGTAATTGTTTTAAACGCAGTTTTCCTCGGTTAAAAGCAGGAGATTAAAATTTTTAATTTATCATATAAGAAATAGATGAAAATGATATTTTTTTATCATTATGACTTCATTCTTTTAAATATCTCACTTATTCATTTCTTATTTTATATTATTTAAACATCGTCTGCGTAGTATCAGTTCGATTTGACCTGGAAATTTAGATATAAAGTGTTATTTCATTTCTATAAATTATTGCATTTTTATGAAAATATTTTAAATTTAATTCTTAGAATTTTTACGTTACAATGAAACGTATCAACAATACAAAACAAAAAGTACAAATTTCAGTGACTCTCGTAGGCAAATAAAAACCTATCATTTTAAAATTATCTTTATATTCATTTTGTATATGAAATGTGTTTCCATTTCATCCCCTTTTGAAAATTTTCTTCAATTTACATCATTTATTAATACCCCAAAACTAGATGTTTCTGTCAATTGCTTCTTATTTTACCACTAAAATCTATTAACAATGCTAATCAACGTACAGAAGTAATACAGAAGTATAAAAACTGAATATTGTTATAATACGCTTATAGTAGAAATATATAAATATGTCAATGACTCGAACTGTACTGTGACGAATTTAGAGAGAGTTATGCCCGAAAAAAAATCTTTGTTTAAAAGTAATACATTAAGTTTATCGTAGCGAAGCACGTTCACACTTGCGAGTATGTTATAAATATAAAACTTCAGAGTACTCACTTAAGAACACAAAAACAAAATTTAAATATGTTCATACAGGTAAATGAAAAAAAAATTTTCTCATTGCCTTTTTAACATTTTTTCTTAGTTAATTTCTACGTTACAATGAAATGTTATACAATATCTACAAGTACAATTTTGTAATGACAAAAAAAATCCTTTTATATTTTTTTTGTTGTAGGAAAATAGGTTAATATGAATTGATAGTAAAAACCATGATTTTGTAATCGTTATTGTATATTCTTCATTGTGCCATCATTATGCATAAAAACTAGCACTGTTGCTGTCAAAACCTCTGCTTCTTATTTACTAGATAACGTTCATACCTAGTCAAACTAAAACGTACAGTAATCTTTTTTCTATTCTATTTGAGATGTTAAAATAAAAACACGAAACTGTTGATTTACTGTGACGAATTTAGGTATTTGCCCTAAATAAAAAAAATCTTTGTTTAAAGTATACATTAAGTTATCGCAAGCTGAGTCCCACGTTAAAGTATGTTATAAATATAAAACTTCAGAGTACTCACTTAAGAACACAAAAACAAAATTTAAATATGTTCATACAGGTAAAGGAAAAAAAAATTTTCTCATTGCCTTTTTAACATTTTTTCCTTTCAAATACCCGGTAAATCTTTTCAATGAAATGTATACAATATCATACATATGGAACTATTTTGTAATAAAAAAAAAAATTTTATTAATATTTTTTTCATAAAAATAGTATAAATATATACATATAAACTATATATAATCGTATATATTAGTACCATATTATATAAATATTACACCACTTTTAAAATTATTTTATATATATATAATAAATATTATACATATACATATATACTCTATTTCTATTCTATATACTAAAACAAAATACTATATAACTTTTTCTATATATAAAAAACAACTTTTTTTTTTTATAAACATATTTTTTTTTTTTATATTTATATATATATGTTTTTTTTTTATATATATTTTAAATATTATATACATATTTTATATAATATATATATATATATTAAATAAATAAAAAAAAAAAAAACATATATATAAAAGATATTAAAAAAAAATATAAATACATAAATATATTATACATATATATATATATACAACAAAATATATATATACGCATAACACACAAAATACATATATATATATATATATATATATATAATATATATATACAATATAATATATAAATATATAAATTTGTTTTTATTTTAATATTAAATGATATTTTTTAATATATATATTACATATATATATAAATTTTTTACTTATATAATAAATATTATTTAAATAAAAATACTTTATATAAATATAAAAGTTAATATATAAAAAAATATAACATATATAATTTATATTGATACATATTTTATACATATATATATAACATATTTAAAACATATAACATATTAAAATATAATATATAAGATATATATACATATATAATTATACTATATATAAGGCATAAAAAAAAAAACTTATTTTTTTTTTTTTTTTATAAAAAAAAATATATCTATATATATACACTTTTTTTATATATATCTGTATATAATTTTTCATATATATATATATATATATAATAATATTCTATATATATACATATATATTATTATATATATATATAATTTTATTTAGTAAATTATCGTTATATGTAAAAGTTTTAGTTTTCTGAAATTATTTATTTTTGATTATATATATGCTAATAATTTGATATATTCTGTGAATGTAGTGTAGAATCAAGTTGAATTCATTAAGAAAGATAATTCAAAGTTTTCTTAGCTACGTCTAAATTATCGTCAAGTTCTTCCCAATTTTTTAGCCAAAGTCATTAATGGAAGTAAAGGAATGAAACTATCATTTCCACTACACCCTGGAGGTAGATAGAATTTTTTGTTAATACATGTGATAACATTTTTATTGCAAAAAAAAAAAAAAAAAAAAAAAAAAAAAAAATCGATGATTAAATTTAAAAGTATTACATATGTACCTAGTTTATTATTTAAGCCAAATATAAAAGAAAATTATTTACGTAATACCCAAGTTTAGTGATAAAACGTATAAAAATAAGGCATAATTTAAATAATTTAAAATAAATGATAATGAGAAGTTTGAAGGAACGACGTCACAATGCTGGAAAAATGTTATTCTTACCTGATTATTGTGTGATAAATTGATAAATTTAATCGCCTGCTTTTAACCGAGGAAAATACGGCTTGAAATAATGGCATTAAATGCTAGAAAGGTGGAGAAGGGGTGGATTTCGAACGTTGCTAACCCTAACTCATCAAGAATCCAACATGGATGTCTATCTATTTCAGGTCGAACCGCTTCATAAATTCGAGGACAGACGGACAGATAACTTGGGCCATTATTATATAGCGGATTGTGATTTGCAAAAATAATATATATTGACACATTTCAAAGAAAGCCACCGAGCTCCATGGCACAATGGTTAGAATCGCGGGCTACGAACCGAAAGGTCTCCGGTTCGATCCTGAGTCAGGACAAATTTGTTTCCGTAATTTTATGTTATTTGTTAAGTAGCCAAGAAGACTTCTAAATTATGCTAATTTTCTGTTACAATAAAATATTTCTAGAAGGTTCTGTTACCTTATAAAAGCCTCTGTAAAAACTGCGAGCGGTAGGTGTTGTTCGAATACACACTAGGTAGCTTGGGCTTTAATAAACAGTGTTATTTCTTAAGCTTGACTCTTGATTGTGTTCTACCTGTACTTTCATCCACGTGACAATATTACCAGTTGTTCTCTTATAAATTGGAATTATTATTACCATGATTATAATATTGATACTTATTTTAACACAGTCCAGAGTTTTCGGCGAATACTTTGCATGGTTTAACATTTTATTTAATAGAATATTTTAATTTCATCATCGTAAAGAATAGCTGCATCTATAATATACATTTTTGTTCCTTTTTTTTATCATACAATATCGTACATTTTTACTTTTTTTTTATTTTGAACAAACACTGAAAGCTTTTAAAGAACTTCACTTAGTTTACCTTTGGGATATTCTTTTTTTAAACTTTTCATAAATAGCTGAAACAAAACACATGCCTGTACCAGACTTTGAATGTGAAAATAGTAAAAGGAAAGGAAATTTCGTGACTATAATAATCACGATTTCGGGTATAGCGATCATTATAATTATGACCTTCAAAATTCTAAATTCACTAGAGATTTAATGCTTATTAAAAATTCTGTTTATTTTCTTTCTGGAAGAGGAACATTTTGCTTAAGATTTCTACTTATTCCTAGAAATATTTTTAAAAGTCTTATTACAGAGCAAAAATAAACAGAAGGAAAGAAAACAGTGTAAGAAAGTGAAATTTAGAACGCGAAAAACATTTACTTCTATCAGTAGTTTTAGTCATGTCGATTAGATTTGGTTTGGTTTGGAGTGCTACATTCTTTTTTTCAACACGAGGTTACCCCTCGTGTTGCAAAAAAATAGCTCCTCGTTTGCTACCTCGTGGAGACCAGGGCCTACTGCTTAAAGCCAGTTCCGAACGGCTACGAACATTCATGCCACAGTGGGATTTAATCCGCCGAACTCCGGTACCAAAAATCGGCCCCCTAACCATTGTAACGTTACAGGATCCTCGGGTAGTGTGTAGGTGTCGGAGTGGTTATCACACGACGTACAGCTTAGAAAAAATAACAACGTTTATTCTTGATTAAAATGGAATATGTACAAATTTTCCAAATGGAAATCACAGAGCTCAGACGGGCTGGTGCGAACCTAAAAGTTCCAGGTTCAAGGCGAACCTAAAAAACAATCTGCGGACAGGTGCCGTACTGGGGTACAACTGGACCTCATTGAGTCCCACAAAAAAGTCGGAGAAAAACTTTCGAAAAAACCAACCGCCTCAAATTGAACCTCTGTCCGTTCTCTTTTCCTAACGAATCTCCGGCCAAAATTTCACTCCACCTGACGTCACCTTTCAGCTCTTCCCATTGGCTTTTTCTTTCCGCGTCGGCGTCCTGGTAGTCTCTGACTGGTTTCTTCGGGGCACCTTACTGTCTGACATTTCGATGTCCTGTCTGTCCTTCAGATTCCACTCAGACATCTCAAGGCGTGGTCGAAGCGACAATCCTTTGTAGTGTAGTGTCAAAAACCCAGACAGAGTGTCGCCCTGCCCTGGGTTTTAACAAAACCCCTTTGTGAAGCCAATGGGGGTGTAGCGACTTCACATCATTCAGCCATCGTTCGGCTATGTCAATTAGTGGGAGTTCTACATGTGTAACAAGTAAAAATTTTATTCATAAATATTCCTAATTGCTGCCTTAATACTGTAATACAAGGGTGGCCAACCTGCAGCTCGCGAGCCACATGCGGCTCTTTGAAGGATTATTTGTGGCTCTCGATAAATGTACCCGAGCTCCCTTTTCCTTTTTGTGTTATTATATGTTTAAAAAATAATATTCAAACTAATGGAGCTCCGGTAATGCTGGGTAAAAAAATAGGCCTTATTGGGCTTATTTAAGAGATGATTCTCAAATTCCACAATTCATACCGATTCACTGCATAATTCACCGAGAACATCTCGTTACAAAATACTTAAAATATCCTGATGTTATGAAAACAGTGTAACACATTGTAAATTACATTCGCACCAAAGCAAAAAATCATCGGCAATTCAAAAATTTCCTTGAAAAATTAAAGGACGAAGAAGTTCCAAATAACATTCATTAAATATAATTTCAGTTAAAAAAAAAAAAAAAAAAACTATTTAGTACCTTTTTTGAATACTTTTTAAATACGTATTTAATTGCGACTCGCGAACTATTTTAAATTTTGAAAAATGATTCCGAATATTAAGGAGCTTGGCCACCCCTGCTCTAATACACTGTTAACCCCCCCTCCACCAGAACATACCCCAGATCATAATTCCACCTCCTCCGAACTTCACTGTTGGCACAATGCATTCTGGCAGGAGACGTTCTCCAGGCAGACGTCAGACCCAGACCCTGTCATCCAAACGGTAAAGGGTGAACCTTGATTCGTCTCTCGAAAGAACCCGTTTCCACTGATCTACGGTCCAATTTCGATGTGCTTTGCACCACATTAACCGAGCAGCGCGGTTGAACTTTGTGATCAAAGGCTTATGGGCAGCAGCACGACCATGAAAACCAAGCAGATGTGCTTCCTTACAGATGGTATTCATTGAAACAATATTCCCGGATGCCTGTTGAAACTCCTCGCGGATGAGGACCATCGGTTGGGTGCGGTTCTTTCGAATTGTTTTGGACAGCACTCGTCGGTCTCTGTCTCCCAGTTTCGTTGGTCTGCCGATCCAGGTCAAATTCCGACAGTCACCGCTCACCTTCCACTTCTTAATCACATAGGCCACTGTCGATTTTGGATACTTCAGAAAGCTAGATATGTCCCTTGAGGATCGGCCACATTTGTGATACCCGATAGTTATACCTTTCTCGAAATCAGAGAGCTCCGAACTGCGCGGCATCTTGCATGCGACTAATGCCGATGCTGTTTCCTACACGTTGCGTACCGGCGGAGGCCGTGACGTACCTCAGGACCGCAGATATCGTCATTTGCATAGATGTCCAAAGACTTATTGGTAGACAGTGTACATGCATCCAAAGCACGTTTCCAGCATGAGCCGCCGAGAGATGGCCGAATGGTAGAACTCTGCTCTTCAGTACCGGAGTTCACGGGTTTGAATCCCGCTGCTGGTATGGATATTCGTAGCCGTCGGCTATAAAACAGTAGGTCCCGGTTTCATTAGACGTAGTGTTGCAAAACAGTAGACCGTAGTGCTCAGATCCAAAAGGAAAATCAAATTCAATATGAATCGCAAATTAAAAAGAAATTATTGATATAAATATTACAATAGATATCAACGTGGGTAAAAATTGTAATTAAATCAGTCTTACATATCATAGTTACCTTTACATAAAGAAAGAATCAATCTTCTTTATGTGCGTAATACTATACAAATTTACAGTTTTATTTGGATAATGACAAAATTTTGCACTCTTGACCTACGATACAAGAGGACTTAGATATTACGTAAATAATTTTCTTTTATACTTGGCTTAATTATTAGATTAAGTACATATGAGATAATTTTAAATTGAACCATCGATTATTTTTTGTTGCAAGGAAAATTTTATCACCGATATTAACAGCAATCTACCTCTAGTGTATCTACCTCCAGGGTGTAGTGAAAATGATAGTTTCATTAATTAAAGTGGCAAAAAGAATGGGAAGAATTTAACGATAATTTCGACTTATCTAAGAAAACTTTGAATTATCTTTCTAAATATATTCAACGTGATTCTAAACTGCATTCACAGTATCGGGAGACTTTAGAGGAGTATGAAGATAAACAAATGATTGAGCGTGTACCAAATAATTCTCATCCAAAAACAAACCTTTTTTTTACCTGCCTCACAGGGTACTTTACGATTCTGGAAAATTAAAAATTTTACTGATCCCGTCATATGACGGGCCAGATGCTAGTTGTAATATAGTATTGTGTTCGAAAGTTGTTGCTTCGTTCGATGAAGGGCCGATGTGAATTTATTTGTTGTGCTCTATTTAAAATGTTCTAAAATTTTATTTGGGAAGTTTATGCTTGACTAGCGAGTGCTATGCTGAACAACGCATCTACCATGAATGTGGATAACAGATAATTCACAACAATGACTTGAGGATTTTAAACCTTTGAAAATTTACCTACAGAAGTGTAATTATGTTGGGAGTGGAGATTATTTTGAACACTCCTAAAAATTTTACACTCCTTAACCCTTTAAAGTACAGTGGTTTCGCTGCGAAACCAGCTGTTAAAATTGTTTTTTCTCTTCTTTTTAAAGATATATGAATGATTTTTTGGATTTTCTACTTTTTTAACACTTTAAACTATCAATAGATGAAAGCACTACACAACTAATTTTTCACTTTCAAATATACAGTTTTAAACTTGCTTTGCTTGAAACAATCAGGAATTCTGTTTTCGTCTTTTATAATCCCAAATAAAAGTAATTACTCAAACAACACTTATAAACTGTTTATATATTTATTTATTACATCATATTAATGATAATTATTCATTACTCTTCGATTATAATTGAAAGAAATTTTAGAGAAATATTTTCACACCGTACAAGGGGAGGGTTTTACAGTTAAACCACTTCTCACATCTACAACCCCCGAAAAAATGCAAATGTTCTTCACTAATTTCACATTTATAAGTTTTATAGATAACATTATAAACTATTTTCATTAAATGCCAAAGAATTTCTAAATGTGAATTTCAAAGGGTTAACCCTTTAACGGACAGTGGTTTCGAAGCGAAACTACCTGTTAAATTCTTTCTTTACTTTTGAAAGACATACGATGGATTTTTTAGGTCTTCTATATTTATGACATTTCCTATTCACATCAGAAAGTATACAAGAGCTCTATACTTCATTTGAAATATACGTGGTTAAACTAAACTTACTTTACCTGGAAAAGTCAGTAATATACTTATAACCCCAAAGTAAAAAATATCTATTTAAACAATTTATAAATTGTTTGTTTGATTTGGAGCACTACAGTCTACTCTTTTGCAACACGAGGGCTAATCAGGCCGAGATCTAAGCTTAAAGCCGATTCCGAACAGCTACGAACATTTGTGCCTGGATTGAGATATGAACCCACGAATTCCGGTACCCAAACGCAGCGCTCTACCATGTGTACATCATTCCGCTGTAAATTGTTTCATTTTTTTCTTTTTAATCTCCTTTTTATGATAATCATTGTTTCCCCAGCATAATTGAACTTTTATGAAAATATTTTCACTCCATACAAGGGGTTGAGTTTTGCACTTTAAACACCCCCCCTCAAGAAGTGTAAAAAAAACATGCATTTATGTTTGTAGATTTCATAGATACCATTTGTGAACTAATTTCATTAAATCACAAAGAATTTATATTAGTGACCATTAAAGGGTTAAACCTGTACCATTTAAACGGATTTCAAAAATTTCAGAGTGACCCTCGTATTACTTTACAGTTTCTATACGAGTCCCAGTAGCTGTTTCATTACTGGGCGTAAATGAAACAGCTGTATTTCATGTTTCATTTACTACCAGCAGTTCATAATAATTTAGATTTAAGATATTCATCAATATATAGTCTGCAGAAGTGATGTCTGCAGTAATGGGTTAATGGAATGAAATAAATTAAAAACAAGTGATCAGAGACGATGAGCAGGCTAAAAAAATAGTGACTCGTCGATGAGTATGCGAACTAAGCGAGACTCTGATTTACATTGGAAGAATCTTAAAATAAATAAATGAAGTTTTGGTTACGTCATATTCGTGATTTTCGGTGTGTTTAAGATCAGAGGCAACCACGGGAGCAATAATAAATAAATAAATACAAAAGTAAAAAATTAGGAAAATTAAGGGAATAAAAAGTACACACTGACCACGTTTTTATATAAAGCTGTACTATGTTAATAGCCATTATATAGATGTTTTAAAAAATAGAATGCACATTGCAATTAAATTAAAAAAAGGATATACACATTAAATAGTTTAACAGTACTAAGTTTTTTAAATTTTTATTTATTTATTTTTTGGTCAGCAGCGAGTTTGGGTCATTTCAGCCCTAATTTCTAGCCAAAATTCTTGCAGTTTCATTAAAAAGAAGAGTTAATGAGTGTTTAGAGAAATATTATACAAGAATAAATAAAAAAATAAAAAAATAGGTCTCTTAAAAAAAGAAAATTAAACTAATTAAAAGTACACACTGACCACATTTTTATATAAAGCTGTACTATGTTAATAGCTACTGTATAGATTTTTTAAAAAATAGTTTATTCATTGCAATAAAATGAAAAAAAAAAACATATAAACAATAAATAGTATAACAGTACTAAGCATTTTTTAAAAATTTTTTGTTTGATTTTTTTTCTTTTTGGTCAGCAGCGAGTTTGGGTCATTTCAGCCGTAAAAACTAGCCAAAATTCTTGCAGTTTTATTAAAAAGAAGAGTTAATGAGTTTTCAGAGAAATATTATAAAAGAATTGAAAATAGTCGTTAGGATCTGAAGAAACTTAACGAAATTTATAATAAACTTAATTCCCGCTTTTCATTTATTTTTCTCTTCTAATTTATTTAATTTTTTAATAATATTTAACACACTGTATGCGGGACATGTACTAGTACGTTTTCTGACGATTGATACTTGAGCGTGGGTCACGTACTAGCACGGGTTAGTGTAACAACATGGTTTGTTTGTGGGTACAAAAATAACGGTATATACAGGAAAACGAAGCCGAATGTTCTTGTCTACTACATAGATTCTGGAAAAATTTAAACAAATAAAAACTAGTTTTTACATTATTAGTTTTATGATTGCTCTTTCCATTTTTTTATAATGTAAAAATGTTTATATATAACATAATTCGAAAAAATTAAAACTATATACTACTATTTCTATTTGATTTTTCATATTTACGATACTATTATAAATTTATCCACTAAAAAAATATTTTTTGTTTACAAAAATATTATGGTTATTTATATATTTCTATTTATATATTTGTTTATATATTTCAATATAAAATACGAAAAGTTGGTTAAAAAATGAAATAATTTTCGATCTATTGAGATTTAACTGAATAACTAAATTGACGAGCAAAACGCCCGCTCCCGGTACAATTCCGCTGTGAAATGTACTCGCACACAATGTGTTAAAACTTATTTATTACTTTTTTTTGTTCTCTACATAAAATACGTTTGTTAAAAAAACGTCATATTTTGATAGATGGATAAAACTGTAAATAAGTTTGACTTATTAAATATTGTAATTAAATGTTTATATGCATAAATAAGAATATGTTTATAAAGTTTGTATATATATCTCTACCATATTACTGATATGTTTGTATACTTTTGTGTTAATGTAGGTTGAATTATTCTCTAATAATGTATGGTGTATCCCCCACTTTCTCTTGGCCTAGTCTGCTAAAACCCAGAGGGGGGCAGTGAATGTGAGTCCTAAACACAAAATTTTAATTATTAGGCTAATATTTTATGGTTATGTCTTACAGCGTTAATATACGTGATATTGAAATTTTTCATTACATAGAATGTAGATTGCGAACAAAAGGGGAAGTGCACAGCTAGACTTTGATAACTTTCCTAAACATAAAATATCTACCCTCTACGGCTAATTGTTGTAGAGTTGTGGGACATATGTTGTAATGACTCCCACACACTATCGTTATCGCGCGATGGCCGATTGGTTAGGGTTCTGACTTTCGGTATCGGAGTTCTTGGGTTCGAATCCCACAGTGGCATGGATGTACGTAGCCGTTCGGAATCGTCTTTAAGCAGTAGGTCCCGATCTCATTAGCCCTCGTGTTGCAAAAAGTAGACCGTAGCACTCCAAACCAAACCAAACCTATCCCTATAGCTGCAAAACGATCGAAAATGTGTTAAGAGTCCCTTTGTCAACGTGTATTGTTTTCATGCGGTGTAACGGACAGTTGCAGGGGACGTGACAAAATGCAAATTTATCACTGCGCGGTTTCCAAACTTGACGCCTGGAAGATTTTTGTGGCCGGGTTCTACAAAGAATTGTGGAAGTTTTGCGATATGACCGCTCGTTGTCGACAACGAAACAAGAAACCCGTCTAGGGTCAGACGTTTTGTCTCCATTACCCGAACGAGTTAGGAAAAGGGATTTGGTCCTCTACCATCTTTTTGGCCGAGTTCAGTCCCCTTTAAGTGGGTGTTTAATGGGCAGCCCCTGGAATAAAGGTTAAAAAGGGGTCGGAGGTGTTTCAGGTTAGCTTTTGCGATATTTTTCGACAGAGTTTTTTTACTAAAGGTGCAAAACTCTCAAAGGTCGAGTATTTTGCTCGAAGAGACTGTGTGAAAGGTCCCTGAGGGATCGGCGAAACTTGAAGAGCAGAAGGAGTCAACTGTTGGGATTTATCAGGCTAACGTTGTACCCTGCATTATTGAACTGCATTATTCTACGTCAGGAATCCTTCTTCCTCACCTCTCACATGTGGAGAAAATGCAAGCTGATTATTTTTTTAATGTACATAATATGAATATAACTGTAAATATTAAATAATGTTTGTAGTACGAAACTAGTTTTGTTTCGAGTTAATGATTTACCGTTCAGTCATTATAACGTACATCCAAACGTCAAAAGAAAATTGGTCATAACCAGTTCAGGAACGGTCAAAATGGATATTTAAATTGCAAACAGTTTCCTTGTACGACATAACACTAAAATTGGACAAAATTCAGCTAGGCATGGACAAAATAGGTATTTCCTTTGAATTAAGGGTAATATAATTTATCGTGGGTACAATACTTTATTTTGTACAAAAAAAGTAAAAAATATTTATATTACAATAAATTAAATAACTGTCAACAATAAGACATTTAAAGTAAAACTTAATGACCAGCTTGATTGACTTATGATGGTCTGTTTTTTCTTGATATTGCAAGAGCCCCAGTCACGTTATTGTAGAGGTAACGCGCCTGCTGTGCAACCTTATTTACATAAGA
Organism: Pardosa pseudoannulata; assembly: GCA_032207245.1. NCBI lineage: Eukaryota > Metazoa > Arthropoda > Arachnida > Araneae > Lycosidae > Pardosa > Pardosa pseudoannulata. The sequence goes on along the minus strand of CM063500.1, from coordinate 108,806,169 downwards.
GCGATCATTGTTTGCGCGAAGACAGCGTTAAATGTGTGATGCAGCAGTTTTAGTTTTATAAATTTTAATGCACGTGTACGGTGTGCGATTTTGTTTTTCGTTTAAGGAAATAAATAACAGGAAATTAGCTGCATTTGGTGAATTTAGAGTTGAATTTTTCATGTACTTATTTTTACGGGTGTCTCAGTCGTGACTTTTTCAACTAAAAAGTCATTTTAAGTCACCTTTTATTGAAAAATGGTAACTTTTTCTCGTTTTTTTCAGTTGCATTAAAAAAATTCTGTAAGGAGGATGAAATATCGTTTGAAATGGTATAATGGAGAGATTAAAATCTCAGTACCATTACCGATATATTCAAGAAA
>CM063500.1:108785807-108798307 GCA_032207245.1 Pardosa pseudoannulata | reverse complement strand
AAAAATATAAAATATAGTGCATAAGTGATTAAATATTTTATAAGGCTGCATAGAAAACCTTTTCAACTAATGAAAAATTTGTAAAATTTTGTTCAGAGGTATACTTCTGTGGGATAATATTGCAAGCAAATCCATATAATTTCGAAAGTCTATTTTTATTTGTTTTCATTACTCAGAGAAAATTAATCTATTACATATGTGTCATTTTTTAAAAAAAGAAATAGAAGCCTTTCTGTGCAAACAGAAAATTGTGTCAGAAGTTTGTTGTATAGAAGAACATAATATTTATTCCTCAGAATATAGTAATATCCATGTTAAAACCAACTTAAGAACACACAACTTGCATACTTTTTCGTCTTATTTTAGTTTTTCTTATTAAAAGATACACTTTTCACTAACAATACATTTTGTATTTTTACATTATATTTTATTCCAAAATATAGTTTCCTTGTTCAAACCTTGGGAGTTCATCGACCATGTCTAGATTATCGATTAAAGCACAAAAATGGCAAACAAAACATTTTTTTATACAATTCAGTATTTTCTTTATTGAAACAAAAAAAAAACTTTGAGAGTTTACCCCTATCCTATGAAACTATGGAATAAAATAATTTTTATGGAATTATTTTTAATTGCTTAATGATTTAATTTCAGAATAATTTATAAAATAGTTTCACCCGAAAGAAAAAGAAATCAGTACAGCAAACAAAAATTATGCTAAAAATTAGTTTTAATTTTAAAATATTAAACGTTAAAACACTTTAATTTTTCTTAAAATAATTCATAAGCATTTTAAAGTTAAATTATAACTTTAATTTTTTATGAGACAAAATGTTAGAAAGGAATTAAAAAATATTAATCATAAAATTCCATTGTAAAAATAGCTTAATTACGTTTTTGAAGAAGTTTTCACTTTCAACTGAGTCAAACCAAATATCTTGATCGGCATTATAAGAGCAATCCAATTAGAAGAGCCGCCTACACCTAAGGAACAGAAACCGGAAGTAAACTCTTTTAATCATTTATAGTTTTGCCAGACGACACCAGATGGTAGCATATGAGCTGCCGCTGGAACTAGTATTTATCGTGCATGTTCACTGTGAACGCATGTCGACGCTGCTTCCTTGGTTTCGAGGCAAACCAGTTATCTACGCTTGTTCTCAAGGACATTTTAAAGAATTTTACTAAATTTCATAATGTTGCCGATTTTATGCAAAGTTTAAAATTTGAAAATTACATGTGACTTCTGAGCGTGCAGACCAACCACAGACATGTTGATATTTACATTGCGTATTCCTCCTGCCAATGGAGTTGCCTTATTACATAATCAAGAGCGCCAGAAGCAGAGACGGCGGTTTTTTTGCTTGTCTGGGTTAGTTTTTTCGCAGCTGTTCAACGGATGCGTCGAGACGTAGGCTATGACGCTATTTCACGCCGTATGGAACTCGAGCAGATTTTTATTGACGACGACTCCTTTATTACCTGTGATCTGGAATGCTGCTGTAACTATTGAAACATACATCGAAATCTTATTCTACTAAAGCTTATTAACCGGAAAACTTGGATAAATTGGGCGCTGTGGGGCAATAATCGAAAGAAAGTGACACAGACGGAGAGTACCCTGTCTGGGTCGAGCAGAGGCTGTGCAAGCAAGCCATCATGTCTGGAAGAGGTAAAGCTAACCCTGTCTGGCAGATTTTTGTCGCTCGCCAACTGATACAGTGTATTTAAATATTCCGTCTGTTTGTTTTACGCATCAGTGTTATTACAATTTCGGATGGCGTTGCGACATTATGATCGTTTAAGGGAATAAATAACTAAATAATATCTCTTCACTGTTATATTTTTTTAACGTTTAAAAGATTGATGAACATGTGATTTCTTTTGAGTTGTCACCAGACAGTGGTTTTTTTTGTTTCGTTTTTGTTATTCCCTTTTTTTCTGCAATTCAATGTATGTATGACGAAATTTTTTTTAGGAAGGGAGTGTTAAATTTTCAGCACGTTAGTAAAATATAACTTTTCTTTTCGTAATTAATTGTATTAAATTTTTAAAATTAAATTTACTTTTAGCTGGTACGATTATTTTAAAATTTTTACGATTGTTTTGTTTTGAGTTAAATTAAACGTGATAGCAATTTCAATAAATTTATGCTCTTTAATTTTTGTCAGTAATAAAATGAAATTTCTTACTATTCACATTAAAAATGTGAAATTTAAAATTTAATTTTTATAAGTTACTTTTATCTTGCGATAGAATCATTGCAATTGTTTACATTTAAACTTTTAGCATACTTTTGGTTTAAAATATATAAATCTACATATTAGCAATATAAAAGCATATAATTAATAATTTGTAGCATTTAATTTATTTCGCCCTTATGTTGAGCTGTTTATTTTGTTTTAAAATGTTTAGAATTTTTTTTTTATATATTAATTTACTTATTTTCAAATGCAAATATATGTAATCACTTTCAACACTTGTATAATCTTATCTGTTAATAATTCTTTTTATTTTATACATCCCAGTTTTATAAATTTGAATTTTAGATATTATATATTGATACTACTTTAAATATTCGATTGTCATATTATTTAATTTTAAAAAAACACAGCGTATTGGTTTGGAAAAATTTTACTTATTAAAACAGTATTTCTTGATAAATAATAATAGATTCTTTTCATGTTGATCATTGTAACTTTAGGTAAAACAAAGAAAATAAGCAAAATACGTTTTCTTTACGGACAAAAATTGAATATTAATATGAGTTTAACTCTTTAATTAATATTTCAACATCAGTTGTGTTTATTCATCAAAAATAGCAAATATATATTCATTATTTCTTATCCTATATAAAGTAAAAAATACTATATATCTGTTGAAGAAAATTACTGTATGAGCTGTTTAATTTAGGTATGTATATATTTAGTGCATATTTAAGCTAATACTGTGGAAACAAACTATATCTCACAATGCGCAAAAAGAATCGAACTTTAAAACTGCAATAACATTAAATGACACTAAAATTGTAATAGTTTACTATTACAAAATTTCCTATGTGTGGAAATAAAATATAGCTACACTGATTATTAAAAGTAAATCTTGAACCGGGAATTTCGTTCCAAGTACACATTGTCTACATCACAATGTATTTAAACAGAAAATAATTATTTAAATTTATTTTAAGTACAAGTAAATAATAAATATGTATTAAAGTTTTTAATTGTTTATAAAATTGTTAAAGTATAGTAATCATTTTAGGCACTTTTTGATATCTATTCTTTAATTAAATATTGAGTAAACTGTTTGAAGAGTTAAAACTTTCCATTTATTGTATATATCTTTAAATAAGCATGTTCTTATCCAATTTTGTTTTCATATTTTTATTGGTTTTATTTATTTTATTAGTTGATTAATGTATATTTAAAAAACTAATTATTTAATTTTTTAAATTGATTAATATTTAAGAAACGAATTATTTAATTTTTTATAAAAATTTATGGTTTAATATGAATTAAAGTATTTTTTTAAAGTTTATATAAGGTAAAATAATTATCTGAATTTTACAAAGTAAAATGACAGGAGTAAGTGTTAATAAGAATTCCTAGTTAACTAGAAAACTTCTAAAAATTCTTAATATAAAAAGTTAAATTATATATAATGAAGAAATTATTTGAAAAAAAAAAAAATTGGAGGTGAAGATCCTAATTTTTTTTTCTTTCTTTCTTTCTTTTTTTTTTTTTTTTTTTAAACTTTGAACCATTAAGTTCATTTTTAATAGAAATGTCGAAACAGAATAGTTTATTAGATTATTGTTAATTATTAATTTATTTATTACTTTATTCCAAGTTATCCTGTATTAATTTGAGTTTGTTGCATTGATTTAAAAAAAGACTCCTAAAAAATTACGAAAAATAAAATAAAATAAATAAAAAAATTAAATCTTTTAAAATGTAGTCTGATTATTGCACATAAATTATCTGATTACTATTATTAGGCATTGATTTTCTAATGCTAGCAGTCAAATAACTCTAGTTAGGTACAGTAAATCCTTTCCAATTTTAAAATTAAATAAGATATTTGCAAAGAGATTATACTTTAAATAAATTTAGTAGTTATATCTGCATATATGTAATATTATTGAGAGTAAAAATGATTTTATAAATTTTTATTTTGCAATGTAGTAAAAATATAAATTTACAGGATATATATATGTCGAAATTTGATAAAGAAAAATACTTAGTTTTACTGTTTATTGTATTTATTTAATCATATAAGGAGAAGAGTAGTATTTAGATAGTGTCTGTTATTTTATTTGTCAAATTGTATGTTAGAGTAACTTGTTTTTTTTTCACAAAAGTTTTGTGTATAGATAATATATGTATTTTAAAAATATCTTATTTTGGAGCATGAAATGTCTTGAAAATTATTTGCTTTGAAGAATTTGTATATTACTATTGGAACTTAATTTAATTTTTCAAATACATTTATTTGAGAATGTGTGTATTAGTTAAATTTTAAAGAATATAGAAATCATCATCCTGAAAACTTATTAAACTGAAATATAATTTTTTTTTAATTTTATCAAAGTAAAGCAGTCACATTGTTTTTAATTATTTATATAGCAAGTATTACAAATTAATGCATCTACAATTATAGTTGATATTTAAATATAGAGTTACATAATTTTGTTGCCAATTTCAAACTTAAATATGTAAAGACAGTTAAACTTTTTATTTCGTATCTTGTTGCAATGATTCTTATCAATAAAGCGGTTTCATGCAGTAGGCAACTTACAACAATTCTGGCATTAGTTTCAAACGAAAGAGCAGTTTATTGTTTTTCTATTGGCTGTTGTAAACATGAAAATGAATGGGAAAGTCATTATAGTAGTTCGTGAGGTTGCGACAAATTGTTCTATATAACAAGCTTTTTTATTATGAATTTTCTAATCTTCTTGGCTATTTCTAATATGTTAAATTTTTATTCATACCTATTTTATGATTTCAGCAATATGTACAGATATAACAAAAATATAAAAATTTAAAAAAATTAAACTTTAGTAGTATTATAATTGTTAGTAGTTATTATTTAGTAATATAATTTGTAAATGAGTATTTTAAATTATAACACTAAATTTAAAATTTTGATTTAAATTTGCTGAAATTTAAACTGTTATTTCTATTTTAGCTAACTTTGTTATTTTAATTCGTATTTACTGTATATATATATTTCGTTAAATTTCTATAATTTTATTGATGATAGATAAAACATGTGACGAATATCCAAAGCTATATATATATATATATATATATATATAATGCCAAGTTTTACTGTGCATTATGTTACATTTCTCAAACAGTAATATCTTGTAAATCTTAGTCACTATCCAAACTTCAATTTTAAATTGGTTCGATAAAATGAAATTTTCTCTATATAATATAATTTATTAGCATTATGTTAGATTATTAATCACCTTTAGTTTTTGGTTACAACAAAAGCTTCTTTGAAATTTGAGATTTTCACCATTTATAATACTAAAATAAATTTAGTATTGCTTAAAAATTAAGTTTGTTTGCATATTCTTCAATTATATATGTTGTAACTACTTTAAAAATTTGATTTATTTATAGTTAAATTTTATATATGCATAAAGGGAGTTATTTCAAAATATATTGAAGGATTATATTTAATATACATCTTGCATACAATTATTTTTCATATATGAATAACATTATATCATATATTTTTCATATATGAATAACGTATTATAGCTTAATAGAGTATTTATATTAAAAGTGTAATAATATTTTGACATGCATATTAATCAGAATATTAATCTATAATTTAATCTTAATAATTTTTAAATTAAGGACGCATTTTCATTACATTAATATTCTTGAATTATGAAAGTCAGTATTTTTTTGAATGTTCATTTTTTAACCCATTGCTTCTTTGTTTCTGTGTTTTGAATTTAATTTAGAGAAAAGGCAGAACTTAGTAAATTCCTCTTAAAACTGTATAAAATTATAAAACAGTATATCATCTGGGGTTTTAATATCTATTTATGATATCATGACTAATTTACAGATAAATGTCGTATTAACTTTTTATATATTGAATACTGATAAAACGAAATTGAGCAAGTAGAATTTTGTAAACGGAGTATCTTTTTTTCCATCATTACTAATCAAAAATTAATTTTCGCATTACATTATAACTAATCGGTTTCAAGTAGATCCAGACCAGTTTTATTATCAACTGTTACTGTTAATTTGAATTGGTCGTTTATTAAATTTGTAAATGAGTATAAGTGACTAAGTACATCGATTTCTTTGTTCTTAAAAACGAATATAAATGGGATTAACAGGATTTAAAATTCGATATTACTGTTTAATTAATAGACTGTTGGAATTAGTGACAATAACAAGTTATAACTATTACTGTATCAAGTTTAAAGCTATAACTATTACTCAAAATTAATTTAAATGTTTTTTAAAATAAATTGAAATTGGTCTAAATTTCCATTGTTTTATTTTGAAGTTTTACTAGTGACTCGCGTTTTCGTATCAGTGAGTACTTGCCTAATTTAGTTAGGTTTTGTAAATGAATAAGTTGACCTATTTAAAAGAATTGAGAGCGTAATAAATATCTATTAGTTTCAGTTGTAAATTTCTACCGAAAACATTACTGTACTTATACAATTAATGACATAGTATGAATTTTCTATTCTTTGTAACATTTTGGCAAGCGTTTAATTTGTTGCTTGAAGTGGGATTGTATGTCGTACTTCGTTTAAAATTTAAAATTCTTTTATCTTTAAATTGTATTTTTTAAAACTATTATACGTTTAATACAATGATAGAAACCGTTTTGTACATTAAGATTAGTAAATACCCTTTACTTTTTTTTTTGTAGTTAAAGGGAGAAAAAGATTTTCTTTTCGAAATAGTTGGCAATTTAGTTTAAATATGTTTTATAAATCTGCCAGACTTTTATAGATTTACCAGACAGCTTTTTTCTTTGTCCGTCTGATCAATTTTTATTAAGTAGTTGTTCTGCAAAGTACTGACAATTTAAGAAATTTGTCTTTGCTTTTGTTTAAAATTTAAAATTTATTTCAGCTAATATTCAATTATGGTTGGTATTTATTTTTGCGGCTCTTTCTGATACGGTTATTTATATATTTATTTTTTTTTTAAACCAGAGGTTTTGTTTAAATCCAAAGAAAGACCTGTAATGCGGCAGAAAATCGATTTTACAATAAAAGCAAATGAATGAATGATGTTATTCATTTTAGTTTACGCATTCAGGTTACGTAGAACAATGTTTATAACGCAAATTTAGCAATCATTTCTCTTGTACGTATCACTTTGCTTGTCTTGTTTATTACTGATCATAAATCACTTTTGTTGTTGCTTTACAAATTCACGTGCTTCAATCTGTTTAGACAAAAATCTGTATTGCGAAGACTACGATTAGTACTGGCACTGTGTATATGTGTGTGTGTATGTGTATATAATACACACACAAGTCCGGTTCTGGGATATTAGCCACGGGCGTGCAAGACAGTATACGGGCCGTCCCCTGCCAATAGCTTATCCCAGGACCGTAGCCAGAAATTGTCTTCCGGAGGGACCAAAGAGTAAAGCCATTGTTATTTGTGAATGGTACTTCAGTAAAACAAAATTAAGATAGAAAGGAATGGATGAGGTATGTCAATTATCCATTTTTAACTCAAATAATAAAAATATTTGATGACAAACGAGAAAAGGCAAGTATAGCAGAATATAGAGAAAAAGTTAAATTTTCGGCCAGCGACTTGACATTTTTTTTTTTTTTTTTTTTTAATAGCCGTAGCTTTTATTTTTTAGGAAAATGTTCTTATACAGTAAAGCTGATGGCACCTACATACACGTGGAACATTTTCTTTTGACGAAATGGTCTCCTAGAATTTCGGGAAGGCCCCAGACCTCCAAATCCACCCCCCCCTTGCCTACGGCTTTGGCTTAGGCCAATACATAGAAGCTTACTATATATATATATATATATATATATATATATATGATTGCTTCAGTGATAAAAAAAAAGTTAACCCTTAATTTGGCTAAGTCCGCTACACCGGACATGTATATTTATAACTACTATATAACATAATTGTCAGTGTTCGCCACAGTGGACATTAATTATCTCAAAAATGGAAAATATATTTTTTTTGTTTATTTTACAGAGATCCTAATGTCTATACAGACATGGGAAAATAACAGAAATTAAAATTAAAAAATATTTGAAAAAACATCTTGTCAAATTAAGGGTTAAAGAAAATGAGTATTAAGTATAGATGATATACTTAATAAATGAATATCCTATCGAAGAACAAAGTAACAAAATGTGCCCATAAACTGCTTTCTTTTTGCTTATTTCTTAGTTCATCAGTAATATCTGATTGTAAATTCTTACATAATTTTTCAATGGCTAAAACTCCTCAGATATAGGGGTTTTAGCTATTGAAAAATTATGTAACTGGTGGAACTTTTCAAGGAAAGTTAAAATTTAATCTAGTATATTAGATAATTTTATTGAAAAAAAATTATAAAAATTTCTTCATATTACTTTTGTTTTATTCTTTTGAATGCTCCATTGAGTGTGGAAGAAGGACGTGGTAAGAAAACAGTGTCTAGTTCTTCAAAGTAGTTTAATCTGGCCCTGTGTTTCTGCGTCATTTAATTTACTAGTATGATTGGAAGAAGATTTACGGGAATTTGTTAATACTTTATAGAAAAATTTTCCCCAATTAAAAGAAAAAAATTTGACTTCGTAAAATTTTACGTCTTGCTGGGCAGGGGGGAGTTATAAAAATGGTTTTCCAATGCAGCTGTGGGCTGGAGTTTACTGTAGGGAGAACGTCCGAAGTGTTTTTTAACACCTTCCCTGTGGAATATATTTGAGAAAAAAGGTGCAAAAAGTTGAAATTTTTTTCTTTAATTTTGTTCGGTATCATCAAAATGTTAGAAATTATTTTTGAAAAAAAAAAAAAAAAAAATTGAACGAAATAATTATTTTTTAATATTTTCACATATATGGGAAATCTTAATGAGTTAGAGTAATTTGTTTCTTTGGATTATAGCAAAATGAATCCAATGATATAATATTTTGGATAATTATAATGAACTAATATAATAATATTGTTATCTCTATTAACTAGGGTTTGCCGAACGCTGGCCGATTGGTTAGGGCGCTAATCGTCGGTACCGGAGTTCGTGGGTTCGAATCCCACAATGGCATGGATGTTCGTAGCCGTTCGGAATCGGCTTTAAGCAGTAGGCCCCGGTCTCATTAGCCCTCGTGTGCAAAACAGTAGACCGTAGCGCTCCAAACCAAACCAATTAACTAGGGTTGGTCATTTTGGCGGCAAAATGGTATTTTTGCGAGGACAGTGGCAAAAACTGGAAAAACTGGCAAAATCTAGAAAAATTGGCTGGATTTTAAAAATGTACAAAATAATTAATAAATAACAAAATAATAAATAATTTTGTACATAATACAATTGAGACTTAAATCAGAATATTAATTAGGTATTTCATTAGTATTAATTTGACAATTTAAACAATTTAAAATAATTTTCATTGATGTTAGCAATGAAAATACAATATTCTATTTTTGTAAATAAATTTATAGGATGGAGGCATGGGATAAAAAATGTTTACTTTATTCATCAATTTAATATATTAATGTGTCTTTAATTGTAATGTGTATTTATACATATATAAGATATATATATATATATATATATATATATATATATATATATATATATATATATATTAATATTATATAAGTACTAAAAACGTTTAACCTACAGTTTGTAGGGGAAATAAGCTAATAATTACATTAAAAACAACATTGCACATAAAAACTTGCAAAATCAATATTCATTTTATCTTTTTTTTTTTTTTTGTATCTTAGGTAGTATAACTTTAGATTACTGTTTCAATAACGCATTGAATATTCTTTGTTAAGAAACCCATTATGTTATGTATTTTTAGATTAGAGTTAAAATTAATAAAAGTTAATAAAACATATCAATGTCTCCGTAAATAAAAATATCAATTTTTGCACTTGGCAAAAAGTGGCAAAAATGTATTTTTTAAATATGTTTAAATGTATTTTTGCCAGGACGTTTTTTACCGGTTTTTTCCACCTTCGGCAAAAACGTGGCAACACTACTATTTAACCGTCAGGAATTTCATGTCCCTCAGTTGCCTTTGAATTTCACAAATCCTTTACAGTATCCGAGCGGTAGCAACAAATGGCGCGAAACTGTCGCGCGGGAAAGTATCTCTATAAGGAAAATGGCAAATTAAATATTATGCATTGGACGAAGTGATTTTGGCCTTTACGGAATTTAAATATTTTTTCTTTTGTCCGAACTCAAGTGGGGCATTCCATAATCGGTGCATTTACGTTGCTCTAACTAAGATTAGGCGTCACAAGTCAAGGGTTAACATTTTGGCAAGTTTACTAATCTTCCAGATATAGTATAATATATGTAACACTGCGAATTTTAAGTTTATTAATTCGACACGTAGTAGAAAACCTCTCATGCATGATGAATTTATATAATACAGAAAACTTAATGAAGTATTTCTTAATTTAAAACAATCTTCGGAGAAAACGGAATGACCAAGACTTAAATCGTGTAGGATATTTCTGGCATTTAATATTGTAATTTATATATATTAATATTTTAATTAAAAACATATACTATTCATATATAAATATAAACAAATCCTTAAGTGCATTTCAGTAGTAATATCCAATACCCAAATTTGTTCTTAAACATCTTTTTTAAGATTTTCTTTTTTTCTTATATTTGTTCAGTAATTTCTGTTATAAAGGTGTTTTTCGTTGTTTTAAAAATGTCTGCCGTGAAATTGTATCCCAAAATGGTCAAGTGTTCATAAGTGTAGGTTTCAGCAGTATGTGTATGTGTAGGTTCATAAGTATTTACCAGGGATTCGAACCATAATTTTTTTTTCGTTCCGGTTTAACTAAAATAAATAAATAAATAAAAATTTGGTTTAATTCCGGTTTTCGTTCCGCCAAAAATAACTGTTTTCGGTTCAGTACCGATTCAATTATTTCATTTTATGTATATTCTTATTTGTGCTTAAAATATAATTCTATCATAGACAAAAAAGGTAATATCAAAATTTAGAAGATTTTATTCTTTTTTTTTAATTGGTACACTATGTGAATGGATACAATTAACCAGCATGTACCATACGATCGAGGAGCATTAGCATTGTTATCCATTATCAAAATTGCTTATGACTTCTAAACATTCTTCTAAATTAATCTACCTTCTACAACTAATTTCATGCGAAACTGAAACAGAAAAGTACTGGGGAACATCAAAACAAAAGGAAATTGGGAAATAATGTACATGTAATGACTATAATTATATGGTTATCGTTAAATTAGACAATATTGATAAGTTGGTTATAAAAACAAAATGACTGAAAATATATCAAACTGAAATAAATCGATAATTTTTCGATTCAATTCCGGTTTTCGTTCTTACCAAACTAACGGTTTTTCCGGTTTCAGTTTTTGTTCAGTTCCGGTTCGAAACCCTGGTATTTATTCGGAAGAAAATCACTTTAAAAGAAACAAAAAAGAACACACAAAATGTCACCAGCTGAAACGATATTTTTATTTTTATGGTACCACGTTGCCACAAAACTAAAACAAAATATAAAACAGACTATATTAAAACATGAAATGAATACATGGAGTTTATGTACGTGGAGTTAATGTATGTTACACATGTTAATTATTTATGAACCACTTCAAAGCATAAAAGTCGACGAAATGACCGATCTGCAAAAATGCTGATGAACCAAAGAAAAAAATACCCGATTTTTTTTAATGAACTTCAGTGATAATTAAGTTTGACTGCCAAACTGTTCTTAGTTTGAATAGCAATATGCATGATTGAACATTCTTACAATGTAGTTTGAATAACACCAGATTCGAGGAAATGCGATAATTTCTTTAATTTTTCAGATAATAAGCAACACCGTTGTTTTAATTTCACTTTCACTCTATCATTGCATAGACAGATGAGACAAATATCTATGTAAAGCCCGATCTAACTGCTGTTTTGAAAAGATTTACCTAATTTCTTCTTTAATTACTTTAATTTCTTCTATTGTATATAATAAACAAAATATAGTGCTTTTTATAGTATTTAAATTTCCATATATAGAAATATTATTGCGAGTGCATTTAACCTTATTCGATTTTTACCAGGATGTATTCAAAATTAGACTACGTTTTAATATTCCTTCCTTTATTCACCTCTCAGTATTTCGCCCAACGGTTGTGGAAATGGATGGTTCAGTAAGGCCGTTCGAAGGTCACGAAATGAACTGCCTTTTTTTTTTTTTTCTGTTCTCGCTTGCTCCATGTGGTTCTAGCTGTTACACCGAATAAAA
>CM063500.1:108778307-108780807 GCA_032207245.1 Pardosa pseudoannulata | reverse complement strand
GACTCTGTGCAATCTTAAGATTTATGATATTTAGGAATATATATATTCGACAGAAATGACTTGGACATTAATGGGTTAATTACAATTTAAATACACGATGATTAGCTTGTTTTAAAAATAATACTGGATTTGACTTTTTTATTGCTATTAAAATTTTTGTTTTTATAAATTTTATACTCTTAGCCCATTGTATGCGGGTCACGTACTAGTACGTTTTCTTACGATTGATACTTGAGAGCGGGACACGTACTAGTACGTTTTCTGACGATTGATACTTGAGCGCGGGTCACGTACTAGTACGGGTTAGTGTAACAACAGGGTTTGCTTGTGGGTACAAAAATAACGGTATATACAGGAAAACGAAGCCGGATGTTCTTGTCTACTACACAGATTCTGGAAAAATTGAGACAAATAAAAACTAGTTTTTACATCAGTCGATGCGGAACCACAGAACGTGAGAAAATTAAAACTATATTCTACTATTTCTATTTGATATTTCATATTTACGATACTATTATAAATTTATCCACTAAAAAATATATTTTTTGTTTACAAAAATCTTATGGTTGTTATTTATATATTGTTTTAAATATTTCGATATAAAATGCGAAAAGTTGGTTAAAAAATGAAATAATTTTCGGTCTTTTGAGATTTAACTGAATGACTAAATTGACGAGCAAAACGCCCGTTTTCAGTACAATTTCGCTGCGAAATGTACCCGCACACAATGTGTTAAACTTTTAGCAAAACAATAGTAATACATTTTAAATTTGATTCAAATCTAGGGATTTTTTTTAAAATTCAAATAAGATTTTTTTAATTAAATAAGATTTAAATTAAACAAATCTAGATTTTTTCCAAATAAAAATGATTCTTTCGAACACTGGTTTCAACAAAACTGAACCATGGTTTATATTGAATTTGGTTGAACATAATTCACTGTAATGGAGTTCCACTGTTTTTATAATTTTTGTTTCAAAAATTATAAAGTAGTGATAATAAACTTACTATTAATTAGATTTAGTAATTGCTTTCTTTTTTTAATTTTTAGTAAAAACAATAGTAATACATTTTAAATTTGATTCAAATCTGGGTTTTTTTTTATTCAAATCAGATTTTTCAATTAAATCAGATTTGAATTAAACAAATCTAGTTTTCTTCCAAATAAAAATAATTTTTTCGAACACTGGTTTCATCAAAACTGAACCTTAGGTCATATTGAACTTGGTTGAGCATAATTCACTGTAATGGAGTTCCACTGTTTTTATAATTTTTGTTTCAAAAATTATTTCCTATATTACTCAATTAACTGGCTAGTGTTTAACCTAGAATTTTTCTAGCCTGGAACATTCGTGAACTAAATATGTCGTCCGTTTTTTCCCAGGTGTGCTTCGAGTTTAATGGTAGTTAGACGGGGTCCGACCTTGGGACCAAGCAATCAGGAATTACTGGACTTAATGACATGGTGCATGCATCGTATCCTACTAAAAATAAACTTTGAGCGTAACGTTTTCGCCCAACAGGTATCGGCTGTGCTCGAGAAATTGCAGAAATTGAAATAAAAAAAACTCGCGAGGTATGACGACCTCGAAACTAGGATAACGAAGACCTCGCAATGACGTGTATTAGAATGGGGGATTGTATCTCTGTAACACAGAAATAGTAAAAAACCGAGCTCCAAAATAGAGATAAAACATAACAACCTGTCTGGAACTGGAAATGACGCCGACGTGCACACACATTGCGCATTATTCTCCTCCGCCTAGGGTTGCGTTCGGTTCAGATGTTCGGGTTTTCCTCACATCCCGAGAGATTCGATTAGACGCGGATTGATGATCGTGAAACTCGACATTTATCTTCGACAAAGGAGGGGGGGGGGAGTTTTTCGTCTGGGAGATAAACAAATATCCTTCCATATTTAAATGTTCTCTTACCGTTTCTTTCTTACTCGATTGAATATTCGTCTATGTCAGTGGTTTCCAAATTTTTTATGTCCACGCATCGTCTCGGCGCAAACATCTTACCGTGCATTTCCCAATGTAATAAATCTATACAACTATTGTATAGTTATACAAAACAAAATAGTTATATTATACAAAATTAGAATTTTTATTTTGACGTATTTAATTACATATGTATAAAGCATTTTGGTCTTTAAAGTAATATCTAACAAAATTATAACCTTCGTTTTAAGTTATTCAAATATTCTTATTCAATGCTACTTTTGTCCTGTAACTAATGTGTTGATTTTAGATTATTTACTTAGATCAGTATCTGTTGTAACTAGAATTTGTAGTATATTTATTCAAGCATTGATTTTAACTGGAACCGCGGTAGCTCAGTTGACAAATACGTCGATCTCATAATCAGAGTGCTGTGAATTCGAAGCTTGGGGTGGACAAAGATCAGCCCTGTTCATTAATAGCGGCTGGGACATGTAAAATGGGTTCTCGGTCCAATGTCGTCAAAGTTCAAAGATACTTTTGTAGGTGCCAGGCCA
>CM063500.1:108768307-108773307 GCA_032207245.1 Pardosa pseudoannulata | reverse complement strand
GAACTAAATAGCAACGAAAAAAGGTAGGTAGAGTTGGTGTTTTCCCCAGGGGGAAAAAAAAAAAAGAAAGAAAGAAAGAAAAAAAGAAATTGGGCAGGGTTGTCTTGGATTAGGTATGGGCGAACTCCGGCCCGCCGGAAGGTTTTATCCGGCCCGCGGATAGAATTTTAGTTGCCGGTCCGAGGCAAATTAAAAGAAATATATATTTATACATTATATATCCGTCTCCTTTTCTACTTTGCTTAATTATTATATCCCAAATTTATTATCTCGCCCAGAAGATCAGCGATGTATTTGCTTCTTATATGTGAACAAGTGTTTTCAACTTTGAACCTTAGAAAGAATCATTTCGGAAGTAGACTGACAGATGAGCATTCAGCATCGTCCCTTAAAATCAGTCCATCTCACTTCGAACCTCAGTATAAGGAACTTTTAAAAATGAAATCGCAATTTCATTCATCTCATTAACGTATTTAAACCGTTAGGTACTTGTATATTGTTTTTTAAAATTTTTAGAAAAATTTATCTTGGCCCACCAAATTTATTTTCTTTCGATTTTTGGCCCGCGGCCGAAAAAGTTTGTCCATCTCTGTCTTGGATAAAAGGGCACTCCATCAGAACAAAAAGGGCAGGGTGCTCCTGGGTATGAAGACTACTCTATCGGAACAAAACTGGCATTTTTTAATGGAAAATATTTAAAAATTTTTTTTCGATTACTATAGGTATAAAAAAATTTAAATATTTGGCGATTGCTTGAAGTTCATTTTATTTTATTAAATTTTTAAGAATTACTTTTTACTTAATGTATATTTAATAAAATCAAACAATTAAAGCTTAAAATAATTAAAACTGGCTTTTAAGTCATGCAAATCAGAAAGGGGTAGGGCACATTAAAGGGGGCAAAAGGGTGCAGGGCGCATTGAAGGCTGAAGAAAAAGGGGCAGGGTGTGTTGAAGGCCGAAAAGAAAAGGCAGGGCGCAGCGCCCTCCTGAAAATACATAGGCGAAACACTATCAGAGTTTCATTGTAAGTCTATAATGTACTTTCTGTGGAAATTTGAAATCAATATGTGCTATAGTTTTTATTTACTATAGTGCCCGCAAGTTGAAAAAACACCATTCACAGGTTTTTATAATTTATTAAAAAATATGGTATTAAAGGAAAACATTGTATAGTTAGTGGTTACAACGGGGATTTATTTCAATCGATTTAAAATGTCCAGGAATTTTAAAAATGCAAAAATTAAAAGAATCGAATTTTTGAAGGTTTAAAGGTGATTATAATGAAGGCCATTTATAAACTGTTGTCCGTTTTTGAAAGAAAAATATGACCCTTCTTATGTCCGTGTTCTGTTTGTTTGGGTTGGTGTTTTTTCAGCATTTCTTATTATTAAAACTAGTAGTACTTTATATATCAGCAGTGGGCACACATGAGATCATTATGGTTTTATTTAAATTAGTTTAGTTAGGAGTTCTACGGTTTACTGCTCTTCTACACGAGGGCTAAGAACACGGGACCTACAGCTTAAAGCTGAGTCCGAACGGCTACGAACATCCATGCCATCATCGGCATGGATGTCGATTCGAATCTACAAACTCCGGTTCCGAAGACCAGCATGCTACCATTCGGACATTGTTCGGCGGTTTAATTTAAAAGAGTAGGTTCGGGTAATATCAAATATTAGTTTTTATTTCCCGGCATATTTAAGGAAATAGTATTATAATTTAAATAATTATGTAATAATTTGAGCCTTTTTTTAGTAACTTTTTACATCTGGTTTTAAAGAAAGGATTTGTCATTATCCAATGTGAAGAATATCCAATTGTTTATTGAGGGTAATATAGAATAGTAGAGGTAATTTAGAATACTATATAAATTTAGCAATAGGTAATTATCAAAAATAATCTATTTCTAACATTTTGATGATAATAACATACAAAATGAAAGAGAAAAAAATTCCATTTTTGGCACGTTTGTCTCAAATATATTGTGGTCGAATCGTTAGAGTGCTGGCTTTCGTTATCGAAGTTCGGGGATTGGAATCTCAATGTGATATGGATGTTCAGAATCGGCTTTAAGCAGTAGGTCCCGCTCTCATCACAGCTCGTGTTTGCAAAAAGTAGGCCGTAGTGCTCTAAACCAAAATCAAACTCGTTGTTTGCAGAGATATTCATAGCCGTTCAGAATCGGCTTTTAGCGATAGGTACTGGTTTCATTAGCAGAATAGTAGATCGTAGTGCTTCAAGCCAAACCAAACCAAACCAAAATTATCGTGGAGTACAAAAGAAAACACCAAAAGTTTTTATTTTCAAAAATTGAAATTAGACAGCTTTCTTCAAAGTGGATATTTTGATTCTAGTAAGAGTGTCCCAAACTCAATTATTGAAGTACATATGTGCATTGTATCTTTCACTTCTAATAATTTTAGTTTCCCAACTGTTATTTATTCTCCAAAATTGATGATTCATCAACAATAATTTCACAAATAAATGGATTTACAAAATAAGCATGAAAGCAGCACTGAACTCGACCAAAGGCCGCATTTGCTCATCATTTCATATATGTCTGTAAAGATATTTCCTTGCTTACATATTTATAAACTGTCTGGGTATTTTGATTTTCGATTTAGAGATTAAATTTATCTCGTATTGCGCATGACTGGAGCATAAAAATACGCCCATATAGTAAAAAGTCATAAAAAGTAATTACGATTCATTTAAATAATATTACAATACAATACCCTGCAGGTAGAAACAAAAATACTTCTAATTTCCTATATTTCTTCCAATGCACTTGTTTTTTATTTGTCAAAGAGGCCGACGTATTTTCATTCGGCAATCTGCAATTCCACGTCTCAGATTTGTTGACTTATTGTTCATGTTTCTTTGTAGGCCAGCGTTGTCCATTTGCGGCTTGCCAAAGAAATCAATTTTCTAAAATAAAAATTTAATGTTATCTTTCGTCAATTTCTCAGTTTTTACCAAAATTTCTTTTACGTTTTTAAAATGCGGTACTTAATGCATACGCAAGTACTCAAAGCAAAGAAATATATCTGTTTGTGTTATGATGTTAAACAGAAAAATTGAGAGCAGAAAGATTTGAATTTATTGAGATTATTAGATGAATTTGGATTAAACACAAACCATAAATTATTTAAAGGCAGTATTATTATTTACAGAAAAACTTTTCTTAATGGAAAATTATAACAAATATTTTTCAAAAACTACTGACTGATGCAATCTTTTTTTCTTACTTTACTGAAAAAATTATTTTTAGCATCTCAGTATCAGAATAATTTATACACTAGAACTTTTTTTCTTTGGAACCAAAAACATTTTGCGAATTGCAAAATGTTCTTGTTTTTGTTATTTAACAAAACTTTTTGTATGATCTATTTTTTTCCTTATTTCTCAAAATATTTCTGAACATTTCAAATTTATTCCTTTAAATATATTTGATGAAAAACTTTCGAACAGGTTTTTACCAGGCGCTTAACTCCAGGGTTCCCACGGCCCTTAAAAGTCGTTAGAACTCCTTAATTGTAGCTTTCATTTTTAAGGGCCCTTAAAACTCCTTAATTTTGTCAAAGGTCCTTAAAAACACCTTAATTTTTGTCAAAGGTCCTTAAAAACTCCTTAATTTTTAAATTTGAATGTGATCAATTTCTCCATCAGCGTGATCCACCGTCTTCACTTGATTTCTTATCAGTTTTCTGTTGGGACAGTTTTTTTTTTTTTTTTTTTTTTTTAGTTATTTGACCAATAAATAATCTTTCACATACTTAAAAGGTTTAAAAGTTAGCTGCCCTTCCTTAATAGCTTAACAGTCATGCAGATTTTAATTAAGCAAAGTATGGAGGTTGGGGAGGGGGGAGGTTGTAGATATTTCTGTTACTTATGGAAGTTTATTTTTTCTTGCAATTGAATGTAATCGAAATATAATATATATATATATAATATATATATATTGTAAGACATTTATGAAATATTTGTGGGGCATTTTTTATTGTTGTCTTGATTATACTCATTAAAATAATGTTCCTCAGGAAATAGGGTTTATGTCGTTATGCCGTGTATTTCAACAACATCTCAAAATAACTTAGAACCTAAATTTGTATATATATTTAAAATACATATATATTAAAAAAATATTTGAAAAAAGTGAATTTTTTTCGTGAAAAATTTATTATTGTAATATATATATATATATATATATATATATATATATATATATATATATATATATATATATATATATATATATATATATATATATACTATGGAAATGTACTAGGAAATTTAAGTTCATTTGGAGGAAAATTTTATCCCCTATATAATAATAACTTGAGTTATCTGTCCGTCTGTCCTCGAATTTATGAAGCGGTTAGACCTGGAATGGATAGAGGCATCCATATTGGATTTTTGATCAGTTAGGGTTAACAACGTTCGAAATCCACCCTTCCCCCTTTTCTAGCACTTAATGCCATTATTTCAACCTATATTTTCCCTGATTAGGAGTAGGCGGTTAAATTTATCAGTTTGTCACATAATAAATAGGTAAAAATTACATTTTTTAGCATGATGACGTCATTCCTTTAACCATCTCATTTAATCATTTATTTTAATTTATTTAAATATCGTCTGCATTATTTTCATACGTTTTATGACTAAACTTAGATATTACGTAAATAATTTTTTTATATCAGGCTTAAATAATAGATTAGGTACATATGTGATAATTTTAAACTTAGTCATCGATTATTTGAAATGAAAATTTTATCACCGGTATTAATACCAAATTGTATCTACCTCCAGGGTGTAGTGGAAATGATAGTTTCATACCTTTACTTGGTAGAATATTGAGAAGAAAGAATACAACGATAATTGCGACGTATCTAAGAAAACTTTGAATTATCTTTTTAAATGAATTCAAAGTGATTCTAAACTGCTTCACAGTATCGGGAGACTTAGAGGAGTATGAAGATAAACAAATTATTGAGC
>CM063500.1:108758307-108763307 GCA_032207245.1 Pardosa pseudoannulata | reverse complement strand
TAAATGATCTAGGAAAAGTTTTATCGTAAACAGAGGAGAATAATTTGTTACACTGAATCAGAAATTGGTAGTTATAATGAACACTTTTCTTCTCGAAAGGTACTGCGTCCCCTAAGAAACGCTGATTTAATGGAACATTTATTCAAATAATTCACAATAACTTTTTCTGTCTTTTATTTTAATGACCGAATGGTAGGACGCAACTCTTCGGTACTGGAGTTCGTGGATTGGAATGCAGCTGCTGGATGTTCGTAGCCGTTCGAAATCGGCTTTAAGGAGTAGATCCCAATCTCGTTAGCCCCCGTATATCTCGTATAACTTGTTTTAGTGACTAGTCATTTTTAGCATTTTTTATTTCCTGTATTTTTTTTTATTTAAAGTACTTTAATTTTTATATGCAATATTAATTCTTGTTTATTTTAAATACGTACTAATTAAGACATCGTCTACATTACTATTATCAAATCTGTCTTAGGGTTTTTATTAACTAAATTTCGGGGATCTCCATATGGAAATTAATTATTCTTTATTAAAACACTGCCATGGAACATATTTCAGATACTACATTACATCTCAAAGAAAAAAAAATCCAAAACAAACTTTCGTTTTATGACTGTTGACATTTCTGCATCTTTCTTCTGAAGAGAAAGAATGAAAAAAAAAAAGACATGCAACACTTTAACCTATTGATATCGTTCTGTTTGTTGTTCATAAGCAGCATTGCGTGTAAGAATGCTTCTGAATTCTTTTTTCTCCTATTAATGTACTTTCCATTTTGACTCTTGCGGTAGAAATAGGTACAGGTAATCCGTCTAGTGTTAGAAGCACGTCTGAATTTTGGTTTTTATTACGGAGTAAGCATTCTACTACGGGTAGTCATCATGATTTACCCGTCGTGATTTAAATAGTAAAAAATCACCCTTTATATTGTTTATTCTGAGACGTGCTTGTTTCTTTGTAAATTCCGTTAACGTTCTTCTGTTACGCATATTGAGTTTATACTCTGATTATTCTTGTATTTGATTAAAAAAATTTTAAATACATTTTAGAATGTATTTTAATACAAAGTCTTTTGCTTTAAGCTATAGTTATAGCAAAAATGGAAAAAAATTTGCTTTACACAATTTCGTCGCAAACTTCCATTAAAGAATCTCCTCAATGCAAGTAAGCTCGGAAAATACATAGTAGCTAATAAAAATTGAGCTTTCATACAATTTTATGGCTTTGAAACTTTGTGATGCAGTTGCTCTGCCTTATGTGTGCGTTATCTTAAGCACATTTGCTGAATGGGTACGGCGCTGCTCTTCGGTATCGGAGTTAGCGGGTTCGAACACCACTACTGGCAAGGATGTTCGTAGCCATTCGAAAGTGGCATTTTGCAGTAGGTATCGGTCTTATTTGCCCTCTTGTAGCAAAACTGTTGACCATAGCACTTCAAATCCCTAATAATCCTACGTGCGTTTTTTCATTTTTATTGTTTATTTATTTATGTCTTGTGTGTGAAATTCCAAATACTCAAACATAGAATATACACTTGGCAAAAGAAAGAAGGAGCCATGTTTTTTTTTTTTTTTTTTTTTTTTTTTTTTTAAATTTGGCGGTAACACGATTTATTTAGCACGCACGGGCTTTACACAGTTTCAAACAAAATGGATTCTAAAATAGATTTAAACAGGGTATTTATTATAAAGTAATAGATTACCCAAGCGAGTTACCCAAATCAAAAAACTTTATACTTAGAGCGGTAAAAGTGTAAAATTATAATATGCTCTCTTTCTCTCTCACTCTCACACTCTCTCTCTCTCTCTCTCTATATATCTCTATCTATCTCTATCTATATATATATATATATATATGACATATAGTTAAGGCATAGACACATTTGATTTCCTATATAAAAACTTCTTTATTGTAATCCTTCTGTTCATGGCTGTGCCATTTAGATATCCTTTGTTTTCATAATTTGCCACGACAAGCGGGGAGAATGTTATCAGCCCGAGTTCCCGCTCGGAACTGTCTTTTTTGGCGTTTCTACCTAAGCAAATTTCCTATGTCTACTTCCGCGTCGGTTTCTTTACTCTGTATACCGCTCGAGGCGTGTCTTTGCCTATTAAGTTCTCGTTAATGAATTCTAACTATTTTTAAATTTAATCCGCTTAATTCTTAACCCCCATTTTTAAACTGACACACACAGACACATATATATATATATATATATATATATTATATATATATATATATATATATATATATATGTATGTATAATATATGTATATATATATATGTATATATGTATATATATGTGTATTATATGTATGTTATGTATATATATATATATATATATATATATATATATATATGTATATGTATATGTATGTATGTATGTTATGTATGTATATATATATGTATGTATGTATATATATGTGTGTATGTATGTATATATATGTATGATGTATATCAAGTATGTGTGTATGTATGTATATATGTGTATGTATATATGTATATATAGTTATGTATATGTATATCTATGTGTATTATGTTTGTATGTATATATTTATATATGTATGTATATATGTATATATTTGTATTTATATGTATGTTGAATTTATATATATGTATTTATGTATGTTGTATTAATATATGTATAATATATATGTATGTATATATGATGTATATATATGTTATGTATATATATATATGTATATAATAATGTATATATGTATGTATATATGTGTAATATATACTATATGTATATATGTATAAATATGTATTAAATATATTTATTTTGTATTATAAACGTGTAGTTATATAATATAATATAAATACATTTTTATATATATATTATATATATATATATATTTATGTATAAAAATGTGAAACATTATTTTTTTTGACTTAGTAATAAGCATAAAACGTAAAACACAAGAACACACACATAACACAAGACACACTTAACATAAGATAATAATAATTGTGTGATGTAAGTAGTGTCATGACCGTTTAAATAATAGCGTTAATATGACTGTGCGTGACTATTTTATAAGTAACTATTTTTACTTTTATAGTGTTTTTGTGAGAGTGTATGCAAAAAGATTTCGCTATGTAAGCATTTCCATTTTCTTCGTGTTTTAATGCAGTAGTATGTACACAGTACTAATTAACAATAGATACACTAACTGTATTGTGATTGTATTTTAAAGCACCTTTATATGGTTTTCCCTTTTTGATCGTGCTTGCGTGTTTTTACCCCACACTGTTCTCTGCACCCGGGCATAAATGAGTTACTTACTATACTATACTCACAGTGCCTGGGTTAGTAAGTAAACATTGCGTATGCACGCAAGCGATCAAATTTCTACAGCTGCCGATGGATTTAAAACATTTTTAAAACATTAAATTATGATAATGATTTTTTAAAAACTATTGTTTAGATTTGGAATTTCCCCTCCAAATTCACATATTGTGTGCAGGTACATTTCGCAGCAGAATTGAACCGTGATTCATTTTAATCTCAATAGATCGAAAGTTATTTAATTTTTTAACCAACTTTTCGTATTTTATATTCAATTATATAAGCATATAAATAACAACCACAAGATTTTTGTAAACAAAAAAATACATTTTTTAGTAATAAATTTATAATAGTATCGTAAATATGAAAAATCAAATAGAAATAGTAGTATATTGTTTTAATTTTTTCGAATTATGTTATATATAAACATGTTTTCATTATAAAAAAAAATTGAAAAGACCAATCATAAAACTAACAATGTAAAAACCAGTTTTTATTTGTCTAATTTTTTCCAGAATTTATTTAGTAGACAAGAACATTCGGCTTCGTTTTCTTGTATATACCGTTATTTTTGTACTCACAAAGATGCCATGTTGTTACACTAACCCGTACTAGTACGTGACTCGCGCTCAAATATCAATCGTCAGAAAATGTACTAGTACGTGTCCCACGATCAAGTATCAATCGTCAGAAAACGTACAGTACGTGTCCCACGCTCAAGTAGCAATCGTCAGAAAACGTACTAGTACGTATCCCGCATACAATGTGTTAATAATAAATTTGTATTTGTATTCAGGATATATTAAAGTTATTCGAAACTGAAATGATAAAATCACATTTGATGACGTCGATCAATCAAAAAAGGTTTAACGATCTAGAATTATTACAAACGAAAGTTGAACTGTGTGAGAGTTTAGAATTATTAGAAACTAACAAATAAGAATGCAAAAAGAGTGTATTTATAACTTTATAGATATGTGTCTGATGGCATATTCGCATTAATCTTAGTAAAATAAAGTTAGGTAAAGGATTTAATTTTTATACGTAGTTACAATTGACTACGTATAAAAATTAAATCCTTTACCTAACTTTTTTTAACCTAACCTAACTTTTCCTAACTTTAGCCTTAATTTGGCTAAGTCCGCTACAACGAACAATCAAATAAACAAAATCTGGCGGGTTTATGAAAACTTCTATACGTCTTAAATATCTAACAAAATTTAAAATATATTTCTATTGCGGTAAAAAAAATAAAATTCTTATTTAGCAAAATGTCTATACAGACATGGGAAAATAACAGAAATTAAAAAAATATTTGAAAAAACATCTTGTCAAATTAAGGGTTAACCTAACTTTTTTTTAATCCTTGCCTAACTTTTTTGTATAGAACAGTCATATAAACATAATACTAATAGTCTTTTAAGGGGATTAAAAACACTTTTAAAGTAGAAAAAAAATGTAAAATATTTTCGATTTCTCATACATTGAAAAGTACCAGTTTTACATAATGTTTTTTTTAGCATGGTTAGAACAAATTCTTTACACACATTTCACTCATTTTTGAAACATAAAAAATATTGTTAGAAAGTTTTAAATAAAGTACACTTTGTTGTTAACAAAAATGATATCAAGGCTAACGCGCATGATTACTAAAAATATAATTAAGTATAAAACAAACTTATTGTTTTAAAACATACTACGATATCTC
>CM063500.1:108740807-108743307 GCA_032207245.1 Pardosa pseudoannulata | reverse complement strand
AGCTCAAGTACTACTATCTATGTTAATATTCGTAATTTTGATACTTTTTGTTATATATATATATATATATATATATATATATATATATATTTATCCTACACCGAATTTTCTAAATTTCATCGAAATCAAAAATACTTCCTGTACTCCTTACTATCAACTTATAAAACTGTAAAAAAAAAGTCAAAACAATTCTTTGTATATCCAAAATTGCGACCTTCTACGGTTATTCGTGTTTGATTGATACAAGATAGGAAAGACGTCAAGAATAAATTAGTCCTAACCAGTTCAGGAATGGTCAAATAGTTTGGATGTACAAAATTTGTGCCGCTAATCATTTTTGAGTTATTCCCTTCAGTGTTAACACATTGAATGTGGGACACGTACTAGTACGTTTTCTGACGATTAATATTTGAGCGCGGGACACATACTAGTACGGGTTAGTGTAACAACATGGTTTATTTGTGGGTACAAAAATAACAGTATGTACAGGAAAACGAAGCCGAATGTTCTTGTCTAATTACATAGATTTTGGAAAAATTTAGACAAAAAATTGCTTTTACATTATTATTTTATGATTGCTCTTTTTATTTTTTTTTATAATGTAAAATGTTTATATATAAAATAATTCGAAAAAATTAAAACTATATTCAACTCCTCTTGTATTCTTAAGTTAACACATTGTTTGCGGGACACGTACCAGTACGTTTTCTGACGATTGATACTTGATCGCGGGACCTATACTAGTACTTTTTCTGGCGATTAATACTTGAGCGCGGGACACATACTAGTACGGGTTAGTGTTACAACATGGTTTGATTGTGGGTACAAAAACAACGCTATGTACAGGAAGACGAAGCCGAATGTTCTTGTATACTACATTATACATGGAATATATATACATGGAAACATGGACATACATGGAAAAATTTAGAGAAATAAAAACTAGTTTTTACATTATTAGTTTTATGATTGCTCTTTTATTTTTTATAACGTAAAAATGTTTATATATAACATAATTCGAAAAAATTAAAACTATCCAACTCCTCTTGTATTCTTAAGTTAACACATTGTATGTAGGACACGTACTAGTACGTTTTCTGATGTAGTCACGTACTTATAGTACGGGTTTTGCTTTGTACCTCTTCATTGAGGGAAATGCTTTGAACGTTACCACACCTTAAAACATTATTAGTTTTATGATTTCTCTTTTCATTTTTTTGTTATGTAAAAATGTTTATATATAACATAACTCGAAAAAATTAAAACTATATACTCCTATTTCTATTTGATTTTTCATATTTACGATACTATTATAAATTTATCCACTATTATAAATTTATATAAAATATCCAAAAAAATATATTTTTTATTTACAAAATTCTTACGGTTGTTATTTATATATTTCTCTTTGTATATTTGTTTACATATTTCAATATAAAATACGGAAAGTAGGTTAAAAAATGAAATAATTTTCGATCTTTTGAGATTTAACTGAATACCTAAATTTACGCGCAAAACGCCCGCTCCCGGTACAATACCGCTGCGAAATGTACCTGCATATAGTGTATTAATGCACGTTATACAGGGAACAGATTGCTGTCAAAATGGATATCAAAATGGCTTCCTTTTACATAAAAACATAACTCTAAAACTTGTCAAAATAATGGTCAGTATAAGCATTTCTGTTGGAATCTAAGTACTAAAATTTACTTTGTGCTAGGAAGTAAAAACAACATTCTAAAAATTACTGGTAATTACATGGTTTCCTCGCACCTGGAAAGTCAGGGAATGTCATGGAAAATCATGGATTTAGACAAAGGATTAATTTTGTCATGGAAAGTCTTGATTTTTCAAGCAAAACGAGTAAAAGTCATTCAAAGTCATGAATCCGCTAAACTACCGATTAAAAAAAAATGCATTGAATTGTTTAATTCTCTTTTTACTTGTCATTTGACTGAAGTTACTGAGTTTGGTATTTATGTATTATCCTATTGACCCTATTGCCAAGTAAAATTTGTTCACCAAGGAAACTCAAAGCAAGAAATCTTAATGGGTGGGTAAATGTATATTATTCTGGTTTTTTCTTAAATTGTAGATTAAAATTTTATTAATATAATAATTAATATTTTTTAATAAAAATTAGTTAAGATTTTTGCACAAAATATAAGTTTAGGGATATTGTATATAAACATTATAGGGTTATATTTGTCTATTATTCATGGTCACCTGGATGATACCAAAGTACCCTGAATTCAAATTGGAAACATTTTGATTGAAAAATTGCTATATGATTAAACTTAGGTATGTAGATACAACAATTTATTTTTATGTATGTGAGTTTATTAACACTTATAAAGTAAGTTTATAGTTTTTTTATAATAAAATTCCTGTAATTTCTCTAAAAGCATATATTTTATTTGTATGTACATCAGAAGTTTTATTCATATATACTTTTATAACGAAAGCTTTTTAAAGTCATGGAAAATGATCCGCTAAATCA
>CM063500.1:108720807-108730807 GCA_032207245.1 Pardosa pseudoannulata | reverse complement strand
AGCATGAATATGATACATCTGATTTTTCAATACTGGTGTGGGGATTTTAAATTATCAAGCATCTAATATTCCTTTTTATTTAACTG
The DNA here is from genome assembly GCA_032207245.1 of Pardosa pseudoannulata. Taxonomy (NCBI): domain Eukaryota; kingdom Metazoa; phylum Arthropoda; class Arachnida; order Araneae; family Lycosidae; genus Pardosa; species Pardosa pseudoannulata. Next base: position 108,730,721 of record CM063500.1, on the reverse strand, counting down.
CAAGAGCTAACATTTTGGGATTATCTTCCCCCCATGCAAACTAGTTATTAGAATTTTTATTATGCATTTTATCTAATAATTTTTTCATTTTATTTTCAGGTAAGCTCTATGAATTTTTGACTGCGTTCAGTTTCTGTGCTTTGTGATTCTATGTCTGTTTAAGAAAATTAACTCAAGGTATGTCTATTTTTCACATTTTATCCACGTAATTACGCGCCGAACGATGGCCGATTGGTTAGGGTGCTGGCCTTCGGAACCGGAGTTTGTGGGTTCGAATCCCACTGAGGCATGGATGTTCGTAGCCGTTCGGAATCGGCGTTAAACTGTAGGTCCCGGTCTCATTAGCCCTCGTGTTGCAAAAAGTAGACCGTAGCACTCCAAACCAAACCAAACCAAAAAACCACGTAATTACGCATTACTGTTAAGTACTGCAACTTAACTGTGGAATGTACTGTATACAGTGAAAATTCACTTAATCGAAGACCAGGGGGAATGGTTAGTTCTTCTTATATGTGAATAGTAGTCGTTTGAAAGAAATTCTTGGAACTTAGAACGCTCTAGGGCAGTGGTCGGCAAAGTGCGGTTCCAGAGCCGCATGTGGCTCTTTGGCTCCTTAAGTGCGGCTCTGGTACAAATATCCATAGAAGGCGCAATAATATTTTCATTAAAAAAAAACTTGGTAAGAAAAAAATTACATCTTATTTTGATAAATTAAAATTCTTCTATAAATCGAGAACATGTATAATTTTCTGTTTAAGTTAAAATATAAATAGGTAATTAAAATTTTATATTGGTGTAAAAATACGTAACGAACATCGAGTTTAATTTTATTAGTTTTCGCAAACGTAAACACAAACCATGTACAAGCTACCGACTAAAATTGTCCGTATGTTTGTTTTCGGCTTACTCCGGTGTGATACAAAGGTACCACAAGCATGCGCGCACATACTTTTTCTAAAGTAGGGGGGGGGGGTACAAATTGGCATCACAGACCAGCAGTTGCAGTGCGAACAGTTTTGTCCAGCGTTGGCATGATTCAAATCAGTTGATTTAAATCTTGATTTAAATCAGTTGATTTTTTTTTGAAAAAATCATTGATTTAAATCAATTTTTTTTACTTCTTTTAAAACCTATATTCCAAAGACAGAAGAATTGGGAATCAGTCAGCACAGTTATACCAATAAGTAAATAAGTGTAAGTAGATAGCGTGTGCTTTCCAAGAATTTAGGGGTTGTTATCAGAAAGTATGGAGTAGGGGTGGGTAGTACAATCATTGATTATGACTGGTGGAATTCGTTTTATGTAATGGGAGTTAAAGAGAGTATAACAGAACTTGAAATCCAGTTTGTCTACCAAATAACAACAACCGTGGCTTCATCTGTTGGAATTGAAAGACAGTTTTCTTCTTTTGGTATTGTTCATTCTAGCCTTCAGAACCAATTAGGAGTGGATAAAGCATCAAAGCTAGTGTTTTATTGAAACTATTAAATTCATAATTCGGTGATTAAAAATTATTGAAGTAATTGTGATTTGTTTTCTAAATAAATAGTTTACATTAAAAGAATATTTAATTTGTTTTTTAAATTTACTTCTTATTTAGTTTGCACTATCCAATTACAAAATAATGGAATGTATTTAGATTAAAATTTATATATTTAATTTTAGGTAATCAGTGTGTAGAATATACTAGATAGATAAGATGTTACTTCTTATAACAAACTATTCTGTGTGTATTGCAAAAAACCTAAAAACAGCAATTAAAATTAGTATTCAGAAAAAAATATGAAAAATCCGATTTAAATTAAAAAATAATCTGATTTAAATCAAATAAATCTGATTTTTTTTATTTAAAAAAAAATCATGATTTTTTTTTCCAACCCTGGTTTTGTCTTATCTACCGTGTTTGCCGTTGTCCGGTCTTATTAAAAAATTGTATTTTTCAATCTAGCTGCACATCTTATAGAAATTTTTTATAGATTTTATGACACCTATATATGTTTGTGGTTCCGGTACAAAATTTGTAATCGATTTTGTGATAACTTCTATTTGTCCAAATATTAGACAAATTTTGTGTTGAATTGGTAATATTGGAGAAGAAAAAATATGGTCTTAGTTTAAAACACAAGTGATCTGTATTGAACGACCTGGAGTAGGAAGACATGATCTTTTCCACGCTTGGAATACCGTATTTATGTGAATCGAATGCGCCATCGAATCTAATGTGCATCCCCATTTTAAAACTTTAAGTAATAAAAAAATTGTTTGTCGGCGAATGTAATGCGCATCAATGGTATGAGGAATTCATTGAATCTTATTTTATACAACAACGGATTTGTATATAAACTATCAATCAATGGTATGATAATTTTATTTAAATTTAGATATCATATCCCTTATATAATAATAGCCTAAGTTATCTGTCCGTCTGTCCTCCAATTTATGAAGCGGTTGGACTTGGAATGGATAGAGGCATCCATTCAAAGCGAATAAAGTTTATCTTCTCCTAAACTATCGATCCGATTCTAAAATAAATTTGTATAAATAGGCTTCATATCACAGCAAAAAATACTGTCGTCTTTAAAACGTTCGAAATCCAACCCTTCCCTCCTTTTCGAGCGTTTAATGCCATTATTTCAAGCCCTATTTTTTCCGGTTAAGAGCAGGCGATTCAATTTATCCATTTATCACTTAATAAATAGGTAAAAATAACAATATTTTCTGGCACTGTGACGTCATTCCTTTCAACATCTCATTTAATCATTTCATATTTTAAACTATTTAATTATCGTCTACACTATTTTAATATCTTTGATCACTGAACTTAGATATTACGTAAATGATTTTCTTTTATATTTGGCTTAAATAATGGATTAGGTACATAATTGATACTTTTAAATTGAATCATCGATTATTTTTTGTTGTAATGAAACTTTTACCACCAGTATTAACAATAAATTATTTTCATGTAAGTCTAGGAGTTTATTTCAAGGACTAATATCTAACTTTTAATTTATATATATTTGGATATTAAGAAGTTTGTTCTTTTGTGTGTTTGTTTATTATACATAACCACAAGGTTTGACTAAATGAATTCAACGTGATTCTAAACTGCATTACAGGATCGGGAGACTCTAGAGGAGTATGACGATAAATAAATTATTGAGAGTGAACCAGATAGTTCTCAGCCAAAAAACAAACCCTTTTTTACCTGCCTCATTGGGTACTTAACAGTTCTGGAATATTAAAAATTTTACTAATCCCGTCATATGATGGGCTATATGCTAGTTTTATATAACAATGGATTAATACATAAAGTAGCGTCCAGACAAAGCATTGATGGTGGATTGTAGAGCTCGCCGGAACGGCGTTCCCATACATTTCGTAGCCATCAGTTTGTATCCTCTATGCCAGTGGTGCGCAAACTTTTTTCGACTGCGACCCCTTTTGTAGAGAGAAAATTTTTGGCGACCCCTAGAGATAAATGTTCACAAATACAATGTATATTTCGCGCATTTCTTTCGTTTCATCGAATAAAAACATCATCATATTTGACTCATATTAATTTTATTTATAATTTTAAGAAAATACTTTTTGTATAACACAAAAATCAGTAAATTGCCCTTTAATGAGATGTATGTGGCTGCAAGTTTCTAACTATCTCATCGACGTTTGGATGCATGTTGCTAATTGCAATTCGCATATCATCTTCAGGGTTTAAACGCGAGCGGTATTTAGTTTTCATTGAAACTAGTTTGCTAAATCCAGTTTCACATAAATACGTTGATGCAAATTGTATCAACACTCTGATGGCATTCTTGCATAAAACGGGATATTGTTTTTCCGCGGATAGCCAAAATTTTTGGCAAGGCTGAGTCTTAAATTGATTTCGAAGAGTATAATCACTAATTAGATCTAGCAATTGCTCTTTCTTACTAAACAACTTTCAAACTGGATAATTACCGCTAAGAGGGCGCTATCTACCGTAGTGAAAAACTTGCGTCTTCACACATTACGCATTACGGTCAAAGAAAGAGTGAACAGCATGAAATTGCAATTAAACAGTGAGTGACGGCGCTTCACTCTTTATATGTACACTGTATGGTATACAGCATGCAGGGATAATGCATTTCATAAAAATTTTGTGACCCCCAAAAAGCTTTAGGCGACCCCCACAGGGGTCGCGACCCCTAGTTTGCGCACCACTACTCTATGAATAATGTGTCAACGATAAATGTAATGGTAAATGTAGTTGAGAAATACAGTAATCCATTGTTAGAATTTAAATTTTGTTGACGTCACTGCTGACGCACTCGAATCTAATGCGCACCCCAATTTTGAATACTACATTTGGCAAAAAACAATGCGCATTAGATTCGCGTAAATACGGTAGTATTCCTAACTCTTACGATCAGCTGAAAAATCTCGCGTTTGCTGTTCTTTCCCTTTTCGGTTCTACAACGAACAATTTTTTTCAAGCATGAACATTATCCAGAGTAAACTGAGAAGTCGTCTTATTGATGAGAACTTGGAATCATGCCTAAAATTAAAAACAACAACATACAAACCTGACTGACTCAAACTTTCTAAGGAGAGGCAAGCACATTGTTCGCATTAATATTTTATTAAGTATGAAATTTAGTTTTATTTAGTGTACTACTCATTTATTGTAATAAATGTTTACTAAAAAAGCAGATTTGGCTCCCAAATTTTTTTTAAATTGTTATAATGTTCATATTAGGCTCTTTGGCTTGCAATTCCGTCACTTTTCTCACCTTTAGTCACTTTTTTTTTTACAATTGATCACTTTTAGTCACTTTTTTAAGTAAACAATCACTTTTTTCAGGGTGTATCACAGCAAAAGTCTGTTGTTAAAAAAAAAATCTGAATTAATAACAAAATATTTTAATAAAAGACCAAAAATGTGATGCTCTAATCTTATTTTTCTTATTAAAATGTAATTAGTCATATGGTTTCCAGAATTTAGGGATTTTAAAAAGTCGTAAAGAAGTTCCCGAAATCTACATTTGTACTGAAATGTACATTTAATACATTAAAGTAATTTACGTCAAAGCACACATTTCTCTTTTTCTTCACAATTTTTGTTTAGATACTCTAATCTAGCTATGTACATATTTCAAAACATCATTAATATGTGCAGAAAATTGTGATTATAAAATTAATGTATGTATTCAAATCTAATTTATAGATTTTCTTGAATAAAAAGCAATGTTGAGTTGTGTTAAACAAAATTTTTAACCTTTTTTGTATTTGACGCTAAAATCATGTCTTGCATGAATCATTTGATTTAGAGTTAAAATAAATAGAAAAAATCTTAATAATAGCATCTGTAATCAAGAGGAGAAAAAAAATCGCTTTTTTTATGTTTAGTCACTTTTTAGTCACTTATTCTGTATTATTTGTCACTTTTATCAACTTTTTCAAAGTACCTCAGCAGTTGCAAGCCTGCTCTTTGGCTAATAAGTTTGGTGACCACTGCTTTATTTAAAATGTTCCGGTTCAGTTCCGGTTTTCGTTCTGACCAAAATAATGGTTTTTCCGGTTCGAAACCCTGCCATTAATAAAAGGAAATGGTGTATATTTCGAATGACCATTTTCAAAGTAAAACGTCTGTTCCTAGGAACTACTAATATTGAATATTGAAATAATTGTTAACTGCATTAAAAAAAATGTTGAGGAAACTTGTTTAACATCTTAAAAAAAAATCGACTGTTTTTTTATATATTTTTTGAATTTTTAAATAGTTTTTAATCTTTTAATACGAATTGCCAAAATTCGAAGCTCATTTCTCATCTGAGCACTTGTTAGAATCTTCTCGTCCTAGTTAACATTTTTGGGTTAATCGTTATCGTAATCTGTTAATCCAGCCGAAGTTTCTAGGTTCTCGTCGATGTCCATAAGGTTCGAAATCTTCAGCGGTCATTCTGGGTGAAGCACTCAGAATGACCGTTTCTTCCCTAACAATGTTGAACGTTGGCCGAATGGCAGGGCTTTTCGGTACCGGAGTTTGATGATTTTTTTAGTACCATGGTGTCGAATCCCGCTGCTGACATGGTTGTTCGTAGCCGTTCGGAATCGGCTTTAAGCCGTAGCCCCCGGTCTCATTAGCCCTCATGAACAACACAGTAGACAGTAGCGCTCTCAAACAAATCTTCACCAAGAAAGGTAAAAATGTTCTTATGATGTCCGCTGTTCCCCTATCTCATATGAGATTCCTCACAAATGTCATTGATTATAAAAAATGAACTAATTAGCCTAAAATTTGGCAATATTAAGCAATCATTTTTGAGTTAATTTGAATTCGTCTGTTTGGGATCGCAGATTATTGATTATATTAAACGAATAACATCACATTACTAATGCAGTAGTTGCCGTTTAATCATGTGAAACAAGCTATATTTGAAATGTGCCTGTGCGTAAGTGAGCAAATAATTTACTAAATTAAATTTCCACTCAAGTTATTTTAAAAAATACACTTACAAAACAAAATCAAAATTAAAAAATATTTTATGCATGCATTTATTATGTAAAATGTTCGCTTTCTTGCAAAAGGCTCGCGAATTTCGTCTATTCATCTCTAAACAGTGTTGATCATTCATTAAAATCCCGAGGGAATTGATAATTTACGCAATAATTGTGTTATAATAAACAATTGCCGTAATTTCTGACTGGCATTGGTTACGCCGTTATGCGTATTACGTAACATCGCTTTTGTTTAAGTAAATTTTGCTTGTTTTTGTTTTTAATAAACAATTTTTAATTCTTTTAATGACCCTTTTAATAATTGGCGATTTCGTAATTCTGAATAGATAAGCAGGTAAAACATATAAATAATGTACAGCATTTTTATTAACTATGTTGTATGTTGTATTAGCGATGTTGTATTAGCTATATTGTATTAGCTATGTTGTATTATATTAGCTATGTTGTATTAACTACGTTGTATTAACTATGATGGAAGAAGTGGTGTTCGAATTTTTCGTATAAAGGGGACAGTTGTCGAGGTAAAGGTTGGGAACCTCTGAACTACACTAATCAATCAATCAATCAATGGATATCCACCACCACCTTTGTTATTGCCAATCTTAGAAGTTAAAAGTTAAGACGAATTTGCAACTCGAGTTCCGTTTCAATTTTTAATGAATTTCATCGAAGAAAAAAACTTATTGAACTATAAATTTTTTTTCTTCTATCAGCTTTCGCGTGTCTCCATTTGGAAACCCCCGTTCTAGAGAGTCTCTTATTCTAAACTGCTGGGAGGAGAGCAGTACTCATGTTAAAAATAGCTGCAGTTGGATGCATTATTACTCTTGTATTGCTTTTCTTAAATACAGCGAGTCGTATACCTATATAAATGTTGTAGCCTATCAGAGTTCAGACAAATTGGGATTTATTATTTCATATTTTAAGGGAATCACAAGTTTACAGAAATTAAAATCTAGAGCCAAATTTTTTATATAATTCTTCTAAAAGTGAGGGCTGCTAGATACATATAATTATTTGAAAATGTACAACATTCAGACTCATTTGTACATATATATATATATATATATATATATATATATATATATATATATATATATATATATATATATCAAAATTATTACACTTAAAATATTTCTCTAAAATTCTTTTTCTCCTTCTCATTCTTTCATATCTATTTTCTCAGCCGTCTAATATCTTATTTATATGAGTGTACGCTGAATTAAAATTCTTTCCACTCGTGTCCCAAAGCTAACTCTCGCCGAACGATGACCGAGTGGTTAGGGTGCTGGCCTTCGGAACAGAAGTTCGTGGGTTCGAATCCCACACTGGCATGGGTGTTCGTAGCCGTTCGTAATCGGCTTTAAGCAGTAGTTCTCGGTCTCATTAGCACTCGTGTTGCAAAAAGTAGACCGTAGCGCTCCAAAACCAATCCAAATCCAAAGCTAACTCTGAAACAAATAATTTGTTGTCCACTTCCCACACTTTTCCAGCTGTCTACATAAAATTAATTACTCCTTGTTGTTGTTGTTTGTTGTTTTATGCCACTTGGTCAAACCAAGCTCGATTTGAGCCGGAGGCTACTCGATTTAAGGCGAAGGGGTGCGCCTTTCGTTTCAACAAGCACCTCAAGGGTGAAAGTACGACTTATGCTCGAGTGGATCCTCATAATTTAGAAGCATGGACCAAGCAGAAGACCCATAGACTTGGCCTGCCACCCCCAGAGGTATTGATTGAGAACATTGTGAACACGAACCTATTTTACGTGCCCCAGTCATCTTGATCACTCCTATGACTAAATTAATACAGTAACGCTGTCTAATCTACACTTCGTTAGGAAAAGTATTCGTCCCATTTATCGCTGTGGGACCAACTTTGTAATAGGAAAGTGTGTTTCATGTGTCAGTCATTCCTGTGTTTTTGACAGAGAAAGATGTATTTTACCTAGTTTAAAATAAAGCTACGACTCCATTTTACTGAAGCTTTCTCATTCCCCAATGAGCCGGGGAATTAAAAATAATAAGGGCTAAAATTCAATTTTAACCGGCGGATTAATTTCGCCGTGTTACATACATATATGCTCAATATATAGATTGTAAGCCTTAAAATCATCTCCCCCCCATTTCATTTGATAACTAACGGGCTTCTTACCTACCAGGTGTAAGGCATACATTCCACGATAGGGAATATCCTCTGTTTTCTTTATCCTCATGTGTTTTCTCCCCTGATTCCGAACCTTTCTCCCACCAGCTGCTCACCCAGTTAGAGTACGAACTGCTATGTTCCTTACATATCCCATGATTCGTTGTATACGATCTGCCAATAAAATGTTAATCTCAAGAAAGGTGTAGCTCATTAGTTGCAAAGTGTATTCAATAGGAATGTATTAAAAATTAACTTTAAGGAATTAACTAAAATCGATAAAGGAACATTTATGCACCGATCCGGGGCCCATTTAGCCTTATTCCCCCCTCCCAAGTCGTTGATAAAGGGGAAATAGTACCTTTTGAATTGAAAAGTCTTCATTGTTTATTATGAGTGCTTATTGATAATTATGACTTTATTTTATCATCGTTTATTATGATTTATTTTTTTTTTATTTAGCTTGTTTTTTTTCAATATAAAATAAAAATTTTCTTAGATCATTAATAAGGTTTTAACTTTATAAAAAATTATTTAATTTAGTTCTATAAATATTTTTAAAAAAAAAAGCTTAAAATATTTTCACAATGTTTAAAAAATAGGAATCTTTTTACCCACAAAATCACCTTTAATATTTGTAAATTTTTTATCAAGTTGGAACTAATTACCTGTTTAGTTCTGCTATTCTGAGTTATAGGGTTCTCGGTCTTTTTAGAAAACAAAATAAGGATTTTTTAAAGATTTTTTGAGGGGTTACAGTTTTTTTTCTTTAAATAACGGGGGGAGGGGGCACTTGCCTGTTAAACATTCGCCCATACACTGCGGCTGATTTTGTCGACCATTTATTTTATCATGGGAGGCCCATATAGGCTACCAACATTACTCCCTCGGACAATCACAAAATTGGTTCTCTGACCTATTAATAAGGACTATATAATATACATGACATAAGGACCTATTAATATACACGACATAACGACATAAACCTTATATTATGGGGAACACATTTTAATGCCTTGCTACTGGAATAAATTTGAGAAAAACGTGCCCAAAATGGAAAAAAGAAATTCTCTTTAATTTGGTCGTTATTATCAAAATGTTAGAAATAGATTATTTTTGAAAAAAAGAAATTTAAAGGAAATTACTGTACTTTCAATATTTTCACGTATATGGGGAATGTTAATGGTTTAGTCATTTTGCTCAAATGACAGCAAAATAAATCCAATCACATAATTTTCCGGATAAATATAGTAAACTAATACAGCAATATT
>CM063500.1:108693307-108705807 GCA_032207245.1 Pardosa pseudoannulata | reverse complement strand
AAAATTTTGCTGCCAGATCTCTTAATGAGGGACTAGTCTATGCATGATTACATGAGCACGTGACCTTTCCATGGAATTCCTCTTAACTATTTCAAGGTTATTTAAAATGCAACTATTAATTTTTCTGTTTTTTCCTAGTAATAGTATTAACAAGTCAATCGACCTTGCATACATGTCTGGAATTGAGGCAGGAGGTTTTAGAGTGGATATTAGAGAAAGCTGTTCTTTTCTAATGGTAGCCTAATAGCAAAGAAACCTATCGAATGCAAGGTTTTATGCTATGCATCTCATTTATGATCACTAATGTGACAGTAACTTTTAGTTGGATAATAAAATTTGACTGAAAATTCGATATTTGTATCACAACGAATTAGGAAATATAAAGTAAGAATGGGCAGCTGGATCCCTTCTTGGTCTGTGTCGCATGTTATACCAGAGTTGTATTTGTTTTAACCATGGGATTTAAACCAGTGGTTTTAACCGTCCTGGTCAATATCAATTTTGACCAGTTTTGACCTCTGAAATTCACTTTTCGATATATTTAATACTAATCGAACATAGTTTACTAGCATATGATAAAGGCAAGTTACATTTGTTAAAATTGTCATAATATAAATAACACAGGCAAAAAAGAAATATAACATAACACCAAGATACAAAAAATATGTTTTACTTATTTTTTTTATACAAGCTGTTTTATATGTAATTTATGTTGAATTCAAAAAACGGTTACAAGTAACAAGTTTTGTAGTTTTCTCTCTAAATTTAAACGATTTCGTAATTTATTTTGGATTACTCCAAACTTTGAAATATAGATAAAACTTAGAATCACCCATGTATAGCCATATAAGCCATAGATAAAACTTTGAAACAATTTTAACTGTAAAATCTAAAAGTTATTCGTTTTAATTTAAAAATTTATGCTTTTAACTACAACTTATGTTTAACTTCAACTCATGTTTTATGTTTTTTAACTCATGTTTTATTTTTAACTGTAACTCATGTTTTAGGTTTTTTACTGCAACTGGATTCCATTTTTACAATTGCATGTGTATTGTTCCTTTTTGAAATTCAAACATTCTTATTATATTGTATTAACGTGTTCGATCTCGTGAACTTGTTTCCGTCCTATTTTGTTTAACTGAACTACTATTTTTATTGCTTATCAAAAGTCACTTCTAGTCAAAAAAGATATTACAGAATAGAATTAAGACCATTCAAAACTATTTCTAACAATTCTGACCACTTCTGATCATTTTTGACCCCTTTTTACCAGTTTTGGACGGTTAAAACCACTTTTATCCAGTGTCCTGGTCAAAATCAGTTTTGACCAGTCAAAATTACAATCCTGTGTCACACGTTCAGTATTTTTGTGTTCGCACGGTAGGTGTCACATGTCATGCGACGAAGAGAAAAATTACATCGTTCAAAGTGAATCTGTCACTACTGACTTGTTTCGTTATATTTCACAATTGTTTTCTGTGTTTAAAAAGATCAGAGTTGATAGAAAGTACTAACAGGGGGGTGATTTGCTCCTGGTATCCCGGAATTCCAATTTTCCTTCCGGGTTGACAATTTTCACCACGGAAGTTTGAATTAAAAAAAGCGAAAATTTGAATAAATTAAAAAGATTACTCTTCAAAGTTTTGTTATCGCTTGTGTTTCGTGTTCCGTTGCAGAGCGATTATTCTACTGCACTCAGCATTTCCAGTCATGGTAGGGGGGTGTAGACAGGGGTGATTCTGATACGAAACTTTCCGATGTTTCTGAAAATTTATGTGGGTTTGTTCCGAAAATTATAAAAAACAGATTTTTTTCCCGAAAATTCTTTTCCGAATGTTCGAAAAAAAGTGCATTATTCTCACTTAATATATTTATTGTCTTAGAATATATATATATATATATATATATATATATATATATATATATATATATATATATATATATATGTGTGTGTGTGTGTGTGTGTGTGTGTGTGTGTGTGTGTGTGTGTGTGTGACAGGTTTCCACTAAATGACACTAGAATCCTGAGTACATTTTCGTAGTTTTATTCAAATCTCAGAGCACACTACTCATCAATCATCTTCAATGGCTTCGCACATTGGCGCCTAACTTTTAACAAAGGCAGGCTTAGCTGCCTCGGGTAGCCACAGCTCTGTCTGCGGAATGTGCACACTGCTTTCTGCTCAGATCACTGCGCGTGAGCCGTATTTATGTGGCTAACTTCTCACACCGCGGCACTCTCAGTAAAGAATCCCTAATTAAAATCTTTTAAAATTAATCTACAATTTAAATTATGACACGTATATATATATATATATATATATATATATATATATATATATATATATATATATATATATATATATATATATATATTTGAAATGAATGAAATGAAACAAGAAAATATGCATATATTTTTTGTTTGATCTAATTAATTTCTCTTAATTTCTGAAAATTTTGAATAATAAGCATTTTAGATCAAATAACTAGTGAAAGGAATTATCCTTTTAAAATAATTATGTTGAAATTTAAATTTATGTATCAAGATTAAGAAATTGAATTTTTCTTTTCTAGAAAATCAACACACACACATTGATGTATGTGTTTTTGTATTATTTTATATACAGCGCTCTTATATTTGCAATATTTATAATACACTCTTTCCTCCTTTTCGAGAGTTTAATGAAATTATATCAAGCCCCATTTTAAGATCAGGTGATTAAATTTATCAATTTATCACATTATAAATAGATAAAAATAATATTTTTTATCATTATGACGTCATTTTTTAACTATCTCAATTAACCATTTCTTTTTTTTTAATTTTTTATATATCGTCTGCATTATTTTCATAAGTTTAACACAGAACTTAGATATTATGTAAATTATTTTATTTTATTTTTGACTTAAATAATAGATTATGTACATATTGGATGGGATAACTTAATATTTAACCATCGATTATTTTTTGTTCCAAGGTAATTCTCACTTAAAAAACAATTTTTTTACCTGCCTCATAGGTTACTTTACAATTCTGAAAAATTAAAATTTTTACTGATCCCGTCATATGACGGGTTATATGTTAATTTTTAATAACTACTTTCATGCAGGTATTTATCTTAGTATCAGAAGGTATTTTTTTAATTTAAATTTTGGGTTCATTGCAAGGAAAACTGGAGCTAAGCGAACGGGATATCACGTAGAGCCCAAGTACGTCAAGCAAAATATTGCTTATAAAAATATTTTTCATTTTCTAATTCAGGATAGAACATAATTAATTTCCATTTATATAACGGTATTCAGTTTGGATCAGGAATTAGAAAAAAAAATATCCGGCAGAACAAAGATTCAATAATACTTTGTTGACTTCATCTCTTAACACATTGTGTGCTGGTACATTTCGCAGCGGAATTGTACCGTGAGCGGGTGTTTTGCTCGTAAATTTAGTTATTCAGTTAAATCTCAATAGATCGAAAATTATTTAATTTTTTAACCAATTTTTCGTGTTTCATATTGAAATATATAAACAAATATATAAATAGAAATATATAAATAACAACCATAAGATTTTTTAAACAAAATATATATTTTTGTAGTGGATAAATTTATAATAGTAAAAATAACATTTTTTAGCATTATTACGTCATTTTTTAACTATCTCAATTAATCACTACTTATTTTAAATTAATTAAATATGGTCTGCATCATTTTCATACGTTTTATCACTGAACTTAAATATACGTAAATAATTTTCTTTAATAATAATAAAAAGTATCGTAAATACGAAACATCAAATAGAAATAGTAGTATATAGTTTTAATTTTTTTAGAATTATGTTATATATAAACATTTTTGCATTATAAAAAAATGAAAAGAGCAATCATAAAACTAATAATGTAAAACTAGTTTTTATTTGTCTAAATTTTTCCAGAATCTATGTAGTAGACAAGAACATTCGGCTTCGTTTTCCTGTATATACCATTATTTTTGTACCCACAAACAAACCATGTTGTTACACTAACCCGTACTACTGCGTGACCCGTGCTCAAGTATCAATCGTCAGAAAACGTACTAGTACGTGTCCCGCAAACAATGTGTTAATGAATATAGTATGGGAAATTCTAATCAGAGATTTTCTAAAATTTTTAGAGTATTCAAAAATTGAAAAAATTTGTAATTCTTGAAAATTTTGAAAATAAAAAAGGCCATTCTCCACCTTAAGTAATTAAAATATTATAAGTATGAATTTTGAAAGATAATCGAAAAATATTTCTTGTTTTCTCATCTTTTTTGCGTCTATACCTTTTTTTTTAGCCCAAGAACAGGATAAAAGTGAAGCATTATCAGATGATGTACACGCAAAAGTCGTGTGATATGCCATAGATAAAACATTTAGGTGTGGCTTCAAACCGTAATTTTTTTAATTCCGGTTTTCGTTGCGGTTCAACTTAAAATGAATATTTTTATGTATATTATAATAATATTATAATAATAAGCTATAAAATTAATAATCTGTTATTCTAAATTTTGTGCCAAAAAAATTTATATGTAGTACAATAAGACGTACATGAACAAATATCATTTTTAATGTAACTTTCAAAGTCTTTTGGGTTAGACAAGCCTATTATAAAGCACATATATATTTTTCAAGTAGATTTTCAATCAGTTTTTTTTTTAATGTATGCTAACATTATTATATTATAAATGGTTTTGTAGATCAGTAATAGCTTCTTAACATTAAACATACCATTAATAGATACCTATTTCTACAATAGCTGGTCAAATGATTGGACTTTGCTTCCTGATTGAATGTATGAAATATGGATATTGGGAGAGAAATAAGCAAATAAACTTTATTATATGAAGCAAAATTGCATATAGTTAAATTTTATGTATTACAAACACAAAGAATAAAATTTTTTAATTCATTGCCCATCGCATGTTTTACATATACATTACTGATCATTTGGTCGGTTAAGGTACGTTTATTATTACCGTATATTTCCGCGTATAAGACAATACTTAAAACCTAACCCCCCCCCCCCAAAAAAAAAAAAAAAAAAAAAAAAAAAAATCCGTGGTTGTGTTGTACGACTGGTACAACACAACCACGGATTTTTTTCTGGTACAAAAAACTGGTACAAAAAAAATGTTGATTGCAAAACACCATTATAAAATTAATCATGTCACTCAGCGATGTTTTTAAAATCCTACAAAATCCTCAACTTCCTCATCTGAGTGCTCAAGTACATTCTCACTTTCAATGTTGAGTTCATCCTATGGGTCCCATTCTGCACCTAATGAGTCAAATACTGCGTCGTCATCAAAATCCCATAACATATCGTCCTCAGTACCATCCATAGCATTAGAAATCTGACACTTTTTAAACGATTTTATCACTGTTTCCACTTTCACTTTTTTCGCCAAGCGCATAACTAGTCACATAGTATCCAAGTCGAATAACTACGAATAGGGCATAATTTCATAAAGAAATATGCAGTATCAATCAATGCAGTAATCCGAATGTGGTGTTGCAAGGTGCAATAAATAAAATTTGTTAGTTTCGTATATCTACGCATTACAATATAATTGAGAATTCTGGGGTCGCCTTATATGGCGGATATGTGCTAAAATTGTAAATATTGGCTGAAAATTTATACCTCGTCTTATTTGAAGATCGCCGTATACGTGGAAATATACGGTAATTTCCTTTCACTTTCGTGCCGAACGATGGCCGAATGGTTAGGGTGCTGGCCTTCGGAACCGGAGTTCGTGGGTTCGAATCCCACTGTGGCATGGATGTTTGTAGCCGTTCGGAATCGGCTTTAAGCAGTAGGTCCCGGTCTCGTTAGCCCTCGTGTTGCAAAAAGTAGACCGTAGCGCTCCAAACCTTTCACGTCCGTACAGACATAAAATCGTAGCTAGTCTGAATGAATTCCGGTATTGTGAGAATGGGTGTATCCTCTGAAATATGAAAATATTTTCGCCATTCCAATGCTTCTATTACTGTGTAAAAAGTAAAAAATAAATGAAAAATCTTAATTGTAGGTCCTTTTTCCTCTTTATGCCTTTAATTGCAAAGCATTTGAATGCAATTCAGTGTAAACTTGGAAAAAAGGAAAAGAAGGGATGAATTTAATACAATAGCGAAAACAAAATTATTTTTCTAAAAAAGAAAAATCAAATTATAATCTTTAACTACAGCTGATTGCTCAAAACGCAAAAGATGGGCTGTACAGAAGTCATTATTTATCAGATATATGTTATCATTAATTCTTATCTGTGAGAACTAACACTTTGCATACACTTTTTTAACGATTAACGTTTTCTTAAGAAAACTTATTGTTATTATTATTCATTATACTTTTCTAATGTGTTTATTTTATTATTCAGGTAAGCTCTATGGATTTTCTTCTACGTTCTGTTTCTGTGTGCTTTGTGATTTTGTCTGGTAAAAGAAAAAAACTCAAGGTATGTCTCTATTTTTCGCTATTTATAGCAGGGATGATTCTAAACCGAAAATTTCCGAATTTTCTAAAAATTTGTGAGATTCTGTTCCGAATTTATAAACAGATTTTTTTTCCCAGGAAATTTAAAAGAATTTTGGGAATAATTCTGTTTCTAGAAATTTAAAAGTTTTTTTTTTAAGACCAGCTTCCACTTGAAATATAGAAAACGATCCGAATGGTGAATTTTGAACCGATAATCGAATAATGGCAGAATGTTCGTATTTCGGCTCTAAGCAGTAGGTCCCGGTCTCTTACCTTTTTATTTATTGAAATATTTTATATATGAATTTGGGATAATCAGAATTTTTAGATCTTTTTTCACCCTCTTTCCCCTTTTTTTTCCGAGGGGTTAACAGTAATATGTTATGTGATTTTATTTTTTAAAGCAATATATTATAGGTTAATTTTATGTATTTAGATTGAGAAATGGAATTTTTATTTTCTAGATAACCAACACACACTTTGATATATGTCTGTTTGTATTATTTTATAACACACTTATATTTGCAACTCTATAATAAGGTAATATATATTAGAACATTGATATATTGACATTTGATAAATGATATATCACATCATTAAAATTCAATATCATCCAACTCTAGTTTTTCATCCAGCTCTAGACATTCAGAAAATAACCTTAATATAATTTTATTTTTTTAAAAATTAGTAGCGTATACATTTTTCAGAAAATTTTGTATTGATGTTCAGAAAGATTTTTTTTAAACTTAGAATCACCCATGATTTACAGATATACTTATAAACTTAATTACGAAATGTGTGTGTTTGTAGTTTTTCTTAATTTTAACGCTGGAGCATATTGACCTTGCAAAGTAGCTGTGAAAATTTACGTTTATGCATATTGGAGTAGATTTCAATAATCCTTATCCGAACGACGGTCAAATGGTAGAGCGGTGCTCTTTCGTACCGGAATTTACGGGTTCGAATCCCGCTGATGGCATGGTTGTTCGTAGCCGTTCGGAATAGGCTTTAAACCAGGGATGGGCAAACTATGACTCGCGGGCCAACTCCAGCCCGCCGGAAGGTTTTATCCGGCCCGCGGATAGAATTTTAAGTTGCCGGTCCGAGGCAAATTAAAAGAAATATATATTTATACATTATATATCCATCTCCTTTTCTACTTTGCTTAAATATTATATCCCAAATTTATTATCTCGCGCCCAGAAGATCAGCGTTTTATCTGCTTCTTATACGTGAACAAGTGTTTTCAACTTTGAACCTTAGAAAGAATAATTTCAGAAGTAGACCGACAGATTAGCATCGTCCCTTAAAATCAGTACATCTCACTTCGAACCTCAGTATAAGGAACTTTTAAAAATGAAATCGCAATTTCATTCATCTCATTAACGTATTTAAACCGTTAGGTACTTGTATATTGTTTTTAAAATTTTAGAAAAATTTATCTCGTCCCGCCAATTTTATTTTCTTTCAATTTTTGGCCCGCGGCCGAAAAGTTTGTCCATCCCTGATTTAAACAGTAGGTCCGTCTCATTAGCCTTCGTGTAGCAAAACAAAGCACTCCAAACCAAATCAATCATCCAAAAAGTAAAGTCTATAAAGAAATTTTAGAAGGAATTCGTTGGCTAAAACTAGAGAATATATATCCAATTTTAATAACCTTATTGAGAATCTTCCTATGCATGCTTCTAACGATAGTTTAGTGTCATTGTTTTTTAAGCTTGAGAAAGTGATAAAATCATATTCACTCTCCTCGATGTGATAAGAACGGCTAATGAATATTCTCCTGTTATGCATTGGTAAAGAAACCGCAAACAGCTTAAACTACGGTGGAGTCATCGATTTGTTCGCGGTTGTTAAATCTAGGAAATTAATATTGTAAATGCCTTTCCTTTTTTATGTAATACACAAGTAAAGTTGTTAGCTTCTTAAATTGGGTATTGATTCTGAATATATTACATACATATATATATATATATATATATATATATTATATATATATATATATAATATATAATATAATATATATATATATAATATATATTATATATATAATATATATATACTATATATATATATAATATATACATATATATATAATATATAATATATATATATATATATATATAGATAGATAGATAGATAGATAGATATTAGTATGTTTTTCCTACTGTATTTGCATACTTGCCAACTTTTGCGGATTATTCGTAAAATTTACGGTTTTGAGTTTAGTTTTACGAACTTACGGATAAATAGAATTTTATTTAAATTTTTATATGTAGAATAAAAAATTTTTTTTTTTTAATTTCGCTTTAGTAATATTTGAAAATTTAAACATCTATTTCCTTTCAGCAGAAATTTACGTAACTGATTAAAAGAAATCTATGAATTATATATCTTTATATATAAAATCTTTGTCCGTGTGTAATAGAACTCCTAAACGGCACTGATTTTGATAAAATTTTGTGTATGCAATTAACTTTATTCGAGAATAATTTGGATTCACAATTTATCCAATAGAAAAATATTTTTTTAATTAAAATCTAGAATTGCGCTTATTGTGATTATTATAATTCGAAACCCTTCTGTGGTCAGCGCAACGTGCTTCAATACGAGAAGGCCCGGGATCGAATTCCCGTACAGCCGATGTGAGATTTTATTTTAATTTAATTATGTTTGTGATGACTGTACGCGTGGAGGCAATATTTTTTTAAAATAATTTTTTCTTTACTTTTTTCATCAAAACGGTCCAATTTATAATTTATTTAAAGACATTTTACAATTTTTGGATTTACAGCGTTAAAACAGGACAATGTCTGTCGGGTCGTGTAGTATATATATATATATATATATATATATATATATATATATATATATATACATATATATATATATATTTTAAAATATTAAACTGTATATTTATAATAAATATACATCGCTAAAATATAATAATTTTGTAAATATAACTTTTTAAAATTTGTATATTGAAATAACATAATATATGTCTTAAAATAATTAAATTTATAAATATATATTTAAATTTTAAAAACTTATATTTAATATTTTTAATTATATCAACTTAATATTTACAATTAATAATTTATTTTCTATTTATATTTTTTTACATATATATATTTTTACATTTTAAATAAACATATATTTACATTTTTTATTTATACATCAAAATTTCTGTTGTAAAAAAAATGTAATATATAACAAATATTTTATAAAAGACATAAAATGTATACTTATATCTATATTACTTATTAAAATGTAATTATACATATATAAATAATATATTAAAAATTAAAAATATTCTAAATACATATATATACTAAATGTGCATATAATACATTAAATATATATATAAAAGCACACATATTTTTTATATTCTTACAATTTTTTGTTTAGATATATATATCTATATGTATATATATATTTAAAAATATATATTAAATATAAAATTTATTATATATAATATATATATATATATATAAATCTAAATATAATATTTCTTAATAAATAAAGCACTGTATTATTAAACAAAAATTTTTTATATGACGCTAAAATAATTTATAATCATAAATTTGTAAAATAATAGAAAAAATTTAATAAAATCTAACAAAAAAAAAAATTTTTTTCTAAAGTTTAGTAAATCATTAAATTTTATCTTATCTTACCTATTTTTGAAAGTTGATATCAAGCTTGAAATTTAGGTTAATTTTGTGTTTCTCTAGTAGCGAATTTAGTTGGAAATATTATCTATGTTTTATGTATAACGCAGTATATACTCAAATTTTGTTAGTTTTAATTACTTTTTAAATTATAATTTTCCTGGGAAAGGAAAAATGAAAATGAACTTTTACTAATTACAATTTCTTGTGCCATTAAAAATCAACCAAACAACCAGCAGGTTTTTCTCAAAAGGTTTTACTGATGCCAAATGTATAAAAGTTGGCAAGCAGTTCTTGGTGATAAGGGAACAAGCCAGTTTCTTTATTTTATTTATTTATTTTTTTTAAACCACGGGTGCAAAAGAACCTAGTTCTGGTCCTGACAAAGTACGTTAAATTAAAAGTCCCGTGTGAAAAAAACTTGTATGACAATAAATGCTATACTGATACAGAAAGTGTATATAAGATAACTGAATAAATAATTGCATTTCTAAAAGGGAACTAAAATTCAACAAAAATTATAAACACCTATTTCATTTTGATCAGAACATCTTACCTGTTTGCTATATTCTAAGAACATAATAAAATTGATATAAAAATATTTTTTTAATTCGCTTTTATTTCACAAAAAAGGGGGGCTTTAAAATGCACTGAAAAGTAAATAAGTTTAAAAATGAAAGCGAAATTGTGTGAAAAGCTTCTATATGAGACTTACAAATATAACATAAATTATAATATAAATAAATATAATATAATATAATAGAAGTTATAACAAAAAAAGGGGGTTAAAATGTACTGAAAAGTAAATAAGTTTAAAAATGAAAGCGAAATTGTGTGAAAAGCTTCTATATGAAAATTGTAATGTGCTGATATAGAGAAATTACTTGAGGAAGTTTTATGGGATGAGGACTAGATATTAGGATGGATTATGCGACACTAAAATTTAAAGTATGGAGCGCTCAGTATATAACAATAGATTTCGCATTGTTTTAATATAAGTATTTCCTTTTACAGTTACTCTGTATTGAAATTATGTTACTTTGACACTGATTCCAAATGCACCCCACGCTTTTATTTTTAATCGCATCACTCATCATAATGTGGGGGGGCGGGGGGGGGGGGGGGGGGGGGGGGGGGGGGGGGCCGGCAGGGTGGGGGGGGAGGGGGGGGAGGGGGTGGGGGGGGAGGGGGGGGGGGAGGGGGGGGGGGGGGGGGGGGGGGGGGGTGGGGGGGGGGGGTGGGGGGGGGTGGGATTATGGGGGCGGGGGGGGGCGGGGGGGGGAGGGGGGGGGGGGGGGTCGGGGGTGGGTGGGGGGGGGGGGGGGTAAAGCTACCTGCACCCCTAGGAGGAGTAAAAGAACGGAATTTCGGACGCGTGAACCTCCCCTCCCCTTCCTTAAAAAAATTGTTTAATTTAAGCCAGGTTATGAAAAAGCAGTATTCATTTATACGAGACAAAATGTTTCCAGCAAATTTCTTTATTGAACACCGAATGTGTATGGTTCAACGGAATACATTTGTCTTGGGAGGTAACTGCATTTTATTCGTTAAAAAATAAATTTAAAAAAAAAAAAAAAAAAAAAAAAAAAAAAAAAAAAAAAAAAAAAAAAAAAATTGTGTAAAAAAAATATCTTTAAAATTTTGGCGCTGATAAAAGACGTACTAACAGTGCTAAAGGGAACAACACTGTTGAGAAAATTTATTTTTCTGAATGTCTGAAAAACAACTTTACAAGCGTGGAGCTCAGGGAATGAAATTTATTAATTCTGGTTCCATCCCATAAGTTCGTTTTATTACTGGGTCAAATGGTGAAAACTAGATAACCAATTTTATTATTTTATTTCGTAGTTTTAAAATTAATTTGGAATTTCCAAACGTACTCAGCCGAACGATGGCCGAATGGTTAGGGTGCTTGCCTTCGGAACCGGAGTTCGTATCCCACTATGGCATGGATGTTCGTAGCCGTTCAGAATCGGCTTTAAGCTGAAGGTCCCGGTTTAATTAGCCTTCGTGTTGCAAAAACTAGACCTTAGCGAACCAAAACCAAACCAAACCATACTCATATTGCCCTCCTACCACCCTAAGTATGACCATCGCCCATAAATCGCCCATTGCCATAAGTATGGATCAGTACCGTCTTTGTTGAAATCCACTGATCTACCCCTTATCCTGTAGAAGCTCATGAAGCAATTTCTCTATATCAGCACATTACAATTTTCATATAAGAACTTTTTTCACAATTTTTCTTTCATGCACTGTTTCCAAATATTTATTTTTATTTTTCAATGCATTTTTAATCTTTTTGTTAAATACAAGCGATATTTTAAAACCGTTT
>CM063500.1:108673307-108683307 GCA_032207245.1 Pardosa pseudoannulata | reverse complement strand
GTAGTATCTTATTGGATTCATGGCAGATGTTTTTGAAATTCAGTTAATGAATCATATACACATGTTTATGATAATTATTATTATTACTGCAAAGTTATGGTTGGTTAGGTATGGATAATAAATTATACAAATACATTCTATCAATATTATTGGCATATATAGGTACAAGTTAAAAAAAAAAAAAAAAACACAAACTCTATGGAGTTCCATAGGAAGGTTATTGCCGCTTGCCCGTTCTGAGAGAGTCCGAACGATGGCCGAATGGTTAGGACGCTTCGGTACCGGAGTTCATGTGAAGCAACTCTTAACACCTAAGAAAGAATTTTACAAAAAATAATTTCCGTTTCTTGTCTACATATTTAAAATATTATAATTATAAGAAATAACACTGGTTTATAACAATTGTTCTAAGACGAAGAAGATAAAATGATTTTCTCATTTTCATAAAATTCTTTTTTTTTAATATATATATATATATAATATATATATATATATAATATTTTGTGTGTATATATATATAATATATATATATATGTATAATATGTATATATATATAAAATGTATTATATTTTATATAAAACTTAATATATTTTATATATTTTAAAATATTATATATATAAATATATAATATATAATATATATATATATATATATATAAATATATATATATATATATATTTATAATATTAAAATGCCTTGAACTTATTTTAACTTATTTTTTATAAAGAATATAATATCTAAATATATATAAAATATAAATATATATAAATTTTGGTTATGTGCACACGTTGTCTGACTCACGTCTATTATAACACAAAAAGTATTTTTGCAGAAGAATTTCTTTCTTCTCCACATATATATATATAATATTATATATAAAGATATATTAACAATTTTTTACATGTAAAGAAAAAAAATTTTTTTTTTGCAAAGCATCTTAAGTCTTTATAATCCTTTAAAAAATATAATTTGAAATATTATATTCTTTATAGAAAAAATTATAAAAAGTCGTTCAATGTGTCATATCCGTTTCTGTGGAATTGCCGAAGCGTAATATAATGCTAGTTATTTTTCATCGCCGCCCAAAAAATCTGCACACTTGATTCTAAGTACCTCCTTCTCTCACCAGCTGACTCACCGAACAGTTAAGGCGCTGATCTTCAGTACCGGAGTTCGTGGGTTCGAATCCCATCGTGGCATGGGTGTTCTTAGACCTGAGGAATGGACTTTAAACAGTAGGTCTGATCTCATTGACCTTCGTGTTGCAAAAAAGTAGACCGTAGCACTCCAAACCAAAACTTTCAGAGTGGCCGAACGATGTTCGAATGGTTAGGGCACTGACCTTCGGAATCGGAGTTCGTGGGTTCGAGCCCCACCTTGGCATTGGAGGCTCGTAGCCGTTCGGAATCGGCTTTAAGCCTAGTCTCATTGCCCTCGTGTTACAAAAAACAAAAAAAAAAATTTATGCTCGACAAAACCCTCGAGGGAATTCGACACTAAAATAAATCAAGGGAAGTTTAAGAAAAGGTAGAATTTCAAGTGTTGTCACAATAAGTACATAGGAAATGAAATTAAACCTTCTGATTGGATAAATTAACTTTAACGTCAGGTTACCTTTGGCGTTAAATCACATTTTTTTTTTTTCATTTTTAAATTCAAATGTATTTTTATTTTAGTTACAGGAGAATTTCATAAAATTAAGCATATACGAATTTTTTTAATATAAATTTAAATATTGATTCATTTTATAAAAATTAGTGTATTTAGAAATTTAAGAAAATCACAATTATATTGTTAATAAAGTAAAATTTAATTGAAGTTTGAGTTATTAATAAATTTGAATGAAATAAATTAATAATTAATTGAATTAATTTTGGATTAAAAACTTTTTGTTAAATTTAGTATTCTTTAAGGATATGTATATGTAAAAATAGAAAATTTCATAAAGTAATATATAGAATTTTGAAGTTAATTATGAAATATCAGTAAATTTTTTTTAGAAGTGTCAATTGATAAGTATAGAAATATGAAGTATACAAATTAATAAAAAGTGAAATAAAATAATATGTTGATTAATGAAATAGTTTTAAAGATTGAATAATAAAAAAATTAACCATGAATTTTGACTTAAAACTGTTTTTAAAATGATAAAAATGGTTTTAATCCAACTGGTCAGAATTGTTAAAAATAGTTTTAAATGGTCTTAATTGATATATAATATCTTTTGTGATTAAAGTTATTTTAATAAGCAATAAAAATAGTTGCTGTAAAACAAAATATACTAAGTTCATGAGATAACATCTTATACAGTATATGATGTTGAATTTTAAAAATGAACTATGCACATGCTATTGTAAAATGTAATCCAGTTGCAGTACATAAAATATGAGTTACAGTTAAATTCATAAAACATGAGTGAAGTTAAAAATATAACGTTGTCTTCATCAGTTGCTAACCAGCTCTTCATGAAAAGGTTATTTTAAGATTGGAGTAATTCAAAAATAAATTACGAAATAAATTTAGAGACAACTACAAAACTTGTTACTTGTAACCGTTTTTTTTGAATTCAACATAAATTACATATAAAACGGCTTGCATAAAAAACATGAAAAACATTTTTTTAAAAACAAATATGAGTTACAGTTAAAAACATAAAACATGAGTTGAAGTTAAAAACATAAGTTGTAGTTAAAAGCATAAATTTTTAAATTAAAACGAATAACATGACATTTTACACTTAAAATTGTTATTAATTTATAATCATTTTAACTGAAATCACCATAATTTTGGTATAACTATTCGATTAGTATTAAATATATTGAAAAGTGAATTTCAGTGGTCAAAAATGGTGAAAATGGATATTGACCAGGACGATTAAAACCGCTGGTTTAAACATGGTAAAACCGATACAACCCGATACAGTAGTAATGTATAAATTATAATAAATATATGCCATAAAATATAAAAATTTGGAATACATGAATCAAAAATTGAATTTTTCCATTATTTTCAGTTATAGTCATAATTTTCAAGAAGATTAAGCGCCATAATAGTAAAACTAAAAATTTAAAAAGTTAGAGGATAATATTAGGTTGGGGAAAAAGAAATCCATTATTTTTGCGTGAAATTAAGGACTTTATTTAACATGTTTCGGATTGCCCGATTTGGATCAAATATACACCATTTTGCTCTATAATTTGTTGACATTTTAAAGGTAGCTTTATAATGTCTCTCCCATACAAGTCCTGGTTCTTATTGGAGAAAAACTCTAGTAATCGACTTTCACAATCATCTCTTGATCCCAATTTCTTATCACTTCAGAAGTTTTGCAATTGGAGAAAATGGTGGTAATCGCTTGGTGCCAGGTCCGGACTATATTGTGGAAGCATTAAAATTTCCCAACCAAGCTCCCTGAATTTCTGGCGAGTCGCTACAGACGTGTGTGGCCTGTGTTGTCCTGATGGAACACAACACCTCTTCTGTTGGTCCATTCTGGCCGTTTCTGGTCTATCACAAGCTTTAAACGGTCCAGTTGTTGACAGTAGAGATCTGAATTTAGTGTTTCCCATATGGAAGCAACTCAAAATAAATGATTTCCTTCCAGTCCCACCAAATACACAGTAGAATCTTCTTGCCCGTTAGTCCTGGGTTGGCGACCGTTTGAGCTCCTTCACCGCGCTTTGACCACTCTCGTTTTCGCACAATATTGTCGTATTTGACGCATTTCTCATCCCCAGTCACCATCCGTTTAAGAAATGGGTCGATTTCATTCCATTTGGCCAGCGCTTCACATACGATTCATCATGTTTTTTGGTGTTAATTGGTATGGCATCCAAACATCGAGCTTCTTTTTGAATCCATCTTTGCGCAAATGGTTTAAAACTGTTTTATGGTCGATCTTTAGCGCCTGGGCAATGCTACGACTACTAACATGCCGGTTAACTTCGATTATTTCTGTGATTTTATCGTCATTTTCGACGACGGGCCTGTCTGTGCGAGGTGCATCTTTAACATCAAAAATACCTGAACCCAATCGACGAAACCAAAATTGTACTTAATTACCTGTTACAGTATTGGCACCATAAACACCATTCACAATTTCAGCCGCATGGCTTGCATTTTCGCCTTTATCAAAGAAAAACTGTAAAGTGTACCGAATTTTCTCTTTGTTGACTTTCATTTTTAACACCCTGTAACTCGCAACTGAATGGACCAAACAAAAAACAGTAAATAAAAATTTTTAATGTGAAATGTCACCTTGAAAACGAGCATAAATTTGAAATTGTTTGATTGATGCTTTACGCGATATCGATCTCTAGAGTCATCTACCGAAAAAATAATGGATTTCTTTTTCCCCAACCTAATAAGAAGCAAAACAAATGTAACCAGTTCTACGTTTCTGGTAACCTAACCTAACCTGACTGTAGGAATACCACGTCATATCACCAGAAGGGTTTCTTGGATCGCCTCGGACGAACTTGGTAGGTTTTGCGAACTTGCTAGCCGGTTGTGCTCTTTGCGTAAGTCAAAAATATTTCTAAACAGTAATTTGGAAACAAGCTATATGGTTCCCGAATCCGGGGAAATTTGGGAATTCTGTACAAACTCTATACTAATATATTTTTTGGAACATAGTAATATATTATTAGAATTCTCTTTATACAAAATCGTAGGTATTTGTTGATTATTTTATTGTGGAAGTACCCCATAAATAGCGAAACCTTATTCCCTAAGAAAAGACAGTTTATCCGGGGTTTGAACTAGAGATGCAACGGATGTCAGTTTGGCCGGATAACGGATACCGGATATCTGGCCAGAGTCTCGACCGGATATCCCCCCAGATGTCAATATTTTCGCACTTTCTATTTTAATTTATTTTATATAAATCAGCTTTGTATACTTTATTTTTGCAACCAAATTGTAGTATTTTTCTCACCTTTTATATTTTATAATTAGTCAACTATTTGTACTACTAGCATATAGCCTGTCATATGACGGGATCAGTAAAATTTTCAATTTTTTAGAATTGTACAGTACCCTATAGGCAGGTAAAAAAAATGGTTTGTTTTTTGGCTGTGAATTATCTGGTACACGCTGAATAATTTGTTTATCTTTACTGACCGCGTGTTCGTTACCAATCTTAATTTATCTTGTCATATTACGCGATAGGATGGACAGCAGAGGTTTTAATATTGACAGTGATTATTTTGCGGTATGTATGAATGATGTCCAAAATTGAGAGAATCGATGGCAAACCGTGTGGTTATGTATAAAAAACAAACACACGAGCAAACTTAATTTTTAAAGATGTATAACTTAAACGCTAGATATTTATTAGTCCGTGAAATAGACTCCTACACTTTCATGAAAAGAATTTGTTGTTAATACCGGTGGTAAAATTTTCACTGCAACAAAAAATAATCGACGATTAAATTTAAAATGATCACATATGTACCTAATCAATTATTTAATACAAATATAAAAGAAAATTATTCATGCCATTTCTAAGTTCAGCGATAAAAAGTATGAAAATAATGCGGACGATATTTAAATATTATAAAATAAGAAATGGGTAAATGAGATGTTTAAAGGAATGATGTCATAATGCAAGAAATTTTTTTACCTATTTATACATATGCATACATACATACATACATACATACATACATATAACGATTCTTAATATTTCTTTACTAGCATGTAGCCCGTCATATGACGGGATCCGTGAAATTTTTAATTTTCCAGAATTGTAAAGTACTCTATAAGGCAGATAAAAAATTATTTGTTTTTTTGGCTGGGGATTATCTGATACACGCTCAATAATTTGCTTATCTTCATACTCCTCTAAACTCTTTTGATACTGTGAATGCAATTTAGAATTAAGTTGAATTTATTTAGAAAAATAATTCAAAGTTTTCTTAGCTATGTTGAAATACTTCCCAATTTTTTTTCCATAATAATTAATGGAAGTAAAGAAATGAAACTATCATTTCCACTATAACCTGAAGGTAGGTACAATTTTTTGTCAATACCGGTGATGAAATTTTCATTGCAACAAAAAACAATCAATGATTCAATTTAAAATTATCGCATATGTACCTAATCTATTATTTAAGCCACATAGAAAAGAAAATTATTGACGTAATATCTAAATTTAGATAAAATGCATGAAAATAATGCAAACGATATTTAAGTAATTAAAATAAGGAATGTTTAAATGAGATGGTTAAAGGAATGACGTCATATGCTAAAAATAAATGTTATTTTCATCTACTTATAATGCGATAAATTGAAGAATTTAATCATCGTCTGCTCTTAACGAGGGAAAATAGGGCTTGGAATACTGGTATTAAACGATCGAAAAGGAGGGAAGGGATGGATTTCGAATGTTTTTGAAATCGCTTTGAATTTTGCTAACCCTAACTCACCAAGAATCCAATATGGATGCCTGCCTTTATCCTTTCCAGGTCCAACAGCTTCATAAATTCGTGGACAGACGTACAGATAACTTAGGCTATTATTATATAGGGGATAATTAGTCAACTATTTGTACTGTAATTTATTTCAAAATTTTTATTTAAGTTTCAGTACTCAATATCTCAATTTAATATTATTTAATTAGAAAAGGACTATTAAAAATGATTTTATTCAAAAATCAAATCTGAATAAAATCATTTTTAATAGTCCTTTACCTTCTTTAACGGTTCTTATGTTTTTATAAGAAAAATTTCAAAGGCATATTCCCACATTTTTTTAGTAGTCTTTGTTATTCTATCCTAGAAAAAAGTAAGTTTTGTCTTTTGTGTTCTCAATTTTGCAGTTGAGACTGAAAAAAAGAATGATTTATGATTTTTTGTGATGAAATGTATAAACCAAATTTTTTCCATTAAGCTTTTTTATTACATAATGCTCCAAAATACTTATTTTCATATAATATATTGTTTACGGTATCCGTCTACGTTCGGCGAACTTTTTCCTTTAAACGTAGAAACTAATTAAGAATTTTACATTTTTAGATTTATTTTTTGTGTTATCATAGAGAATTACACTTAAAAAATTTATTCCTGGAGAAAATTTTATAAAATTTCTAATAAAGAAAATTTAGTAAAAAAAACCGGGTTTTTTCAAAAGGTCTAATTTTTTAATAAATTAAATTATTTCAATATTTTTTGATGCAACACATTTCTTAAACACTGTACTAGTGAATCAACTAAAATCTTTGCTTAATTTACATTTGGTAAAAAATGTTGGTCCTTCAAAGTTATACACATTCAGTTTTTAAAGAATTTTCATTACCTTTATAATTAACTACGAGTGTAACATCATTAAAAATTATCCAAATTTAAAGCTTTTAGTTTATTCACTAGAAAATACTATAAAAAGCATTCATAATAATTTTCAACAAAATATTTTAAGAACTTTTTGAGAAATCACATTTTAAGTTTCAAAACTTTATGAAAAGTACCGTTCTGAGAAAAACACATTTGAAATTTATGAAAGCAACTTTAATTATTAAAACATGAGAATACATGTTTAAAATTCCGCACACTTTCTTGCTTCAAAACTTTCTAATTGCCAAGTTGCTAATTATTAAAAATACTAGAAATATGTTTAAACTAATCTTCATGAAAAATTAAAAAGTGTTGTCCAAAAAATGCTTTTTAAAAGGCTTTAAATTCACAACTTCCGGTTCCGAAGAAGCTACTTCCGTTTTGTTTTGACAGCTGTCACTGATGTTTAAACAGCTGTAACTTTTCTTTAAAATGCCGTAGAGACAAACCAAAAACAGATTTAGAAGCCTAAAAGTTGAAATTTTACAATAGAAATTTTTTTTAAAAATTATGATTTTTGGCAAAATATGACGTTTTTAACGTACACGGATACCTTATCACTTTGCATTTTTTCAATATTTATCTTATTTCTCGGTGTTTAATTTTTGACCGGATGTATTGCCAGATAATTGTAATATCCGGCTACTGCCACTTATCCGGTATAGTGGCCGGATATGCCGGATGCAGTATGTTGGCCGGATAACCGTTGCTTCCCTAGTTTAAACCACGATACTCTATCGTGGTAAATGAATGCTCTAACCCAGTAATTCACTGTGCCGCGGCACTTTAGCGTGCCGCTAAATTTTAGAAATGTATATTTTTCGATTTTTATTTTCACTTGATATTTTCGACCAGTGAGGACAATTTTTATTTCAAGAAATATCTTACTGCTGTTATCTTACTGCTGAGAAAACTTGAAATTATCTTATGGTATAATCAGAAATGTTGTAGTTTGTTTGGTTATCTGACAATAACAATTTAAAGTTGATATCACACAACGCAGTGCGTATGTATTATTATTGTGCAAGATTATGTTTAGATATTACGTGAGAATGAGCAATTTGCACATGTGGGGGATTCAAACAACTTAGTATTTTTCTGATAATTCCAGACTCGTAGAATTCAAAAATGTAAAAAACTGGGTCCATCATTTTAAAAATTAATTTTAAAGTTACGCGAAAATCCCGTGACATCAAAACGTTCCGTGATTGGTTGTGACGTCATAGTTCACAATATCCAATATTTTCTTATTGCTTGTAAGTGCGCACTATTTTCCCGATTTTGTTTTTGGAATTTTCTACCTATCAAAATTTGTTTTAATTTAAACCTGAAGGTTTATTTTACCTATAAAACCCATTAGAAATCACCAATTAGGCCCCCAAATGAAAGAAAAATAGGTACTGTCCTGCTTACTTTTTTGTCTTCTATTGTTTGAAATCAAAATTAAAAAACTTGAAAATTCCTCATTCTGACGAACGTTTTTGTTCATTTTTTGATGAAATATTTTCGAATGAATACGCATCCAAAGGACGGCTAGCCTCACTAGTAAGTACAAAAAGAAGTTGTTTTAATGGCAGTTGGGATTCCCAGCAATTTACTTAGACTGTTAAATGTAGAAAACGATACGAGAGTAGCATTGCCGTTTTTACAACCAAATATGAATGAAATTATAAAAAAAATACCAAGCTCAAATTTCTCAATGAAAGTATTCTTATCTTCAACTTGTGATTAATCCCTTAATAAACGTACTGTAGTTTTTGTAGTACATATTTCACTTTACATGCAAAATTATTATCATAAACTACTTTACACAGTGTATTATATATAAATAAACGACTTTTAAACTTATCTTTTTTCCTTGTTGGCCACCGAATTTTGAAATAGTTAAAAGTGGGACGCGACAAAAAAAGTTGAGATTCATTGATCTAATATACCGTCCAGGCGGCATTTTGCACAAGATCTTGTATAGATTTTCAGATATCGCTAAAATATATAAAAAGTGAAAAACAATGCATTTTGGTTATCTTTTGTATATATTTGCATATTAAAAAATATAACTAACTTCGCTATTCCCATGCACAATATAATTTTATTTTATAAAGCATAGAAAACCTACATAAAAAATTAACACCTTTAAGAGATATCCATTAAAAAGGATTTCTCTTAAAAGGAATGTTTATTCACAATCAAAAGTATAGCGAAGAAAATCTTAAAATTCTTCATTTTATAAAACTATGTTTTCTAAATTTTAAAGTCTTATAAATGATGAA
Organism: Pardosa pseudoannulata; assembly: GCA_032207245.1. Lineage (NCBI taxonomy): Eukaryota > Metazoa > Arthropoda > Arachnida > Araneae > Lycosidae > Pardosa > Pardosa pseudoannulata. The sequence continues at coordinate 108,673,706 of CM063500.1, read as the reverse complement.
AAAAATATTTTGAAGCGTTGAAGATAGTTTCAAGCATTGAAATCTTCCGTAATAAGCGAAGGAGATAATTTGAGTTAATTTTGTTATCACTAGGTTTACGGATATTTCTTATATACCTATCTCTACGAAGGCGTATCAATTTGCATGAACGAATATATATAACAACACTCTGAAAGCAATGTAATTATCTCTCTATATAAAAGACGCATTTGTTGTCTGTTTGTCTGTTCCCTTATAACTCAAGATACAACCAAATAACGTAAAATTTGATACACGTACACAAAATTTCATGGGGAAAGTTCTTGAATTCCATCCAGACTCCTAATTTGCAAGCCCACAACTTGATTCTGAAAGTTTTTCTGAAAGTACAATAATGCTGATCCGAAATATTGGTGCACC
>CM063500.1:108656293-108673207 GCA_032207245.1 Pardosa pseudoannulata | reverse complement strand
TTTGCTGGCGCCATCTATTAGCACCGAGGAAAATTATGGACTCCCCGCTACAGAGAGGCAGCGCCCTACCCGAATCGACTATCAGTGCTTATCAAAGTTTGGTTTGGAGCGCTACGACCTATAGTTATACACAAGTGAACTAATGAAACGGGGACTTACTGCTTAAAGCCGATTCCGAACGCTTCTCAACGTAGGTCATATAATTTTTCAGGTGGACATTTGGTTTTTCAAAGAGTAGCCAAATTTTTAACCATTTTTAACTGAAGAATTTTCATGCCTAAAACAGAATGTAGCTGCGTGTTCTACCTCTTTTGCCAGCACTTACATTTGTGAACAAGCTCTCTAATGATACTAAATAAGTCAAAAACTAAAAGAAGAAAATGTCGAAAATTTAAGGTGAATTTTAAACATACGCATCCTATTTTTAACTTGAAAGGGCAGTTAATTTGTAGGTCCCCTTTTGACTGGAGGCCCGGGCGCTTGCCCCGTCGGAAATCAGGCCCTGCTATCTAATAAATTACCCTTTCCTTTGATTTTCGCATCAACCTGTAGCCAATATCTAACTGGGAATTCATGATTTCACACAAAAATTCCAAGATGTATTTGAACAAGAGGCCTTTACCCAGAAAGTTTAGACACTGTAACTTTCTGTGGATGCATGGTCCAAATAAGGTTAAGAAGGGCTGATCTAAGGGAACGGACCTCAAATTTTTGGCGAGATCATAAGAAAGAGGAAAAAAAAACAATAGAAGACATATTCTGAAACGTCCATTAGAGATCATAAAAAAAGTTGATAAAATCTTCGCTGAGTCTCAAATTATTCATCCCCTATATAACAATAGCCTACGTTGTCTGTCGATCTGTCCTCGAAATTAATGAAGCGGTTGTACCTGGGAATGTATAGAGCTATCCATAATGTATTTCTGATGAGTTAGGATTAGCAAAATTCAAAGCGAGTTCGAAAACGTTCGAAATCTACCCCTACCCCCTTTTCGAGTGTTTAATGCCATTATTTCAAGTTGTGTTGTCCCTGATTAAGAGCAGAACATTAAATTTGTCAATATATCACATAATAATTAGGTATAATAAATATTTTTTTTCTAACATTATGACGTCATTCCTTTGACCATCTCATTGAATCCTTTTTTATTTTAAATTATTTAAATATAGTCTGCCTTATTTTCATCCGTTTTATCTCTGAACTTAAATATGACGTTAATAATTGGTTTGGTTTTTGGTTTTGTTTGGAGCGCTACGGTCTATTGTTTTGCACACGAGGGCTAATGAGACCGGGACCTACAGCTTAAAGCCGATTCCGAACGGCTATAACATCCATGCCAGCAGCGGGATTCGAACCCGCGAACTCCCGTTACGAAGAGCAGCGCTCTACCATTCGGCCATCGTTCGGCCGTATATAATTGTCTTTTATATTTGTATAAAATAATAGATTAGGTACATATGTGCTAATTCTATCACGGGTATAAACAAAGAATTCTTTTCATAAAAGTCTAGGCGTCTATTTCACGTATTAATAAATATCTATAAGAAGTTTCTTCTTTTGTGTATTAGTTGTTTTATACATAACCACACGGTTTGCGATCGATTGGCTCAATTTTGAACATCCTTCATATACAGAGCCAAATAATCACCGTCAGTATTAAAACCTCTACTGTACATCCTATCACGTAATATGACAAGATAAATTAAAGTTAGCAACTAACTTGCGGTCAGTGAAGATAAACAAATTATTGAGCGTGTACCAGATAATTCTCAGCCAAAAAACAAACCATTTTTTTACCTGCCTTATAGGGTTCTTTACAGTTCTAGAAAATTAAATTTTACTGATCCCGTCATATGTTAGGCTATAAGCTAGTTAATATATAAGACTATTAGTAAATGAATCTAATAAGCACTCGGGAGAAGTAACATTAAGGAATATTAAGATAAAAACATAAAACTGACAAAAGAACCGTCCATGAATTGCAAATCGTTATATTCTTGTTCAGGCTTTTAAGACATTTTGTGAGGGTATATTTCACAGCGAACTTGTACCGGAGAGCGAGCGTTTTGCGCGTCAATTTAGTTATTCAGTTAAATTGCAAGAGATCGAAAATTATTTCATTTTTTAACTCACTTTTCGTATTTTTATATTGAAACATATAAATAAACAAATATATGAATAGAAAATTAAACAAATATATATATACATATATATATATATATATATATATATATATATATATATATATATATATATATCCTATACTATAATACGAGGAATGGTTGTCAAGTCGAAAATCGCCCCAGAATTAATAAACTGTAGTAAACTTGGGGATCTGGGGTTTTTGGTCACGAGGAATCGATTGGCATCGGTTTTGACGCGCTAAGGTCACGTAGTTCGGCGCTACAGATAGGGCCGGGTTCGAACCCCGGTGCGGGCAAACTTTTTTCTCATGCTTCCAAACCGAGTGAAAATTGGTACCCGGGGGTTTTCGACCACGAGAAATCGATTGGCTGTAGTTCTGACGAATTAATAATAATAATAATAATAAAAGTCTTTATTGATTTGTCTTTATTCCTTGATATCGGTTTCCATTTTTATTTTCTATCAACTCTAAATATTAAATTAATGTAGCAAAGTATATATAACACATAAACGATATAGTAAAAAAAAAATAATGCAAACAAAAATTTTGAAAACCAACCACAAAAAATTAAAAAATAATGCTTCACTAACGTGCCGAAACAACCTCGCCGTTCAATTTCCAAAGCCACACTAAACACAGAGCATATAACTTATCAAAGTCCGTCGCCGCGTTAGTGCGTCGTCGGCATACCAGGAGGTGCCGCTCTGACGCGCCAGTGCGTCGGTGGCAGCAAACGTGTTAAGGAACTGATTTCGATTTCAAATCACCGTCAACAAAGTTCGACATTTCAACATTCATCAGATTTCAAGCTACATTTCAACATGCAGAACGCACCTCTACATGAAATGCTTCAAGGAGCCGGAATTTTGGAACAACAAGCGATCAACTCAATTATACCCGCAAATGGACAACTAGAAGATATCGTCATTGTCAGAATGCTTCTTCATTCAACACACTTCAATCTTTACACTGCTCACTTTGTACCATTTCTTTAATTGTATAATTTTTTGTTATCAATTACATTTTATTTTCTATGACTTTTCAAACTTTACCTTTGTATAGAATAGTTCCCTTTCCAAACAACTTTGTTTAGAATAGTTTACAATGGTGCACTTTAACCGGTTATCTTTTCACTAATGGTTTCACAAATTTTCTTATGGCATGTATTGTTTTGATAAATCACAATTGAAAATTTAAATCTTAGCTTCGATACCTGTTTTCTCCGAGCGGAGCTCGGTCACCCGGTACTATATATATAATATATAAATATAATATATATAATATCTTTTAGCAAGGATAAATAAAAAGTTAATTTTAAATCGAAATTGATTTTTTTAATCAACCTTCCCGCTCTGTGGTTCCTCATCGACTGATGTAAAAACTAGTTTTCATTTGTCTCAATTTTTCCAGAATTTATGTAGTAGGCAACAACATTCGGCTTCGTTTTCCTGTATATACCGTTATTTTATAGTCAATACATATAGAGGGGGTGCGTAGAAAACGCGAAAAACACTAATTATAAGAAAAATTCAATTCGAATTAACAAAGGGATAGCCTAAATTAAAGAAGTATTAGGAATAAATTTGAAACCATCTTAATACGTTCGACATCGACATTTTTCGAGTTCATTTTATTTATACAAAAATATTGCTAATGAAAGCAAATGATGGAAAGTTTCCCCTATATAATAATAGCCTAAGTCATCTGTCCTTCTGCTTCGAATTTATGAAGCAGATGAACCTGGAATGGATAGAGTCATCCATATTGGTATTCTTGGTGAGTTAGGGTTAGCAAAATTCAAAGCGAGTAAAATTTATATTCTCCTAAACTATCCATACGATTCTAAATTAAAATTATATAAATATGCTTCATATCATGGTGAAAAATACTGTCGTCTTTAAAGCGTTCGAACTTTTTTTTCTAGCCTATGACGTCATTCCTTTAAACATCTCATTAAAACCATTTCTTATTTTAAATTATTTAAATATCGCCTGCAATATATTTCCATACGTTTTATCACTGAACTTATATTACGTAAATAATTTTCTTTTATATTTGGCTTAAATAATAGATTACGTACGCATGTGATAATTTTAAATTTAATCATCGATTATTTTTGGTGCAATGAAAATTTTATCACGGTTATTAATAAAAAATTCTTTTCATAAAAGTCTAGTAGTCTATTTCACGGATTTAATAAATATCTAGCGTTTAAGTTATATATATTTGAAAATTAAGAAGTTTGTGTGTTTATTTTTCATACATAACAACACGGTTCGCAATTGATACACTAAATTTTGGCCATCATTCATATATATACCGCCAAATAATCACTGTCAATATTAAAACTTCTGCTGTCCATTCTATCGCAGAATACGACAACATAAATTAATGTTGGCAACTAACATGTGGACAGTAAAGATAAACAAATTATTCAGCGTGTACCAAGTAATTTTCAGCCAAAAAACAAACCATTTATTTACTTGCCTCATAGGGTACTTTACAGTCAAGGTAAATTGGTTTAACGGAGTACCTAGCGAAATGTAATGTCTTCACTTTAAACCTCCGAACGTAAGCAGATCAAAACATAAATTTAGGCCTCAAAGCAAAAAGTGATCCACACAAAAATTTAATACACTCCAGCTCTCAAGGAAACGAAGAGGTGAGGACATCTCATAAAAAAATTATGAGTAACCAACGCGTTGTCTAATTAGTGGATAATTAGACTGGAACCTTGACAATGACCATACGGTATAGTTAAGAGCAATGCAGGGATTTAACAACATTAAGCTCAGAAAAAAATAAAAAAAAGTAATACAATAATAACAAGAGGGACAGTAAGAAGTTGCAACTTGTTATAATAAATAAAAAATAAACAAAAAGTAACAACACTAACAAAAAAATGTATTTTTGGTTTTTTATAAAAATTTTAAAATTTTTACTAAGCATTTTTTTCAATTTTTTTTTTTATTTTTATAAACATAAAACTACAATAAAACATTACGCAAAGTAAAAAATAAACGAGACTTTAGTAGCGGAATGATACGATACCCAAAGTATTGGAAAATGAAAAATAAATAAAAAAATAGTCCAAAAGGAACATAAACGGTACTTCGCTATAAAATATTATATATAACTAATAATAAGTAAACAAGTATTTTAAGAATTTTACAGTTATGTCGTGAGTACTTTACAATTTAGAAAATTAAAAATCTTTACTGATAATTCATATGAACTATTGCTCAGTATAATATTAATTTCAAGTGTTTCGAAGAAAAGAAAGAGTGAGAAAATATTCACATATAATAAAATGTTTTGTTTAAATTAAAAGAAGCAGAAAATGATATTTCTTTTATACCAAAAACAATTCAACCTTATGTCATGCGAGAAAAAGAAATTAATACTGAAGGAAAAGTTGTTCACTTAATTTGCCATATGCCTTATCCATTTATATGTCATTGGCAAACCAGATCACTTAAAAAAGCATATTTTTTTTGATGCATTTATGTATAACTTTTTATATTTCTATATATTTATACTTTATATATTATATATAGATAATAATATAAATATATATATACATTCATATATATAAATTTTTTTATATACTTTGTAATATATATATACATAAATATTTACCTTACATATATTTATACATACATATATACATACATATATTTATAAATATAATATACATAAAATATATACAATATACATACATAATTTATATATACATACATACAAAATATACATATTACATACATAATATATATATATACATTATTTTACAACATACATATAAACATTTATAAAAACATATTTATATATATATAATTATACATACATAAATATTTATATACATATATACATACAAATAAATATAACCATATATACATACACATATATATATACATATATACATACATACATATATATAAACATTATCATACATACATATATAGTATATACATATTACATACTAACATTGTATATATTTACATACATAGTTTATATATACATATATAAATATACATATATATATATATTTGATTATTATACATACATACATGATTATATATGTATACATACATATGTATTATATATTAATAAACATATTATATATAACATACATACATTTATATATATTACATATATACAAAAACAATTAACATACATAAATACACAAATATACAAATAAAAACATATACATTACATTATTATAACATATACACATTAATATTACATACATATATTACATATATATATATATATACATATCATCATAACATATACTATATATATATACATATATATATATATACATAATACATCATCTATATACTTATATATACATTAAAATATGTATATTTTATATATAATATATATATTATATACATATATATATATATTATATACATACATATATACATACATACATATATATTTACATATATATATATAATACATAATATTATTATATACATACATACATATATATATAATATTATACATATATTTTTATATTACATATATATATACATAAAAAATACATATATATAAATATTTTACCATACATTTATATTATTTTTTTAATTTATTTATACATCATATATATTTATATATTTATATATTTACATACATAAATATATATATTTATATTATTCATACAATATACATATATTTCATACAAAATATTTATATATATATATATATATATATATATATATACATACATATATTATAGACATACATATATAGACATATACATATAAATACATATACATATATTCACATATATATAACACAACATATATATATATTACATTTATACACATTTTACATTATTTATACACATATTATATTCACATTACATTTATTTTTAACATATACTAAATATATATATTAAATACATCTATATATACAATTATATACATACATAAATTATATTATTTATCATATATATACAATACATACAATACATATATATTTAAACATATTACATACATTATTATATATACATTAACATATATATAATATATATATATAACATAAAATATTACATACATATATATATACATATCTATACATACATACATACATAAATAAAAAATATATATTTAATATTTATATACCATAACATAAATATAACATACATATATATTACATACATACATTTATTTTATGTAAATAACATACGTGTATTATTTATATACATATATATATATATATTACATACATTATATAGTTTATATATACATGATAATATATATAATATATATATTATACATACTAAATATATATACATATTATATATATATACATACATACATACATATATATATACATACATACATATTTTATACATATATATATACATCAAAATACATATACAAAAATATATATATACATACATACATATATATACATATATATATATACATACATAAATTGTATATACATACATACATTTTATACATATATACATACATTAAGTACATACATTTATATATACATATATTACATACATACATACATACTATATTATACTTACATAAATAGATATATATTACATACATAATACATATATATTGCATACATACATATAATACATAGATATATACATATATATATACAGAGATAATATATACATATTATAACATATATATATATTATATAATTTACTTATAGATATTTACATACATACATAGATATATACATACATACATATATATATATATATATATATATATATATATATATATATATATATATATAAGCATGCTACCTATAATTTTTATTATCTAATATAACTATAGTTATATAATTCTATTTATTGCCTAATTAAATGTCTAATACTGTATATAATTTATTCCACTGGTTAAACCGTGAAAAGGCGAAATGTGGTTCTTAAATAAGGAAGAAAAATACATGCCCGCGAAAATCGCGGAACGATGAACAAATCGATGAACAAATTTTGCTACATTTAAATTGCCCTTGGAAATCGCGGGATAAGCAGTCACAGGGTTAAGTCAAAAGTGATTAAAAAAAACAAAACAATAAATCAAAATACAAACGCACCCGAAGAACTTGGCAAGATGCGGGGGCAACGGTTAAAAAGACGAAGCCTCGTCATTCGAAACATTTTGCAAATTTCAAATCTAGCGGGACACGCATAAGAACATGCAGAGGGAACGACCCTTGAATTCGCATTTCTACCGGTTTAGCCAGACGATGAACTAACGTCATTAAATCGCGGACTAACCAATAGAAATCAAGTTAGGTGATGTCACATATTCCTTTCCGCCACCGGTTTATCGGAGGCTACAAACATTTCCACTTCGATACGCCTCTTCGACGGGTTCTTGCTTAGAGGTGAGCTTGGATTGAAGTTTTCAAGGTCCGAGCCGGAAATCACTCAACTGGGCCACAACTCCGTCGCCAAATTACAATGATTACACCCGGCATACCTGCCAACACGCCAACTTTTGAAAATTCTACGTTTCGCAAGCCGAGAGCGTAAAACCTTTTGCATCATTCTACTACTAGCATATAGCCCGTCATATGACGGGATCAGTAAATTTTTTAATTTTCCAAACTTGTAAAGTACTTTATGAGGCAGGTAAAAAAATGGTTTGTTTTTTGGCTGAGAATTATCTGGTACACGCTCAATAATTTGTTTACCTTCATGCTCCTCTAAAATCTCCCGATACCGTGAATGCACTTTATCATCACGTTGAATTATTTTAGAAAGATAATTCAAAGTTTTTCATACCTTCGTCGAAATCATCGTTAAGTTCTTCGCATTTTGTTGTCGCAGTCATTGATGGAAGTAAAGGAATGAAGCTATCAATTCTACTACACTCTGGTGGTAGATAGAATTTGTTGTTAATACAGGTGATAAAATTTTCATTGCAACAATAATAATCGAGGATATATATGTATATATATATATATATGTATATATGTATATATGTATATATGTATATATATATATACATATATATATATATATGTATATATAATATATATATATATATATATATATATATATATATATATATATATATATACACACACACATATATCATATATTCAACATGAACTCGCAAAATATTTTGCTAACTCTTAAAATGTTCTTAGCATATTAATTTTAACTTTTTTTCTATTTTTCACTTAATATATTTTTGACCACTTTGGGGGTATTATTTCGCTGATGAACTGAATAGTTTAACTGAAACGATTTCTATTTAGACGTTGAAATAAAAAAAAGGCAAATTTCTAAACATAAATTTAGTTTTAATAACTTTAGAAAATTTAAAATTTAAAACGAATACTTGGAATCATATTAAGGTCTAATAGGAGTGTTTGGTAACCATTTTGTAATAATCTATAACATGTTTAGTCTCTAGAAACATTTAAAAAAATAAAAAATTCATAAAATAATTTTTAAATACATTGGATTTTTTAATAGTAAAAGTTTTTTTTTTAACATTTTCTTATTTAAAATTGGGGCGAGTCGTCCTCTTTTGGGCCCCATTTTCCTCATGGTTGGGATCCCCTAAAACTGATGCGCCTGTGGCAAATGCCACCTTTGCCACGCCGTAATTACTAAAGACTGAGTTTTGGTTTAGTTTGGTTTTGGAGTGCTAGGTCTACTTTTTGCAACACGAGGACTAATGAGACCGGGACCTACTGCTTAAAGCGGATTCCGAACGGCTACGTACATCCATGCCAAAGTGGAATTCGAACCCACGAACTCCGGTTCCGAAGGCCAGCACCCTAACCATTCGGCCATCGTTCGACAAAGACTGAATTTTGATAATAAATTATATTTTTTGAATTATCGATTTCAGTTGCATCTAAATATCTTTCGATATATCGAGAAAATGACTCATTCGCAGTGGAAAAACAATGGTACGGAAATGATATATTTTAAATACAAAACAAAAAATACGCCGTACGCGCTAATTAAGAGATCTGACAATCCTGCCAATCTTTTCACCAGGAAACGGCTGTAATTTTCGGCAGACGTTTTAATCAATAGCAACACAGACTTGGCTTTTACTTCAAAAGAGAATGGATAAACCCACAATATCTGACGCAAGAATAAATTAGGGTTGCGCAAAAAACAAACATTTTAGTGTGAGAGTGTATTTGCAGGTTCTCACTTGGATCTTAAGTCTAGAACTGGGCGATGTTTCGATCGGTATTTATCGAAATATCGATATAACGTGCTACACTGTGATATCGACATAAAAATTTTCAGTTTTGCGATGTTGGTTGTTTTGAGAGCACTACGGTCCACTTTTTGCAACATGAGGGCTAATAAGACCGGGACCTACAGCTTAAAGCCGATTCCGAACGGCTACGGACATCCATGCTACACTGGGACTCGAACCCATGAACTCCGGTTTCGAAGGTCAGTGCCCTAACCATTCGGCCATCGTTCAGCCGTTCGGCGATGTATCACGATGTAAAACGAACGCCATTAGGACTAAATTGATTTAAGTTTGTCCGCTGATATCAGATATGAATTCGTTATACCGATATCCTTCCCCAGTTAGAGATATAACGCCCTGTTATCAGGGAAATAACTAGGATGTGGCAAATGCCGCCCTAGTTACGGCATCAGTTAAATGGGCGCCGCACCATGAGGAAAATGGGGTTCGAAAGAAGACGATTCACCTCAAGTAGAAATAAGAAAAAGTTAAAAAAAATAATTTTTTATTATGGAATCAGATTTTATTTTTAAAATCCAATGTGTTTAAAAATCACTGTTTTATGTATTTTCTTATTTTTTTAAATGCTTCTAAAAACTAAAGTAGTTATAAATTCTTGGAAAATGTTTACCAAGCACTTCTAATATGCCTTTATATAAATTCGGGTATTCGTTTTAAATTTTGAATTTATTAAAGCTATTAAAACTAAATTTAAATTTAGAAAATGATCATATGTTTTATGAAAATTCAAAGTACAAATAAAAAAAAAAAATTCCTTTCAAATAAACTATCTAATTTGTCAGCAAAATAATACTTCTAGAATGTTCGAAAACATTTTTAAGTATTAATAAAATAAATATAAAAAAAAGAATTCAAAATTAATATACTAGGAACATTTTAAGAATTAACAAAGTATTTTGAGTTCATTCTAAATCTATCTATCTATATATATATATATATATATATATATATATATATATATATATATATATATAAATGAATTTGTGTCTGTCTGTCTGTACTCGATAGACTCAAAAACTATGCATCCAATCGCTGTGAAAATTTGGGAAATTATTAGGTACATTCCTGGAAAAGTTTTTGCAAATTTTTAATGTTTGAAATCCAATCCTTCCCCCTTTTTCGAGAGTTTCATGTCATTATTCCAAGCATTATTTTCCCCGGTTAAACGCAAACGATTAACTTTTTAATTTATCGCATCATAACTAAGTGAAAGAAGCAATAATTTCTAGCAATGTGACATCATTTCGTTAATAACATGTATCTGTTTTAAGCGCAGTTTTCTTCAGTTAAAAGTAGATTAAAATTTTCAATTTATCACGTAATAAATAGGTGAAAACGATATTTTTTTTATCATTATGACGTCATTACTTTAAATATCTGAATTATTCATTTCTTATTTGATATTATTTAAACATCGTCTGCATAGTATCCATTCGATTTGACCTGGAAATTTTGATATTAAGTGATTCACTTTCATTTCTATGTGACGCAAATTATAGCATTTTTACGTAAGAACTAATTTTAAATTTAATTCTTGGTTAATTTTTACGTTACGATGAAATGTTTATCAACAATATTCTTACAACAAAAAGTACAAATTTCAGTGACACTCATGGGCAAATAAAAACCTATCATTTTATCTAGTATATGATATAGAAAAAAAAAAAAAACCCGTATATATTTTCTCACTATATGGGGTGGTAGGGGCGCAGATCAGTTTTTTGCCACGGCTGCTAAAGGACTAGTTACGGCCCTGCCTGTTATACAAACATAATTTTTTCCGATTTCTGACTTCGAGTAACAACGCACGCGCGATATAACGTCATCGCCGATTCATATCTACATCGTAAAATAATTTTTCCAGTTGTGGACAAGTGCAAATGTTATATGAAAATTTGACGAATAAGATACAAATTTTTTTTTTTTAATTTTAACTAATTGTTAAACATAGAGCTTCATTATTGCTCCACAATGCACAGCTACTTGCATTTTTGTCGCATAATAAAAAATTATATTCAAATATTTTCTTCCATATTATAACTAAACTGCACAAAATTTAAATGCTCGATTTGTTTATATTTCTTTCTTCTTCATAACACTTTAGAGTGAATAATTTTTAATTATTTTTAAACGATAGCAATCTTTTCTTCCGTACCCGATCGCTTAATTTTACAGGAGCAGATACTGCGGGTTCATTTTAAAAAACATTGTCGCCGACAAGAAATCTCATTGCAGTGATTAACATAAAAATAAGTTTATTTTAAACAAATTATCGTACACATTAAAGATAAAATATAATCAAATAAAATCACAGTTGAACCATCAGCAACAATATCGTGCGAAGAGGTTTGCACAAATCAGAATGGTCAGCCCGTTCAAGTCTAAACCTCCCACGTCCCTCGTTGTCGGGAAGCCAGAATCTTTCCCCTCCTCTGCACCAGGCGAGGTGAAATGTCTAACACCCCCCCCCTCCTCTCCGGTAGAACTTTGTGTGCTTTTGAGAGTTTCTACCCTTTTTTCGTGTGTTCGATTTCCGGCCTCACCTTTGCACGTAACAAAACAATTCGGAACAGTTAGTGCAATGGTCCAAAAGTTGACATCAGCAGTACAGGTCTGCATCTCTCGAAGCCACAACAAGTCTTAAAACTTGTTACAATTTAAAAAAACAATTTTCTGATAATTTTTTTTAAAGTATATTGTATAAAGATATAATGTAGTAAAGCTTAAAATATTATTAAAATATAAGTTCTTACATTGATATATATGCACGGAAGCACCGATCGTGGACCAGGGATGGACAAACTTTTTCGGCAGCGGGCCAAAAATGAAAAGAAAATAAATTTGGCGGGCCGAGATAAATTTTTCTAAAATTTTAAAAACAATAGACAAGCACCCAACGATTTAAATACGTTAATGAGATGAATGAAATTGCGATTTCATTTTTAAAAGTTTCTTATACTGAGGTTCGAAGCGAGATGTACTGATTTTAAGGAACGATGCTAAAGGCTCATCTGTCAGTCTACTTCTGAAATGATTCTTTCTAAGGTTCAAAGTTGAAAACACTTGTTCGCATATAAGAAGCAAATATACCGCTGATCTTCTGGGCGTGAGATAATAAATTTGGGATATAATATTTAAGCAAAGTAGAAAAGGAGATGGATATATAATGTATAAATATATATTTCTTTTAATTTGCCTCGGACCGGCAACTTAAAATTCTATCCGCGTAAATCTTCCGATGGGCCGTAGTTTGCCCATCCTGCTCTATACCTTCAAATTATTGAATTTGTATTTTATTGGATGTACTTTTTCCTCATATCGCAGATCGAATGTTTGACGATTCTTTCTATTTTTCTAATCAACCCTTCTTCATATCGTATAATGTACAAATAAGAATTCACATGACAATTTCTTTTTTTTTTTTTTAACCGGGCTTTTATGCTACGTTGTAGCTTGCTTGTAAAAATTACAACACGTGCGTGGTCGTAAATAAAAATTCGGAAAATATTTTTTTTTCTCGATAGTTTTGGAACCTTGTGTTAATAATTGAAGAGCATTATTTTAATATGCAAGTCGAATCGATAATTTTTATATCGTTTTTCATGGCAATATATATATATATATATATATATATATATATATATATATATATATATATATATATATATATATATATAACCAATATATATTTCTTTTAATTTGCCTCGGACCGGCAACTTAAAATTCTATCCGCGGGCCGGATAAAACCTTCCGGCGGGCGTAGTTTGCCCATTCCCCTGCTCTAAAAGGTATCTCCGAATTGTGATTAAATGATTGGAGATTGTTTAAAGAGCCTTTTTAGTTCGTTTTTCAAGCTAAATAATAATAATAAAAAAAAAAGATTAAAAAAAAAAACAGCTTTTAACATTTTACATTTCTCTGTCTTCGGGCTGCAGCCGAACTTGGGTGCCTACGGTGCCAATTTCTTTTTTCGAGACCAAAGGCACTGGGGTGCGAAGCATATGTTCCTGTTATGTGGTCATCCTTACGCGGAACCCCCAGTGTTTATTCCCAAGCATGCTTGGTCCTCAGTTTGTCTACCAACTGAAGGGATGAAAGGCTGAGTCAACTCGAGGAAAAACTTGAGATTTGTGTCGTGGAACGCCACTGTGCTTATTTTGCATTTACCAAACTGTTTTTTTTTCTCCAATCTAATTTTTATTATTGAATATTGTATTGTTACCGGAATTGAACTTATGCGTAAAATTTCGGATCTCTAGTCAAGATGTTAGTTAAAAATTGATTATAAAATGTCACTTACACCACAAGTAAAGTTACATAAAAGTGATTAAAACCCAAAATCGATGCAGACTGGCAGCCAGCGCTCAGAAATTATATATTAGATCATATGAATCAGTACCCTTAAAACTTGCAATTAAATTTGAAGGAAAATTAAAAAAAAATTTTAAGCTAAACACAGCTACAGTTTTTAACTTCAGTTCTTTATTTTTGCATAAACAACATATACACACATACATACATACATACACACATACAAGGCCGAATCTGGTAGGTGTGTGGAGCATGCGTGCAAATGATTAAAAAACATTATGCTAAAATGCAGCATTTTATTAATTTTCATTTTTTTTAAGAGAATTTTACTGAAAATATTTAGTATGAAAAATTACTTTTTCTCTGTCTGCCTTTCGCGTCTGGGAATAATTGTTGTAACACACCTGGGTTAGTTTTTGATTGATAATTCTTCACATATTTTGTTATTAAAATATAGATTGATTTTCAATAAATAAAGTCATTTTAAAAGGAATTCTTCCGCCCCCCCCCAAAAAAAAAAGTTTCAGAAATGACAGCTAAAAAAATATAAACATTCATATTAAGGGAAAAATTCTGAGTTATACATTATAACTCATACTAAATTGTACCGTCTATCTCTTTAGATATTATTATTAGCAATTGAAAATAAATTATGCTGTTTCCGACGCCTTTATAAATTGTATGATACGTAATTACTATTGTATTAGGAATTGAAAAGGGCAGGTCACGTACTAGTACGTTTTCTCACGATTGATACTTGAGGGCAGGTCACGTACTAGTACGTTTTCTGACGATTGCTACTCGAGCGCGGGACACGCACTAATACGTTTTCTGACGATTGATACTTGAGTGCGGATCACGTACTAGTACAGGTTAGTGTAACAACATGGTTTGTTTGTGGGTACAAAAATAACGGTATATAGAGGAAAAAGAAACCAAATGTTCTTGTCTACTACATAGATTCTGGAAAAATTAGACAAATAAAAACTAGTTTTACATCAGTCGATGCGACTGATGTAAAATTAAATAATTTTCGATCTATTGAGATTTAACTGAATAACTAAATACGCGCAAAACGCCCGCTCCCGATACAATTTCGCTGCAAAATGTACCAGCACACAATGTGTTAAAGACCTTTTAAAGACAGATTATTTTTAAAGACCTTTATTACCACAGCATCGGTTGAAGGGTTCTTACTTCATTACAGGGACGGGAAAAACTGAGAGATGAGCTAACCTGAAAAATCTAAGCAAATTTAGAATAAATATTTGTCTGCGTATATTTTCTTTCTATTCAGAATTTCCTAAATTGGCTCCTAGGGCACTATAAAATTTTAATTGGTTAGATTCCTTTCCTGAGGACGTGAAATGTAGTCCCAGTGGTCAGTTTAGATTAGATGTTAAAAAAGGGGAAAGCAAAGAGACGCCGGGTTTTTGCCCTTGATTTTAGATTTGAAAACCCCTGAGAATTTTCTCGTCCGTAATGAAGACTTATAAATTTACTTCGGCATGATTGAACTATCAAACTACACGAAGTTTTCTGACAGTATATTTCTTAATTTGCGAATTCGGGGTTTTATATAAAATTTCTACATTAGTTTACCGATCTAGTTTATTTTTTTCTTACACACACATACACATAATGTGACACATACACATATGTGTGTATGTGTCACATTATTGAGGTACAGAGCTTTCCTTATAATCAAACTCAAGTTTCTCTATTGCACATAAAATTTATTACTCAATTATTTAGCTTATATTAAAAAAAAACCTGTAGATTAAAATTAAAATCAAATATCGTTGCATACAAAAAAAGTGAAAAAAATAGACTTTCTGATTTTAATTCTGGACAAAATTAAAGGAAATAAACTATTTTATAAAAAGCTCCTCGATTCTTTTCCATTTTCTAATTAATCCAGTTTTGCATTACAATATTAACAGTAATCCTATAAAGCAGATAAACTAAATTTTACATTATAACAATAGAAATCCACAATCTATTCTATCAGAACTGGAGGAATAGAAAAATTTTTACTAATTAGAAGATATTGAAAAACTTATTCCATCTAAGCATGGAATAAAAGGAACTAATATAGCTACAATAAAACGATTTTCAAATAAATGAGACGACAGTTGTAAAGTGACGTCTTACAGCAAATTATATGACAGAAATTTCTTTACTGTAATTGAAAATCAATATGGACTGTTTATTAG
>CM063500.1:108628793-108653793 GCA_032207245.1 Pardosa pseudoannulata | reverse complement strand
AAAAAATGGAGGTACACAAGTTAATGTTACAACAGTGTTAAATACAAAATTTAACTTTATACCACTAATGATATTTGAATTATACCATATAGCGTAAATATACGTCATACTAAATTATCGAAAAAAAAAAATCATAGCGTGATAATGCACTTATGTAAACTCAATTTTCCTTTCTTTCAAAAGTTATTCTATGACTTCTAAATTGTTGCCACAAACTATCGCCTACAGCCATAAAATGGTCAAATTTACATTTTTAGCGTTTTTTTTTTTTGTTTTTTTTTTTTGTTGCCTATTTCCTGCCACTGCTCAAAAATTTCAGAGTAACGTACGTATGCATTTATCAATATTAAGTAACACCTATAAATATATCTCTAATACCTCCATTATGCTTTTATTGACAATTTTGCTCTACTCAATAGAACACTGCCTATCTTTCTAACATTTATTTCATAGATACTTTAATAACAATAATATTCTACTAAAAATTCAAATCCATTCAAAATAAGTATACTTTCAACAGCAGTTGAAGAAAACTACTTTATTCCAATATCGATTAGCATTCGACGTGCATTTTTTCACACCTACAATAAAGGAAATCATGTCAGGTACCCACCCGCTGGATAATTATAGTCATCACTCGGGTTACTATAAAAAACCCCGGATGGAAACGCTTATTCTTTGAAATTACAGTTCGTGACGGATTCTGAACTTTTTTCTTCTTTAATTAAATCTTACATTTCCACAAACAACTGTTTCACCGAAATTTTAATGCTGGTTTCTGGAAGAAATAACTTCAGCACTCCTTGCTACAACTGTATTTTGCTTTTCGAAAAAAATTGCGATGAATTTTTTAGATTGAAATTGGACGCCTACTTCACATTCTACACTTTATATGTCTCTTTTCATTTTAATTGTTAAAACTAAATTAGTCACTGCTTGAAATTCATTAACAATCCATTAAATTTAATATTAGTAATAATGCCATTATTTAACTTTTTTCACTTCCGGGTATTTGGTTAGGAATGATATAAATTTCAGTGTTTTTTACTTTTTTTGTCACACGAGGGCTATGTGACCGGAACCTACTGCTTAAAGTCGATTCCGAATGATTATGAACATCCCGGGTAGCAGTGGAATTCAAACCCACGCATTCTTGTAACGAAGATTATCGACTTACCCGTTCGGACATCGTTTGGAAAATTACACAGGAAGATTTTTTAGATGTTTAAAATATATCTGTTCTATTCTCTAAAAAATAGTCTTTTGGGAAAGCAAATTAGTATTCAAAAATGAAACATTCGACCTCAGCAACAACAACTTTATTTTCTTTTCAACTCTTTCCGCGTTGCCACCGGCCGGAAAACAAAAACAGCCGAGCTCGCGACAATATCATAGCATGAAGTCAAAAAGATCTGCATTTTGCTTTTATATACCTTAATAACGCTATATGTGTGTGTGTGTGTGTGTGTGTGTAAGGAAAATTCTCAGGGGTTTTCAAAACTTAAATCAAGGGCTAAAAATTCTGGCGTCCTTTTGCATTCCCCTTTTTAACCCCTAACCTAAATTGACCACTAGGGCTACCGTTTATGTCCTCAGAGAAGAGGCCTGACCAACTATAACTCTATATGGCCCTAGCGGACATTTTAGGAAATTTCCAAATAAAAAGGAGATGTTGACCCAGGTGTTACGGGTCTTGTACATAGAACGTCATGCTAGCTGACCCTTCCGTTTGTCCTGTCCCTATGATGAAGTGGGAACCTGTTTTTCAACGTTATATTAATAAAGGTCTTTAACTGAAACGATATCATTTTTATGGCCATGACTGCAACCACCCATGGAGAAGTCCGTCTCGTTACATATATATATATATATATATATATATATATATGTGTGTGTGTGTGTGTGTGTGTGTGTGTAAACATATTCCTTTTCCCCACTGCTGAACGAAGTTCTACAGCTCCAGAGCAGCAGAGTCGAGTACCAAGTCATCGTTCGATTTCCGAAGTTGACAACGGTTGTTTTGAAAATGAATGCTTATACAATTCCGAGTTCTGAGTGATTTTGTGAGAGAGAGAAAAAAGATGATTGATCGAGCCATGCTTAAGTTTATCCCTAGACCTCTTGTATATATAATTCCCTTAATTGTTAATTAAACTAATTTTTATAATAAGAGTTTGTATCCGAGTTTGTGTCCTGAATCTCTCTCCTTCACACACACATATATATATATATATATATATATACACACACACACACACACACACACACACACATATATATACATAAATCGAATTTTTGAAGATTTAAATGTGATGTATTCAATTAATTACACACAAGTCTAAAGTGCTATAAAATGCGCAGAAAAACACATAAAGTAAGCATTTTACAAAGTAGTTTATTTCTTTAAACTTTACTGATAAAGTTAAAATAGAATAAAAATGTATTAACACAAAATATTTAACAGTGTCTGTCGTGTACATGACATATGATATACACATCTAATGCTTTCTACGCTTGCATATTCAATTGTGATAAACAATGAACTATATTTTATATACAAGCTTTTAATACATGGAACTTAGATTTAATAAATGGATTCACAAACTAAGTATATTAGCCGCACTGGACTCGACGAAGAGCCGCATGCGAATCTCCAAGCCTCATTTGCGCATTCATTCCCTATATAATAACAGCCTAAGTTGTCTGTCCATCTGTCGTTCTGTCCGCGAATTTATGAAGCGGTTGTACCTGGAACGGATAGAGGCATCCATATTGTATTTTTGATGAGTTAGGGTTAGCAAAATTCAAAGCGAGTTCGAAAACATTCGAAATCCATCCCTTCCCCCCTTTTCGAGTGTTTAATGCCATTATTTCAAGCTCTGTTGTCCCCAGTTAAGAGTAGAACATTAAATTTATCAATTTATCACATAATAAATAGGTGTAAGTAACATTTTTTTCTAACTGTATGACGTCATTCTTTTACCCATCTCCTTTAATCATTTTTTATTTTAAATTATTTAAATATTGTCTGCATTATTTTCATACGTTTTATCACTGAACTTGGATATTGCGTAAATACTTTTCTTTTATATTTGTATTAAATAATAAATTAGATACATATATGATAATTTTTAATTGAATCATCGATTGTTTTTTGTTGCAATGAAAATTTTATCATAGTTCTCTTTTTGGCGGATTAGTTAGGGTGCTAGCCTTCGGTACCGGAGTTCGTAGGTTCGAATCCCACTGTAGCGTGGATGTTCGTAGCCGTTCGGAATCGGCTTTAAGTAGTAGGTCCCGGTCTCATTAGCCCTCGTGTTGCAAAAAGTAGACCGTAGCACTCCAAACCAAACCAAACCAAGCCAAACTCTTTTCACAAAAGTCTAGGAGTCTATTTCACGGACCAATAAATACCGAGCGTTTAAGTTATATATCTTTGAAAATTAAGAAGTTTGTTCGTTTGTGTGTTTGTTTTTTATACATAACCACACGGTTTGCGATCGATTCGCTCAATTTTGGTCATCATTCATATATACCGCCAAATAATCATTGTCAATATTAAAACCTCTCCTGTTCATTTTATTACGTAATATGACAAGATAAATTAAAGCAGGCAACTAACATGCGGTCTGTAAAGATAAACAAATTATTGAGCGTGTACCAGATAATTCTCAGCAAAAAAAACACACCATTTTTTTACTTGCCTCATACGGTACTTTACAATTCTAGAAAATTAAAAATTTTACTGATCCCGTCATATGAAGGGCTATATG
This sequence comes from Pardosa pseudoannulata, assembly GCA_032207245.1. NCBI lineage: Eukaryota > Metazoa > Arthropoda > Arachnida > Araneae > Lycosidae > Pardosa > Pardosa pseudoannulata. The sequence goes on along the minus strand of CM063500.1, from coordinate 108,650,020 downwards.
CTAGTATGTAATAGCAAAGGGCATATTATAAACTAAATGCTTAAAATATATAATAAAGATAGCACAAAATAATTTTTGGGATTAAATACACAATAATCAAGTAAATATCAATAAATTTCCAGATGTCCACAGTAGCCTATACAGTGTATCTGCCAAAATAAAATTTTTCAAATCCATCACTTTTCATGACTTTCCCTGATTTAGCAGATCATTTTCCATGACTTTAAAAAGCTTTCGTTAAAAGTATATATGAATAAAACTTCTGATGTACATACAAATAAAATATATGCTTTTAGAGAAATTACAGGAATTTTATCATAAAATAAACTATAAACTTATAAAGTAAGTGTTAATAAACTCACATAAAAATAAATTGTTGTATCTACATACCTAAGTTTAATCCTATAGCAATTTTTCAATCAAAATGTTTCCAATTTGAATTCAGGGTACTTTGGTATCATCCAGGTGACCACGAATAATAGCCAAATATAACCCTATAATGTTTACATACAATATCCCAAGAGATAAGATTTTTGCACAAAATATATGTTTAACTAATTTTTATTAAAAAATTATTATTATATTAATAAAATTTTAATCTACAATTTAAGAAAAAACCAGAATATATATTTACCCACCCATTAAGCTTTCTTGCTTTGAGTTTCCTTGGTGAACAAATTTTACTTGGCAATATGGTTAATAGGATAATACATAAATGCCAAACTCAGTAACTTCAACCAAATGACAAGTAAAAATAGAATTAAACAATTCAATGCATTTTTTTATTTAATCGGTAGTTTAGCGGATCCATGACTTTTACTCATTTTACTTGGAAAATCAAGACTTTCCATTACAATATTAATCCATTGTCTAAATCCACGATTTTCCATGACTTTCCCTGACTCTCCAGGTGCGCGGAAACCATGCCTATACTACACATTAGCGTAGTTTACAAATTTGAGAGGTAAATTCAGCTTTATACATCAGTGGAGAAAATCTTATTAATTTACATAAATAAGGCGAAAATAAAATGTTTAATTTTTTCTTTTAATAAATATTTTGTAAATACTTGGAAAGTAAACAATGTACTCATGAAAAATCTTCATTTTTACTGTGATATTTTCCGATACGCTACTGAAGTCTCGCTTCATTTCGCAGATTAAAAATGATGCCTGGCAGTTAAAAATATTTCTATCCCATCTTGCACTGATATTATCTTTCAGCTATTTACCATTATCTACAGAGTTATTCCGGCGAGTTTCATAAATCTTAAGACGACTAGCATATAGCCCGTCATATGACGGGATCAGTAAAATTATTCGTTTTCCAGAATTGTAAAGGTACCCTATGAGGAAGGTAAAAAAAATGGTATGTTTTTTTTTTTTTGGCTGAGAATTATCTTTCTACAAAAATAATCCATTAAAACTATCACATATGGACCTAATCTATTATTTAAGCCAAATATAAAAGAAAATTATTTACGTAATATCTAAGTTTCGTGATAAAACGTATGAAAATAATGCAGACGATATTTAAATAATTTAAAATAAGAAATGATTGAATGAGATGGTGAAAGGAATGATGTCATAATGCTAGAAAATAATATTTTTACCTATTTGTTATGTAATAAATGAATAAATTTAATCGCCTAGCCGAACGATGGCCGAATGGTTAGGGTGCTGGCCTTCGGAACCGGAGTTCGTGGGTTCGAGTCCCACTCTGGCATGGATGTTCGTAGCCGTTCGGAATCGGCTTTAAGCAGTAGGTCCCGGTCTCATTAGCCCTCGTGTGCAAAACAGTAGACCGTAGCGCTCCAAACCAAACCAAACCAAATCGCCTGCTCCTAAAATAGGGCTTGATGTAATGGCATTAAATGCTCGAAAAAGGGGACGAGGTGAATTTAGTATTTTTCGCTGTGATAAGACGAATATTCATACCAATTTATTTTAGAATCGGATCTATAGTTTAGGAAAAGATAAACTCGACTCGCTTTGAATTTTGCTAACCCTAACTCATCAAAAATCCAATATGGATGCTATATCCATACCAGGTCCAACCGCTTCATAAATTCGAGGACAGACAGACAGATAACTTAAGCTGTTATTACATTACGAGAAGAAAGTTTAAGTCATAAAAAGTTGAAAAAATAATAAATATTTGTTTTAAAAATAATAAAACAATTTTGAAAATAATAAAACAACTTTAGGAATAAGAATTTAAAAGAAAAAGCAGAAAATATTAAATTAATTAGACATTTAGAAAAGTTTGGCTGTGTCGGGGACAGAACCGTCAACCTGAGAAGTACGACGATGACGTGCAGACCCTCTACCGAACGTGCTAGGCCTACACATGGTGAAGGAACTAATTAGAGTATATGAGCGTCGAGTAAACACAGTCCAGTTTAAATATTACGCTCCGCCCTCGCTGCTCCTTCTTATTCTATACTAAATTCATTCATAAGACTTGAAATAATAGCATTAAACGCTCGAAAAGGGGGGATGGGGTGGATTTCGAACTTGCTTTGAATTTTGCTAACCCTAACTCATAAAAAATCCAATATGGATGCCTGTATCCATTCCAGGTACAACCGCTTCATAAATTCGCGGACAGACAACTTAGGCTATTATTATATAGGGGATACGCAATAAAGACAAGAACCTGTTAGGTACATACGACATTCGAAAGAAACCACTTCAGAATGTCACCAGACGATCAATACCCCTTCCTTTAATTCCATGCACATACACACAATTCCAAGTGATTATTTTTTTCGTCTGCAGCAAAATGCGAATTCATTTCTTATTAACGTAGACAAAAATGCGCGACAGTAATTAAACAAAATTAATTGCCTGGAATCATTTTCAGCTCTTCGCATCCGAACCGTGTGTGGTCGATATTTCCGACTGATCAATCATCTTCCGAAAAGACTGGGACACTTTCTTTTCATTATTTTTTATTCGGTTTAGTGCCATCCTTTTTTCAAGTTCAGTAATTTTTCTAAACATGAAATATTTTTGTCGGATCCTGTGACATACTTTAACGTTTTTGGTAGACTTTTGTGGCAACTGGCGCCAAATCAAGCAACCCTTAAACTTCAATTCTTTATGATATATTATATATATATATATATATTTTATTTTCAGTTTATAATTAGATTAAAAAAACAAGGGTCTGTCCATACTCTTTTAGACAGATTCCTGGCTTTTGGGAACTGATATTAACGTTAAATCTGGTTTTTTCATCAAGGGTCCCTTTATGTGATTTTGTGAAAATAGGATCCTGCTAAAAAATACACAACCTTAAATTAATACTAAGTTCCATTTTAGAGAAAATCATTTAAAGAAAGCTATATGTTTATGTATACATAAACATATACAGATTTATAAATTAACATTACATTTATTAAAGAATTCAATCCCCTACGTAATAACAGCCTAAGTTATCCGTCTGTTCTTGAATTTATGAAGCGGTTGGACCTGGAATGGATAGAGGCATCCATATTGGATTTTCGATGAGTTAGGGTTAGCAACGTTCGAAATCTACCCATTTCCCCGTTTTCGAGCATTTAATGCCAATCGAGCGTTTAATTTCGAGCGTTTTAAGCCCTATTTTCCCCAGTTAGGAGCAGGCGATTAAATTTATCCCATAATAAATAGGTAAAAAACAACATTTTTTTCCTGGTATTATGACGTCATATCTTTAACTATGTCCTTAAATCATTTCTTATTTTAAATTTGAATATCGTCTGCATTTTTTCATACGTTTTATTGCTGAACTTAGATATGACGTCAATAATTTTCTTTTATATTTGGCTTAAATAATAGATTAGGTACATATGTAATAATTTTAAATTGAATCATCGATTATCTTTTGTTGTAATGAAAATTTTATCACAGGTATTAACAACAAATTCTATCTACCTCCAGGGTATAGTGGATATGATATTTTTATTTCTTTACTTCCATTAATTACTGTGGCAAAAAAAATTTTAAGAAGAACTTAACGAGATTCTAATCTGCATTCACAGTATCGCGAGACTTTAGAATAGTATGAAGATAACCAAATAATTGAGCGTGTACCAGATAATTCTCAGTCAAAAACCAAACCATTATTTTTTTTTATCTGCCTTATAGGGCACCTTACAATTCTGGAAAATTAAAAATTTTACTGTAATTAATAAAAGTAAATTGAAATTTTTCCTTTCCTTATAAAGAATTTAATAAAAAGTTAATTGTAATGAATAAAACCTTTATACATTCATTATATATAACAAAACATATTATTTATTTTTTCAATTACATTTGATTCCAGATAAACATAAAATTAACTCAACTTTTAAGCTCAATATCTATTTATCAAAATAGATAAATTAAGATGTTAACTATCAAACTATGATTTACCAAACTTTAATTTTTTTAAAGAAATTTTTTTTCTATATACCAAATTTTCAAAAAGTCATATTTACAAAACTGATAAAAAAATGTATAACCTCTAGTTCAGTAGTCACTTTAATTTTTGAAAGTTCATACAGGAATTTACTTTTAAAAACATATTAAGCATAAGCATATTTATAGATCTTTCTTATAAGTTATGTAGCCGAACGATGGCCGATTGGTTAGGGTGCTGGCCTTCGGTACCAGAGTTCGTGGGTTCGAATCCCACTATGGCATGGATGTTCGTAGCCGTTCGGAATCGGCTTTAAGCTGTAGGTCCCGGTCTCATTAGCCCTCGTGTTGCATAAAAGCAGACCGTAGCACGCCAAACCAAACCAAACCAAACTTATAAGTTATGTAAATTTCTGCTGAAAGGAAGTATCATTTTTTCATTTTAAGATATTACTAAAATAAAAAATCCATTAATTTTCTTTTAATTTTATTTTTACTCTACCAAAAACTGTAAAAATCATCGGTTCATCCGTAAATCCGCAAAACTAATCCAAAACTCATAAATTTTACGGATTATCCGTAAAAATCTGGCAGTATGTTGTTACATTATTAATCTCTAAAATCATTAGTTTTGCATAAAATTGCAATAATCAAAGTTGTTTATTAATATTTCGGTTATGTGTCTCTCTATTTGAATACGATTTTATATTTACAGTACCAAAAACCGTAAAAATCATCGGCTCATCCGAAAATCCGCAAAACTAAACCAAAACCCATAAATTTTACGGATTATTCGTAAAAGTCTGCAAATATGTTACCTTCTTAATCTCTAAAATCATTAGTTTTGCATAAATTTGCAATAATCAAAGTTATTTATTAATACTTCGGTTATGCGTCTCTCCATTTGAATACGATTTTATTTTTACAGTACCAAAACCCGTAAAAACCATCGGTTCATCCGTAAAAGTTTGCAAGTATGTTATCTTATTAATCTCTAAAATCATTAGTTTTGCATAAATTTGCTATAATCAAGTTATTTATTAATACTTCGGTTATGCGTCTCTCTCCATTTGAATACGATTTTATTTTTACAGTACCCAAAACCGTAAAAAACCATTGGTTCATTCGTAAAAGTCTGCAAATATGTTACCTTCTTAATCTCTAAAATCATTAGTTTTGCATAAATTTGCAATAATCAAAGTTATTTATTAATACTTCGGTTATGCGTCTCTCCATTTGAATACGATTTTATTTTTACAGTACCCAAAACCGTAAAAACCATTGGTTCATTCGTAAAAGTCTGCAAGTATGTTACATTATTAATCTCTAAAATCATTAGTTTTGCATAAATTTGCAATAATCAAAGCTATTTATTAATATTTCGGTTATGCGTCTCTCCATTTGAATACGATTTTATTTTTACAGTACCAAAACTCGTAAAAACCATCGGTTCATCCGTAAAAGTCTGCAAATACGTTACCTTATTAATCTCTAAATTTATTAGTTTTGCATAAATTTGCAATAATCAAAGTTGTTTATTAATATTTCGGTTATGCGTCTCTCCATTTGAATATGATTTTATTTTTACAGTACCAAAACCCGTAAAAAACCATTGGTTCATTCGTAAAAGTCTGCAAGTATGTTATCTTATTAATCTCTAAAATCATTAGTTTTGCATAAATTTGCTATAATCAAAGTTGTTTATTAATACTTCGGATATGCGTCTCTCCATTTGAATACGATTTTATTTTTACAGTACCCAAAACCGTAAAAACCATCGGTTCATCCGTAAAAGTCTGCAAGTATGTTATCTTATTAATTCTAAAATCATTAGTTTTGCATAAATTTGCAATAATCAAAGTTATTTATTAATATTTCGGTTATGCGTCTCTCCATTTGAATATGATTTTATTTTTACAGTACCAAAACCCGTAAAAAACCATTGGTTCATTCGTAAAAGTCTGCAAGTATGTTACCTTATTAATCTCTAAAATCATTAGTTTTGCATAAATTTGCAATAATCAAAGTTATTTATTAATATTTCGGTTATGCGTCTCTCCATTTGAACACGATTTTATTTTTACAGTACCCAAAACCGTAAAAACCATCGGTTCATCCGTAAATCCGCAAAACCAAAATTAAACCTATAATTTTTTACGGATTATCTGTAAAAGTCTGCAAATATGTTACCTTATTAATCTCTAAAATTATTAGTTTTGCATAAATTTGCAATAATCAAAGTTGTTTATTAATATTTCGGTTATGCGTCCCTCCATTTGAATACGATTTTATTTTTACAGTACCCAAAACCGTAAAAACCATCGGTTCATCCGTAAAAATCTGGCAGTATGTTACCTTATTAATCTCTAAAATCATTAGTTTTGCATAAATTTGCAATAATCAAAGTTGTTTATTAATATTTCGGTTATGCGTCTCTCCATTTGAATACGATTTTATTTTTACAGTACCCAAAACCGTAAAAACCATCGGTTCATCCGTAAAAGTCTGCAAGTATGTTACCTTATTAATCTCTAAAATTATTAGTTTTGCATAAATTTGCAATAATCAAAGTTGTTTATTAATATTTCGGTTATGCGTCCCTCCATTTGAATACGATTTTATTTTTACAGTACCCAAAACCGTAAAAAACATCGGTTCATCCGTAAAAGTCTGCAAATATGTTACCTTATTAATCTCTAAAATTATTAGTTTTGCATAAATTTGCAATAATCAAAGTTGTTTATTAATATTTCGGTTATGCGTCTCTCCATTTGAATACGATTTTATTTTTACAGTACCCAAAACCGTAAAAAACCATTGGTTCATTCGTAAAAGTCTGCAAGTATGTTACCTTATTAATCTCTAAAATTATTAGTTTTGCATAAATTTGCAATAATCAAAGTTGTTTATTAATATTTCGGTTATGCGTCTCTCCATTTGAATATGATTTTATTTTTACAGTACCCAAAACCGTAAAAACCATCGGTTCATCTGTAAAAGTCTGCAAATACGTTACCTTATTAATCTCTAAATTTATTAGTTTTGCATAAATTTGCAATAATCAAAGTTGTTTATTAATATTTCGGTTATGCGTCTCTCCATTTGAATATGATTTTATTTTTACAGTACCAAAAACCGTAAAAACCATCGGTTCATCCGTAAAAGTCTGCAAGTATGTTACCTTATTAATCTCTAAAATCATTAGTTTTGCATAAATTTGCAATAATCAAAGTTATTTATTAATATTTCGGTTATGCGTCTCTCCATTTGAATACGATTTTATTTTTACAGTACCAAAACTCGTAAAAACCATCGGTTCATCCGTAAAAGTCTGCAAGTATGTTATCTTATTAATCTCTAAATCATTAGTTTGGCATAAATTTGCAATAATCAAAGTTATTTATTAATATTTCGGTTATGCGTCTCTCCATTTGAATATGATTTTATTTTTACAGTACCAAAACCCGTAAAAAACCATTGGTTCATTCGTAAAAGTCTGCAAGTATGTTACCTTATTAATCTCTAAATTTATTAGTTTTGCATAAATTTGCAATAATCAAAGTTATTTATTAATATTTCGGTTATGCGTCTCTCCATTTGAATATGATTTTATTTTTACAGTACCAAAACCCGTAAAAACCATCGGTTCATCCGTAAAAGTCTGCAAGTATGTTATCTTATTAATCTCTAAAATCATTAGTTTTTTGCATAAATTTGCAATAATCAAAGTTATTTATTAATATTTCGGTTATGCGTCTCTCCATTTGAACACGATTTTATTTTTACAGTACCCAAAACCGTAAAAACCATCGGTTCATCTGTAAAAGTCTGCAAATACGTTACCTTATTAATCTCTAAATTTATTAGTTTTGCATAAATTTACAATAATCAAAGTTGTTTATTAATATTTCGGTTATGCGTCTCTCCATTTGAATATGATTTTATTTTTACAGTACCAAAAACCGTAAAAACCATCGGTTCATCCGTAAAAGTCTGCAAATATGTTACCTTATTAATCTCTAAAATTATTAGTTTTGCATAAATTTGCAATAATCAAAGTTGTTTATTAATATTTCGGTTATGCGTCCCTCCATTTGAATACGATTTTATTTTTACAGTACCCAAAACCGTAAAAAACATCGGTTCATCCGTAAAAGTCTGCAAGTATGTTACCTTATTAATCTCTAAAATCATTAGTTTGGCATAAATTTGCAATAATCAAAGTTATTTATTAATATTTCGGTTATGCGTCTCTCCATTTGAATACGATTTTATTTTTACAGTACCCAAAACCGTAAAAAACCATTGGTTCATTCGTAAAAGTCTGCAAGTATGTTATCTTATTAATCTCTAAAATTATTAGTTTTGCATAAATTTGCAATAATCAAAGTTGTTTATTAATATTTCGGTTATGCGTCCCTCCATTTGAATACGATTTTATTTTTACAGTACCCAAAACCGTAAAAAACATCGGTTCATCCGTAAAAGTCTGGCAGTATGTTATCTTATTAATCTCTAAAATCATTAGTTTTGCATAAATTTGCTATAATCAAAGTTGTTTATTAATACTTCGGTTATGCGTTCTCTCCATTTGAATACGATTTTATTTTTACAGTACCCAAAACCGTAAAAACCATTGGTTCATTCGTAAAAGTCTGCAAGTATGTTATCTATTAATCTCTAAATTTATTAGTTTTGCATAAATTTACAATAATCAAAGTTGTTTATTAATATTTCGGTTATGCGTCTCTCCATTTGAATATGATTTTATTTTTACAGTACCAAAAACCGTAAAAACCATCGGTTCATCCGTAAAAGTCTGCAAGTATGTTACCTTATTAATCTCTAAAATCATTAGTTTGGCATAAATTTGCAATAATCAAAGTTATTTATTAATATTTCGGTTATGCGTCTCTCCATTTGAATACGATTTTATTTTTACAGTACCCAAAACCGTAAAAACCATCGGTTCATCCGTAAAAGTCTGCAAGTATGTTACCTTATTAATCTCTAAAATCATTAGTTTGGCATAAATTTGCAATAATCAAAGTTATTTATTAATATTTCGGTTATGCGTCTCTCCATTTGAATATGATTTTATTTTTACAGTACCAAAACCCGTAAAAAACCATTGGTTCATTCGTAAAAGTCTGCAAGTATGTTATCTTATTATCTCTAAAATTATTAGTTTTGCATAAATTTACAATAATCAAAGTTGTTTATTAATATTTCGGTTATGCGTCTCTCCATTTGAATATGATTTTATTTTTACAGTACCCAAAACCGTAAAAACCATCGGTTCATCCGTAAAAGTCTGCAAGTATGTTATCTTATTAATCTCTAAAATCATTAGTTTTGCATAAATTTGCAATAATCAAAGTTGTTTATTAATATTTCGGTTATGCGTCTCTCCATTTGAATACGATTTTATTTTTACAGTACCCAAAACCGTAAAAAACATCGGTTCATCCGTAAAAGTCTGCAAGTATGTTACCTTATTAATCTCTAAAATCATTAGTTTGGCATAAATTTGCAATAATCAAAGTTATTTATTAATATTTCGGTTATGCGTCTCTCCATTTGAATATGATTTTATTTTTACAGTACCCAAAACCGTAAAAACCATCGGTTCATCCGTAAAAGTCTGCAAATACGTTACCTTATTAATCTCTAAAATTATTAGTTTTGCATAAATTTGCAATAATCAAAGTTGTTTATTAATATTTCGGTTATGCGTCTCTCCATTTGAATATGATTTTATTTTTACAGTACCAAAAACCGTAAAAACCATCGGTTCATCCGTAAAAGTCTGCAAGTATGTTATCTTATTAATCTCTAAAATCATTAGTTTTGCATTAAATTTGCAATAATCAAAGTTATTTATTAATACTTCGGTTATGCGTCTCTCCATTTGAACACGATTTTATTTTTACAGTACCCAAAACCGTAAAAACCATCGGTTCATCCGTAAAAGTCTGCAAATACGTTACCTTATTAATCTCTAAATTTATTAGTTTTGCATAAATTTACAATAATCAAAGTTGTTTATTAATATTTCGGTTATGCGTCTCTCCATTTGAATATGATTTTATTTTTACAGTACCAAAAACCGTAAAAACCATCGGTTCATCCGTAAAAGTCTGCAAATATGTTACCTTATTAATCTCTAAAATCATTAGTTTTGCATAAATTTGCAATAATCAAAGTTATTTATTAATATTTCGGTTATGCGTCTCTCCATTTGAACACGATTTTATTTTTACAGTACCCAAAACCGTAAAAACCATCGGTTCATCCGTAAAAGTCTGCAAGTATGTTACCTTATTAATCTCTAAAATCATTAGTTTGGCATAAATTTGCAATAATCAAAGTTATTTATTAATATTTCGGTTATGCGTCTCTCCATTTGAATACGATTTTATTTTTACAGTACCCAAAACCGTAAAAACCATCGGTTCATCCGTAAAAGTCTGCAAATATGTTACCTTATTAATCTCTAAAATCATTAGTTTTGCATAAATTTACAATAATCAAAGTTGTTTATTAATATTTCGGTTATGCGTCTCTCCATTTGAATATGATTTTATTTTTACAGTACCCAAAACCGTAAAAACCATCGGTTCATCCGTAAAAATCTGGCAGTATGTTATCTTATTAATCTCTAAAATCATTAGTTTTGCATAAATTTGCAATAATCAAAGTTGTTTATTAAAACTTCGGTTATGCGTCTCTCCATTTGAATACGATTTATTTTTACAGTACCCAAAACCGTAAAAACCATTGGTTCATTCGTAAAAGTCTGCAAGTATGTTACCTTATTAATCTCTAAAATCATTAGTTTTGCATAAATTTGCAATAATCAAAGTTATTTATTAATACTTCGGTTATGCGTCTCTCCATTTGAATACGATTTTATTTTTACAGTACCCAAAACCGTAAAAACCATTGGTTCATGCGTAAAAGTCTGCAAGTATGTTACATTATTAATCTCTAAAATCATTAGTTTTGCATAAATTTGCAATAATCAAAGTTATTTATTAATACTTCGGTTATGCGTCTCTCCATTTGAATACGATTTTATTTTTACAGTACCCAAAACCGTAAAAACCATTGGTTCATTCGTAAAAGTCTGCAAGTATGTTACATTATTAATCTCTAAAATCATTAGTTTTGCATAAATTTGCAATAATCAAAGCTATTTATTAATATTTCGGTTATGCGTCTCTCCATTTGAATACGATTTTATTTTTACAGTACCCAAAACCGTAAAAACCATCGGTTCATTCGTAAAAGTCTGCAAGTATGTTACCTTATTAATCTCTAAAATCATTAGTTTGGCATAAATTTGCAATAATCAAAGTTATTTATTAATATTTCGGTTATGCGTCTCTCCATTTGAATATGATTTTATTTTTACAGTACCAAAACCCGTAAAAATCATCCGTTCATCCGGAAAACTAAACCAAAACTCATAAATTTTTAGGGATTATCTGTAAAAGTCTGCAAGTATGTTACCTTATTAATCTCTAAAATAATTAGTTTGGCATAAATTTGCAATAATCAAAGCTATTTATTAATATTTCGGTTATGCGTCTCTCCATTTGAACACGTTGTTAATAATAGTAATCTCCCATTCGTTGTTATCCCGACATTTCTTTTTTCACCTCCTTCCTCGACCAGTATGCATTTAATCTTTTCATGGCCACCGATCAAGGCAACTGTATTTCTCGTTGAAGCGCCGGTACTTCTTTCGCCTGTTCAACCATTTCTAACACCCGTCTGACGAATTCGTGCGAGTTTGTTCTCCCTTTATCAATCACCTAATTGTAAACTTGACCTTCAAAAACTTCGAAAGGAAACTCTTATAAAAGAACGTTCGAAATTCTCGAGAAATAACACTGACTCGAGAAAGTTAATTATTCCTCGGGGAATATTAGCGCAATTTAGATATGCCGCGGGAAAAAAAAATCGAAAAGAATTCTCCAGTTGAGAGAGCGGCAAGGTGGCACTGACTACAGCGGCATGGCAGAAGTCGAATCACTTCACTACCCTGCACCCCAAGTCGAATTTTACAAAAGGTTTAGGGGAAAATGCTGTACATCAACAGGTGCTATTGTCAGAGATGAAGTGAGAAAACCGGGAACATACAATGCGGTATAAAAAAAATGAAAAATCATAATAGATACTTCTTTTTTAAATCGTTCTAAACGTTCCGATATCCCCGAAACTAAAATAGCAATCGAAAGCCCGTGTCGTTTTCAACTTTAGGGTTTTTTTTATTAACTCTTTGTGTATTATTTTGTGACATTGACATTGTGTAGTCAGAAGGTACCAGCGAGTAAAGCTCTCTTGTATCTTTGATATGCGCTTCAAATTAATTTTTCTCCTTCCAAAATAGTCCAAATTAATGTTTAGGTTACATCAATTTGTTGTCGACCTGGCAATTTTAATGTGAACAAGTGTTTAAGTGTGATCAGTAATTCTTACATTTAAAATCCGTGTCGAGCGACGTCTCGACGTGGCTGCAAATTAATATGATGTCGAGTCAGAGTCAGCATTGGAGTGCAAAGATTAAACACTATTTCTCAGGTCATTAGGATGGCAGCTCCGACTATCCATAATTAGAGCCATGCAGATTATGCAAAATGCGGAATTCCTTATAATACCCAATTTTTCGCACAATTTTATTCTTTTCCTTTAATTCTAATAGTTACTTTAGCAACATGCAATCTTTGCACACACCACTTTTCCTTTAATGTGAGAACAGACCAATCTGCAAATCCTAGCGTTTGTTCCAGACCAACTGGCCAACCTAAATACTGATGACGTTGTAGTAACAGACGCAGGGCCCTATTATCAAGATTTTGGGCCCAGTGCAGATTATATGTTTTAGGCCCTTATAGATTATTATTACATTTTATTAATGCATAGCTGAAAGATTTGCATCAATAACTGTGGATATGTTAACATGGTATTTACTAACATTACTAGCTCCCTGGGGACGACACCGGCTCATACCGGCCGAAGTACCTAAAGACGGGCTTGGCCGGAATGGGCCGGAATTAAGAAAAATACTGGGGATAGCGGGGGTCTTCTTTTCACCTACCTCTTCTTTTGACCAGTTGACAGTTTGATTGATTACTGCTACATCAAAGCTTGACCACATTTTGAGGTGTTTTCCTTAGCAATGAGTTTTTACTTTCTTTTTGTTCTCTAAGGTAATTCTAATCTTATTTTATGCTGCGATATATGTTTTGAAGTTGAGTGTAAAGGTATTTTATATAAACATAAGCTACTTAAAAATTACAGATATAGAGTTAAAAAATTTTGTTTTTATTATTGATTCAATGCATAATTTTTCTCTTAAATGAATTTTATTGATAACGTAGGGAAAATAAAAAGCCGTAAACTCAATTTGTCATTATTTGGATGATACAGGGGAAATGAATCATACTGTACGATTTATTTCTTTTATTTTTAGAATGCTCACTATTTAATAATGATTATTTTTTTCTGGAATTTCTGTGTTGTAGAGCTATTAATATTTTTTATACTAAAAATGTTTTAGTAAGTTTGCAGTTCTTAATTTAAAAATTACTCTTATTTATTAACTTCCGCAAAAACTTATAATATATTAGCTTAAGTTTTGTATACTTTCGAAATGAGTGTGTATGTTTATATTATTGCGTGAGCTCATAGACTAAATTAATGTTTCAATCATGTTTGGTAGGTAGACTGGTGTTATAGTATATAGTAGATCCGAAGATCATTTTCTGGGAAGAAGGGAGAGGGGTAGGGAGAATGGGACAGTCCATTTTACATTTTCCCCTGATGAAAACTTTAGGACTTACGGGCTTATCTGCTCCCGTCGTCTTTAAAGAGCTAGAGTATCAACTATGATTCACCCGAAGCAAGTATAAGAGGTATTATCGTTTGGGAACTTGGAAAACATTGAGACTACAAACCAATTTTACGATCACAGTCGCCAGTAATAAACACGGTAGATCTTTGTGGCTGATTCAATATAATAAATTGGTTTAATTATTTTAATTATTTCTATTATGAAAATTGTGAATTTCTACACGGACCGCGATCAGGCCACCCCTATTATATATACAGCCATCCAAACCCATCATTAATTATGATTCACAGTTAAGATCTTTAAATACACATTTGTTCATCTCATAAAAGAAAACAAAAACGCAAAGTAAGCGCAATCCATAAATGGAACGTTTTTTCCCCCTCTACGCAGGAAAGAAAATCTTAAACCAACAGCAGAATCCGCGCTTTAAATGAGATGTCGATACATCAACCGCACAAGGAGCAAAAAAGTATCCGAGATTAAACGATCAAGATAAAGACAAGTTAAAAAGCGATGAAGAAGTTAATAAACGGTATCGTAAGAACACATTTTCACGAGAGAATGCTAATGCCAGTCTCGGGTCAGGGGCGGTCGGTGAGCTCTTGAGGCTAGACTATCAAATTGAACAAGCTTCCAATTTTTTTTTTTACTTTTTTATCCTCACTCCAACTTTCCTTTTTTATGCTTTGGCATTAATTTCAACGCTTCAGTACTTTTCAATTACAGTTACAAATTGTAAGATATCACTGCAATCGTTCTCAGATTAGTTTATCTTTTTGTTGCCGTTGTTTTGCGGGACAAAATGAATTTTCCTCCCGATATGCTACGAATAATAAACGATTAAAAAAACAAATTAAATGCGCAGAATGAGTAACAAAATACTTCTAAGCAGGGGATGAGCAAACTACAGCAGGCGGGTTACTTCCGGCTAGACACAATGAGAAAATTAAATTTATGCGAAGCGTGTTTTTTTAAGTACCACTTTGCAATTCAAGTTCAGTAGGACACCTATTTAGATAATTCCCAGTAATTAGCAATTTCTTCTCCGATAAATTCACACTATTTAAAACACAATTTCTTTAAATTCTTTTATCAAGCTTAAAAAAAAAAATAACACGGCGTTCTTGCTTATTGAGTATTCGCCACTACCAAGTCACAGATATCTCTTGGCTATTTTTTATGGTAGCAACATATCGGCGGCCAACAATACTAGGGACAACACAAAGTGGGCCATCTTATAATCTTCTTCAATTTTAATTTAGGGTCTTCAATTTAGAAGTAGGAACCAAACAGAAAAGCTCCAGGCTTTTTCTGCTACCACCAGAGGTATTATTTGGGAACTTGGAGGACACAGCTACCACGAACCCATTTTACGTTAAGGAATGCTACAGACGCTAGTAACATTGGCCTCGCTGGTCCTCGCAGTTTAGAAGCAAGGACCAATCCCAAGATCTCCAGGCTTGGCCTGCTATCTCTAGACGTATTATTTGGGAACTTGGATGACATTTCGACCGGGAACCCATTTTACGTTAAGGAATGCTACAGACGCTATTAACATTCGCCTAACTGGTCCTCGCAGTTTAGAAGCAAGGACCAATCCCAAGATCTCCAAGCTTGGCCTGCTATCTCTAGACGTATTATTTGGGAACTTGGATGACATTTCGACCGGGAACCCATTTTACGTTAAGGAATGCTACAGACGCTATTAACATTCGCCTAACTGGTCCTCGCAGTTTAGAAGCAAGGACCAATCCCAAGATCTCCAAGCTTGGCCTGCTATCTCTAGACGTATTATTTGGGAACTTGGATGACATTTCGACCGGGAACCCATTTTACGTTAAGGAATGCTACAGACGCTATTAACATTCGCCTAACTGGTCCTCGCAGTTTAGAAGCAAGGACCAATCCCAAGATCTCCAAGCTTGGCCTGCTATCTCTAGACGTATTATTTGGGAACTTGGATGACATTTCGACCGGGAACCCATTTTACGTTAAGGAATGCTACAGACGCTATTAACATTCGCCTAACTGGTCCTCGCAGTTTAGAAGCAAGGACCAATCCCAAGATCTCCAAGCTTGGCCTGCTATCTCTAGACGTATTATTTGGGAACTTGGATGACATTTCGACCGGGAACCCATTTTACGTTAAGGAATGCTACAGACGCTATTAACATTCGCCTAACTGGTCCTCGCAGTTTAGAAGCAAGGACCAATCCCAAGATCTCCAAGCTTGGCCTGCTATCTCTAGACGTATTATTTGGGAACTTGGATGACATTTCGACCGGGAACCCATTTTACGTTAAGGAATGCTACAGACGCTATTAACATTCGCCTAACTGGTCCTCGCAGTTTAGAAGCAAGGACCAATCCCAAGATCTCCAAGCTTGGCCTGCTATCTCTAGACGTATTATTTGGGAACTTGGATGACATTTCGACCGGGAACCCATTTTACGTTAAGGAATGCTACAGACGCTATTAACATTCGCCTAACTGGTCCTCGCAGTTTAGAAGCAAGGACCAATCCCAAGATCTCCAAGCTTGGCCTGCTATCTCTAGACGTATTATTTGGGAACTTGGATGACATTTCGACCGGGAACCCATTTTACGTTAAGGAATGCTACAGACGCTATTAACATTTATTCGTCTCACTGGTCCTCGCAGTTTAGAAGCAAGGACCAATCCCAAGATCTCCAAGCTTGGCCTGCTATCTCTAGACGTATTATTTGGGAACTTGGATGACATTTCGACCGGGAACCCATTTTACGTTAAGGAATGCTACAGACGCTATTAACATTCGCCTAACTGGTCCTCGCAGTTTAGAAGCAAGGACCAATCCCAAGATCTCCAAGCTTGGCCTGCTATCTCTAGACGTATTATTTGGGAACTTGGATGACATTTCGACCGGGAACCCATTTTACGTTAAGGAATGCTACAGACGCTATTAACATTCGCCTCACTGGTCCTCGCAGTTTAGAAGCAAGGACCAATCCCAAGATCTCCAGGTTTAGCCTGCTACCTCTATACGTATTATTTTAGAACTCGGAGGACATTTCGACAGCGAACCCATTTTACATTAAGGAATGCTAGGTACATGAGTAATATTGCCCTTACTTGTCCTCGTAATTTAGAAGCATGGATCAAACAGATCTCCTGGCTTAGCCTGATACCTCCAAAGATATCGTTTGAAAAATTGAAAGGCAATGCGAACACGAGCCCCAGCTGCCATTAATGAGCCCGACGGATCTTTGGTCCATAACCGCCACCTTCCGGTTACGAGGTGGTTATGTTTGCCGATAGAAATATCGCGGCTTACAGAACTTAAGTTACAGAACTTTGGCCGTAATGCGTAATTACATGGGTAAAAGGTGAAAAACAGACATACCTTGGAGTTGATTTTCTAAATAGACATAGAATCACAAAGCACAAAAATAGAAAGCAGTCCAAAATTCATAGAGCTTACCTGAAAATAAAATGAAAAAAGTATTAGAAAAAAATGCATACTAAAAAGTTTAATAACTTGTTTTTATGGGGGACAGATAGTACCAAAATGTTAGTTCTTGCAGTTAAGACAAAATATAACTGCTTAATAATTTGACATGCTTAATATGGTTAATAATTTAAAATCCTCACACCAGTATTAAAAGATCAGGTGTATCAAATTCATGCTGAATATTGGAAACAAAAATGCAAGAATTCCATTAAATCTATTTGACGATGGCTCGAATGATCAACACAAAAGTTACGAGAAAATAATGGCGTTCTAAAACCAGGGCTTCGAATCGAATTTGGTAGACACGGAAACCGGAACTGAATGGCAAAAAAATATCTGTTCATTACTGTTCGAAATATCTTCAGTCCATTTCGTTACTGCAACCAACTTATCAATATTTTCCAATTTAACGTCAACCAAATAATTATAGCAATTACATGCACATTGTGCCGAACGATAGCCGAGTGGCTAGGTCACTGATCTTCGATACTGAAGTTCGTGAGTTCGAATCTCATTATGGTATAAATGTTCATAGCTTTTGGAATCGGCTTTAAGCAGTGGATGACAGTCTCATTAGCCCTCATGTTTCAAAAAAGTAGACCGTAGCGCTTCAATCCAAACTACATGTACATTGCTTCTTGAAATTCTGTTTGATGTTTACCAGTACTTGTCTATTTCAGTTTCGCATGAAAATACTTGTACAATGTAGATTTAATTTGCTTAACATGCACATTAGATTAAAAAAAAAACGCAATTGGAGAAAAATGAAGTTAAAGTTTTGCAAGTTAAATTTGTTTACAGTCAATAGCTGATACGTTTTTATTCATAACTTCTCTCAATATTAGAAATTTTTCCCGCGGATTGTTTTAAAATGTTTAGAACTAAATTTCTTTTTACTCTCTCTCTCTCTCTCTCTCTCACACACACACACACACACACACACACACACACGTGTGTGTGTGTGTGTGTGTATTTGTTTATATATATATATATATATATATATATATATTTTTTTTTTTTTTTTTGAAAAAACTCATTTTTTGCCGATTTAACAGTCTTATGACCCCTTAATAATACATCAAATAACAATTATACTAACAATCAAATGGAAAACATAGTTGCAGTAAACAGATACTATAGAAAATAAATTGTAATTTTCTTTAAAAAATGACTGTTTTCAACTCACTTCCTTCTCGCTCTCGTCAGAATGACGGAGTGGCCTTTCGTCCTCTTTTTCTCGTGTTCGTGGTACAGTGGACTCCGCTTAATGTGATCAGTCTGGGACACCGCGATTTTGATAACAATAATCGATTGATAGCAATAAACGATATTCAAAATTAGATAAATTTACTCCCCCCCTTTAATTCACACGTACTAAATTTCAAAACAAAATGAAATAACCCACTTTATATTATCCTGCATTTATGTATATTATCCTTTAACACATAAGGTTTTGGTTTTGGTTTGGAGTGCTACGGTTTACTATTTTGCAACACGAGGGCTAATGAGACCCGGACCTACAGCTTAAAGCCGATTCCGAACGGCTACGAACATCCATGCCACAGTGGGATTCGAACCCACGAACTCCGGTACCGAAGGCCAGCACCCTAACCAATCGGCCATCGTTCGGCTTTAAAACATAATTATTGTATGCATAATTAAAAAAATTTATCAATTTTTGACTGTCTACAAGAAATCATTGATAAATTGTTCGTAATCATAATCAACCTGTCATATCGACTTAATATTTCGATCTTTTGTTTAAAAGCTAAATCATTTCGCTTTCTCGCTTCCATATCGACGAGCTGCATGTAAGCGAGCAAGGCATAAAATGTGAATACCTTCCTTCTCAGTTCCGATAAGAATGTGTTGCCTTCTGCTTATCTGACAACCACTGACCACCAGCAGGGTGTGCGTATTTCTTAAAAAATTCAGGAACGTGTGAAACCTCACTCCTTTGTTCATTTCTTATTTTCCTAGTTGGAAGAGGGAGTATTTTCAAAAATTTACACAACAGCGAAGGAAACGAAGTGATGGGTTCCTTCTGCATAGATTGTGAATATTTCTTTGCCAGTTAAAATGAGGTTCGAAAACTGATACCATTAACCGATGTAACGATCCCATAAAACGATAATTTTAACATGCAAATGAATAGAGAAAATAGAGACCATGTGATTTCGATAACAATAAGCGATTGATAATATTGTTACGAACTTCAAAACTGGGTTCGGGGATTGAATGGACTTTTTGCGAGACTACAGCACGAAGACAAATACTTTATTCGCAATCAGTTGGAAAAGATACAACACCCCGACAAAATCACCGCGGAACAACTTGAGCACATTGCCGTCGGCTCACGTACCACTTTCCGCATCAAGCACAACACACCGAGAGATCCACTTAACGACTCTGCATGGGACACTGTCTGCCTTATATAGGCTCAAAGAAACTGCTGGAATATTCCAGAAATCGGAAACGGAAGTTGATGTGACACCCCACTTGGCGACAAAAATAGGATGCCAAAACTGTCGCCAACGAGCCGATATCTCGCTAATTTGGCGAGATACCCAGAGAGTTCCATGCTAAACTCAAGGTTCACCAAACAAATTCGTAACAATATTAACCGCGATCCACTGTATTTCCAGAATGAAGTGTTGAAAAGTAACACACAACAAAATATTAAAATAATCTATATTTTTATGCCCGGAATCCTCGTTATTTCTCAATCTATACATTTGATGGCAGTACTAGACTATTTGCAATGTTTTGGATTAAACTATTATGAATTCGTACCTTATTTACAAGAAACAAAGTGAAAAAAAATCCCATTTGGTATTCCATTTATCTTTAGTAAATTGTTGAAAAGTATTCGATATCAGATACTATGGAAAAAGAGGAGCCAAGCTTAGATTGTTTGGTTTGGTTTTGGAACGCTACGGTCTACATTTTGCAACACGAGGGCTAATGAGACCGATACCTACTGCTTAAAGCCGATTCCGAACGGCTACGAACATCCATGACATAGTGGGATTCGAACCCACGAACTCCGGTTCCGAAGGCCAGCACCCTAACCATTCGCCATTGTTCGGCTGCCAAGCTTAGAAAATGACTTCAACCATTTAATTGCTTTTTATTATACAAATACTTATAGGAAACTGTCAACCATCAAGAAATTGCAAAGTTTGTTGTTCCAGAAGAGATGAAAACTATAAGCGATGCAAGAAAGAAATTCGGTACTAGACCAGATTATGATGTTGGACTTTGTATCTCGTGCTTTGAAATTTATCACACAAAAAATTACTAAATTTTATTTTTGTTATACGTAAGTGTAACAAAATTCTCAATCAATGTTTAAAACATATGTTTTAAAATTTTTTGTATTTGCTGGAAAACCAGAATTCAGTCACAATAAACCTTAATGTTGGCTTATCACATCTAAAATTGTTTTTAAATTAAAAATTTTCAAAAAATTTTATTCATTTTAAGCTCA
>CM063500.1:108608793-108621293 GCA_032207245.1 Pardosa pseudoannulata | reverse complement strand
AACTGGTCAGACTGCAAGTCATGACCCTGAAACTAAATGTCCGGAGACAGAATGAATAACTCTCAGAGAGATTCGACTAACACGGCCGAACAAAAGCGATGTTTCGAAATACGCATGACAGCACAAAATCAATGGCGATCAGGAATTAAAGCAATTATTATTAATAAAACTCATACTGCGGAATATAAGTAATTTCGTACGCATTTTAATGAATGGAATAAAAGCATTGTTTATTAGTTACGGGATAAATTAAAAATGAACTTTCTTCTACTGCAGTGGTTGCCAGAATTCTGAAGTTTCTGAACTACCAATTGTACCATTTTTAATTTCTACTAAAGAAAGCCAAAACAGAAATAAGAACTTTTTTTTTTCAAATCTTTCATTTGTTTATTGCTTATAAAACATACATTTCTAACAAACATGAAAGAAATTTTAACAAAATTGTTTATAAACAAAAAAGAAAAAAAAATTAAATGTTACGTGAAAGAAAAGTTCCGTTAGCTATAACTTAGAAATTTAAGAACAGATTTTCGTCATTCTTATTCATTTTAATGAGAATGAATGGATGAATGAACTTGATGATTAACTAAGAATTTGTTTTTAAAATTTACAAATGTCTTTTGTATAAAACAATTATTTTTTTATTTCATTTTTTGTTAAAGCACTGTTGGGAATTACCTGTTTTTCCTATTCATGGTCTATGCCTTGCCCAGCATAATATTCATAATAATTTTAATATTCATAATAAATAAACATAAAATTAATAATAAAATTAACATTCCTAATAAAATTTTAGAACACTTTAACGAAGCACAACTTAATAAATTCACATCTATCCATCAGCGAACAGAGCAACAACACTCGAACACAACACTTTCTCAGTTAGAACATATTCTACGAGAGTAGTCGAAGTTGCAGTTCTTTTTGGTCTAGCAGAAGTAGTAGTACTTTACAGGAAATGTAAATTATTGTTCTCTTCACATTCAGTGAGATTTATGGGGGAAAAAAAAGGTATTTTCAAAGTAAAGACAGGTTTAAATTTTTTACCGAAAGGCTTTAATAAAAAGCAATACTACATTTTTTACAAATTTAAATTTTTATACTGTTTTAGGTTTTGCTTATCATAAGATATTTTTGGAATGCTAGAACTAAGAATACAATCGGTAATACTAAAAACTTTTACCAGTGCATCCGATAGTACGTATGTATGTATGTTAGTAGTATGTAATTGTATGTATGCGTCCTAACCAGGCCTTCGAACAAAACTGAACCGAAAACCAGATTAAACTGATATTTTGGTCGGAGCGTAAACCGGAACTGATCGAAAAAAAATATCGGTTTATTTCAGTTCGATATGAGTATAGTCATTTTGTGACTGAAACCAACTTGTTAATATTTTCTAATTTAACATCAACTATATAATTATCGTCATTCCAAGGCCATTGCTTCTCGATTTCCTGTTTTGATGATAAATAGTACTTTTTCTTCGAAACTACTTGTAGAAGGCATATTTAAATAGGTTGAATGTTCAGTTGTTAAATGCGATTTTAATAATGGATAACAATGCCAATATTCGACGTTCTCTGTTCATCGCTCGTATCGTAAATGTTGGTTAATTGTAATCATTCACATAGTATACCAATTAAAAAAAAGAAAATCTTCTAAATTTTGATTCAATTACATATTTTGTTTATGATTGAATTATATTTTTAGTACAAAGAAGAATAAATATAAAATAAAATTATTCATTCGGGGCTGAACAGAAAACCACTATTTTTAGCGAAACGAAAACCGGAACTGAACCAATATATTTTTTTTAAGTGAACCAGAACAAAAAAATTACAGTTCGTAGCCCCAGTCCAAACAACTGGTCCGAATTTGAACAAATTTAGCACACGTGGTCCTGAATTCGAAGCTGCCTAGATTTTTAAAGCTTTTCAATATACTGAACTAGATTACATTCGTGTTTTATTATCCTGCTTTATTCGCGAACCCAAGCAAACCCGGGTAGCAGATTTCAAATACATACATGAATCTAGGAATAAAATGGGGTGAAGTAACCTTAATGACCCTTAAGCTACCCAGAGGCTTGAAAATAAACTAGCAAAATTCATGTAGATCATAGGTTCCCAATGGGGGGTGGTACCACAACCAATGGGCGCTGAAGCCTATCAGAAAAATACTTACTGACCATTTTTTAATCACCCTGTCTTTAAAATAAACACAAATTCATGTAGATCATAGGTTCCTAATGGGGGTGGTAACACAACCAATGGTCGCTAGAAAAAATACTAACTTTACTGACCATTTTTTTAAACACCCTATCTTTAAAATAAACTAGCAAAATTCATGTAGATCATAGGTTCCCAATTGAGGGGGGGGGGGGTACCGCACCCAATGGGAGTTGAAGCCTATTTATAAATAATCATTTTATCTAGTTATCTTAAAATTTTTATAATGCTAAGGAACTAGATATTAACAAATTAGTAAAAATCCATAAGCCTCAACCATATCATAATATGAATATTTTTTACCGATTTTGTGCTTACTTTTAAATGGTTAAAAAACAAGTTTCTGACTACATTTGACTTTTATTTTAATTAACTTCTACCTTGTGAATATTAATACATAAACAAACAAAATAAATATAATAACATTATTTTAATGTTTGATACAGTTGACTATTATGGAAAAGTAGGCGTTAGATTTTTTTTTCTCGTAAAGGAAAGTCAGTCGCCAAGAAAAGTTCGAGAACCTCCGATTAAGATCTCAGAATCGAAACTTTTTACTGTTTAAAAATAATCAATAAAGAGGTGATACAAGAAAAATATTTTTTTTTTTTAATGCTACAAATATCTTTTTGAAAATGTTATTACATTAGAAGAATTTCAGTAGCTTTAAAATTAGTAATTCCTCTTAAAGCAGCGGTATCGAACCTGGGAGGTGTGGGACTAATGCCAATGAAATCGTTAAAACTTTTTTCAGAAATAATTTATTTTTAAACAGTATCTACAAATAAATAAAACTTCACATCGTAAGGTATTTTTCGTTTTGTAAGCTTTATTTTTTAAATAATAAAAACAGTGAAAATAAATCTACTTAATGTTTATTTTTCATACATTTCTACTTTTGCCTACAACTTACAACCTAAATAAAATTTATCCGGAAAGGAAGATTTTGAAAATGGCACCTTTACAAACACAGCTGCGGTAACGTAGTTTAGTTCGTAATGTAATATAAAAATAAATTTACATGTTTGTGTATGTTATAGCAAAACCTTGTTATAACTCTGTTAAACTTTACAGTTTATTTTATTTTCTTTAGTTAGTGTTGTTTAAAAACGTGTCTGTATTATTATAACTATTAAAATTATAGGCTGAGAAGCGTAGTAGTATTAACTCTAATTATTGTTGAATCAAGTTAAAAGATCAATTTATAATCAGTTTCTTTTTTGAAAGAGATATATAGCATAGAATTACCAAAAATTTCAGAAATTCTTTATGGATTAATAAACCGAAATAATTTTTCGTTTTGTAAGCTTAAGTTTTTAAATAATAAAAACATTGAAAAAAACATTACATTTTTTATTTGCTGCAGACGATTTTATCTACTCACTCTAAAGTCTACAAAAACTTCGTGAGATAAATGTCGTAGGATGAAAGATAAGTCAACATTTTTCTTCTTTTCTATTTATTCTTATGTGGGAAAGGGAATGCATAGGTTTAACTAGTATAAGAAATATACATACACAAATCATGCAACTTAAAAAATCTATTCTTACCATTTCTCAATTCTGTTGATGTTTTACAAATACGTGTAATATTTTTAAAATATTAAAAAACAAAGTACGATTTTATATGAGAGGAATTTTATAAATTAAGGTAAAAAAAGGGGGTCTAATTTGAATTCTATCATAAAATTAAGTCTGAAGATGAGCCGATGTGTATAAATTATTAATTAAGGGGATTTCAGGGATTTTAAGCTGCTACGCAATAGTGTAAATATGTTCTTATTTCGACTACCAATAATTTAATGTAATATTACAATTTAAAAAATTTTACCAGCTTTTAATAACAATTTCAAATTTAATATTTTCAATCAATAAATCTTTTTTATTTTAAAAACCAAAATATATATATTTAACAGAACAAAATTTAAAAAATAATTTTGAGACAACATTTGTTACCCGTAACGTATTTTGTGTTCTAATTTAACTTATAAATCTTAATTTTATATTAAATTGATTAGAAATGTATGCTCTATAGAATTAATTAATAACATTATAAATTTAACATCCATTACTATTTAAAAAATAATTAAAAACTAAAAAACATTAAATATACAATTTTTAATTTCATTTTAGTAAAAAAAATATTGAAAATATTAATATTTGCACAAAATATTATTCTATAGATAATAAATATTCAAACACGGAAAATTACAAGCAGATAGATTGAATAGATTTTTTGTTTTATGTTACGGATAGTGGTGAAAATTATAGTTTTGAGAAAAAAAGCCTCTAAAGATTAGTGTCAGCAGAATATAAATCTCCGGCCATATATCTACATGTTGTTTTGTCTATAACTCACGATCTACTGTGAATTTTTAAAAGAATTTTTTAATATGTTCAGAAACAAATGAATAAATATAATCAGTCATAAAAATCTCGATTTTTTGAACGTTTTCCCTGAAGGATCAGTTCCATGCTTTTCAAATTCTCTTCGCACACACTTGTCAAAATAACACAAATAAGTAACAACTAATAACTACAGTCGAATATAAATTATTAAGAAATGCAAGCGAAACCTTATATTTTCTCCTCGCATACACTAGTTATATTTGCAATAAAGGTGAATATAAAATTAAGGAAACATTAATAAAATTAGAAGAAAACATTAGAAGAAAATTATGAAATTATTAAAATTAGAAGAAAATTGTTTTCTATTTTGCTTTGTTTTCTTTAGCTTTACACAATATACATAATCCCCAAGTTCATTTACACGGTGGAGAACAATATCTTTATTAACATTATTTTGTGCTTAAAGAAATTATCTTTTTTTCCCCAATATAGTTATAGCTTCCGATGTAGGATCTTGTTACACATTGTTTTCTTTTTCACTATATTCTCTTTCATCACTGATCGAAATAATTTAAACTGGAAACTTTCTATCACCTTTTCTACTTCTATTTTCATTATAGCTCAACAGCATCAACTTGAAAGTAAAGGGTTTGGTTCGGTTTGAAGCGCTACGGTCTACTTTTTTTGGAATACAAGGACTAATGAGACCGGGACCTACTGTTTAAAGCCGATTCCGAACGGCTACGAACACCTATGCGACGGTTGGATTTGAACCCATGAAATACGGTACCGAATATCAGCACCCTAACAGTTCGGCCAACAAAATAAAGGTCCGATTCTTATAAAACAAATTCGTGCTTTTTTTTTTGAGGGGGGGGGGGCATATTTATGGGAATTAAGATACTTTTCGAATTTTCTTCATATTAACCCCGTAATTAAAACATTATATAGTATTGGAAATTCAAAGGAAATTGTGCATTTCGAATCTCAATAAATGTCGAATTTACCAAGTTCGAACTAGCCAAATTCGACTATTTAGTTGATGTAGAGTTATACAAAAAAATATAATTTTGTGTACAAAATTGTAACATTATACTTAATATGACATTTACGGGGAATTTATACGATTCGAATTATCCAAACCTTCAAATTTATTAAGTTCGATTTAGTCAAATTAGACTGTACCTGGAGATGTAAAGTAAAATTAATTTTGTGTATAATATTCTAATATTTATTACATGAATTTCGAGAAAAATTTATGTAACTCGAACTATCCAAAAATTTCGAATTAACCAAGTTCGAATCAGCCAAAATTCGACTGCATTTCAATGCTGTAATTTAAAATGGTAAAATGCCATCTAAGAGGCTTTGTCTTTCCAGGGTAGTCAAAAAACCCACCCGATTTGTCCGAAATGTGACCAAGACAGGCTTCTCCGGCACATATTCTTAGGTGCCTAGGTTTGTTCTATGATGACCAATGAGATTTACCTACGCTCGTCTGACTTTTTGGGGGTGAATAAACTTTTAGATCTCGTCTAGCATTGGCTGGAATCGGAGATAAGCAAGAACAACAACAAAATGGCAAAATTTAATTTTGTGTATGGCATTCTAATATTATACCGTATATTGACATTCAAACGAAATTTGTTCGGAGATTAGCAACAACAACAAACTGCCAAAATTTAATTTTGTGTATGATATTCTAATATTATACTGTATGACATTCAAGGGAAATTTGTTCAGAGATTAGCAACAACAAAATGGCAAAATTTAATTTTGTGTATGATATTCTAATATTATACTGTATAATGACTTTCACGGGAAATTTGTTCTGAGATTAGCAACAACAATAACAAAATGGCAAAATTTAATTTTATGTATGACATTCTAATATAATACTGTATAATGACATTCAAGGGAAATTTGTTCCGAGATTAACGACAACAACGAACAAAATGGCAAAATTAAATTTTGTGTATGACATTCTAATTTTATACTGCATCATGACATTCAAGGGAAATTTGTTCGGAGATTAGCAGCAACAAGAAGAAAATGGCAAAATTTAATTTTGTGTATGACTTTCTAATATCATACACAAATTTTGTGTATGACTGTATAATGACATTTAAGGAAAATTTGTTCAGAGATTAGCAACAACAAGAAGAAAATGGCAAAATTTAATTTTGTGTATGGCTTTCTAATATTATACAGTATAATGACATTCAGGGGAAATGCGTACAACTGGAATGCGAAAACTGGAACCAAAATTGCAAATTTACCCAATTCGAATGTATTTGGATGATGCACAGGAAAATAGCAAAATATAATTTCGCGTACCACATTCTCTGGCAATACGTAAGATCTCAAATCTAAAGAAAAAACATTTTAATCCCACTTTCCACTAAAACCCCAAATATCTTAACAAGGCACAGATAAAAAGATGTTATAACAGGGAAAATCATTCTGTTTCCAAGTTTGTATCTTTAAAAAGATAGTACCAGACAGCGATCAGCTGAAAATGGCATAAAAATAAAGAGGCTATACTTGAAAGGTGTTTTATTTTTTCCTACAACGACTCTTGTTTACTATTCTAGTTTGAGAATGAGGTAACGCAAATTAGGTCAATTTTTCTAATTTAAACGATCAAACATTTAAAAATGTCAAATCATTTTCTCCCGTATTTAGTTGCTGAATTTTCAGACTAGAGTCAATTGTTTTCAGGTACACAAAATGGTAATAATAATAATTAAAAAAATAGAGGTAAAAAGCGAAAAATCTTTAGATGATACAAATAAATTATCCAGAAAGATTAAAATCTTTCCGCAGATGAATTTGGAACCTTAATGCCTTCAGGTCACAAAAGTAAATGACTCCATGTTTCAAGTTGAAATTTGGAATCTAGAATAAAATATAAAACATTTTGTAGTAAAATAGGAATTTGAATTAAAAACTTTGAAATGTTTTATCGTGTAATTCTAAATAGTTTAATTTTATTTTCGTCATTGATCCATCAAATCTATCTAACGATGGCTCGAAAATTAAATAATGAAGAAAAAAGTTTTAGAAAATAAAGTCATTAATAACATTCATCGAATACTGAAAATGACAGTATCAAAGACACAAAAAAACATAATAGTAATAATAATAATAGCTGCACATATACTTTTAAGATACTGACAGACGTTGAACTGTTTTAACGCAGTAAATCTAAAAATTGTAAAATGTTTTTAAATATATTATAAATTGGACCGCTTTGATGGACAAAGAAAAATATTTTTAAAATACTTGACGCCACCACACGTACAGTCCTCACAAACGGTTAAATTAAAATTCCCACATCGCCTGTACAGGGACTCTATCCTGGAACTTCTCGTACTGAAGCCCGTCGCGCTGACCACTGCAAATTTGTTACCAAATATCCCATTCCTTGTAATTAAACTTTTAATCGTAATTTAATCTTGGTTACTTGATCTCGTTTTTTTTGTATACTGCGTGGTTTTTTCCGTCAGTATGTAAATAATTGTAAAGAAGTTTACGAAATCAAGAAGTATAAAAGGGGGCACTTTGCGTGCACCTTTTGCCTATTGTTTTTGCTTTTGTTATTGCCTGGTGATGCCTCTTGCTCGTCGTGTTTTTGCTCCAATATAGTTTTTTCCCACCATCAGGTAAATTGCATAATGCCACACTTGCCAGAATGCTGAATTTGAAGCTTTAGTTTAGTATTACCTGCGAACTGTTTTTAATGTTTTGTTTAACTGTTTTATTTACGTTGTTTTTGAGAAAATAAACTTTGATGTTTTTGAATTTGCTGATCGTTCCTTTCAAACAAAATTAAGTAAGAGATATTTCTGCCCAGCAGGCCAGGGCAAACTAAATAATAATGTCTGATTCCCCGTGCAATCGGTAAAACATACTTTCGCTGGTTACATATGATACACACACACAAACAAACTTTGATGAGATACATATTTCATATCACATAAACACATCACTGTAGTGCAAAGTTTGAGAATAGGCAGAATTTGTACTCAATTTTGGAAAAAAAAAATGCAGGAGTTTTGCAGGAGAAAAATGATATTTTAATGTTACTTTTACATTTTTACTGCATACACTTCATTCCGCAGTTTAAGTCAGAGTACTATGGCAGAAATACGTAATTATACGCGTACACAGCAAAAAGTAGACATACCTTGATTTAATTTTCTAAAGAGATATAGAACCACAAATCATAGAAACATCACGTGTCGAAAATTCATAGAGCTTACCTGAAAATAAAATGAAAAAAGTTTAATAACTAACTTGCTTGGGAAAAAGTGAATCACAAATTATTAGTTGTAAAAATAGTAATTACTCTACGATATATTGTAAAAGCAGTAATCAATAGTTTAACAATAATTGACAGTACTTATTCTTTTGTGTATTTGTTATACGAGAGTAAAACTGATTACATTTTTTTTTTCAATAATATCTACACCTGTTAATGTAGATAATTGTGATAGATAATAGTAGCCTATGCAGATAGGTAAATCTCAGAAAACATGGGAAAAACCAAATTTCATGGTGTTTATGCACATATGGATATGTTTGACTAAGTAGATATGCCTTTGATAAAACGGCATTTAGGTACTATACATTGCTTGGTTAGCGACAGTTACAGATTTACATACAGTTAACTGATACAACGGTGTTCTGATGATCTTCCTATAATAAATTCAATTTAACTACTGATTACGTGAAGTTAAATATAATTTTTCGTTGGATCTGATTCACCGTGTTCCTTAATGGAAGTTCGGACGCGTAAAACAGACTCGTGTTTGCAGTGTTTTTCAAGTTCCCACACGATACCTCTGGTGGTGGAAGACTAACCTTGGAGGACTTCTGCTTGGTCCCCGCTTCTAAATTACGAGGGCACACTATGTTCAGGACCAGTACCAGAGTGGTGAACAACCACTCCAGTACTGGTCCTGATGGTGACCTTGAACGATGGTCAAGGGTTGCATCCACACACTGGGTCACTAAATAAGCAGAGCGCGTGGATGCGTACATAAAGTCTACTGCTCAGTTTGATAGCGCATGCTGGCTGTGTTTCATCTTTGGAAGGCCCCTCTACACTATGGTCCACAGAAAACCATTACCATCGTCCGGAGGGGATATGGCTTATCGTAGTCGATGGTGGCAGACGATGGCTTCGGAGGCTGTTTTTCTCCAAAGATTAAAGGCAGCCAAATGCGCAACTAAAGTGCGCAGTAGACCCTATGGACGAATCCACGCTCTTGGCTCATTTAGTGGCACAGCGTGTGAATGCAACCCGTGAACGGTCTCCATCAGGAAGTGGTGAACAATTGGCCATAGTGTGGAGGCTAGAGAAGAAAAACCGCTACCGAAGCCATCCTCCGCCAAGGACATTTTATCGTTTGCTATAGCAGACTTTGATACCGCCTCCAGACAGTGGCAATGGCTTGCAGTGGGCCATAATGCGGAGGAGTCTTTAGAAATCAAACCTCTCGTGGAAAAATGGTTGCCATTTCCATAAGAATTCATATGAGCAGACACGACACTACCCAGAGTTAGCGGTTAAAGTAAAGAGAAGTTTTTTGATTTCCAACGTGGAAAAATTACTCCGTGCAACTAAATGTGAAATGATACTATTACATACAAATATTACAATTCCCTTAATTTTGGACATGTGAAAATATCAACCATGATAGTTAATTCCATTAATCTTTTTAAACCACTTTAGTTTTTATGACATTATTATTGATACACTAGTACAAAATTGAGCTGGATTTGTTTTTCATTTTTGATACATTTTTCTAAAATATGAACCACAGTTAAAGGCTTAATAGCAGCCAGTAGGCATTGGTTAGTATCCCAAAGAAAAAAAAAAGTTAAAATCAAATTTACTTAATCTAATAATCTAAATGAATTTATTTTTCTAAATCCATCTTAATTCAAAAAGTATTTTACTATACCACTGCCGCAGGAAAAACAGACTTATAAAGGGTTAATAAAAAAATAACAATAAATTAATAAAGTTAAAAACTAAAAAACAAGGATTGTTTAAAAGCCATGATATAAATTTTCAGAGAAAGAGAAAAAAAGTAATAAATAAAAAGACGAAACCTGTTGGCAAAGCAACAATTAGATACATAGTTAAAGGTCTTGTAACAGGTTTCCTACAAGTTTTTTTCCTCTGTAGTTTTAGCTGAAACACCAAATGACACGGGGAAACACCTGCTCAGCAGTCGGGGAAAAGATATTACTCCGCAATTACAGATGATCACGAAAATGACACATCCGGACGACTGATGTCGGGCTATTAAGAGTGAAACCTCGGGTCAGGCGCCGTTATCAGTTGGGATAGGGTTCAATTGGCTAAATTTTAGATGAGTGCTTTTTCGAGAAGCACTGAGCACGCCCATATGTCCATGTATATATACTTTTACAGAGAAATAGAAGGGAAAATATCCGGTTTCACTAATCAAAGGAGTTGAACTGAAGAATATTGTTAAAGTTTAGCAGAAGCAAAGCTGGGAGCAAGTTCATAAAACCTACACAGTTCGTCTAAGGCAGTGGTCCTCAACCTTAATTTAGCCGAACGATGGCCGAATGGTAGAGCGCTGCTCTTCGGAACCGGAGTTCGCGGGTTCGAATCCCGCTGCTGGCATGGATGTTTGTAGCCGTTCGGAATCGGCTTTTAACTGTAGGTCTCGGTCTCATTAACTCTCGTGTGCAAAACAGTAGATCGTAGCGCTCCAAACCAAACCAAACCAATCAACCTTAATTTAGCTACCACCCCCTTCGGAGCCGAAATGTGTTCAATGCCCTCCCCCTTTTTAAAATTCCAGTAAATTAAAGTATAGGGAAGGAGAAGTACTCAATTATAAGAGGCAATATGTTTAAGTAATTTCTTCAATAGAGTTAGACACCAAATTTTTGTTGGTGAGTCAAGCACAAGCAAAAGCTCAAACGAATGTTGTTAAAATATATTTTTCGAATATCGGCCCAATTTCACACACGAGAACATGGGGGAGGGGAGAAATACTGGTTCCGTTGCCGTCGCGTAAGTTCGTATTATCATTGGTAAAAATTGCGTAAATTAATTAATGTAATACATGTATTTGGTATTTTTAAAATTAAGTTTGGTTTGGTTTGGTTTGGTTCACTGTTTTGCTACACGAGGGTTAACGAGACCGTGACTTTCAGTTTGAAGCCGATTCCGGAACGGCTACGAACATTCATGTCATCAGTGGAATGTGACACTAACGTCCCTTTTTATTTTGGCTGATATCCTGAATATTAAACCTTTGAGAAACAAATAAAACGGAATTATGTCCGATTCTGGCTTGTTTTTGTTTGGTTCGGAGTACTACGGTCTATTTTCTTTGCAACACGAGGGCTAATGAGACCGGTATCTACAGCTTAAAGCCGATTCCGAACGGCTACGAACATCCATGCAACTGTGGGATTCGAACCCACGAACTCCGATATCGAAGGTCAGCACCCTAATCGGCCATCGTTCGGCTGGAAGTATGTCCGAAAAATAATATATACTTTGATCTACACAATTTTGTGCAAGTTGAGAAAGAGAGGGTTTTATTTTGAAAGTTGCTTTGTTATGTAACATTTAATGAGATTCAGATATGATGTTAATGCACAATAATTAAGTAATGCTATAAAATTAATATTTCTGTTAAGCATGAAACATATCAAAGTATTGTCCAACATGTAGAGTAACTGACATTTTTATCTTACACTTCTGTGTTGTTTTACTACTTATATTATTTTTAAGGACACGTGATATCTTGAACATTCTAATCGAAAAGGCGCGGTAGCTCACTCGGCAAAGGTACCGATCTCGTAGCTGAAAAGTTGTGGGTTCTAGGCTCGAGCCGGCCTAAGATCTGACGTGTTCGTTAAA
>CM063500.1:108568793-108603793 GCA_032207245.1 Pardosa pseudoannulata | reverse complement strand
GTGAAAAGTACTGTACCTATAAATGTAATTTTTTTTTTTTTTTTTTTTTTTTTTTGTAATTTCCCTTAAAATGATCAGTTTTGTACATTTTTATGATTAAATATGTAATAATTTATTGTGCCTTAACATAATCAAAGCAGTTATACATCGATTATGATACTTAATAGTACTGTGTAAAGTGTTTAATGTTAAAAAAAAAATGTATACATAATTTTGTAACTGCTAAGAAAAATCTATTTTGAATTACTTGTCCAGTTTCTGATGTTTCCTTCAACTTTCCTTAAATAAAATTTAATCTTATTGTATACGTGATCCGTATCGAAACTCATAAGATACAATGAAAACAAGCAATGTTTTGCCAAAGAAAAGTTGAGTTGTAGTCAGCACTCGTAGTTGTTTACAAACATGCACTTTCTCTATAGCTCTCTCTTCTCCCTAAATCCTCCATCTCTCATTCGTCGCAAGTTGAACCACATATCCCCTATATAATAATAGATTAAGTTATCTGTCCGTCTGTCCTCGAATTTATGAAGCGGTTGGACCTGGAATGGATAGAGGTATCCATATTCGATTCTTGATGAGTTAGAGTTAGCAACGTTTGAAATCCATCCCTTCCCCCCTTTTCTAGCATTTAATCCTATTATTTCAAGCCCTATTTTCTCCGATAAAGAGCAGACGATTAAATTTATCAATTTGTCACATAAAAAATAGGTAAAAATAATATTTTTATCTAGCATTATGACGTCATTCCTTTAACTATCTCATTTAATCATTTCTTATTTTAAATGATTTAAATATCGTCTGCATTATTTTCATACGTTTTATCACTAAACTTAGATATTGCGTAAATAATTTTCTTTTACATTTTTCTTAAATACAAGTTAGGTACATATATGATAATTTTAAATTTAATCACCGATTATTTTTTGTTGCAATGAAAATTTTATCACCGGTATTAACAACAAATTCTATCTACCTCCAGAGTGTAGTGGAAATGATAGTTTCATTCCTTTACTTCCATTAATTACTGTGGCAAGAAAAATTGGGAAGAACTTAACGATAATTTTGACGTAGCTAAGAAAACTCTGAATTATCTCTCTAAATGGATTCAACGTGATTCTAAACTGCATTCACAGTATCGAGAGAATCTTCTATGTGTGAAGATAAATTATTGATGTACCAGATAATTCTCATAAAAAAACAAACCATATTTTTATCTGCCTCTGAATACTTTACAATTCTGGAAAATTGAAAATTGATCCGTCATATGACGGGCTATATTAGTTGTTTAAGATTTTTTTCAGATTAACAAACAATTTAGTTGTATGAAATGAACAAGGGCGATTTACAATAATACATCATATTTAAATTCAGATAATTCAAAATCCCAATTGAATAAACGATATTTTCATTTAAAATATTATAAATTTATTTTTAATTTATTCACTAAATTTTTATTCTATATAATGGACAAACATTTTCAAAAAATCGAAAGAATATAAAGAAGATAAATTTCTCTAAATTTTAAACAATATACAAGTACCTAATGTTTGAATAAGATAAAGAGATTAATGAAATTGTGATTCATTTTTAAAACAGGGTATTAAAATAAAATTTTTCAAATCCATGATTTTCATGATTTCCCTGATTTAGCAGATTTTTCCAAGACTTTAAAAATTTCGTTAAAAGTATATAGAATAAAATTTCTGACGTACATACAAATAAAAATATATGCTTTTACAGAAATTACAGGGATTTTATCAAAAAAAAACTATAATTACTTTATAAGTGTTAATAAACTCACATTAAATAAATTGTTGTATTACATACCTAAGTTTAATCATATAGCAATTTTTCAATAAAAATGTTTAATAATTTACTTTGGTATATCCAGGTGACCATGAATAATAGCCAAATAAACTATAATGTTTATATACAGTTTAGAGATAAACTTATATTTTGTGCAAAAATCTTAACTAATTTTTATTGAAAAATAATGAATATTATATTAATAAATTTTAATCTACAATTTAAGAAAAAAAACCAGAATAATATACATTTACCCACCCATTAAGCTTTCTTGCTTTGAGTTTCCTTGGTGAACAAATTTCACTTGGCAATAGGGTCAATAGGATAATACATAAATACCAAACTCAGTAACTTCAGTCAAATGACAAGTAAAAATAGAATTAAACAATTCAATGCATTTTTTTTAATCGGTAGTTTAGCGGATCCATGACTTTTACTCATTTTGATTGAAAAATTAAGACTTTCCATGACAAAATTAATCAATCCATTGTCTAAATCCATGATTTTCCATGACTTCCCCTGACTTTCCAGGTGCGCGGAAACCATGTTAAAAGTTTCTTATACTGAGGTTCGAAGCGAGATGTACCGATTTTAAGGAACGATGCCAAATGCTAGTCTGTCAGTCACGAAATTATTCTTTCTAAGGTTCAAAGTTGAAAAACACTTGTTCACGTATAAGAAGCAAATATACCGCTGATCTTCTGGGCTTGAGATAATAAATTTGGGATATAATATTTAAAAAGTAGAAAAGGACATGGATATTAATGTATAAATATATATTTCTTTTAATTTGCTCGAAAAAAAAAAAGTTTTCTTATTTTCCTTAACCACCATTAAACTTAATTCCTTCAGACGAAATCCCAGTTATCGATAACAAAACAATCTACGGATCACCAGTTTCATTTTAACAAAGCCGATTTTAACAGGTACTGTCGCATCTCTTTCGAGCTATCATCAATTTAGTATATTGATTAAGAGCCTACGAGCTGACTGGCTCAGCTCCAGTTCCGAGACTTAAACAAATAAAAAAAAAATATCCGGCTCTACAATTTCATCGAAAGGCGAGGGATAATTTCAACTGTCTCGAAATTCGCGTAGTGCCTAGCCAGCTTCCTCCTTTCATGAATCGCTTGAAAGTGAATTTATTTACATGCAAGACCTAATCAGTGACGCATGGCAGATCCATGCCGTTTATGGAAAATATTGTCTCAGGTACCATCAATCTTCTTCGTGGGTATTTTAGAAAATTAAGACTTTAGTTTAATACTATTGAAAAAAAAAAGATAGTAGGCAGAAATATATAATGCATAAAAAACTGAAGTGTTTTCAAGCAAATTTAACCGCTTGCATTACCATGCACAGAGTTCCCAGCAAAACGTGTCTGACTTTCCCCGATATCCCTGACCAAAACTTTGAAATTCCCTGACAAAATGACATGCACTATCATCTTGGAGGCAATTAAATTTCAAAATGATATTAGTTTTAGGGTTCTCAGCACAAATCTAGATCAAAATGGACCTTATTTTCTGACTTTTAAGTGACATAATACTTTTTAAAATGTAAACTTATATATGTAATGACATATTTTGTTTAGGTGCATAATAAATATACTATTTCGATGTTAATAAAATTAATTGATGCAAAAAAAATAACCATTAATGTTTAAATTTAATATTGAATTATAATATATATTATTATATATATATATATATATATAATTTATATATATTATATATCTATATATATATACATATTTAATACATAACATATATAGATTATATATATGTATATATATGTATGAATATATATGTATATAAAATGTATATATATGTATGATATATATATATATATGTATATATATGTATATATAAAGTATATATATGTATATATATATGTATAGTATATATATGTATATATATATATATATGTATATATATATATATATATTTTATATGTATATATATATGTATATATATATTATATATTATGTATATATATATATATATATATATATATAAATATATATGTATGTATGTATATATGTATATATATATTATATATAATGTATTATTTCTGTATATATATATGTATATATGTATATATATATTATGTATATATATATGTATTTTTTATATATATGTATATATATCTGTATATATATGTATATTTATATATATATATGTATATATATGTATATATATATATGTATATGTATATATATGTATATTTTATATTATATGTATATATATGTATATATATATGTATATATATATATATGTATATATATATATATGTATATATATATATATATATATATATATATATATATGTATATATATATATATATATATGTATATATATATATATGTATATATATATGTATATGTGTATATTTATATATGTATATATATATGAATATATATGTGTATATATATATATGTATATATGTATATATATGTATATATCTATATGTATATATATATGTATATGTGTATATATATATATATGTATATATATATATGTATATATATATATATATGTATATATATATGTGTGTGTATGTATGTGTATATATATATATATATATATATATAATACGCACGCACGCACGCGCACACACACACACGCACTCCGGTCTTACCATTGGGAGCTCGTAAAAGGGGAAGAGCAAGAATTCGGTGGTTTGACTGCTTTGAAATAGACTTAAAAATCCTAAAAATCAGAAACTGGAAGAGTCTATCCAAGAAAAAAACCTAGAACTCAATTCTGCGGAAAGACATGGGCTACACTGGGCTGGCGAGCTATTGAGGAAGAAGAATTTGTATTACTTGAATTTCGTAAAACTGAAAAAGCGTTTTTAGTTGACACATCTAGCAGGGCTTCTGCTAACAGTTTTATCCAAATTTTGTACAATTTCGAATGTTATACCAAAGGTCTTAGTGAAATACTTTTTGATGATGCTATAACTTCAATAAAAATTCTGAAAAGATAATTTTATATAATTCCTACTTTTCATTAACATATTTTTTCTGTATATTTTTACAGCACTTAAGAATTGTGTAATTTTTTAATTAAATCAAAATAAATTATTTTAAACTACGTAAATCCGGTATCTCTCTTTATAAGGTATAAATAAAATATCGACATATATTTTTATCTCGTTTATAATGCATAGCATGTCAACGTAATATATAATCGTGTATAGAATAACACGATGTATTATATTTTTAGCATTTTATAATGTACATATATTGACAACATATTCACGTATATTTAAATATCTTTTATAATATATTTTATAAAGACTATATATGATATATATATACGATCTATTTTTTTACACTTTAAATATGTATGTAGAAATATAGGTATATATATATGAAAATTGTAAATTTTCAATTGTATTTATCAAAACAATATATGATAAGAAAGTTTGTGAAAATTAGTGAAAAGATAACCGGTTAAAGTGCACCATTGTAATATTCTAAACTAAGTTATTTAAAGGGATATATTCTATACAAATAAAGTTTGAAAAGTATAGAAAATAAATATGTAATTGATAATAAAAAATTATACAATTCAAGAAATGTACAAAGTGAGCAGTGTAAAGATTGAAGTGTGTTGAATATGGAGACATTCTGACAATGACGGTATCTTCTAGTTGTCCATTTGTATAATAGTTGATCGCTTGTTGTTCCAAAATTCCGGCTCCTTGAAGCATTTCATGTAGAGGTGGTTTGCATGTTGAAAATGTAGCTTGAAATCATGAATTGAAATGTCAACTTGTGATGGTTATTTGATTGAAATCGAAATCAGTTCCTTAACACGTTCGCTGCCACCGACGCACTGGCGCGTCAGAGCGGCATTGGTTTGCCGACTACGCACTAACGCGGCGACGGACTTTGGTAGTTATATCATCTGTTAGTGGGCTTTGGAAATTGAAACAGCATTGTTTCGGCACGTTAGTGAAGCATTATTTTTTTAATTTTTTGTGGTTAGTTTTCAAATTTTTGTTTGCATTATTTTTTTTTACTATATTTTATTTATATATACTTTTACATTAATTAATATTTAGAGTTGATAGAAAATAAAAAATGGAAACCGATATCAAGGAAAAGAAAATCAATAATATTATTATTATTATTATTAATTCAGAACTACAGCCAATCGATTCCGCGTGGTAAAACTGGGTACCAATTTTCACTTGGTTTGGACGCATGAGAAAAAAGTTTGCCTGCA
Organism: Pardosa pseudoannulata; assembly: GCA_032207245.1. Lineage (NCBI taxonomy): Eukaryota > Metazoa > Arthropoda > Arachnida > Araneae > Lycosidae > Pardosa > Pardosa pseudoannulata. Next base: position 108,597,745 of record CM063500.1, on the reverse strand, counting down.
CCGTTCGAACGGCCCTATCTGTAACGCCGAAAGTGACCTTAGCGATCGTCAAAACCAATGCATCGATTCCTCGTGACCAAAAACCCCAGATCCCCAAGTTTACTACAGTTTATTAATTCTGGGGCGATTTTCGACTTGACAACCATTCCTCGTATTATAGTATAGGATATTATCAATATTTAATCATTAATAAAATTCAGCTCTTCTGTGTTAAACATTAACACATCAATGCGCGATGCGCGAGTCACTAAGATGGTGCGTTAATAGATATCTCGTACATGTAAAATATAGGATTGATTTTTCACCATCTATATACATACATACGAAAAAAGTTAACTAAATCTGCAGGCAAATGTAGATATTTTTTTAAAACTCCCCAAACATAGACCATTGAAGAAAATAGTACCACATATCTGGTAAATATATTTGAAAAACTATCAAAGTAAATTAACAAAACACCCTCATTGCGACAAGAGAAAATTCTTAGAGGTTTTCAGATCTAAAATCTTGGGGGGGGGGGGCGAAAACGCCGTGTGTCTCTGCTTTTACCCCGTTTAACCCCTACTCTAAACTGACCACAGGGGCTACAGTTCATGCCCTTAGGTTTCGTTTGCAGCGCTATGGTTTATTGTTTTGCTACACGAGGGCTAATGAGACCTGGACCTACTACTTAAAGCCCATTCCGAACGGGTATGAACATCCATGCCAGCAGCAGGATTCGAACCCACGAACTCAGGTACCGAAGAACAGCAGTGCTGTCACGCCCTCCGGAATGAGGTCTAACCAATTAAAACTTTATAAAGCTTTATGGTCAGTTTAGGGAATTCAATTCTCACACAAAAAGACGTGGAACTAAACAAATATAATACAGAAAATAAATAATTTGAAAAAAATCTAGAAAACAAAAATTCAATTTCTTAATCTTAAGACATAAATTAAATATTAACATATTGCTTTAAAAAAGAAAATCACATAACATATTATTACTGTTCTTCGGTAGAAAAAAAAATGGTTGACCCAGCGAAAAAGGGAAAAAGGGTGAAAAAAGATATAAAACATTCCGATTATCTCCAAAATTCATTTATATATATTAAAAAAAAAAAGGAAAGAGTGTGACAAAAGATATAAAACAGTCTCATTATCTTCAAAATTCATTTATATATTTTTTTTAAAAAAAGGGAAAAAGGGTGACAAAACATATAAAACATTCCGATTATCTCCAAAATTCATTTATATATATTAAAAAAAAAAAGGAAAGAGTGTGACAAAAGATATAAAACAGTCTGATTATCTTCAAAATTCATTTATATATTTTTTAAAAAAAAAGGAAAAAAGGCTGACAAAACATATAAAACATTCCGATTATCTCCAAAATTCATTTATATATATATATATTAAAAAAAAAAAGTGTGACAAAAGATATAAAACAGTCTGATTATCTTCAAAATTCATTTATATATTTTTTTTAAAAAAAAAAAGGAAAAAGGGTGACAAAACATATAAAACATTCCGATTATCTCCAAAATTCATTTATATATATTAAAAAAAAAAAGAAAGAGTGTGACAAAAGATATAAAACAGTCTGATTATCTTCAAAATTCATTTACATAATTTTTTAAAAAAAGGAAAAAGTGTGACAAAACATATAAAACATTCTGATTATCTTCAAAATTCATTTATATATATTTTTTTTTTTAAAAAAGGAAAAGGGGTGACAAAAGATATAAAACAGTCCGACTATCTTCAAAATTCATTTATATACTTTTTTATTTGAAGTGGAAGTTGATTTTAAAAAACTTTTCTTTTTAAATTTTTTAAAAACAAATTTTTCCAAAAATTCATTTTAAATTTTCGAGATTTCTTAAAAATTAATTTTCGGAACAAACTAATACAAATTTTTGGAAAATTCAGAAATTTTCGGATCAGAATCACCCTTGTTAGCCATATACACAAATTTTAATAAGTTTAAAAAATCTTGGAATACATATATTGGGAGGGTCTAGACCAGGGATGGACAAACTCTTTCGGTCGCGGCCCAAAAATCGAAAGAAAATAAATTTAAGCCAAGGTAAATTCTTCTAAAACTTTAACAACAATATACAAGTACCTAAACGGTTTAAATACGTTAATGAGATGAATAAAATTGCGATTTCATTTTTAAAAGTTCCTTATACTGAGGTTCGAAGTGAGATGTAATGATTTTAAGGAACGATACCAAATGCTCACCTGTCAGTCTACTTCTGAAATTAATTCTTTCTAAGATTCAAAGTTGAAAACACTTGTTCACATATAAGAAGCAAATAGACCGCTGATCTTCAGGGCGTGAGATAATAAATTTGGGATATAATATTTAAGCAAAGTTGGAAAAGTGGATGGATATATAATGTATAAATGTATATTTCTTTTAATTTGCCTCGAACCGGCAACTTAAAATTCTATCCGCGGGCTAGATAAAACCTTCCGGCGGGCCGTAGTTTGCTCATCCCTGGTCTAGACACTCCTTGTCTTCCCCTAAAAAATACGTCCTTGCTTGGAAAATGATTTATATTTATTATATTAATTTATTTTTTTATTTTATTAATTTATAGAATAATAAAGTTTAGTTTACAGAATATTTAACCGTTCAAAGGAGCTCTTAGTACAGGTACTGTTGGGGGGAGAAGGGGCTCTTGCTTTGATGGAACATAAAAACACAGTTAATTACGTATCCCTCCAATACAGACTTAAATAGCGTTCTTCTCCTTTCCACCTATAAAGCGGTCAAAGAAATTCTTACCCTCCCCTACAATGAAAACTGTCTTTAGCGCCTTATATACAAACTAAGTCGAGCGCGGAACATGCTATGCCAGCCCGTTTGAAAAACTCTTATAATTTTAATTTATATATTTATAACTCTTACTATATTAAAATTAATAATTCTGTAAATTTTATATCTTCAATTGTAACAATGTAACAACGTTGAATAAAAACAGAATAGCGGTCTAGGGTTGAAAATGGCAAAGCACACGCACATAAGCTACTGTTAATTCCGAAGCCAAATAAAAGAACGTAAAAAGAAAACGATGAATGATGATAGCCTTTCTTTTTTAAAGATTACTGAATAAAAATAAATAAATTAAGAGAGAGAATGAAGTCCTTCCAGCATGTACCAGCCCTGAAAATACGTCGCTGTATCCTCAAGCAGCTGCTTAGCATACATACCCCCAGACACGCATGGAGACCTTTCCTTCCAAGTTCGCTACGCAAGAATAGAATTTCTTCTCGAGCTGCATCTGATATCGGCACAAATCAATAGAAAATCTCTCTCTCACATTAATAAATAGACGCGAAAGCAAACAGAGGAGAGGAAAAAAAGACCTCCTCCTATGATGAGACTATAATAGCCGGTGACAAAACGCAAAAGTCAATAGCCATTGTTTTGAGCTATGTATAGTCCTATAATAGTGATGAATGGAAATTCATGAATTTCGTTTGATAAATGACGCAGCCTTTGACGCAAAAAGGACGAGTTCGAGGGACGTAACAATGGTAAGAGAAGAAGTAACTCCGTAGGACGGTCAGATGGCAACGGAAATGACAGGGAACCATCAAGTCCGAGAACTTATTTTCTGAGGACTTACGAGGTGAAAAGTCAGTGTTGAGCAGGGTTGTATCGGTTTTAACCATGGGGTTAAACCAGGGGTTTTAACCGTCCTGGTCAATATCAATTTTGACCACTGAAATTCACTTTTCGATATATTTAATACTAATCGAACATAGTTTACTAGCATATGATAAAGGCAAGTTACATTTGCTAAAAATGTCATAATATAAATAACACCAGCAATATATATATATATATATATATATATATATATATATATATATATATATATATATATATATATATAACATAACACCAAGATAAAAAAAGTTTTACTTACTTTTTATCATACAAACTGTTTTATATGTACAGGGTATCCGCCAAAATAAAATGTTTCAAATCCATGACATTTCATGACTTTCCCCGACTTAGCAGATCATTTTCCATGACTTTAAAAAGCTTTCGTTTAAAGTATGTATGAATAAAACTTCTGATGTACATACAAATAAAATATATGCTTTTAAAGAAATTACAGGAATTTTATCATAAAATAAAACTACAAACTTACTTTATAAGTGTTAATAAACTCACATACATAAAAATAAATTGTTGTATCTACATACCTAAGTTTAATCATATAGCAATTTTTCAATCAAAATGTTTCCAATTTGAATTCAGGGTACTTTGGTATTATCCGGGTGACCATGAATAATAGCCAAATATAACCCTATAATGTTTATATACAATATCCCTAGAGATAAACTTATATTTTGTGCAAAAATCTTAACTAATTTTTATTAAATAAATAATTATTATTATATTAATAAAATTTTAATCTACAATTTAAGAAAAAACCAGAATAATATACATTTACCCACCCATTAAGCTTTCTTGCTTTGAGTTTCCTTGGTGAATAAATTTTACTTGGCAATAGGGTCAATAGGATAATACATAAATACCAAACTCAGTAACTTCAGCCAAATGACAAGTAAAAATAGAATCAAATTCAATGAATTTTTTTTAATCGGTAGTTTAGTGGTTCCATGACTTTCCATGACTTTTACTCATTTTACTTGAAAAGTGAAGACTTTCCATGACAAAATTAATCCACTGTCTAAATACATGATTTTCCATGACTTTCCAGATGCGCGGAAACCATGTATGTAATTTATGTTGAATTTAAAAAACGGTTACAAGTAACAAGTTTTGTAGCTGTCTCTCCATTGAAACGATTTCGTTATTTATTTTGTATAACTTCAAACTTTGAAAATAATCTTTCTATAGCTGGCACAACAGTTCATGAGATGTATTGTGAAATCGACAAATTTTATGTTAATGCTTTTAACCTTCTTCATTGCTGCCCACCAGACATCAGGTCCAAGTGTATCTTTAACTGTACTCTTTTTTAACTGTAACTCATATTTTATGTTTTTTACTGCAACTGGATTACATTTTTACAATTGCATGTGCATGGTTCATTTTTAAAATTCAAACATTCTTATTATACTGTATAAGCATGTTAAATCTCGTGAACTTGTTAGTGTCATATTTTGTTTAACTGCACTACTATTTTTATTGCTTATTAAAAGTCACTTCTAATTACAAAAGATATATATTAACCCTTTAAAGGACACTAATATAAATTTCTTATGATTTAATGAAATTAGTTTATATTCAGGGTATCAGCCAAAATAAAAGTTTTCAAATCCATGACTTCAGAAGATTATTTTCCATGACTTTAAAAATATTTTGTTAAAGTACATATGAATAAAAATTCTGATATACATACAAATAAAATATATTCTTTTAGAGAAATTACAAAAATTTATGATAAAAAATACTTTATAAATGTTTATAAACTCATATATATATATATATATATATATATATATATATATATATATATATATATATATATATATAAATTGTTGTATCTACATACCTAAGTTTAATCATACAGCAATTTTCTGAATGCAATCAAAAAATTTCCAATTTGAATTCAGAGTACTTAGGTATTATCGAGATGACCAAGAATAATAGCCAAACACGATAATCCTATAACGTTTATATATAATAGCCCTAAAGATAAACTTATATTTTGTAGAAAAATCTTAACTAATTTTTATTAAATTATTATTATTATATTAATAAAAATTTAATTTATAATTTAAGAAAAAACCAGAATAATATACTTATACATTTACCCCCCTCCCCTATTAAGCTTGCTTGTTTTGAGTTTCCTTGACGAACAGAAAGGAAATTCACTTGCAGAGGCATTTCTTGGTTTTTCTTAATTGGTAGCTCAGCGGATCCATGACTTTTACTCATTTTACTTAGAAAATCATGACTTTCCATGACAAAATTAATCCATTGTCTAAATCCATGATTTTCCATGACTTTTACTCATTTTACTTAGAAAATCATGACTTTCCATGACAAAATTAATCCATTGTCTAAATCCATGATTTTCCATGACTTTCCAGGTGCGCGGAAACCGTGTATATATGTTACCTATGCACCTTATAAATGTAAAATACATGAAAAAAATGTGCATTCATTGGGAGGAAGAAAGGTTAGAGGGCTGGTTTAAATGCAAAACTATCCCTTTATACTGTGTGAAAATAATACTTTCTTCCAATTTTTTATTAAGGTGGGAGTACAATGAATAATTATCATTAAAAGTGTATAATAAAAAATAGCTAAACAGTTTTTAAGTGTTATTTCGATAAATATGGATATTTGGAGTCACAAGGAAGATAAATGGAATTTCTGAATTTTCTGGGTAAAGCAAGTTTTAAAGTGCCTATTTCAAATGGAAAAATGAATTAAGTATAGTATTTTTATCTGCTGTAAGTGAAATGTCATAAACATAGAAGTTAAAAAAAAATCATTCATATGTCTTTAAGAAAAAAGAAATTTTTAACAGGTGGATTCGCTGCAAAACCACCGTTTGTTAAAGGGTTAAGCCATTTAAAATTATTTTTAACAATTCTGCCATTCTTGACTTTGACCATTCTTGCCACTTCTGAACAATTATGAATACTTTTGGAAGGTTAAAATCACTTTTATCCAGTGTCCTGGTCAAAATCAGTTTGCACCAGTCAAAATTTCCACCCTGGTGCTGAGTGGTTTGGTTGGATTTGGAGCGCTACGGTCTACTGTTTTGGGCTACACGAGAGGTAATGAGACGGGGAACTACTGCTTAAAACCGATTCCGAACGGATGCGAACATTCATGCGATCACCGGGATTAGAACTCCGGTACTCTATCATTCGGCCAGTGCCCTCCCCCTCCTATTGTAAATACGAATTACTTTAACCCCTTCCGGTATGATTTAATAATGAAAAACTGTGCATGAAATAACCATTTAATTTTTATTTAAAAAACTTGTTTCATTTTACAATTCTTACATATTCTTAATTAAAATCCACTTTTTACATAGTGTTAAATAATATCAGAAACAGTAAAATTAAGAAAATAACAAAGCAAAACATTAATAAGGTATACAGATAATAGTCTTCAAGCTAGTGGTACTTTTCAAAACAAAGTGCAAAGGAATTCTTAATTGTTTACACCGCCAAGTAGTCTCACTTTTAATTGGATTCTTGTAACACACACGGCATTTCTTAGTAGGTTTTCTTTTATTCTGACTCATTAATTTGGCAATGACTTGTACCAAGTAAACAATATGCAATAGTGACTTGTGATTTTCACAAGTCATAAAAGTGTTGCCAAATTCAGTACACTAGAAATTTTAAACTAAATTAATTATCATATTTAACAGTAACTTTAATCGCATGACGAGTGTAGCTCGTCATTGTGCGGTATGGAATGAAAAACTAACGACGAGCTAGACTCGTCATTTTACCGGAAGGGGTTAAAAACTACTACTCAGACAGCATGCAAACTTGCAGCAAGTTTGATTTTTTCTTTATAATATCTTTATGAATTTGACGCTACAAACTTACAGCAAGTTAAACGGAACATAAAGCGACCACTCCTTTGCAACGCAATTTTACTGCAAAACTGTGGAAACTTGTCATGACAACCTTGACGCAAGCGAAAATTCTTAGACTTCCTGCAGTCTTGTTTCAAACTTGAAAACTTGTCGTGATGAACTTGCTGCAAGTTTGCAGGCTTGCAAAGCAAGACTGCTGCAAACTAAATTTGCTATCTGGGCATATTGCAAATAAATTTCTTAAATAATAATATATGTAAAGATAATAGTATTCATTAAAAACAAATCCAGATTAATGGCAATAATTGTTGCCGTACTAGAAAAAGCAGAGAGAAAAAAAAAGAGGAAATAGTTTTTCTCACTAAACATTTTCAATAAAATTCCTCTTTTTCTAAATAATAATAATAGTAATAATAATAATAATTCCGTTGGCCACTTGCGTGCATACACAGTCTGCACATCTACTATTGCCTGCCCTGGTACTGATAATTCCACAACCCATAGTTACACATAGTACACCAATAGTTACACATAGTAACGCCAATGGATATATAGTTAGTGCAAGCGAAAACGCAAATAGGTAAATTTAAATACAGTCAATAAGGTGTTTTAAAAAAAAAAAAAAAAAAAAAAAAAACTCAAATGACTTGAAAAATGTATCGATGGCAATAACTATTCGCTGTGTTTAATCATTGTAGATGACATTTATGAAGTATTCCCAATTACAGCAATCAAAGAATTTCTCTTTAAATCAGCAAACAATAAAACTTCTCTTTTAATCAATGTAATGAAATGATAGAATTTTCCTTGTCTATCCACACACACCACGGGAAATCTATTGAACTTATCGAGGGGATTTTTTTTTTTTTAATTTCTTTCGTACTGATAGGTCTAATTTATGTACAATATATTTAATTTTGAGATTCTAAATAACTGGGGTGGGTAGACTTTAGTTAGTATATAAGTATAAACGTATTGGTTAGTATAAACATACATATTTTGTCTTATATTTTTGAAAACACGCTTTGCAACAGAAATCCTTTCCTGATTTGAAACAACTTTGAGTTTCATATAACACGGTTTACGAAATAATCGTGTTATAGGAGACTTCACTATACCAATTTAAAGAACATTTGCGCAACCTCAGCCCCCACATACAGATGATACCAATATATTATTATTCTTAATAAATTATAAATAGAACAGTATTTTACCAATATACACAGTTATTTTTCATAATACGGCTGGATTACTAATCAATATATTCACAAATATTAAGTATCACGATACAAATATTTAAATTACCGCTCCGCCGATATACTGACTTTCCCCCGCACGTGATATCGTGCTTTACCAAAATATATCCTGAATATTTCACGTATGTCGATATAAAGCGATATTTCTCCCAGTTACTATATTTGTTTGACGTCCTATCCGCATATTAACCCCTTGCCTGTTTTGCCCGTACACCAGACGGGCGTGGTTACTGCGCCTTTGATTACTTGCCCGTACGGCGTACGGGCAATCTGATTTCTTTGTCGTTCTTACTGTTTTGGCTGTACCTTTTGTTTTTTAAGGCTAAATTAGTCGTACAGATGTCCATAAGATGTTTGTTTTCGAAGTGTATTCTGTTTCGTTTGAAAGCTCGGGCTTTCTGATAGGTTTTGCATTTCACCGCGAGTTTTTATCTTTGAGTTTTTGGCTTGATTTTGGCTTGAGGTTTTGGGAGACTGACCCAGAGAGACTTTTTAGAGGTAATTCTACCTACAGATAAAAAACTAAGACCTACAAACAAGTGCTATGTGTGTTCACTGAAGAAAAATGACAGCAACAAAAGAATTCGAAAAGAAACTGGATATTTTTGTCCGGGCTGGGACGTTGGACTACGCTTCTTACCCTCTTTCAAGATTTATCGCACTAAATCTGATCTTTGAAAATCAGGTTAAATAAATGTATTTGTAGTATTTGCATTCGAAAATAATTGTGTAGTAATTGTAATCGAAAATATTTGTTATCTGCATAACTTTAAACGTCACTCTCTTGTCTAGTGTACATGAGTGAGAAAAGAAACTGTAATTTCCTGTAAATAAGTTGTTATAAATGCTTAAAATAATTAGAAATATTACTTTTAATAACATTTTCCAGCTTACAAATGTAAAAAGAACAAAAGTATGCAATAAAAAAATGTGACATTTTTTGGATCGAATTCGGGAAGAAAATGAAACTGTTAAGGGGTTAATCCGCGTACTAGATACAAACATCAGTGACCATCATCAAACATCAGTCAAACATGACCATGTTCAGGGTTCCCACTCTTTTTCCAGAACAAAAATTAAGGACTTTTTAAGGACTTTCTAAGGACCAAAGTAACTTTTTCTAACGTCCTACTTGAAATACAAGACATAACGGCCCAAACCCTATCTCCCGAGGAACATATATTAATGATTATGAACTAGACAAAGCATGTTTAATAAATGCCCTATAATATTTCAGAATTAAGTTTTTAAAAATGCCTAATAATTAATATAAGATAAATACAATTTGACAAAATCTAATTTTGAAAAATGTACATCTAAAGTTTTTCGGGTGGTCGAACTAAAAATAAATTGTGAATAAAGACATTATAAACAGTATTTCCTGAGGATTTAAAAATGACTGATATATATTTATATAAGAGTGTATATATATATATATATATATATATATATATATATATATATATATATATATATATATATATATATGTATATATATATATATGTATATATATGTGTATATATATATATATATATATATATATATATTTGTGTGTGTATATATTATGTGTTTGTATATGTATGCATGTATATATATGTGTATATATACATATGTGTGTATGTATGTATATATATATATATATATATATATATATATATATATATATATATATATATATATATATATATACACATACACTGGCTGATTATACCCGGCGCTGCCTGGGCAAGAAGAAAGTTTTAGACTTTTCTATTCTATTCAATGCAAGGAAAATTAAACTTTTACAAGTAACTTAAATATCTACAAACCCCCATCCTCCATGCTTCATTTAATTAAAATATGCATGACTGTTAGCTATTAAGAAAGGGCAGCTGACTTTATACTTTAAACCTTTTAAGTATACAAAAGATTATATATTTGTCATATAAGAAAACTAATAGGAAATCACATGAGACTGTGAATCTTATTGATGTAGAAATTGATAGCATTCCAATAAAAAAATTAAGGAGTTTTTAAGGAACTTTGACAAAAATTAAGTAGTTAAAACTACTTAATTTTTGTTAAGGGCTCTTAAAAATGAAAGCTAAAATTAAGGAGTTCTTAAGGACTTTTAAGGACCGTGGGAACCCTGTCAAAATGAACTATGGTGAAAATGAAAAGTTTTAACTATCAAAATTGAAGTTATCTTCGATCGTAACACTGAAACGTGTCAAATTAATTTTCGTTGAAATCTAAACTGAGATATTTTGCAAATCACAATACTATTTTTTTACTTTTGTACGAGGAAGAAAAAGCGTTTGTAACAGTAAGCGAAAGCAAATTGTTACATTGCAAAAAAGCCCGACACGTGCCCACTCGTGAAGAAAAAAAAAATATGTGCACTCACTGGAAAGTCAAGCATAGCCTTTTTGCGAATAAGACAACGGTTTAGTAAATACCATGTAACTACCATATAAAATTGCTACAATACTAGCAATACATATCACGTATTTTCTCAAAGAGGAAGTAGAAATACCTGCTATGTCTACGACAGACGAGAAAAAAGCTTTAAATTTATTTCCCACGGTCTTAGCTTTGACCACCCTTTGATCAGGCTGACGAAAACAAAAATCACCCACCTTTCTACTAGCGCAATAAAAAAAAGTCTTTTTTTTTTAGTTATTTTTTTTTTCGTCAGAAAGGAAAAAAAAGAACATACTCACTCTGCTCTGTCATCGGTAATTCCGTTTTTGATCTACGATGGAGAAAAAAAAAAGGACAGACATAGAAAAAAAGTAAAAAAGAGAGAGGGAGGGAGAGATAAAAAAAAAGAGAAAGAAATGAAAAACAAGAACAGCAAGGATGTGACTCTCATTTCAAGCTGACCAGCATTTTCAAGGCGACGGGTTGCATAACCCGTCTCAAACAGACGTAGCCGTTCACCCGACGACAAGCGACTTGTAACGGATTACAACCGATCGTGACCAGCAGGCCATCGGAGGAGAATAACACATACTGAGAAATGCAAAAATATTCGCATACGACAACAGGTCGGAAAACAATAACGAATTTCGAATTCTGCTTCTCAGGCAAGTTACCGATTGTCTTCGTCGGTTGGCAGGGCCTGTGAAAAAATTCTTGGGAGTCAACAGCGGAAGATACCGACAAAAAGGAAACCTTTGAATTTATTATTGCACTACTGTCGGTCGCATTTTGTATACAGATAAATTATGATCATTTATAACTTGTTGGAAAAAGAAAACTCTTTGCTTCTCTCTACGTGGAAAATAATTAGATTGTTTAACTATTTAATGCCCTTTTTAGATTCCACTAAAAAAGAGCTTGCAGAATTATTCTGTTTTCTTAGAACGAGCTTTCCTTTTGAGAGTAGCTGAAGGTTAATCTTATAAACAATCTACAAAATTTTCAAGTAATTTCTATTTTTTTTTTTTATAAATTTTCCATTTGGATCGACACTTTATGATTTTCTAACACAGCACGTAAATTTACTTTTTCGGCAGGTACAGAGATTGAAATCATGACAAATTGCTTGCTTTATTATGAATTATGAAATTATTAATATTTTAAATATAATAATTTCACATATAATAATTTTTAAAATTTTTAGTAGTTTGAATTATTATGAAACTTCTTTTTATAGTAGTTTCCTTTTTAATAAATGTCATTCTTTGATGTTTCAAAAGATAGCTGATCACTAACGTGGTATGCTGTAGTATTTAAAGTTGTATGAACTTTATTTATTTTATTCTATGCAGTCCATAATAACTCAAATTTAAGATATGTATCAATAGGTAATTAGCAGAAATGACTCGGGCATTAAAGAGTTAAAATTATCTTTAAACGTATTTCATTTGCTTACAAGAAGTCAAAGTACAACATCATTTGGTGCAACAATAAAACAATAGATGCTTCCTCCACACTATGGCCCATTATTCACCACTCTTATTCTCGTCTTAGTAGGAACCTTAGTACGATGGTTCACGGGTAGCATACACACACTGGGTCACTAAATGAGCCGAGCGCGTGGATGAGTCTTCTATCTACAGCGTACTTTAGTAACGCATGCTGGTTGCCTTTAGGCCCCTCCACACTATGGTCCACTGCAAGTCATCACCACCGTCTAGAGGGGATATGACTTATCGAGGTCGATGACAGCAGACGATAAAATAGCCTTGGCTGACGATGGCTTCGGAGGCAGTTTTTCTCCAAAGATCAAAGGCAGCTAGATGAGCAACTAAAGTGCGCGGAAGACCTTATGGACGAATCCACGCGTTCGGGTCCAGCGTGTGGATGCAACCCGTGAACCATCGTTGAAGGTCACCATCAGGAAGTGGTGAACAATTGGCCATAGTGTGGAAGCTACATCACACTATAGTCCACTGCAAACCATTACCACCGTCTGGAGGGGGTATGACTTATCGAGGTCGACGATGACAAACGATAAAATGGCCTTGGCGGAGTATGACTTCGGAAGCGGTTTTTCTCCAAAGATCAAAGACAACCAGCATGCGCTACCAAAATACGCAGCAGATTCTATGGATGCATACACGTTCTCAGCTCGTTTAGTGGCCCAGTGTGGGGATGCAACCCGCGAGCCATCGTTCAAGGTGGCCATCAGGACCAGTACTGGAGTGGTGCACAATTGGCCATAGTGTGGAGGCTACATTTGAAGTTTGGAGAAAAACCGTTTCCGAAGCCATCGTTTGACACTGACCAGGATAAGCCATATTCCCTTCAGAGAGTGGTAATGGCTTGCAGTGGACCACAATGTGGAGGGGGCCTTAATACGCGTGCACAACTATCATTACAATCCGAGGTCTCCTATTAGCTAACAAACGCCAGATTAAAATAAAGTTACTGAAAAACCCAACATCACAAAACCGGGACCAAGCAACACCTACAGAATCTAAGAGCACTGGAACAAACCACACTCACGACCCCCAAACGGTTCATAATCGTATTTGTAATACTAGACTCAACACTCGAGTTGATGTTACATGGACCCCTGGTTTTTTGTCGGCGGCCGAAGACGGACACTCCGAGAGAGGGTGGGCAAGCCCTGTTCCAGGGAGGTTCAACAGGAGGGGGCGATGGATGCGACCCCCGCCCGCGCCAGCTGCGGAGAAGGACATTTTCCCGTGGAGGCGAAAACTTGACCGAGGGGGGGATTCCACCCCGGCCCTCGCGAAGAGGAGTGGAGGGATGCCCGCTCGGATCGACGGAGAACGGACATTCTTGTGAAAGGAGCTGAGACCGAGAGAGGTGTTTTCCGCTCGGCACCATTTGTTTTTTTTTCCTCGGTCTTATTTCGGCCCTGTTTTGAGTATGATTTGGAGTGTACATATGTTTTAACAAATCTTCTTAATAATAAATGTTTAATCCAGAGTTTTGTCGCTGCTGTGCTTAATCGTCGGCAATATAGGCTTTAATCGAACCCGCGATACCTGCTCCAGTAACAGTAGGCGAGCAGGTATAGAACGAAGAGTGCGGTCATCGGAAAATGCAGCCGGGGACGAGCGAAGCGTGACAGTATTTAATATGTAATGCGTATTTATATATGTCTGTGTGTATGTATGTATGTATATGTATATATATATATATATATATATATATTCTTATACAAGATAATTTATCAATATTTTACCATTTATTGACAGTGCAAAATACACATTATCCTAAATGTGTTACAAGCTTATGTGTGATTCATACATATGATATTAAGCAAGTCCACGATATTAAACATATATACAGAAAATCCTAAAGCCTTGGAATTATTTTCTCCGGCTTGTAAAAATGTCATAAATACACGATTTACATAAATAAAAAAAGTATTGTATTTTAAACACATAATTATTTAAATGAGTCATCCAAAAAAAAAAATGTTTTGTGTATAGAAATACTACTGCGAAATGTCTTCATTGCATACTCACGTTTTCCGGTTGAGAGAGAAATTTATTTCCTATATTCTGAAATCAAACAATGACTTTCCAAATCATCAGAGTAATAGTCTTCTGACACAACCTTACAACACGAATAAAATTGATACAATGTATATCCAAAACGTACATTTCGACAGTTAAACATTTGAATTAGTTTTCGTTAAACAAAATAATTTTTAAAAGCAAAAAACATGCATCTCAAAAACTGACAAATAAAAAAATTGATTAATACAGTGGACTCCGCTTAATGTGATCACGGTTAATGTTATAAATCGCTTATTGTTATTGAAATCACTTGGTCCGGATATTCTCTATTCATTTGTATGTTAAAATTATCTCTTTATGGGATCGTTACATCGGTTAATGTTATCAGTTTTCGAACCTCATTTTAACTGGCAAAGGAATATTCACAATCTATTCAGAAGGAACCCATCCTTTTTTTTCCTTTGTGAATTTTTGAAAATACTCCCTTTTCTAACTAGGGAAATAGGGAATGAATAAAGGAGTGGGATATTACACGTTCCTGAAATTTTTCAGAAATACGCACACCCTGCTGGTGGTCAGTGGTTGTCAGATAAGCAGGAGGCAACACATTCTTATCGGAACTGAGAAGGAGCGTAATCACATTTTATACCTTGCTCACTCACATGCAGTTTGTCGATATAGAAGCCAGAAATCGAAATGATTTAACGTTAAAACAAAAGATCAAAATGATCGATATGACAGATTGATAAAAAAAATTCTTAGAAAAAATTGTAGACAGTTAACAAATGATTAACTGATTTTTTAATTATGCATACAATTCTTATCTTTTAAAAGATAATATACGGTACATAAATATAAGGTGTGTTTTTTAATTTTGTTTTGAAATTTAGTAGGTGGGAATTAAAGGGTGAGGGGTGGGGTAAATTTATCTAATATTGGATATCGTTTATTGTTATCAAAATCTCGGTGTCCCAAACTGATCACAATAAGCGGAGTCCACTGTACATCACATTAAAAATGTGTAATGCATAAGTTGCAAAGTAATGCAAAGTTGCACAGTCAACAATTGATCAATTTTTTTAATTATGCATACAATTATGTTTTAAAGGATAATATACATAAATGCAGGATAATATACGGTATGTTTTTTCATTTTGTTTTGAAATTTAGTACCTGTGAATTAGAGCGGGGGGGGGGTAAATTTATCTAATCTTGCACATCGTTTAAGGTTATCAATCGGTTATTGTAATCAAAATCACGGTGTCTCAAACTGATCACATTAATCGGAGTCCACTGTAATTATATATGGTTCAAAAAACAAACATACTTGCTCAAACGTCAAAAATATCTTAAAAGTTCCCTAATAGTTTATAATTGGTTTAAAAAAATTCTAACCTATAATCTTTCACGGCATAATGAATTCTTTTGAATACCCAGATAGAGTCAAAATATCGAAATTATTATTAACACGTAGACAGCCAACTACGAGATAACTCGTAGATTGAGTTCTTTTAAAGAATGCCAACAAAGAGTTATCTCGTACTGTGTTTACTTGCCATTTCATGCAGCTACGAATAAACTCGTATATCAGTGGTAATATCGATAGATGGCATCTGAGAAAAGAACAAAAAATCAATGCTGGCTTGCAAAAACAGAAAATATATTAAAAAACGAACAAAAAATATAATCATTCCAAGAATAATATGTGATTGAATGAAATTGTCATTTTAGGCCAAATTTCTGAAAATTGTCGTGGCATTCAATTTGTTAATAAAATAATTCAACGTAATAATAAAAGCAAAAGAAATAAAGCCAATAATAACACTAGGTTTACGGGACGCGTCGTTTTGACGCATTTCGAATTTTATAAGGAAAATTACAAAAACCTTTTGCATTTTTATTTTATTTCTTCTATTGATCCATTATTGAAGTCTATATTCTTTAAAAGTGTTGAAATATTGAAATTATCTATGTGGTATACCTATCTCTACGGATATGTGGTAATATGACACGATCGTAATGTAGACAAATTTTTTAGTAAATTTGTTCTACTAGTGCAAACATTTCAACAATAGGAATAAACAGGAATGTACTTCGCTTCGTTATTCGATATTGTTATCTCCAATGCAATAAGCAACAGTAAAAAGAATGAAACGTAGACCGTGAATTGAAGTAGGAGTGTGAAGAGATTTTGAAGGTTTTAATTGCTGGGTTGGAGTATTGAAAAAAAAAGTACTAGAGTTTTTTTTATTTATTTTTATTTTTTTTAATTAATAATATTATTGTGAAACTCAATATCTAATATTTTAATTTTTTTTTCTTATAGTGTACTAGCTGCAAGTACCCAGCTTTGTCTGGGTTTAAAATAAGGTTTTTTGTAGAAGCGTACAAAACAGTTTATTTGCATGCAATAAAAGGATACATTTATCTTAAAGCAATGTGATAGCCAACATTTTTGGCAGTTCCATTTGGAGTGTGTACAAAAAGATTTTCCTCTTTGCCCACTCTGGAGCAGGCCACATACAACTGTCCATGAGAAAAGCATGGTGTCTGCAAGTCTATACCAGAAATCAAAAGAGACTGGACCTGTGACTTGTTGTTTTATGCCTTGCTCGCTTACATGCTGTTTTATATGGAAGCCAGAAAGCGAAATGATTTAACATTAAAACAAAAGATCGAGATATTAAATCGATATTACAGGTTGATAATGATTACGACAATTTATCTTATTTATCTCAATATTTATTTTTTCTTAAAAAAATTGTAGACAGTCAACAACTGATCAAATTTTAATTATGCATACAATTGTTATGTTTTAAAGGATGATATACATAAATGCATAATATAATTGTGTTTCATTTTGTTTTGAAATTTAGTACGTGTGAATTAAATTACAATAATAATTTTTAAACCATAAAAAACTAACCTATAATATTTCACGACATAATGAATTCTTTTGAATACCCAGATAGAGTCAAAATATCGAAATTATTATTAACACGTAGACAGCCAACTACGAGATAACTCGTAGATTGAGTTCTTTTAAAGAATGCCAACAAAGAGTTAATCGTACTGTGTTTACTTGCCATTTCATGCAGCTACGAATAAATCGTATATCAGTGGTAATATCGATAGATGGCATCTGAGAAAAGAACAAAAAATCAATGCTGGCTTGCAAAAACAGAAAATATATTAAAAAACGAACAAAAAATATAATCATTCCAAGAATAATATGTGATTGAATGAAATTGTCATTTTAGGCCAAATTTCTGAAAATTGTCGTGGCATTCAATTTGTTAATAAAATAATTCAACGTAATAATAAAAGCAAAAGAAATAAAGCCAATAATAACACTAGGTTTACGGGATGCGTCGTTTTGACGCATTTCGAATTTTATAAGGAAAATTACAAAAACCTTTTGCATTTTTATTTTATTTCTTCTATTGATCCATTATTGAAGTCTATATTCTTTAAAAGTGTTGAAATATTGAAATTATCTCTACGGATATGTGGTAATATGACACGATCGTAATGTAGACAAATTTTTTAGTAAATTCGTTCTACTAGTGCAAACATTTCAACAATAGGAATAAACAGGAATGTACTTCGCTTCGTTATTCGATATTGTTATCTCCAATGCAATAAGCAACAGTAAAAAGAATGAAACGTAGACCGTGAATTGAAGTAGGAGTGTGAAGAGATTTTGAAGGTTTTAATTGCTGGGTTGGAGTATTGAAAAAAAAAGTACTAGAGTTTTTTTTATTTATTTTTATTTTTTTTAATTAATAATATTATTGTGAAACTCAATATCTAATATTTTAATTTTTTTTTCTTATAGTGTACTAGCTGCAAGTACCCAGCTTTGTCTGGGTTTAAAATAAGGTTTTTTGTAGAAGCGTACAAAACAGTTTATTTGCATGCAATAAAAGGATACATTTATCTTAAAGCAAAGTAATAGACAACATTTTTGGCAGTTCCATTTGGAGTGTGTACAAAAAGATTTTCCTCTTTGCCCACTCTGGAGCAGGCCACATACAACTGTCCATGAGAAAAGCATGGTGTCTGCAAGTCTATACCAGAAATCAAAAGAGACTGGACCTGTGACTTGTTGATTGTCATGGCAAAGCACAGTTTCAAAGGGAACTGTATTCTCTTGAATTGTATGGTGTTGTCTGGGGTCTTGGAATGTAGACATCCTCACCCTTACCACACTCTGTGAGTACTGTGGATTGAATGACATGTTGCATCAGCTTTTTCACAATTAAACTTTTGCCGGTGCACAACCTGGGTGCACCAATATTTCGGATCAGCATTATTGTACTTTCAGAATCAAGTTGTGGGCTTGCAAATCAGGAGTCTGGATGGAATTCAAGAACTTTCCCCGTGTAATTTTGTGTACGTGTACCAAATTTTACGTTATTTGGTTGTTTGTATCTTGAGAGTTATACGGGAACAGACAAACAGACAACAAATGCGTCTTATATATAGAGAGATAATTACACTGCTTTCAGAGTGTTGTTATATATATTCGTTCCTGCATCAAATTGATACGCCTTCGTAGAGATAGGTATATAAGAAATATCCGTAAACCTAGTGATAACAATATTGACTCAAATTATCTCCTTCGCTTATTACGCAAGATTTCAATGCTTGAAACTGTATCTTCAAAATATTTTTTTCATCCTTTATAAGACTTTAAAATTTAAAAAACATAGTTTTATAAAATGAAGAATTTTAAGATTTTCTTCGCTATATTTTTGATTGTGAATAAACATTCCTTTTAAGAGAAATCCTTTTTAATGGATATCTCTTAAAGGTGTTAATTTTTTATGTAGGTTTTCTATGCTTTATAAAATAAAATTATATTGTGCATGGGAATAGCGAAGTTAGTTATATTTTTTAATATGCAAATATATACAAAAGATAACCAAAATGCATTGTTTTTCACTTTTTATATATTTTAGCGATATCTGAAAATCTATACAAGATCTTGTGCAAAATGCCGCCTGGACGGTATATTAGATCAATGAATCTCAACTTTTTTTGTCGCGTCCCACTTTTAACTATTTCAAAATTCGGTGGCCAACAAGGAAAAAAGATAAGTTTAAAAGTCGTTTATTTATATATAATACACTGTGTAAAGTAGTTTATGATAATAATTTTGAATGTAAAATAAAATATGTACTACAAAAACAACAGTATGTTTATTAAGGGATTAATGACAAGTTAATAATAAGAATACTTTTCATGAGAAATTTGAGCTTGATGTTTTTTTTGATAATTTCATTTATATTCGGTTGTAAAAATGGCAATGCTACTTTAATATCGTATTCTACATTTAGTCTCATCAAATTTTGGGAATCTCTGCTTTCAACAAAATAATCTCTTTTTGTACGTACTAGTGAGCCTAGCCGTCGTTTGGATGCGTTTTCCTCCGAATTCATTTCGCCAGAAAACGAACGAAAACTTTCGTCAGAATTGTCAAATGCAATATACAGGGTATCTGCCAAAATAAAATTTTTCAAATCCATGACTTTTCATGACTTTCCCTAATTTAGCAGATCATTTTCCATGACTTTAAAAAGCTTTCGTTAAAGTATATATGAATAAAACTTATGATGTACATACAAATAAAACATATGCTTTTAGAGAAATTACAGGAATTTTATCATAAAAAAAACTATAAACTTACTTTATAAGTGTTAATAAACTCACATACATAAAAATAAATTGTTGTATCTACATACCTAAGTTTAATCATATAGCAATTTTTCAATCAAAATGTTTCCAATTTGAATTCAGGGTACTTTGGTATTATCCAGGTGACCATGAATAATAGCCAAATATAACCCTATAATGTTTATATACAATATCCCTAGAGATAAACTTATATTTTGTGCAAAAATCTTAACTAATTTTTATTAAAAATAATTATTATATTAATAAAATTTTAATCTACAATTTAAGAAAAAACCAGAATAATATACATTTACCCACCCATTAAGCTTTCTTTCTTTCAGTTTCCTTGGTGAACAAATTTTACTTGGCAATAGGGTCAATAGGATAATACATAAATACCAAACCCAGTAACTTCAGCCAAATGACAAGTAAAAATAGAATTAAACAATTCAACGCATTCTTTTAATCGGTAGTTTAGCGGATCCATGACTTTCCATGACTTTTACTCATTTTACTTAAAAAATCAAGACTTTCCATACAAAATTAACATTGTCTATATCCATAATTTTCCATGACTTTCCAGATGCGCGGAAACCATGAATATATAAACAGGATACAGCACAGTAATAATACATACGCACTGCGTTATGCAATATCAACTTAATTTGTTAATCATATAACCAAACAAGATACAACATTCTCATTACACCAGAAAAAAATTTCAAGTTTTCTCGCTTATGATGTCGAAACACCACTAAGATATTCTTAAACAAAAATTGTCCTCACTGGTCAAATTTCAAGTGTAAAATAAAAATCGAAAAATATACATTTCTAAAAATTTAGCGGCACAAAAAACTGTGCCGCGGCACAGTGAATCACTGGGTTAGAACATTAATTTACCAAAAAATATGTGGGTTTCTAGAGATGCAACGGTTTATCCGTCAACAAACTGCATCCGGCATATCCTTCTATACCGGATAAGTGGCGGTAGACATTACAATTATTGGCAATACATCCGGTCAAAATATACACCGAGAAATAAGTCAAATATTAAAAAAATGCAAAGTGTAAGGTATCCGTCTACGGAAAGTCATTTTTTGACAAATCAATAATTTTTTTTTAATTTCTCTATTATAAAATTTCAACTTTTACACTTCTAAATCTGTTTTTGTTTTGTCTCTACAGCATTTTAAAGAAAAGTTACACCTGTTTAAACATCAATGACAGATGTCAAAACAAAAAGGACATAGCGATGTCGGATCCGGAAGTTGTGAATTTAAAACCTTTTAAAGAGCATTTTTTGGACAAAACTTTTTAAATTTTCATTAAGATTAGTTTAAACATTTTTCTAGTATTTTTAATAATTAGCAACTTGGCAATTAGAAAGTTTTGAAGCAAGAAAGTGTGGAGAATTTGAAACATGTATTTTAATAATTAAAGTTGCTTTCATAAACTTCAAATGTGTTTTTCTCAGAAGTATTTTTAATGAAGTGTTGAAACTTAAAATGTGATTTCTCCAAAAGTTCTTAAAATATTTTGTTGAAAATTATTATGAATGCTTTTTATAGTATTTTCTAGTGAATAAACTAAAAGCTTTAAATTTGGATAATTTTTAATGATGTTACACTCGTAGTTAATTATAAAGGTAATGAAAATTCTTTAAAAACTGAATGTGTATGATTTTGAAGGACCAAAATTTTTTACCAAATGTAAATTAAGCAAAGATTTTAGTTGATTCACTAGTACAGTGTTTAAGAAATGTGTTGCATCAAAAAATATTGAAATAATTTAATTTATTAAAAAATTAGACCTTTTGAAAAAACCCGGTTTTTTTTTACTAAATTTTCTTTATTAGAAATTTTATAAAATTTTCTCCAGGAATAAATTTTTTAAGTGTAATTCTCTATGATAACACAAAAAATAAATCTAAAAATGTAAAATTCTTAATTAGTTTCTACGTTTAAAGGAAAAAGTTCGCCGAACGTAGACGGATACCGTAAACAATATATTATATGAAAATAAGTATTTTGGAGCATTATGTAATAAAAAAGCTTAATGGAAAAAATTTGGTTTATACATTTCATCACAAAAAATCATAAATCATTCTTTTTTTCAGTCTCAACTGCAAAATTGAGAACACAAAAGACAAAACTTACTTTTTTCGAGGATAGAATAACAAAGACTACTAAAAAAATGTGGGAATATGTTTTTGAAAATTTTCATATAAAAACATAAGAACCGTTAAAGAAGGTAAAGGACTATTAAAAATGATTTTATTCAGATTTGATTTTTGAATAAAATCATTTTTAATAGTCCTTTTCTAATTAAATAATATTAAATTGAGATATTGAGTACTGAAACTTAAATAAAAATTTTGAAATAAATTACAGTACAAATAGTTGACTAATTATCCCCTATATAATAATAGCCTAAGTTATCTGTACGTCTGTCCACGAATTTATGAAGCTGTTGGACCTGGAATGGATAAAGGCAGGCATCCATATTGGATTCTTGGTGAGTTAGGGTTAGCAAAATTCAAAGCGATTTCAAAAACATTCAAAATTCACCCCTTTCCCCCTTTTCGATCGTTTAATACCAGTATTTCAAGCCCTATTTTCCCTCGTTAAGAGCAGGCGATGATTAAATTCTTCAATTTATCGCATTATAAGTAGATGAAAATAACATTTATTTTTAGCATATGACGTCATTCCTTTAACCATCTCATTTAAACATTTCTTATTTTAATTACTTAAATATCGTTTGCATTATTTTCATGTATTTTATCTAAATTTAGATATTACGTCAATAATTTTCTTTTCTATGTGGCTTAAATAATAGATTAGGTACATATGCGATAATTTTAAATTGAATCATCGATTGTTTTTTGTTGCAATGAAAATTTCATCACCGGTATTGACAAAAAATGGTACCTACCTTCAGGTTATAGTGGAAATGATAGTTTCATTTCTTTACTTCCATTAATTATTGTGGAAAAAAAATTGGGAAGTATTTCAACGTAGCTAAGAAAACTTTGAATTATTTTTCTAAATAAATTCAACTTAATTCTAAATTGCATTCACAGTATCAAAAGAGTTTAGAGGAGTATGAAGATAAACAAATAATTGAGCGTGTATCAGATAATCCCCAGCCAAAAAAAACAAATCATTTTTTTCTGGAAAATTAAAAATTTTACGAATCCCGTAATATGACGGGCTACATGCTAGTAAAGAAATATTAAGAATCGTTATATGTTTGTATGTATGTATGTATGCATATGTGTGTATGCATATGTATAAATAGGTAAAAAAATTTCTTGCATTATGACATCATTCCTTTAAACATCTCATTTACCCATTTCTTATTTTATAATATTTAAATATCGTCCGCATTATTTTCATAAGTTTCATCACTCAATTTAGATATTACATAAATAATTTTCTTTTATATTTGCCTTAAATAATAGATTAGGTACATATGTGATCATTTTAAATTTAATCGTCGATTATTTTTTGTTGCAATGAAAATTTTATCACCGGTATTAACAACAAATTCTTTTCATGAAAGTCTAGGAGTCTATTTCACGGACTAATAAATATCTAGCGTTTAAGTTATATATCTTTGAAAATTAAGAAGTTTCTGAGTTTGTGTGTTTGTTTTTTATACATAACCACACGGTTTGCCATCGATTCTCTCAATTTTGGACATCATTCATATATATCGGAAAATAATCACTGTGAATATTAAAACCTCTGCTGTCCATCCTATCGCGTAATATGAGAAGATAAATTAAAGTTGGCAACTAACATGCGGCCAGTAAAGATAAATTATTGAGCGTGTACCAGATAATTCACAGCCAAAAAACAAACCATTTTTTTTACCTGCCTATAGGGTACTGTACAATTCTAAAAAATTAAAAATTTTACTAATCCCGTCATATGACAGGCTATATGCTAGTAGTACAAATAGTTGACTAATTATAAAATATAAAATGTGAGAAAAATACTACAATTTGGTTGCAAAAATAAAGTATACAAAGCTGATTTATATAAAATAAATTAAAATAGAAAGTGCGAAATTATTGACATCTGGGGGGATATCCGGTCGAGACTCTGGCCAGATATCCGGTATCCGTTATCCGGCCAAACTGACATCCGTTGTATCCTTAGTTCAAACCCCGGATAAACTGTCTTTTCTAAGGGAATAAGGTTTCTATCTATGGGGTACTTCCACAATAAAGTAATCAGAAAATACCTACGATTTTGTATAAAGAGAATTCTAATAATATATTACTATGTTCCAAAAAATATATTAGTATAGAGTTTGTACAGAATTCCCAAATTTCCCCGGATTCGGGAACCATATAACTTGTTTCCAAATTACTGTTTAGAAATATTTTTGACTAACGCAAAGAGCACAACCGGCTAGCAAGTTCGCAAAACCTACCAAGTTCGTCCGAGGCGATCCAAGAAACCCTTCTGGTGATATGACGTGGTATTCCTACAGTCAGGTTAGGTTAGGTTACCAGAAACGTAGAACTGGTTACATTTGTTTTGCTTCTTATTAGGTTGGGGAAAAAGAAATCCATTATTTTTTCAGTAGATGACTGTAGTGATCGATATCTCGTAAAGCATCAATCAAACAATTTCAAATTTATGCTCGTTGTCAAGGTGACATTTCACACTAAAAATTTTTTTTACTGTTTTTTGTTTGGTCCATTCAGTTGTGAGTTACAGGGTGTTAAAAATGGAAGTCAACAAAGAGAAAATTCGGTACATTTTACAGTTTTTCTTTGATAAAGGCGAAAATGCAAGCCAGGCGGCTGAAATTGTGAATGGTGTTTATGGTGCCGATACTGTAACAGGTAATTAAGTGCAATTTTGGTTTCGTCGATTGCGTTCAGGCATTTTTGATGTTAAAGATGCACCTCGCACAGGCAGGCCCGTCGTCGAAAATGACGATAAAATCACAGAAATAATCGAAGTTGACCGGCATGTTAGTAGTCGTAGCATCGCCCAGGAGCTAAAGATCGACCATAAAACAGTTTTAAACCATTTGCGCAAAATTGGATTCAAAAAGAAGCTCGATGTTTGGATGCCACACCAATTAACACCAAAAAACATGATGAATCGTCTGCGAAGCCTTGGCCAAACGGAATGAAATCGACCCATTTCTTAAACGGATGGTGACTGGGGATGAGAAATGGGTCAAATACGACAATATTGTCTGAAAACGATCTTGGTCAAAGCGCGGTGAAGGAGCTCAAACGGTGGCCAAACCAGGACTAACGGCCAGGAAGGTTCTACTGTGTATTTGGTGGGACTGGAAGGAAATCATTTATTTTGAGTTGCTTCCGTATGGCCAAACACTAAATTCAGATCTCTACTGTCAACAACTGGACCGTTTGAAGCTTGCGATTGACCAGAAACGGCCAGAATTGACCAACAGAAGAGGTGTTGTGTTCCATCAGGACAACACCAGGCCACACACGTCTGTAGTGACTCGCCAGAAACTCAGGGAGCTTGGTTGGGAAATTTTAATGCTTCCACTATATAGTCCGGACCTGGCACCAAGCGATTACCACCATTTTCTCCAATTGCAAAACTTCTGAAGTGATAAGAAATTGGTATCAAGAGATGATTGTGAAAGTCGATTACTAGAGTTTTTCTCCAATAAGAACCAGGACTTGTATGGGAGAGACATTATAAAGCTACCTTTAAAATGTCAACAAATTATAGAGCAAAATGGTGTATATTTGATCCAAATCGGGCAATCCGAAACATGTTAAATAAAGTCCTTAATTTCACGCAAAAATAATGGATTTCTTTTTCCCCAACCTAATATTATCCTCTAACTTTTTAAATTTTTAGTTTTACTATTATGGCGCTTAATCTTCTTGAAAATTATGACTATAACTGAAAATAATGGAAAAATTCAATTTTTGATTCATGTATTCCAAATTTTTATATTTTATGGCATATATTTATTATAATTTATACATTACTACTGTATCGGGTTGTATCGGTTTTACCATGTTTAAACCAGCGGTTTTAATCGTCCTGGTCAATATCCATTTTCACCATTTTTGACCACTGAAATTCACTTTTCAATATATTTAATACTAATCGAATAGTTATACCAAAATTATGGTGATTTCAGTTAAAATGATTATAAATTAATAACAATTTTAAGTGTAAAATGTCATGTTATTCGTTTTAATTTTAAAATTTATGCTTTTAACTATAACTTATGTTTTTAACTTCAACTCATGTTTTATGTTTTTAACTGTAACTCATATTTTGTTTTTTAAAAAAATGTTTTACATATTTTTTATGCAAGCCGTTTTATATGTAATTTATGTTGAATTCAAAAAAACGGTTACAAGTAACAAGTTTTGTAGTTGTCTCTAAATTTAAACGATTTCGTAATTTATTTTGAATTACTCCAATCTTTGAAAATAACCTTTCTATACGTGAAGAGCTGGTTAGCAACTGATGAAGAGCAACGTATATTTTTAACTTCAACTCATGTTTTATGAATTTAACTGTAACTCATATTTTATGTTTTTTACTGCAACTGGATTACATTTTACAATAGCATGTGCATAGTTCATTTTTAAAATTCAAACATTCATATTATACTGTATAAGCATGTTAAATCTCATGAACTTGTTAGTGTAATATTTTGTTTTACAGCACTACTATTTTTATTGCTTATTAAAAGTCACTTCTAATCACAAAAGATATTATATATTACAATTAAGACCATTTAAAACTATTTTTAACAATTCTGACCAGTTTTTGGACGGTTAAAACCATTTTTGTCCAGTTTCCTGGTCAAAACCAGTTTTGACCAGTCAAAATTACAACCCTGGTTAACTTCTTGTTTTATTATTCTAAATTTCGATTTCACATACATCACTCAAAGTCTTCATTAGATACCAACATATTAACTTCTTATTTCAGCTGGTATTTATTAAATTAATGTATGACTTTCATTTGAAATTTCTATAAATCTTATCAAAATGACACTCTAAAATCTATAAATTCTACATGCATAAATTTTCATAATTAACCCTTCAAAATTCGTATATGCTTATCTTTATGAAATTCTCCTGTAACTAATAGTATGTACAAAATATACATATCCGAAATGTAAAGAAGTACTGGTTGAAATTTAATGAAAAAAAAAAGTGATTTCACGCCAAGATGGTAACCTGACGTTAAAGTTAATTTAGCCAATCAGAAGGTTTAATTTCATTTCCTTGGGCAAATTATGTATCTATTGTGGACTTGCAAACGGCTTGCAAACCGTGGTCTGAAAATCCCTATCTTACTTTATTGTAGTGAACAAACTTAGTGAGGATTCTTTGTGTCGAATTTCCCTCGAAGAGGATGGTTGGTTGGCAGGGAGCATAACTTTCTATTTTTTTTTGTAACACGAGGGCAATGAGACTAGGACCTACTGCTTAAAGCCGATTCCGAACGGCTACGAGCCTCCAATGCCAAGGTGGGGCTCGAACCCACGAACTCCGATTCCGAAGGTCAGTGCCCTAACCATTCGAACATCGTTCGGCCACTCTGAAAGTTTTGGTTTGGAGTGCTACGGTCTACTTTTTTGCAACACGAAGGTCAATGAGATCAAGACCTACTGTTTAAAGTCCATTCCTCAGGTCTAAGAACACCCATGCCACGATGGGATTCGAACCCACGAACTCCGGTACTGAAGATCAGCGCCTTAACTGTTCGGTGAGTCAGCTGGTGAGAGAAGGAGGTACTTAGAATCAAGTGTGCAGATTTTTTGGGCGGCCGATGAAATAACTAGCATTATATTACGCTTCGGCAATTCCACAGAAACGGATATGACACATTGAACGACTTTTTATAATTTTTTCTATAAAGAATATAATATTTCAAATACATACATTATTTTGTAAAGGAATTATAAAGACTTAAGGAAGAATTTTGCAAAAAATAAAAAATTTCCGTTTCTTCTTTACATGTAAAAAAATGTTAAATATGCTTTTACGGGTTATAGTTTTTTGACATGTAGAGAAGAAACGGAAATTATTTTTTGCAAAATACTTCCTAAGCTGTTATAATTGCTTCACAATATATATATATATATATATATATATATATATATATATATATATATATATATATATATATATATATATATATATATGTGTGGAGAAGTAAAGAACAACTCAACCCTTCTGAAACTACAACAGAGAAACAAACTTTTTTGTTTACTTTTGATAGACGTGAGTCAGACGGCAACGTGTGCAGACGGCACTTTTCGCTGACAGCTTTTAACCGCCAAGGCAGGCGCTGATGTTGTGTCAGACGGGCACTGATGTCCAGTTTTATTTTAATTCTCCCTAGACACTAATATTGTATATAATGTTTAAATAGCTTAATTAAATAAGTTCATTTTAGTTAAGACTTTGAATCTTTTCAACCGCGGGAATAAATCTCCCATATATATATATATATATATATAGATATATATATATATATATTTGAAATATTACATTCTTTATAAAAAAAAG
>CM063500.1:108548583-108558693 GCA_032207245.1 Pardosa pseudoannulata | reverse complement strand
AAAGATTGGCAGGATTGTCAGATCTCTTAATTAGCGCGTACGGCGTATTTTTTGTTTTGTATTTAAAATATATCATTTCCGTACCATTGTTTTGCACTGCGAATGAATTCATTTTCTCGACATATCGAAAGATATTTAGATGCAACTGAAATCGATAATTAAAAATATATTGATTATCAAAACTCAGTCTTTGTCGAACGATCGAATGGTTATGCTGGCTCGGAACGGAGTTCGTGTTTGAATCATTTGTCATTTTCGAAGCCGTTCGGAATCGGTTTAAGCAGTAGGTCCCGGTCTCATTAGTCGTGTTGCAAAAAAGTATACCGTAGCACTAAAACCAAACTAAACCAAAATAGTCTTTAGTAATTACGGCATGGCAAAGGTTGCATTTGAACAGGCGCATCAGTTTTAGGGGATCCCAACCAGGAGGAAAATGGGGCCCAAAAGAGGACGATAATTTTAAATAAAAAAAGGTTACAAAAACTTTTCCTATTAAAAAATCCAATATGTTTAAAAATTATTTTATGAATTTTTTTATTTTAAAATGCTTCTAGAGACTAAACATGTTATAGATTCTTACAAAATGGTTCTAAAAAAATAACATCTATTATGCCTTATATGATTCCCAGTATTCGTTTAAAATTTTAAATTTTCTAAATTTATTAAAACTAAATTTATGTTTAGAAATTTGCCAATTTTTTTTAAAATTTCAAAATTAAATAAAAATAACTCAGTAAACTATTCAGTTTAATCAGCAAAATAATGCCCCCAGTGTTCAAAATTTTAAGAGAAAAATAGAAAAAAAATTAAATTAATATGCTCATTTTAAGCGTTTAACAAAATATTTTGTGAGTTCATTTTAAATATATGATATATTATATATATATATAATATATATATTTATATATATATATATATATTATAATGCAACACATTAAGTAAAAAATAAAAAAAAAAATTAAAATTAATATGCTAGAACATTTTAAGATAACAAAATATTTATCATGTTTAATATATGATATATAATATATATATATATATATATATATATATAAATATATATATATATATAGAAATAAATATATATACACTTTATATAAATATATATAATATATATATATATACATACAATATTTATAATAGATATACTTTTTATATATACACATGTATGTGTTATTTTATATAAAATATATTTATAATATGTGTATGTATGTATATTATATATGTATGTATTATAGTATGTGTATGTATATAAATATTTCTGTATGTATGTTTATATATGTATATATACGTCTTTGTGTATATATATATATTTTATATATGTATATATATATGTATTTATATATATATATATATATATAAATATGTTTGTGTGTAATATATATGTATATATGTACTATATGAATATATATAGCATTTTATGTATTTTTCCACATTTGTTACAAAGGACCATTACGGATTCTTTATATCTTGCTTTTTTTTTTTTGTAAAAGAATAAAAGTTGAGGTTACAATAATTTAAGCATTTGTAATAGATAGAGTAAACTATCAGCGACTGCAATGGCATATTTGTATTGTAGTCCTTGAGTACGGAAATAAAATATTTTCCATACATGTTACAGGATTTTTTTAACTGATTGAAATTTGCGTATATGTTTTACTGAAGTGTTGATAATTTTCAAACATGAAAATTTAAAACATTTCTTCGCAATAGAAACTGAATCACAAGAGGTTAACATTACCGATTTACAGAGACATTACTAAAAATTAGTAAATATTTTAATGACTTTTAAAAAGCTAGAGAAGAATTAATTTACTACTATAAAAGGTAATTTTTAGTAGTATTATGCTTTTACGAGAATAATAATCCTCTATAAAATAATACTAAGTTATCTTTCTGTCAAATTTATGGAGACCTTGAATGATAGAGGCATCCATATTGATTCTTGATAGTTTGGGTTAATACGTTCGAAATACCTCTCACATTTTTTTTCTAGCATTTAATGCCATTTTTTCAAACCCTATTTTTCAGTATAAGAGCAGGCGAATTTATGAATTTTCACATAATAAATAGGTAAAAGAACATTTTTTCTCTCATTACGACGTCATTCCTTTAATCATCTCATTTAATTATTTTTTAAATCATTTAAATATCCCCTGCATTATTTTCATATGTTTTATCACTGAACTTAGATAATTACGTAAATAACTTCCTTTTATGTTTGGCTTAAATAATAGATTAGGTACATATGTGATAATTTTAAATTTAATCATCGATTATTTTTGTTCAATGAAAAATTTATCATGTATTAACAACAAATTGTATCTAACTCCACTATAAAAAATGATAGTTTCATTTCTTTACTTCCATTAATTACTGGGGCAAATAATTGGGAAGAACTTAACGATAATTTCGATGATTTCGATTATAATAAATAGGTAAAAATAACATTTATTTGACGTCATTCTTTAACCATCTCATTTAATAATTTCTTACTTTAATATCGTCTGCATTTTTTTTTATGCGTTTTATCACTGAACTTAGATATTACGTAAATAATTTTCTTGTATATTTGGCTTAAATAACAGATTAAGACGTATGGGATAATTTAAATTGAAATTGTCGATTATATGTTGCAAAAAAATTTTATTACAGGTATTGACAGCAAATTCTATCTATCTCCATCTAGTAATAAGGCAATTTTCCTTCCTTTAATCATTTTACTCTGGAAAAAATTGCAAAGAACTTCAATTCTTTATGATGATAAAATATTTTTTATTTTCAGTTTATTACTAGATAAAAAAAAACAAGTCTGTTCATACTCTTCAAGCAGATTCTTAGTTTTAACTGAAATTAACGTTAAATCTGTTTTTTTTTTTTTTTTTTTTCAGCAAGGGTTCCTTTATGTGAATTTTGTAAAACAGGATTTTGCTACAGAATACACAATGTTAAATAGTACTAAGTTCCATTTTAGAGAAAATCATTAAAAAAAAAGCTATAGGTATACATAAACATATACATATTTATAAAATTAACATTACATTTATTCAAGAATTCAATCTATATAATAATAGCTAAGTTATCTGTATGTCTTGAAATTTATGAAGCGGTTTACCAATGGATAGAGACATCCATACTGGATTCTTGATGAGTTAGGGATAGCAAGTTCGAAATTTTTTTCTAGCATTTAATACTATTATTTCATACCCTATTTTCCCCGGATAAGAGCAGGCGATTCAATTTATCAATTGTCACATAATAAATAGGTAAAATAACATTTTTCTAGCATTATGACGTCATTCCATAACCATCTCATTTATTCATTTGTTATTTTAATTATTAAATATCGTCTGCATTTTTTTTTCATACGTTTTATCACTGAACTTAGATAAACGTAAAAATTCTTTATATTTGGATTTATAATAGATTAGGTACGTATGTGATAATTTTAAATTGATTCATCGATATTATTATTGCAACGATAATTTATCAGTATTGACAATAAATTTTATCTACCGCCAGGGTGTAGTAGAAATGATATATTTATTCCTTTACTTCCACTGACTGTGGCGCCGAACGATCGCCGATTGGTTAACTGGCTTTACCGGAGTTCTTTCGAATCCCACTGTGGTATGATATCGTAGCCGTTCGGAATTTTAAACTGTAGGTCCCGGTCTCATTAAAGTGTTGCAAAAAAGTAGACCGTAGCACTCCAAACCAATATGACTGTGGCAAAAAATTTGGAACAACTTAACGATAATTTCGACGTAGCTAAGAAAACTTTAAATTATGTTTCTAAATGAATTCAACTTGATTCTAAACTGCATTCACAGTATCGGGAGACTTTAGAGGGTTATGAAGATAAACAAATTATTGATTGTGTTCCAGATAATTCTGAGCCAAAAAACAAACCATTTTTTTTGTCTGCCTTATAAGGTACTTTACAACTCTGGAAAATTAAAAATTTTACTGATCCCGTCATATGACGGGCTATAATATTAGTAGAATGATGCAAAATTTTTATCTCTTGCAAGACGTAGAATTTTCAAAGTTGGCGTGTTGGCAGGTATGCATTAATCATTGTAATTTGACGGAGTTGTGGCCCAGTTGAGTGATTTCTCGGACCTTGAAAACTTCAATCCAAGCTCACCTCTAAGCAAGAAGTAAGACGTATCGAAGTGGAAATGTTTGTAGCCTCCGATAAACCGGTGGCGGAAAGGAATATGTGACATCACCTAACTTGATTTCTATTGGTTAGTGCGATAATGACGTTAGTTCATCGTCTGGCTAAACCTAGAAATGCGAATTCAATCGTTCCCTCTGCATGTTCTATGCGTGTAGATTTGAAATTTGCAAAATGTTTCGAATGACGAGGCTTCGTTTTTTTAACCGTTGGTCTTGCCAAGTTCTTCGGGTGCGTTTGTATTTTGATTTATTGTTTTTTTAATCACTTTTGACTTAATTGACTGCTTATCCCGCGATTTCCAAGGGCAATTTAAATGTAGCAAAATTTGTTCATCGATTTGTTCATCGTTCCGCGATTTTCGCGGGCATGTATTTTTCTTCCTTTTTTAAGAACCACATTTCGCCTTTTCACAGTTTAACCAGTGGAATAAATTATATACAGTATTAGACATTTAATTAGGCAATAAGTAGAATTTTATAACTATAGTTATATTAGATAATAAAATTATAGGTATATGATGCTTATATAGTAATATTATTTATGTATGTATGTATGTATGTATAAATATATGTATATATATGTACGCATATATATATGTATAATATGTATATAAATATTTATATATTATGTATATATAAATATATATATATATATATATATATATATATATGTATGTATATATATTATATATGTATGTATGTATATGTATGTATGTATATATGTATGTATATATATATGTATATATATGTATTTATATGTATGTAAATATTTTTTATATGTATGTATGTATATAATATGTATATGTATGTATGAAATATATGTATTATAATATATATATATATGTATGTATATATATATATATGTATATATGTATGTATAAAATATATGTAAATATGTATGTATGTATATGTAAATATATGTATGTATGTATATGTATATATGTATGTATGTATATATAATGTATGTATGTATAAAATATATGTATGATTAAATATATATATGTATGTATATATATATATATATATGAAATGTATATATTATATGTATGTAAGTATATATATATATGTATGTATGTATAATAATATATATATATATTATATATATATATATGTATATATATGTATGTATATATATATAAAGTATATATATTTATATATATATATATATGTAAATATATATATATATATATATGTTTATATTTTGTATTTATATATTTATATATATGATGTATATATA
This sequence comes from Pardosa pseudoannulata, assembly GCA_032207245.1. Taxonomy (NCBI): domain Eukaryota; kingdom Metazoa; phylum Arthropoda; class Arachnida; order Araneae; family Lycosidae; genus Pardosa; species Pardosa pseudoannulata. The sequence goes on along the minus strand of CM063500.1, from coordinate 108,553,271 downwards.
AATAATATTGAAAAATAAATATATAATATAATATATATATAATATATATATATATATATATAGAATATAATATATATATATATAATATAAGATATATGTATGTATATATATATGTAATATAAATATAAATATATATAAATAATATATAGTAAAAATATATATGTATATATATAAATATAATAAAATAATATATATAATATATAATGTATATATATATATATAATATATATATATATATAGATAATATATAAATATATATATATATATATATATATATATATATATATATATATATATAAGAAATATTATAATGTATATATATATATATAGATATATATAATAGTATATATATATATAATATAATAATAATATATGTATATATATAATAAAAATAAAATATAAATAAAATAATAATAATTAAAATAATAAAATATAATAATATTAATAAAATAATATTATATAAATATATGTAAATACAGATATGTATAATATATATAATAAATATAAAAGAATATATAAATAATAAGAATACATATATAAAAATATATAATTATAATATAATATTATATGATATTATAATATATATATAAAAATATGAAAATAAGAAATATATATATATAATATATAAATGTTATAATATATATATAATAAATAATATATATATAAATATATATAAAATATATATAAAAATGATAAAAATATATATTATATAAAATATACATAAATATAATATATATAAAATATACATATATAGTATATTAATATATAAAAAATATAAATAATAAATATGTAAATATAATAAATATATATAATATAAATTATATAATATAATAAATATATATATATATAATAATATATATAAATATAAAAAAATACATATTAGAATATATACAGAATATAAAAAATATAGTATATATATATAATAAAAATAAATATAAATATATAAAATATATATAATATATATATATTATATAAATATAATATAATATAATAAGTAAAATAAATAAAAATATAAATATATAAAGATAATAAGAAAATAATATAATATAAAGTATATAAAAATATAAAAATATAAAAATATAATAAAGAAAAAAAAGAAATGAAAAAAAAAAAGCAATATAGAGTAAATTATTATATTGATTATTTAAATTCATAAAGTATTTAAAATCAGATATGTTTTAAATTAATTTAAAAAAGATATCTATTTTAAAAACAAAAGAAAATAGCTATAAAATAGACTAAAACAAATAAAATCTAATAAATATAAAATTTAAAAAAATTAATTCTAGAATTTAAATATCGAGAAACTTGTAAAATTTTTAATTACGATTTAGGTTCACTTATTATTTATTATTATTGTTATTTATTTATATTTATTTTATTTTATTATTTTTTTTTTTTTTGTAGTTAAAAAGTTTTCTCTTTTTGGCTATTTTCTATTTATTTTCATTTCCAATATTTTGGGTGTCGTATCATTCCGCTACTTTGCTCTCGTTTATTTTTTTACTTTGCGTAATGTTTTGTCATGTTTTATGTTTATAAAAATAAAAACTGAAAAAAATGCATAATAAAAATTTTAAAATTTTATAAAACTCAAAAATATATCTTTTTGTTAGTGTTGCCGCTTTTTGTTTATTTTTATTTACTGTACCAAATTGCAACTTTTTACTGTCCCTATTGTTATTATTGTATTACTTTTTTTTATTTTTTTCTGAGCTTCACGTTGTTGAATCCATGCATTGCTGTTAACCATACCGAATGGTCATTGTCAAGGTTCCAGTCTAATTATCCCCTAATTAGACAACGCGTTGGTTACGCATAATTTTATTATGAGAACGTCCTCAGCTCCTCGCTTCCTTGAGAGCTGGTGTGTATTAAATATTTGTTTGGATCCCTTTTTACCTAGAGGCCTGAATTGATGTTTTGATCTGCTTACGTTCGGAGTTTAAAGTGAAGACCTTATACTTCGCTAGGTACTCCGTTAAACCCAATTACCTTGACCTTGTAAAGTACCCTATGAGAGAGGTAAAAAATGGTTTGTTTTTTGGTTGAGAATTATCTGGTACACTAATTTGTTTATCTTTAATGGCCATTTGTTAGTTGCCAACTTTAATTTATCTTGTCACATTACGTGATAGGATGGACGGCAGAGGTTTTAATATTCACAGTGAGTATTTGGCGGTGTATATGAATGGTTCCAAAATTTAGCGTATCAATTGTGAACCGTGTTGTTATGTATGAAAAACAAACACTCTCTCTCTCTCTCTCTCTCTCTCTCTCTATATATATATATATATATATATATATATATATATTATATATATGTATATGTGTGTATGTATGTATATGTGTGTATGTATGTATATGTGTGTATGTATGTATATGTGTGTATGTATGCATAGGTGTGTATGTATTTATATGTGTGTATGTATGCATATGTGTGTATGTATATATATGTATGTATATATATATATATATATATATATATATATATATATATATACGTATATGTATATATGTATGTATATATATATGTATGTATATATATATATATATATATATATATATATATATATATATATATATATATATATATATATATATCCCCTATATAATAATAGCCTAAGGTGTCTGTCGGCAAATTTTTGAAGCGGTTGTACCTGGAACGGATACAGGCATCCATATTGAATTTTTTATGAGTTAAGGTTAGCAAAATTCAAAGCGAGTTCAAAATCTAAGCCATCCCTCTTTTTTAGCGTTTAATACTATTATTTCAAGCCTTATTCTCCCCCCGTTAAAAGCAGGCGATTAAATTTATCATTTTCGATGCCATTCATATATACCACCAAATAATCACTGTCCCGTTTGGGTTTCGAAATCAGAAGTGTGATACTGAAGAATGTTCTCAATGGCGTTAATTAATTGCTCAAAACAGACGCCCTTTTAATATAAAACACTTTTTATTATATTTACGTATGCGAGATCTTTAAATGCACAGAAAATGTGACATAGAAGAATTTATGGCGTAAATAATATTAACATATTAAAGCACAAAAGCAACTCAAGAGCCATTTTTCTCGCATACGAAAGAACAGCCATGTTTTCACTAAACAAAATCGTTCGTTGCCACTCGCAACTTACAGAGAAAAAATAAAATAAAAAAGATAATATGTGGGTAGAACATCAATTTTAACAGACGATTTGACATTCTCCCACCTAAGTTAACTTTTATCTTAAAATTTAACTTACAACTAACTACACAACAATAACAATAACATAATAGTAACAGTTCACAAGTCTAGTATTATAATAATAGCCTAAGTTATCTGTCCGTCTGTCCACGAATTTTTGAAGCGGTTGGACCTGGAATGGAAATAGGCTCCATATTGAATTCTTAATGAGTTAGGGTTAGCAAAATTTAAAGCGAGTAAAGTTTATTTTCTCCTTAACTATCGATCTGATTCTAAAATAAATTGGTATAAATAAGCTTCATATCACAGCAAAAATATTGAAATTCACTCCTTCCCCCTTTTCGAGAGTTTAATGCGATTATTTCAAGCCCCATTTTCCCCCGATTAAGAGCAGGCGATTAAATTTATCAATTTATTATAGAATAAATAGATGAAAAAAACATTTTTCTATCATTATGACGTCATTCCTTTAACCATCTCATTTAATCATTTCTTATTTTAAATTATTTAAATATCGTCTGCATTATTTTCACACGTTTTATCACTGAACTTATATATTACGTAATTAATTTTCTTTTATATTTCTCTTAAATAATAGATTAGGTACGTATGTGATAATTTAAAATTCAATCAACGATTATTTTTTGCTGCAAGATAATTCTCAGCCAAAAAAAAACCCATTTTTTTTTACCTGCCTCATAGGGTAGTTTACAATTCTGGAAAATTAAAAATTTTACTGATCCCGTCATATGACGGGCTATATGCTAGTATATATATATTAACCCCGAGCCGGGCAAGGTTGACTCATCTCTTCATCCCTTCAGTGGGGAGATGAACTGAGAACCAAGCGTGCTTGGGAACTAAACACTGGGGCTTCCGCGTAAGATTGACCACCTAACCGGAACATATGCTTCGCACCCCAGGGCCCTTGGTCCCTTAAACGTAGATTGGCCTTAGGCCCTGGCCCCCTAGGGGCTGTTGTTCCAAGGAATTTAGTATATTTATATATTATATATATATATATATATATATATATATATATATATGTGTGTGTGTGTGTGTGTGTGTGTGTGTTTGTCTATATATTTGTTTATATATTTCAATATAAAATACGAAAATTTGGTTAAAAAAATTAAATACTTTTCGATCTATTGATATTACATTGAATAAGTAAATTTATGTGCAAAACGCCCGCTCCCGGTAAAATTCCGCTGCGAAATGTACCCGCACACAATGTGTTAAAAGCCTGAACAAGAATATAACAATTTGCAATTAATTGAGGCAGGAGCGGTTTTTTTGTCAGTTTTGTGTTTTATCGTAAGATAAGCAATTAAAGTAAAATTATGATGTAACAAAAAGCAGGAACTCTTATGTTATTGTTGTACAGTAAACTGAAGGAGTTATTGAATGCAGGCTACCGAAATAGATCTTGGATGCACCTCACAAAGGTTAGAGACCCTTGTGCTTGATGCCTGCTACAAAGAGATTTTATATTAG
>CM063500.1:108451083-108538583 GCA_032207245.1 Pardosa pseudoannulata | reverse complement strand
CAGGCCCTGTGTACGAGTGAGGATTCTTTTTCTACTCATTTATGCTTCATAAAGTACACTTTACATCAAACCATTCCCCATAGATTCGTTTATGATGTGTGATGTTTTGAGTACATCCGTCCCCATAGATGAGTTACTATAAACAGGAAATGAGACTATCATTATTTTCGTCTTTTTTTTTTTTTTTAAGTTTTAGACCATTGGTACTCAACTGGGCGATAGCAGCCTCCCGGGGGGGGGGGCGGTGGAACGATACTAATGGGCAGTGAACATGTTTTGGCCGGTAGTGGGGCGATGTGTGCATGTTTTGACTTTCAAACATAATTTTAAAAATAGATAATAAATGTAATGAATTTATTTGGTAACTTACACATTTTTTATCTGTAATAAAACGAACGTACTCAACCAATAATTTTTATCCTCTGTGTTGTCATGTGTGAAATACAGTTGACATTCAGAAAAATATATTTAACCAACACTGTTTGAGTGCGTCTCAGTTACAAAATTTATTATGCAACTGTACTGAAGAAAATTACTTAAATATTTTGCCTTTTATAATTGAGTACTTCTCCATCCGTATGCTTTAAATTGTGGGATTTTTACAAAGGGAGCTTTGAACACATTTCGGCTCCATAGGGAGGCAGCAGCTTAAAAAAGGTTGAGAACAGCATATTTAGATAATGCAGAGATTTCCTCCCTAATAGTCTTTCTTGGAAAGGTTTTCGGATGTGTGCAAACTTTAATAGTGTATCGCTATCTTGTTGTATTTATTTTTAAATGAATACGCTTTTAAATCACATTTCATGTGAATCAGTTTTTATGCCGGGTGTTTTTTTAACTATTCCGTTAGCCATGTATAACCTTTCGATCAGGACGTGTGCTTAAAAATGACACGTTGGCACACGAACTGGGTGATTTTGACTTTAAATTTTAAGGTGATTACTCGTTAACACAATGGCTTACAGCGAGAAGTTGCGTAAAACTCTGTGAGGTTGCCCTTTCCTTTACCCAATCAAGAAAAAAATAACCGATTTTATTAATTAAACTAGTATATAGCCCAGAGGTGGGCAAAAGTCGGTCCGCTGGCCGGATCCGGCCCTTTTGCTTACTTTATCCGGCCCGTTGAAAAATCCTGCATGCAATTTTTTTAATCTCTTATATGCGATTTTGTTGAAATCAACAGTATTTGCATGCTTAGCGTACAACATATGTTTGTGAAAGAAATTTTTCGTTAAGGATTTACACGAAAAATAAATATCGATCACATATTACTGACGAAATTCTACACTCGGTATTAAGGATTGCTACAAGTGATTTGGATCCAAATTTTGAAGAAATAATATCAAAGGAACATTCCAGATTTCACGTTTCGCATTAACTAAAACTATTCTATTTTAACGTTTGATGTTTGTCTTTTCTTTTTATAATTCTATTTACTATTATATTTACAAAATGTAATATAAATATAAAAAGGTAATAACTATGGTCAAAATAAAATAATTTGTATCGTTAAAATATAAATAATTATCAAAATAAAATCTTTCATTAACTGATTTATTTAATGACCATAAATTTAATATAATGGATCATATTCCTTTAAAAATTAAGTGACATATTTTACTGGGCACCAATTGTTCGCATATGCACCTAAGTAAGACAATTTATTATTACTATTATCTTTTATTAACTGTCAAATTTCTCTGTCCAAATGCTTTAAAATGATACTTATAGTGTTTTTGTCAAAAAAAAAAAAAAAAAAAAAAAAAAAAAAAAAAAAAAATCGTAGGCAGGGAAAAGACTCCACCCAAAACATTCGCGCGTGCACAGCTTACGCGGTATAGTCCTCCGGCCCGGGAGACGTTTTGAAAATTTCATTTTGGCCAGCGCTTAAAAGTATTTGCCCACCCCTGATATAGCCCGTCATTTGACGGGAATAATAAAATTTTTAATTTTCCAGAAATGTAAAGTACCCTTTGAGACAGGTTTAAAAAAAAAAAGGTTTGTTTTTTGGCTGAGAATTATATGGTACACTCTCAATATGTTTTTATCGCTGCTGACCTCATGTTAGTTGCCAACTTTAATTTATTTTGTCATATTACGTGATAGGATGAACAGCAGAGGTTTTAATATTGACAGTGATTATTTGGCGATATATATGAATGATGTCCAAAATTTAGCTAGTCGATTGCAAACCGTGTGGTTATGTATAAAAATGGAGCAATTTGTCGCAACATCACGAACTACTATAATGCCCTTCCCATTCATTTTCATGTTTACAACAGCCAATAGAAAAACAATAAACTGCCCTTCTGTTTGAAACTAAAGCCAGAATTGTCATAATCTGAGAATTTGCCCTACTGCGTGAAATCGCCTTATTAAACACACAAACGAACAAACTTCTTAATTTTCAAAGCTATATAACCGCTAGATATTTATTAGTCCGTGAAATAGACTCCTTGACTTTTATGAAAATAATTTGTTGTTAATAATGGTAATAAAATTTTCATTACAACAAAAAATAATCGATGATTAAATTTAAAACTGTCACATATGTACCTAATCTACTATTTAAGCCAAATATAAAAGAAAATTATTTACGTAATATTTAAGTTCAGTGATAAAACGTATGAAAATAATGCAGATGATATTTAAATAATTTAAAATAAGAAATGATTAAATGAGAGGTATGACGTCATAATGCTAGAAAAAATGATATTTTTACCTATTTATTTTGTGATAAATTTAATCGTCTGCTCTTAACCGGGGAAATTAGGACTTGAAATAATGGCACTAAACGATCAATAAGTGGGAAGAGGTGGATTTCGAACTCGCTTTGAATTTCGCTAACTCTAACTCATCAAGAGTCCAATATGGATGCCTCTATCCATTCCAGGTCCAACCGCTTCATAAATTCGAGGACAGACGGGTAGATAAATTAGGCTATTACTATATAGAGGATATGGAAAATAATGTTGTGTGTTTTGTTAGGTTCGCCTCACCCCCCTTTCCCGCCTTATAAACGCTTAGACCAGGGTTGGTATTATGAATGAATTTGTATTAGTTATACTATTCTTTTTAATTACTGTTATTATATTCCCTTTTATAATCCCATTTTGTAGCGGGTACAATTATTCCCTCTTCCTTTTTTTATGATAGGTGGCGCTAGTAAGCCATCGAGTGTGTGTTCTAATATAGTGTCAGTGGTCTATGAGAGTGTGTTTTGTGCTCTTTGTTGTTTTGTGTTCTGTGTTGTGGAACTTTGAAAGGAAATAAAAATGGTTCCTAAAAAAATGACTAAATTAATTCAAAACGCCTTTTGAAATTAGAGTCTCGTCCTTCTACAATTTACATTTTGGCCATTATCAAATGGCCGAAATGTTTGATATATATGCATCGTGCGTATGTATAAGTAGGTTTCGTTTTTAATTTTTTTATCTGTTTTCCAAAATTATCCCGAAAGAAATAACCCAAAGAAAATTAATAATCGTTTCGGGCCGCAATCATTTCTGTACCTTGAAATAATCGTTCGCAATCGGAAAGAACAATAAAATGCATTTATAAATATTTGCTTTATAGTCTCTTTTCTTTTGCTGTCTTTAAAAATAATATAAAAAGAAAACTACTGTTCCCTTCCCAATTGTTTTCGTCTTGGAATTTTTTTTTCTCTCGTTTGGTTATGCGTCATTCGTAACCAACATAGTTCCAAACCAGTTCGGAAGATTCGATAATGCCCACTTCTCCATTATGTTTTGTGCTTATATAAAAGTCTGTAATTTTCTACTTCTATTAATTTTGAGTTACGAAAGATAATTTATTAATGTAGTTTTTATTAATAATGATTGCTTGTTGATGCCAATAAGGCGTGCAAAATGCTGTTATCATGTTCTTTGAATGCTATTTCATCCTACTAGTAATCTAGTTAATACAGATTGGGAGGGGGGTATAAAATTTATTTGGAATAAAAGTGCCACACAGCAAATTATACACAAAAGAAAGCAGACGCGATTTAGCATCCCACTTCCTTCTATCCCATTATTACTTTTGTTCTGCATACATATAAATTTTCGTATATTTTTTAAGAAAATTTACAATTAAAGAAAGGAAGGTAATCTTATTTCATTATTCATAATATTTTATTTCAGTATACAAAATGCAATTAAAAAGAAAAAATTGGAAAAATTCTTTAAAAGAAAATGAAAATGTAGAATTTCGACGAAACATAAAATAGTAACTTCTATAATATTTAATACCCTTTACAGTACCCCAAATTTTTAAAATGTATTTTTATAGAATTCTAAAACTTAGTTTATTAAAGCTTAAAATAGTTCCTAGTTTTTATGATGTTTTGGTAAAATTCTTTTCAATATCTCAATATTTAAACTCTTATAAATAAGTTCTTAAATGTTCATTTAAGTAACTAATTTCACTTTTAGTGGTTCAATTAGCATCCGTATAATCTCTTTTTGTGGGAAATTGTCATACTTTTTTTTTTTTTTTTTTTTACCTTTTTAATCAGTTACTGTTCACACTCTATTTGAACATTAGTATGTGCTTGGTGTATTTTGTACACCACCAAATAGCAAATAAAAATGAGTTAAAGAGGAGTAAATATTTAATAAAAGATTTAATAATTAAAACTTTTTATAAAAACTAATAAAATATTTTGCATAAAAGCAAAATACAAAAGATAACATATCGCACAAATATTTTAACCATTGACTAAAATATTTCACCGTTTATGAGTAGCCTATTGTTGTACTCATGAAAGCAATTACTGTACAGTGAAACCTCTCTGAGTGACCCCCCCCCCCGTTCCAAGAATATTTGGCTGCTCTGAAGGGTTTTATTATAAGATAATTGCTATAATGCATAATATAAACAAGTCTGACATATATTCCTTATTTAAAATGAAATTGAACACTTATCTAAAGAGAAAATACTACTTTATTTCATGTTCTTTTTTTAAAAAAAGTCTACAATTTGTATGTTTTAAGTTTTTACTTTTCTGTATAACATTTTTTAAGTTAATTTTTTCTTTAAAAGCAGAAAATTGAAGTCTTCGTATTCCTTCAAAATAAAACTTTTTTCTTTAATGACTTCACTGATTTGCGTTCTTCTGCAGTTAGATAATTCAACTCACTTTCTTGCCGATTTGCCATTCTCATATTCAAGCAGAACTTCAATGCACTTCTTGAGATTTAGGAAAACACGTTTCGACATAGTTGCAACTCAGATCACTGACAAACTAATGAAATGAAACTGCTGTGGGTGACATTTTTGCTGACAGATTCAATTCTTCCTTTAGTGTACCTATTGGAATTCCAAACAAAGGCCCTAGGATACATGCAACGCCTGATTGTTCAGTTCCTTCCTCAGTTTCTGTGGGGGATGCAATACTGATTCCCTATCTGAAGGGTGTGGGGAGAATACTAAAGAGATAACAGATTTAATGTTTCTAAGAAAGGGGGAGACCACAGGCTTCATAAATTATTCCTGGGTCTTATATCCGACCATAAAACTGACCTTAAATTTTTCTGCTCAAAATTAAAGCACGGAGTGAGTAGAATTTCCCAAAAACTGAAATGGGCAATCCCACTAGGTGGCCGTTTAGAGGCGATCAGTTGGCCGCTGGTACAGGTTATTTTACCATTAGATCTATGAGTCGAAAAATCCATGCCATCGAAAATTGACTGCTTAGAAGGGTGGCCGTTATACAGTGGTGGTCGCTCGGAGAAGTTTCACTGTAATTGCATGTTCTTCATATGAATGATGTAATTGTTGTCATCCTATTTTTCTCATAGTTAAAGCACATTTTCCATATTTTTTTATTTACCAGACATAATGTCTTCACTGTCAGGTGTAGCTGCTCTTTCAATGATTTTTTAGAGCTCAGGTTCATCAAATTTGGTCTGTACCATAATAGGTCAAAGCTCATCTGTGATACAAAGATATAAAATTTTCATAGATGCACAATCCTTACATGTGTATTATTGTATTTTAAAAATAAATCTAGAACTACTCTCTCAATCTTAAAATGTCATAAAATTTATTTTCTACAAACAAAATAATCTATTTTTCTTCAGTGGCATCGCAGCCCTTGATGGGCTTTAGCCTTCTCCAGAATACAATACCATCAGCCCTGGTGTAGAATGGCCATGTACTTTCTTCTATTGACTTTGCAACTATTAGTTTTGACAGAGTTGCTAGTCCTGTGCCAAAACACCAGTCTGGTGGGTCAGCTTCTACATTTATAAATGCTCAGAGAAAGAGGTACCCAGCTATTATACCCCTGCACATTGGGAGTTATCTTCTACAATATGCAATGACTATGTTGGGACTATTCTGCTCTGGTCTCCACATAGCAAGGCTGATTATCTCACGGGCACTTGGGGCACGAAAATTTAGTCGAGTGCTTGAAACATTTATTAAGTGGGTAAAAATTGCAAACATATGCTGCCATAGTTAAGTTTTAATAAATTATTGTACGAGATAATTGTGTTTGTCATGAACTCTGTTGTTTCCTATTTACTTTAATTTTACTGTTATTTATCCGATAATTAATTCCCTCAACAAACCTGGTGCTCTTTTTATCCTATGGGTTATTGCATATTTATAAGACAGATTATTAGCAACGTACCACTATAAACCGTTAAATCATCTCATCAATTTAAATTATTTTTAATTCTTTTATTATTTATTTTCTGCACCACAGAGCTTGTGAGTGTGACAAGGTAAAAATAAAAAAAAAGTGGGTCACTCTAGGTCTTTAAAAGTCCTTAATTTTTAGCATAGCTAAACAGAGATAATAATGATTACGTAAAATGAAAATTTGGTGTTTTTGATTTTGAATATTACTTTAATGCTAACTTCTTAAATCTGTTTGCTAATTCAATGTTATAATTTTTATATGATTGTAATTATGATAATTTGTCGCTATAAATTTGTATGAGGGTGGAGGGCACAAAAATTGGATTGTGCCCTGGGCAGAAAAGTATCTTAGTCAGGCCCTGCTTGTAACTGTTAGTTTTTACAAGACAGAGTTGCTAGTCCTGTGGTAAACCCCCAGTCTGGTGGGTCAGCCTCCATATTTATAAACTCTCAGAGAAAGGGGTGCCCAGCTATACCCCTGGACACTGGGAGTTGTCTTCTACAATATGCATAGGCTATGTTGGGACTATTCTACTCTGGTCTCTGCATAGGATAATAATCTATGAGGCTATCATAATATTATTACATAACTATGCACAAAGTTCACTGTTTGATGCATTACAGTTCTTCAGCATTAACCAATGTTGCTGCAACTAAACTGATGATATGTGTAATAGAATTGTCACTGTTAGGCTAGAGGCACATAGCATGGTGAGAGACATTCGATCGTTTCAAACTAGAGTTAGATTCTGTGTACTATAGATAATATATTAAACAGTAAATAAGTAACTGTTATTCCTGATATTGGGACTATTATAGATCAAATATCTATATGAAAGCTTACTTGTTACCTAGTGTTCTTATTTTACCCTTTCATTTTTGCAGGAGTGTGTATTTAGAAGTTTGATGAAAGATGGAGTGCATTTTGTTAACTGATGGCATCATCTCTTACTCATATGACTCGCCACTATTTTGGTGGTTATCTAATGGCATGTATAATGTACATGGTGAGTATTAAATTTCTCAAAAGATTTATACACGTGTGATGTGTTATTGAAAAAGATCTGCAGTAATTATTCACAATGTAAAATAATTGGATTTTGTAACAATTATTTTGTTACTATGAATTTCTAAATTTTTTTCTATTTTATTTACATGAAATTTTCATTGCTTGGTAGATTGGATCAAATTTTATTCTTTAGGTTGTTAAAATAGGTCTTAAAAAATGGTAAATACAAATATTTGAGGTGATAAGGCATTGTGTACAAGATATTTTTAGTCACATTGTTTCACTTTTAGTCACTTTTCCCACATAACTTGTCACTTTCTTTAACTTTTTTTAAAAGGCCTTTGACCACTTGTATGCCTGAAATCTTAGTCAATGGGAAGAAAAATAAATTTGAATAGAATCATTAAATATGAATGTGTTTTTAATTTTTCAGACTCAAGTCACTAATTAGAGGTTTTTTTCTCCTCGTAAGATTGGTCTTTCTAAATTATTAATGACATTTATATAAAATGGATTTTTATATTTGTTGTACTTGATTTCGTCTGTATTTCCAATTTGAATATATGTATTATGTGTATTTGATTAGTAAAATTATTTTCAGACTCAAGACAGTAATTAGAGGTTTATTCTCCTCGTAAGATTGGTCTTTCTAAGTAATTAATGACATTTATATAAAATGGATTTTTATATTTGATATACTTGATTTCGTCTGTATTTCCAATTTGAATATATGTATTATGTGTATTTGATCAGTAAAATTATTTTCAGACTCAAGAGGTTTTTTTCTCCTCGTAAAATTGATCTTTCTAAATAATTAATGACATTTATATACATGGTTTCCGCGCACCTGGAAAGTCAGGGAAAGTCATGGAAAATCATGGATTAATTTTTTCATGGAAAGTCTTGATTTTTCAAGTAAAATGAGTAAAAGTCATGGATCCACTAAACTACTGATTAAATAAAAATGCATTGAATTCTATTTTTACTTGTCATTTGGCTGAAGTTACTGAGTTTGGTATTTATGTATTATCTTATTGACCAAATTGCCAAGTAAAATTTGTTCGCCAAGGAAACTCAAATCAAGAAAGCTTAATGGGTGGGTAAATGTATATTATTCTGGTTTTTTCTTAAATTGTAGATTAAAATTTTATTAATATAATAATAATTATTTTTTAATAAAAATTAGTTAAGATTTTTGCACAAAATATAAGTTTATCTCTAGAGATATTGTATATAAACATTATAGGGTTATATTTGGCTATTATTCATGGTCACCTGGATAATACCAAAGTACTCTGAATTCAAATTGGAAACATTTTGATTGAAAAATTGCTTTATGATTAAACTTAGGTATGTAGATACAACAATTTATTTTTATGTATGTGAGTTTATTAACACTAATAAAGTAAGTTTATAGTTTTTTTATGATAAAATTCCTGTAATTTCTCTAAAAGCATATATTTTATTTGTATGTACATCAGAAGTTTTATTCATATATACTTTAACGAAAGCTTTTTAAAGTCATGGAAAATGATCCGCTAAATCATGGAAAGTTATGAAAAGCCATGGATTTGAAAAATTTTATTTTGGCAGATACCCTGTATATAAAATGTACTTTTATATTTGTTGTGCTTGATTTCGTCTGTATTTCTAATTTGAATATATGTATTATGTGTATTTGATCAGTAAAATTATTTTCAGTCTCAAGTCAGTAATTAGAGGTTTTTTCTCCTCATGAGATTGGTCTTTCTAAATAATTAATGACATTTATTTAAAATGGACTTTTATATTTGTTGTACTTGATTTTGTCTGTATTTCTAATTTGAATATAATATGTATTATGTGTATTTGTTCAGTAAAATTGGTAAACTGAAGCTTTGAACTGTTATGAGTTTTATTAAACTTACTAACTTAACATTTAGGACAATAATAGACAAAAAAACTCTTCATCAAGTTCAGTGTGGCTGTCATGCTCATTTTGTAAATTCATTTGTGATATTATTGTAATAACTGCATCAGATTTTGAAATAATACTTATTGAAAAAACTGCTGTGGAATTAAAATTATTACAAATGAAATATACTTTTCTAGTGTTTTTACAAGTATGCTTGCCAAGCATTATGCTATAGTAGTATAAATCATTAAGATATTTTTTCATGAATTTTCTCTTATTTATTTACTTATTTATTTATACATATTTCTTTTGATAGATTTTGCCTATAAAACTACTGTGACATCTAAAGAAGATGCCTTGGTTATTTTTGTGCCTGCACAAGTCTATAAACTAATAGCACTGTGGAAAAGCAGCTTTATTGGTATAATATACATATTCCTCAGTTTTACCAATTTTAAATGTTTGTGTTAAGTTTTTTATTCAAAGAAATTATTTGGTATATTTATAATGCATAAAAAAGTATGAACTTGTTAAATTCATGTAGCATTGCAGACTTCCTTCCATATATTTTATCTTTATATTAATCATGTTTATTGTTTTCTTTTAAATTCTTGTATTTACTAGCATATAGTCCGTCATATGACGGGATCAGTAAAATTTTTAATTTTCCAGAATTGCTAGAAAAATATTGTTATTTTTACCCATTTATTATGTGATAAATTGATAAATTTAACTGCTTGCTCTTAAAATGGGGCTTGATATAATGGCATTAAATGCTCGAAAAGGGGACGGGGTGGATTTAGAACGTTTTAAAGAGGACAGTATTTTTTGCTGTGATACGAAGCTTATTCATACCAATTTACTTCAGAATCGGATCTATAGTTTAGGAAAAGATAAACTTTACTCGCTTTGAATTTTGTGTTGAAATATATAATCGCACTCATACTTGACGACTTGGCCGATTATTGTTGTATATAAGTAATAGCTTTCTTTGACGTACGAGGTTTTCTTTAGTTGATCCTTTTGTGTTTTGATTGGCTGTGTTTAATTAGTTTTTGCCTGTAATTTGATTGGCTGGACGCCGGATCTTAAAACTATAAAAGCCCAATGTACCTCATATTTCTTGATTATTTTGGTGTTTTCAATAAAAGGTGTTTCTGATCTGTGGCTTTTCATTATGCTTCAACATTTTGCAAACCCTAACTCATCAAGAATCCAATATGGATGCTCTATCCATTCCAGGTCCAAAAGCTTCATAACTTCAAGGACAGATAACTTAGACTATTTTTACATTACGAGAAGAAAGTTTAAGGATACACAACATGAAATGTTTATGTGGCCAGGGACATCCGTAAAGCAATACGTGAATTTAATAAAATAAAAATAATAAAACAACTTTGGGAATAAGAATTTAAAAGAAAAAGCAGAAAATATTAAATTTATTAGACATTAAAAAAAATTGGCTGCGTCGGGGATAGAACCATCAACGTGAGAAGTACGACGATCAAGTGGGCAGACATTCTACCAACCGTATAACGCCTGCACATTGTGAGCTAACTAATTAGAATATATGAAGGTTTAAGAAGAAACAGTCTAGAAATTTAAATATTATTCTCCGCCTTTGCCATCCTATCAAGAATGAATTTGTATAGAATAAGAGGAAGGATAAGACTTGAAATAATAGCATTAAACAGTCAAAAAGGGGGGATGGTTGGATTTCGAACTCGCTTTCAATTTTGCTAACCCTAACTCATGAAAAATCCAATATGAATGTCTCTATCCATTCCAGGTACAACCGCTTCTAAAATTCGTGGACAGACAACTTAGGCTATTATTACATAGGGGATTCTTATATGTAGTTTTCTAAGGCTTATTTACTACAAGCCATACATAAAGACCTTTCTTTGTGTAAAAAATTGTTTAAATGTAATATCATTATGAGTATTTTCAAAAATATTTAAGTTCCATTCTTAGATTAATTTTGATGGATGTTTATCTTAATGTGATAAAAATTTTTTATGATTTAAATTTTTGAATTGTCTTATTTTAACAATTAAATGTTATATTTATATCTTTATTTTTTCATTCACAAATAATGCAAACAAATTATTTTTATTTGTATAGTACTTACTAATTTGATCAATAGATTTCGGTAAGAAGTGTTCTTTCTATATACTTTATAGAAAATAGTTTATGTAGAAAATGTGACATAACTTTAAAAGTAGGTATAATTATCATGCCATAGCTAAATAGAACTTTGAACCATAGCTATTTTTTTATTTATTATACATATCTTGTTGGGTTTTTTTTTTAAATTCATTACTGAATGTAGCTTTGTGATTATTAACATTTACATTATTTTGAAGAATGTTTCGTATATTATGAAATGTTTTACATATAAAAGTCTAAATGCATGTAATAATGTCTGGCGACACTATTTATTACTATTAATTTTTTTATTAGTAATTTCTACTATTTTACATTATATCTGTAATTAGTTTAAGAGTAAATGTGTCAAAGAAATCAATTTTACTGAAGAAAATTAAAGTACAGGTGATTATGCTCTGCAAAGTATATTTATTAGAATTTTCAAATCATTATTTTTATGAGTAATAAAGTCATTTTTATTCCTTGAAACATATCAGTATTATTCTTTTGTTTCGATATACCAGATGGCTTTTAACTATCCTGTTGGCAGCTAAGCTTTTTAAAAGTTATAAAATCTTTGCTTATCCAAGATGCAAACCTATAAAGTCTAGTTTAAAAATTTACTAATAACCAATCAGATATACAGCATTTCATATACAATGTTAGCAAAAATCACCGAATTTAGTCTCGCCCCCAAAAATCCTGTTCACATTTTTTTCAAATAGGCCATTTGAAAAAGCTTATTTTCTGAAAAAATGGTTATATTCAATATTTGCATTCATAACTTTTATTTTAGAGGCTGTATGATTATTGTTATGAAATAAATATTAACAAATCATATTGGAATGATTTTGCACTTTTAGCTAAGTTTTTTATACACGTTTTAACTAAGTTGTAGCTAAGTTTTTTATATAAGATAAATGTTTTATACATTTAGGATATTTTTTAATATTGAGTCATATATTTTGACAGAAAATAAAACAAGCTGAGTTTTTAAATTCAAACTTCATTTTCCTCTGAACAGGAGATTAAATTTATTCATAAGCTAACAATTATGCATACAGACACATAAGTCGCAGATTTCACACATACATAACTAAGATGAATGTACCACATCACTACTGTTGAGGTATATATTGATTTCTACTTCTTTATTGTATATCTCTATATTGTGTTTTTTTCTGCTGGCTTATTTCTGTAATAAAATTGTAAAGCTGTCTAAAAGTATTTCACATTTTCCCTCTTAGTTGCCTTCTAGATTAAAAAATTGTGAAATATTGTCGAAATTCTGATATTTTAAATATATATTAGCATATTAATTTAGTTAATCTAAATAAACAAACTGATATTTTATATATTTAAATTCAGCATGGCACAGAAATTAGCCTTGTAGATGCACTGTGATTGATTAAAAGAAAATTTATTTTAAATCGATGCTAAATAAACGGCCTCATCGCAGCATCCCTTAGGGGGCAAGGGCCTATGGTGCCAATATTCGTTTCCAAGACCAAGGGCCTTGGGGGGTGTAGCATATGTTATGGTCAGGTTGTCAAATTTTTTGAACCCCCAGTGTTAAGTTTCCAAGCATGCTTGATCCTCAGTTTTTCTACCCACAGAAGGGATGAAAGGCCATGTCAACCTTGCCCACTCTGGGGATTGAACCTTGGGCCTGTGTTGTGGGAGCATGAATCACTACTCCAATGTCACTGGGCTTCATGCTAAATAAAAGTTTAGTGTAAAAATATCCACTTCCCACAGATGTCAAAACTAACTAATCATTTCGTTGCATATTATTATTTTTGTTTTACTTAAAAACTTGCTTACTTGCTAAAGCCAGATATTATTTCCTTTCAGTCACATCTGTGACATTATACTTTTTATAAACTATTATACTTTTTATATTATAATACATTTTTACACTTTAATTATGCATACAAATTTTTTTAATTTCAAATAAGAATGATGTATGTATTGATTAATCATAGTTAATATGTGGGATAAATATGACAGTTTTTTAATAACATGAAAGGAATTACAGCAGTCGTACAGTCTTGTCTACAATACTAGTGATACAAGCCATTAAACATTTAATTTTACATTAGATTTAAGTCTGTGATTTTATTGAAAAATAATATGTCAAAACAGTTGTATGAAAGCATATTTAAGGTTTTAATTTAATTGTAATATTTTTTCATTTACTTTGTACAGCATAAAGCTCAGTAAAATTCTATGGCAGATTGAAAATGCTTTGTGTTTTTTTTTTTTTTTTTTTTTTTTTTTAAATTTTAAATTGGTTCTTTTCTACAAGGTAAAAATACTTATCAATTTGTAGTAGAAGCCTGTAAATTCTTTTTCAGATTTTGTCTTATTATAAAAAAGATTTCTAAAAAAACTTTTTTCATGCTTATTAATAATTATCATTTAAAATATTTATTTTGAATATTAATATTTTCTTATACAAAATAGCATAAACCTGTATTTATTTAAAAATTAAACATTATTAATTTTATAATTATTTTATATGACTGGTATGACTTAATCCTGCCATTTAATTTAATTTAAGAAGCATTTGATTTTTTTAAAATGCTCTATAACTCTTTCTTATATCTTTTCAGAAAGCTGCAAAAGAGTTGAATAAAAATATTCTAGTGGAAGTTTCTTTTCCAAGGATCTCATAAAATTTTGTGATATCTGACACCAGAACTTGTGAGTATGAAGACACTAAAGTATTTTTTAAACCCTTTGTACCACTGTGTTGCAGATCTGCAACATACCCTAAAATTGTTGTCATCTATAACGTGAGCTTTAAAAGATAGTGTAACACACCCTCTTTCTAGGTGCGCTATGTTAGAGTGGGGCCTGCCCGCCTACTTTACTGGGGCAGGTATATTCATACACTGACGTCGGGATGTATAACCAAAATTAAGGCACATCGGGATTAGATGGACAACACACATTTATTTACAACATTTTAAAACAAAATTAAAGAAAATCAAATATCATAGTGAGTCTCAGAGCCAGTCTTAGCCAGATTTTTAGAACCGAGTGTCGTCTTTCCTCACATCAGCACAGAGAGATGTTTCTCGGCCGCCAGCTCTATCTCGACTCCCCCACTTGCTGAACTCTAACTGCCCTCTTCAGATCTCTCCCTTCTTCGGGGAGGGGGGTGTCTGGAAACGTGAGCCCTACCGAAGAGAGCACATCCTACTTCTCCGAGGCCCTGCAAAAACAAACCATTACCCCGAAACATCCTTATCAAGCCCCTTTTTGCCGGCTGGCTTCTTACTTCTCCAAAGAAACGCTGAGTGGAAAAGGTCAATGGAGCTGTTTTTCTGATATCATCTAGATCACACAAAGTCATGGGTGCAAATTCCTTACAGATAGTTTTATCGATTGTTGTTATCCTGCAACACTACACAATTTGCATGTAGAATCCACAGGGCTGAGACTTAATCTTTAGGCACCAATGGCAAGGGAGGAGTTTTAGGGGACGGTCCCTCCCCAAAATTCCAAAATTCTAAAAGACCATTTCATGGAAAGAAAACTGACCATGTATGTGGGTGTGTCATTTGCCTAGTTGTGCATACACAACAGTGTTTTGAAAAAGAGACCACTTTGGGCATAAATGTCTTGAGGGGTGTGTCTTCCACGCCTTTACCACTAGCCCATGATGATTATATAACAGAACTCTGTTAAGTTTTATGAATCCGTTGGCAACGAGAATGACTATGTGCCGAACTCTCATAAAATTTCAGGGAGGCGGTTGGCAACAAAGAAGTGGAGAGAGCGGTCTGCAATGAGCGGAGGGATTTTTTCGTTTTTGTGAAATGTATTTGTAAAAGTGCTGTGTATAATAAATGTCTGGGTGCTGTGTAAAATCAGT
This sequence comes from Pardosa pseudoannulata, assembly GCA_032207245.1. Taxonomy (NCBI): domain Eukaryota; kingdom Metazoa; phylum Arthropoda; class Arachnida; order Araneae; family Lycosidae; genus Pardosa; species Pardosa pseudoannulata. The sequence continues at coordinate 108,523,001 of CM063500.1, read as the reverse complement.
TGCATGACTTCTACGTTACCACTTGGATCACATGGATTTGAATCTTTACTGGGGCTGAAGGTTTTTATCTACCCCCTCATATCTCCATCCTCTAGGGTCATTCGTCCCAAGATCATTTTCCATAATCTATTGTATAGTATCTTTCTGTCTGGGGTGCCCCATGGTGAGTATTTTGAGACAGATTCCATCTTCTAAAATAGCTGTAATTTATTATGCAAGACTAGATTTTGGTGTATAGCTAAATGAGAAATTTAAACAAATAAACATAAAAAACAGTTTTTAATGTTAAGTTTACTCTTAAATTCATTATGGAAATACTTCATTACTCATTCTAAGCTTTAAATTTGTTCATTATATCATTTTTTTATTATTTTGTTATTCTAAAGCAACATAGTACTGTGGAACTCAAGGGGTATACATACATAAGAAAACATGTTGTTTTACTGAAGTATCATTCACAAAGAACAGTCTTTCCCCTTAGTCCCCCTCCGAAAATAGTTTCTAGCTACGGTCTTGACCCATGGCAAAGTACTGGCTTGTGTCCATGCCACCAAATATATAAACATGTAAGGAAAATATATAAACATGTTTTCTCTCTGTCTAATATATTCACAATGTGCTCAAAACTCATAAAAAACTAACTATATACTTACCTATTACATAAAAAGGAAGAATATTTACTGCATTACTGTCCTGGATTTAGCATCTGTGAATAAATCGTAAGTCATTTACAGCATATATAAAATCACTTGTATAAAAAATTTAACAACTTTTTTAAAATATAAACTCTAGTTTTATTGCTTTATGAAAATGCAGTACATTTAAAATTATATAAAGTTGATTCAAATCTTCACCCAGACACATAACATTTTACCGCCTGAAAATAATTACTTGTTTGGAAATAAAATAAGTAGTAATTAATTTTCATAGATGCCTTTCAGTTTTTATTTTATTTTTAATGAAATAGAATATCATAGTTGAGAATATGTAATGTGTACCTGGTTGGTTGTGTATGATTATAATAGTTTGTATGATTGTATAAATCTGTGGTCATGAAAGAGATCAATTCGATTTTGTTTGTAGTTCTTTTTTCAATTGTTTCAAATTGTTTGTAGTTCTTTTTCAATGCAAAGTATGTATTCTCTAGTCCATTTTGTCTCAGCAAGGAACATGGGTATGATTTTATTACATTCAGCCTAAAATGTTAACACATAATTGTCGTTGGAAGCAGGCTCACAAAGATTCACAATGCACTTACTAAACTTAATTATACATTCTCTAGTTTCAGCAGATGAATATCTTCTGAATCTTCTTTATAGACTTTCCAAATTTTAGAAAATCTATTCTGGTCTGCAAAACTGTAAATTTCCACCCATACTTCTTTAATTCTAATTTATCATCTTGTAATCCTATGTTTTATCTAAAATTGTGGAAGTTAATTTTCATCTTTTCGTTATTCATATGAGAGACAAATATGTCCTTGTTTGGATCCCATTACCATCATAGAGCACCATTTTAACAAAATATGTGTGTGGAGTATTGCCCCCTTGCAATTGATGTGCCCATGGAAAATTGCTCTTTAGCCACATCCTAGTTCCAGCCTTGAGAATCTGTACCGAATGGCAATACTGTTTAATATATGTATAAAAACTTCATTCATCATTTTATTAGTTGCATATGATTATTACTGAAATATACTCTGAATTTATTAAATTTTTATAAAAAAGTTCAGTAGCCAAAAGCATATTTCTTAAAATAGTAATGCTAAATTCTTTATATAAAAATAATTTTGAGACAAAATAATCTACGATATTTTTAAAAAGCTTTTTTTTTTTCAGTAAATTTTTATTTTTGTTTTAAATTTTTTGCAAGTTTAAAAGAATGGTATTTTAACATTTCATTAAATATTTTCAAATTTGGGACTGTTTAGATATAAAGAATTACCCCTTTCTATCCTTACTGTAATAATGACTGTTATTCAGCATTCACCTAATCAACAGTATATTTATTATCTCATTTTGGGATCACCATAGAAGGTAACAATCATTAATCCATATGAAAACACAGCACAAATAAACATATTTTATTTTTCAGTACATAGCCACTCCACTGTGTCATGCTAATCACTTTGCAATGCAGAGAGTATTTTTGTAAATGCTCCTAGAACTGTTTTATAATGTATTTCTACTGACTGATTTTGATATGAATTCAGTCCATGGCCTAACTTTATAGCAATATGTATACCTGTCAACTTTCATGGATTTTCTAGTTTTTTTGTTTAATTTTTCTGACTTATGAATGGACTGAGAATTTGAGTTTTGAATAATTAAGGGAAAAAGATCTCTCTCTCTGTGTATATATATATATATATATATATATATATATATATATATACATACACACACAGTTTACTCCACTTAATGGGATCAGTTTGGAACACAGTGATTTTGATAACAATAAACGATATGCAAAATTAAATACATTTACCCTTCCCTTTTAATTCACACGTACTAAATTTCAAAACATAATGAAAAACACACCTTATATTTATATATTGTATATTAATCTTTAAAAAATATGAATTGTACACATGATTAAAAAAATTGATCAATTGTTGACTGTGTACAGTTTTTTCTAAGAAGCTCATTGATAAATTGTTTGTAATCATAATCAACCTGTTATAACAATTTAAAATTTCGGTCTTTTGTTTTAATGTTAAATCATTTTCGCTTTCTGGCTTCCACATCGACAACCTGCATGTAAGCGAGCAAGGCATAAAATGTGAATACACTCCTTCTCAGTTCCAATAATAATGTGTTGCCTTCTGCTTATCTGACAATCATTGACCACCGGCAGGGTGTGCATGTTTCTGAAAAATTCCAGGAACGTGTAATACTCCACTCCTTTGTTCATTCTCCATTACCCTGGGTTAAAGAGGAGAATTCTTGGAAATTCAAACAACAGCGAAAGAAAAGAAGAGAATGGGTTCCTTCTGAATATTCTGTGAATATTCCCTTGCCAGTTAAAATGAGGTTCAAAAACTGATCCGATTAACCAATGTAACGATCATATAAAGCAATAACTTTAGCATACAAATGAATAAAGAAAATTGGGACTAAGTGATTTTAGTAACAATAAGCAATTGATAATATTAATTGCAATCACATGAAGCGGAGTTCACTGTATATATATATATATATATATATATATATATATATATATATATATATATATATATATATATATATGTGTGTGTGTTTAAGCATATTATGTATGAACCTGTAGGAACTTCCTATAAATAAATAGTGATATCATTGAATTAATGTTTATATCAGTTCTATCAGTATGTTTTTTTTTTAATTTAAAATAATGTAAAAAGTAAATTTCTTTTTAAAAAATTGAAGATTAGTAAAGCATAGTTTGATAATTTTAACATATTTTATTGGTTGTGTTAACTAGATATTAAGCTACAAATTTAGGTTAATTTTGTGTTTTTCCAAAGTCAAATTTAATTGAAAGTGCCACATGTGCCAGAGAACAACAAATGTTCTGTTCTTATAATGCTAAAAATCTGTTAAAGTACCAACTTGTCATAATGGAAAATAATAGTTTCTCATACAGGAAGAGATGGTGGACTATTTTCTGAGAACTTTTCCTATTTTGCACCAAGTGTGTTTTTCTTTTTTTCCCCCATATTATTTCTATTTAAAGAGTATATGCCTTTTATATTCCTGGGTGTTCTCAAAGGATGTTCAGTTTAGTTGAATTTGAAAATTTTAAAGTGTTCACCTTTCTAGTTGTTAACCCTCGTGTTGTTAAAAGTAGACCATATCACTCCAAAATCAAACCAAAAACCTTACTAGTTGATTTAGAACTGGAGGGTTTTAAGTTGTGAAAATATTTCCTAGATTTATTAAGTAATAGAAATTAAATCTTGTAGTTGGTGAGTTGATCAATTTTCATATATCCTTATTAGAATATGCCAAATATTATGATGGAAATTTTTTTAATTTTAAGTTTATAAGCTATATGGGTACAAAAAACTTACAAATGTTAATAACCAATTACTATATTGTTTTTATTTAGGAATACATTATCAATATATGTTGAAATACATAAAAATCATCTCTTACATTTTCTCTCTCTCTCTCTCTCCTTTCTCGCCAAGCAATAGCCAATTGGTTAGGGTGCTGTCCTTCGGTACTGGAGTTCATGGGTTCAAATCCACAGTGGCATGGATGTTCGTAGCCATTTGGAATTGGCTTTAAACTGTAGGTCCCTGTCTCATTAGCCCTCATGTTGCAAAAAGTAGACTGTAACACTCCAAACCAAACCTCGCTCTTTCCCCTTTACAGCATATATAAAATCACTTGTGTAAAATATTTAACAACTTTTTTAAAATATAAACTGTAGTTTTATTGCTTTATGAAAATGCAGTAAATTTAAAATTATATAAAATTGATTCAAATTTTCACCCAGACACATAATATTTTACCTCCTGAAAAGAATTACTTTTTGGAAATAAAATAAGTAGTAATAATTTTCATTGATGCATTTCAGTTTTAATTTTATTCGTAATGAAATAGAATGTCGGAGTTGAGATTTTGTAATGTGTACCTGGTTGTTTATGATTATAATAGTTTGTATGATTCTATAAATCTATGGTTATGAAAGAGATCAATTCTATTTTGCCCTAATAAAATGTTTTTAGATTCTCCTGTAAGCTGTCAGTAACTTTGATTTCTAAATTAAAGTTTTTAGATTCTCCTGTAAGCTGTCAGTAACTTTGATTTCTAAATTAAATCAAAACTGTAATTACTCTATATAGTAAACATGGGTTATTGGTACTGTCTGTAATAAATTGTTGTTTAATTTTACTGTAAGAAAAATAGCAGAAGTTTGAAAGTAATATTTATTCAGTGATAGCTAGATATGTTCTGATGCTGACAAACCATATAACATTGCCAAAACTAATACCTACATATTTACTCAGTTCAAACAGATATTTCTTGCTGGCAAAAAGTATCTACATAAAATAACTAAGAAAATGAAGAGAAACTTGTTTTCATCTAAAACATGATTAGTATCAATTTTTAAAAGAACCTTTATTCTGATTTCTCTTGTACTCTAAAATTTTTTTAAATTGTTGTTATAAAATTGTATAGCAAAATATGCAAAGGAATTAAGTCTTTAAATGTACATATTATTTCTTTTATATTTTTATTGCACTTTGAAAAGCAATAAATTTTAATTTAGATATTGCTGTTATATTGTTTATAAATTTAATTTAATACTTTACATTTATTCTGTTAACCTGATAGAACAGTGATACCATATCTCCTCTTTTAATATTGCTAATTAATAAATTGTCATATTGTGTTATACGCATAATATATTAATGGTGTTATCTTGTTTCAGATACAATGCCTGAGCTTAAAAGTGGTGTCAGTGCCGTATTTTCTTCATTAGTTCTAAGAGGCCCAAATACATATACTTTATCAGTGTGATTTAATAGTTATCTATAGTTACATATTCATCTTCCCATAAAAACAAAGAAAAAACAAAAACAAAAAATCAACCACCATGCAGAACGGTACTTATCCATGGATGGCTTCGTCTTCCCTTGGCCAAAAGGGTTGGCACCCTGGTTATCAAGCCAGTCTGACAGATCTATTTTTGAAGAAGAATCCTCTCCATTTCGGTACTGGTATTTCGCAGCTGGCTGCAGCATCTAGCTACATAGAGAAAATGTCCCCTTCCAACGAACAGATGCCGAAGTGCCCCCATCCTGATGCCAAGGACAAACCTTATCCATGTGACACCTGCCAGCAGTATTTATCAATCCTTAGGACAGATGGTGCCTCCAGTAGTTCCAGCAGACCATCAGTTAGTACTCCAGTCAGTATAGGATCTCCTCCAGAACGCAAAGCAATGGGCCTACCAGCTTTGCCCCCTCCCATAAATCATGCTGATCGACCTTCAAATGGTGCTGCTCCAGGTATGATCCCTGGACAACAACGCCCAAGACCTCCACCAAACAAACAGTTCCTTTGTCCTGTCTGTCATAAATTGTTCACTCAAAAAGGTAACCTAAAGACTCATATGATGATACACACTGGTGAGAAACCCTACTCGTGCCAAGTCTGTGGCAAGAGCTTCACACAGAAAGGTAATGTTGATACTCACATGAAAATCCATACTGGAGAAAAAGATTTTGCCTGTGAATCCTGTGGGAAACGGTTCACCCAGAAAGGCAACTTAAAAACCCATATTCGCAGTGTTCATACTAAAGAAAAGCCTTTTGCTTGTAGCGTCTGTGGTAAATGCTTTTCTCAAAAGGGAAACATGCAGACACACATGCGAACCCATAACAAAGATGATAGATTCCCATGCACTATGTGTGGAAAGACATTTTCTCAGAAGGGCAATCTCAAAACTCACATGCAGCGCCACACTGGACAATTGCCTTCCAAACGTAATTACAGTTCTCGGGTTGGCAATAATCCTAATAGTGTACGCCGCTTGCCACAAGCAAGTGCTCATTTACCCCCATTTAATTTTCATTCATCTTCTGTCCTCTCCCAAGGCATGCCATCCATTAGTTCTCCTATTACACCCAAAGCTCTGTTATCAAAAGTTGTTTCACATAATCAGCCCCCTGATATATCTCGGTCAGGCATCAACCTGACTTATCCCCAAGAGTCTCATGGTGAGTGTAAATCACCAATGACTTCTCCTATGCCTCTGGTAACATCTTCTGCTGGTTTATCCAATAACCAGTCTCAGTCTTATCATAATCCATCTCCCAGTCCTCATCCTTCTCATTTATCCAGTCCATCTCCTGTAGATGATTTGGGTATGGCTCACATTCTCCAGAACAAACCTTCGCAGCATAATTCTCACCCACCTACTCCAAATCATCAAAATGAAAACATGCCTCGCCCACATGTGCATTCCCCTTCCAATGCCAATGATCTTAGAATGAACAGTCCACCACCCAGTGCTGGTGGCAGCTCCCACCCTAGCACCTCGGAGTCAGAAAGTCGTCCTTTTTACTCTGCACCTCCCACCCCTGTACCAGGCCCTTTTACAACAGCATCACGCTGGTTATCTCATGAACGCACTCGTTACTATGACAACTTTCAACACCATTCCGGATTAAACCCTTATAATACAATATCTCAACATACAACTCCATTATCCCGGCTCTCTCTCTTAGCTTCTGGTTCAATGGCTCATCAGCACCTTAGTCAACATCAACAGGATAGTGAGAAACAAAGTCATGTACATGACTCTCAGTTTCATTCCATAGGCAATCCAGATTTCTCTCAACTTCTTGATTAATATTTTAACAGGCTTTCCCAAACATCACATTCATATGGATCAAAATTATAGGCCAGGCAGTTCATTTTTTGCTCCTTTCCTTCTCTCAATAAGGAATTGTTTGTGTTTCTTTTAAAAATAGACATGCCCTTTCTTTTGACATGCATTTGACTAATAATTTCTCTTTTTCCTAACCATTTTAATATTTTTTAAAAAGTTAAACACTTTTAGATTCAAATGCATACAGATTTATATGGAAGGTGATAATTTTAAAAATATCACTACTTCAAAAAACATTTTCTTTTCTTCTGTCTTTTGTACCATATTAATGTTAGTGTGTTTTTCTGCTGAATTACAATACCTTCTATAATTTTAGTATGGGGTTCATACTTATATATATAATATTTTTAACAAGCAACTTTGTTAAAATTATGATTAAATTCTGTATTACAAATTTTAATTAGGTTGGTTTAGATTTCAAGTTAAAGGGGAAAAAAGAAAGAAAGAAAAAATGATGCCTGGCTTTAAATTGTGGTTTGGGGAAATCTGTACTGAGCTAAGAATATGAAGTAGTTGTTTGGATGAAAAAAAAAATGTGTGATAAAGATATCTTAGCACCACCAGCCATGATTAATGGAACTGATGACATAATTTCTTTTTTTTAATACATGAAAATATTGTATGTTTTAAGAGCTTGTTTTATTTTCATCTGTAAATTTTTTCATAAAAAATTTATGTTGCTCTTTATTTTAAGAAAAAGTTTTTATGTATATATTTGATATTTTATGAAAAATATCATTCATGGACAAAAAGAAAGAATAACTATAAAGTGGTGATATTTCGCATTTTAGAAATTTTTTAGTGAAGCTAGTATTCTGCACTATTATATATGACTGACACATCTTTGTTTTGTAATCAAAAATTGTTATAGTTTTTAAAGCACTTCAGTCATTGAAGTGCCAGCTCAAATAATCTGCAGCCCTCTCAAGTTCTCTTGCGTCTCAAACTGAGGACCTACGAAAATGCTCTTTTCAAAGAAACAAAGACTTTTTTGAAATGTCTCTGTTAGTTTTATATAAGGTTAAATATCTGTGATATAAAATGTAGCTTTGTGAAGAATGGTATAAATTAGAAGAGATGTGTGTAAAATTAAGCAAAAATATTTAGTAATTTTAAAAATCTTTCTCAGCAAAAACAAGCAAATTTTTTTTTCTTTTAAAATGTGCGGCATCATTTAATTTTTAAAATAGTACATAGGCAAATGCTCAAGTATATAGTTAATTTTTTATTTTATCTTAACAGTATAGAAAAGAACAGATTAAATAAATTTGCATTAATCTGTGAGTGAAAGTAAAATTTGTGCCATTTCCAAATAATGCAGTTTTGGTTGGAAAATTACAAACTTGTTCTCATGCTTTATACATAGTCAGATTTATAAAAATGGGACTTTGTCCCAATGCAGTGGTTCTCAAAACATGCACCTTGACACTCTGGGAAATTGCATTTATTGACAAAAGTGCCATTAGTTAGACAATTTTTAAAATTTAATGTTTTATAAAGAGAAAATTAAGTAAAGACATAGGAATTTTTCACCTTGTTGCAATGATATGATTTTTTATGTCCAGTAAAACTAATTCCTCTTTAGACATAAAATCGTTGTTTGAGAAATACTTTCAGAAGATAATATAATATTGTTAAAGATCCATCTAATTCTTCTGATGCAGAAGATAATTTGAGTAGTTGAGAAGGGTTTAGTTAAAAACCGAATTCAGTAATTTGAAATTGTTAGTAGATACATATGCTGTCTAATTTTAATGTAAAACTCTAAATATTGTAAAGGAAATAAAGATAGCTTTCATTAATTTAATTATAAATTTGAAATGTATGAGAATGCAGGTTTATCTATCATTGACTTTTATGTTTATTAGAATTTATTTACAAGATTTATGTGTGCCCTAAAATATTTTTTATCTATTTTTACTTGACCTATACGAAAATTGACTGTTTTGCCAAAATTACTTGTTTGAATTTTATATAGGGTGCCTTGGGAAAGTATCTATTAAGAGCACTGACAATTGAAATAAAATGTTTGAGAATCACTATCTTAATATATTTCCAGATCTGTCAACTAATGAGAAGGGCTCTCTCTATTTCTCCTTTTTATATCAAATTGCGATATTACACCAAGTATAATTCATCTAAATATTTTTAGAAATGGAGAATTTAGGTCTGTGTTTAGTTGAGTCAAACTTTGTGATTTTTTAATGTAAACATTTTTATGGAAGATTTTATTTTTATATAAAACTACTAGGGATTTGATTTTATAATAATTGCACAGCATATGTTTTAATACTCTCACTAGTTAGTACAGGTTGAAATGAGTGCCTAGGATTTTTCTCTCTATAATGCCCTTCCAGTTATCAACAGGTCTTAAGCAATATTGTAAAGGAAAATAGTAAGCATGTGTTTGCATCCTTGAAACATGCTCAGAGGCAAACATCTGAAAAGTTTTTGTTGTAAAGAATTTTATTTTCATTTTCAATAATGAATTCTATTTATTATCAAGCAAAGTTTTTCTAAAGAATATTTGCTGTTTTTGCTGGAAAATATTTTCAAGGGTTAAAGATGCAATTTCGAAACATTTTGATTTGTGTTTTAAGTAATTCTTTGAATTTTGAAATTTCGAAGGTCCTTATGTGGAACTTGCTCTTGACCAAATTGACTTGTTAAGTTTTACTCTGAATGTTAACCATCCAGTGTTTTGCTGCTAAATGTTTTAGGTGCTTTTCCTTCAGGATATGGGATCACGATACTGCCAGTTTTACATGAGAACTTGTTTATCTTTTGATTACTCTACATTTGCTGTTAAGTTTTAGCATTAGTGTCACAAAATAGAAATACACATCTGGATATAAACTCTACGGTGCTCTCTAAAATCAACTATGGCCTATAACTTTATTTGATGTATTACAGTATATAGTGTGTGTACAGTTTCCTGCCTGGCACATGATATAATGAAGTTATGCTCAAATTAGTGTAATGTTGAAACATTTGTGGTTTGTTTCTAGTTTAAGGAAACATGCCTAACTCATATAATTGTTATCTATTCGTCTTGTAATATATACCAGTAACTCTGTTTTTGTGATCTACCAAGCTGCCAGCATGAACCTACTTGTATATCAATATAAATTTGTGTGCATTTGCCATCCTGTAATTGTAATAACTAAGGTGTTAAAAGAATGTTCCTTCACTTGAAGGTGTGTCTCAGGAAAATTGATTAAAAAAAAAATAAATAAAAGTTGCCTTGGGTGTGAACAAAGTGATTTTTGCTGTAAATCAAGTTATGGCAAATGCTAGTTATCTACTTATATGCATATTTAGGAAAGGTTTTTAAATCATACCCGAAGAAAAAACAAATTCTATGTAAAGGCTTTTACACAGACAGTGTTCTTCCACTTGTATGAAAAGTGAGTGTTGCTGGTTTTAGTTCCTGGCAAATTGGTTTGCCCCCATGTGGGCAAATTATGTTTTTAGGCAGATTTACTTGTTAGCAAAAATAAATGAGCTCTCAAGTCAGTTTCAGGTTCCTTTTTTTTCTAGTAAAGGTGTGGTATCATGAGTGTTTACCAGTCAGGATATTTTTCAGGTCTTGGCTGCATTTCTAAAATATGATTATAGTTGCCATAGGGATATTGGTTGGGGAGCTAGGAGTTACTTTCTTAATTGAAATTATTTTAGTGTATTTGCCATGTAACCATACCTATGATTGTGATATGATTATCTTTGTTGATTTACAGTGGAATCGAAGCTCTTTAGTTTTTATCCACTCGTGCTCTCTAATAATATAAAATGACCGAGATACATACAATATTTAATTTCTTGATGTAATAGTTATATGTAACTTGTTATATAGTAAAACTCTTGATGGTCTAGCTCTTATATACTAAATAATGCTTTGTGTGATACATTCATTTTAACTGCACCACTTATTGTTTCAGTAGTTACAACCGATTGATTTTATTTTTATAGATTAATTTACTCAAAATATGATTTCCTTATGGGAATTAGTAACTTTCACATAAAAGTTTTGTCATTAAAATGAATTTTATTAATCCAATCTCCCACTTTCTTTTTATACCTAATTCTGGTTTTTGTCCCCTTCCATTTACGAAATGCATTTTAAGTTTTTAAGAATTCTAACTAGGACTTGTAAAGCTTAATGGTTTAATGCAAATAATTTCTTGCACTTTGAGACAAGAGTTCTGGCAAAACTTTTTTCATTACTTTGCCTTTGATATTGCTGTGATAGCTATTGTGTATTACTGGAATGAATTTCTCATCTAAGAAAATATATTAAAATTTTAATTGCATTTATTTTATCATTATTATTGAATCATTTCTATAGTTGAACCCTTTGGTAGCTTAATGTTACTAATATTAACTGTGTGAAACTCATTCCAGTGTTATATAGTTTCTGTGCATTTTCTCTTACGAAAGGTTTACAGATTGAAAAAAAATCTAGAGAGAAAAATTTAGGTTGAACTTACTTCCCTTGAAAATTTTTGACTTGTCTTATAAAATGTAAAATCAAAACAAATCTTTTAATACATAATGTTAAGATGAACGCTGGCCGATTGGTTATAGCACTGATAGTTGGTACTGGAGTTCGTGGGTTCGAATCCCACTATGGTATGGATGTTCGTAGCCAATCGTAATCGGCTTTAAGCAGTAGGCCTCGGTCTCATTAGCCCTTGTGTGCAAAACAGTAGACTGTAGCGCTCCAAACCAAACCAATACATAATGTTGAAATTATGAAAATGAAAATTGATTTTTGGGATTAGAGAAATTTGATAGACTATCTTCTATTTTCTTAATTTCTTCTTTATAAGAGCAGAGAAGGATTAAAACTCAAGAGCGTCTGTAAATGATTTCATATATGGTATCAGAATTAAAATGACACCAAAATGCTTTATATTTATGTTTCCTATTTTATCAAAAATTGTTATGTTTTTAAACTTTAATTATAATTTCATGTAAAAATTCATATTTTGCTAGTTGACTAGTATCTCTTAGTTTAATATGTTTAAAAAAGCATACTTATTATAAAATGTGTTTTTAAATACTAATGCAGTAGTTTAAAAAATTTTTATGATTATTTTATTATAATTTCAATCAAAGCTATTCAAGTATCTATATTCACGAATACTATTCTAATTAATTTTTTCTTAGCGAATTTTCTATCAGTAAGTTACTTGATGTAAAAGAAAATGTATCCCTCCTAAAATCTATATGTTTCTTAAAGTAATTTTGTCAATCTGTCTATGATAGCTTTGTGATGTTTATTTATTCTAAGCAATATCCGTCATTCATCCCTTTTTTTTTTTCTAAGCAGTAAAATATTTTTTGTTAAATTCATACTTCATGCTTCATATATATAAAAAAGTGTTTCAGAATGATAAGAAAAGGTTTCAATTTTCACTACTAAAAATTTATATAGTGTTTTTGGCTAAATTCTTCATATTACTTGTCTTGTCTATCAGTCAGGTTTAAAGAAATCTTTTATATGATATGACAAATGGTGCCACCAGTATAAAAACTTCAATTGTATTATTTTTGTCACAATTTAATTCTGTAGGAAAATTCGCTAAGTCCTTTCTAGTAATCTACTAACAAGTCAATTGTTTTAAATGTCCATAAGTGAATTGCAGTTTTTTTTTTTTCTCTTTCCAATTTTTGCATGCTTTCCTTTTTATTCAGAGCTTTCTTTCTTTGAAAATTTTTATTCCAGTGTCTGTTATCTGACATTTGAAGATATAGTTTTTTACTTTTCTCGTAAATTATTGAGTATAAAGAATATATTTGTTGTCTTTGTGAACTCCATATATGATAAGATTGTGGAATTTCTGTCCCAGTGTGATTTGTGAATATTTGCTACTAAATGTGATGTGCTCACATGTTTTAAGTAATAACATATGTTTTGGTGATAAAGTTTGAATAAGATGACTGATGTTCTTCATGTTTTTCATGCTGTGATAATAGTAATGCAATAATGTAGAAAGACTAGTTTTAGTATAGATAGTGAAGAACTGTGCGTTTGAAAAAAAAAAAAAAGTTTATTATTGGATGCCTTTGCTGTAATTTTTGCAAAGATCTGACATGTTTGCACTATATCTTTTCTCTCAGATAACTTTAAAAAAAAATTATTTGTTGTGAACTAAATTTTTAAGGCATTCAGACTTTATTCTGTACTTTTAATAGATTTATTTTACGTTATGTTTTCTGATAATTGTTTATTTTATTGTAATATAATTATTTTCATATGCTTTAATGTCTCCTACTGTTGATTTATTTATCATTCTTGAACTATCAGAGAAAGCTGAAGGTCTTTGAAGGCAGAGTTGGGTTAGTTTTGATGCATGTCCTCTATTTGTGATAGATGATGATACTCTGATGTTATGTATTTTGATAACAATGTCAGTTATCATCGCTGAACTGTAACTGTTGCATAGTCGCTATATCTCTACACTGTAGAATAAGTCGAATCTAAAGGCTTGGTAGAAAAGTAAGGAGAGATTTATTGTTTAAATTCATGTTATATTAACATTAAGTCATAAAAAGGGCTGTTCCCCAAATAAATATTGTGACATTTATGATATTTGTGATTTGAAGTGGTAGGACTAAAATGAACCCAATTCTGTCTGTAGACTGTCTTGACTTACCTCTGAAATAATATATTCTCAGAACTATGTCTGAGTCTTTTATAAGACATGACTGTGATAGTGGAATCTTTCTTTTCCTCTCAATCTATTAAGTTATCAAAGAGATTACAGTGCAAACAAGGGTTTTGAAAGCCCAAACTTTATCATCATTGATGTTATTTCATATTTGAGACACAGAAGTCATTTCACAATCCAGATGTTATAAAAAGTTCACTGTTTGTGTGTGATTGGGTTGGTTTTTATTACCATTTTGCTTTAGATTTTAAAATGGAAGTTGTTTCTACAATTTGCCGGTGAGAATTATGGATGTTGACAAATGGAAAATTTATTCTTGTTAAGTTCTATATTTTAAAAACAAAAAATTTATAAATTTTTCTTCGTTTATGTTATATAAAAGTATTCTATTTTTTATTCCTTGATATTTTCAGATTTATTTAGGTAAATTTTAACAATTATATTAATTAGGTTTTATTTTAATTTTTTTCGTTAGGCTGGGGTTTTATTAATATCTTTCATTTGACTCACTTTTTAGATTTACTCGTAAAACTTATTTCAGAGCTGTTTTATTTTATAAAAGCCTATATTACTTTTGTATTCCACTGTAATAAAACTACCGACTACTATATATGCTTAAAAATTAATTTTTTTAGAACTTAATTTTTGTTAAAATGCTTCTTATTTTCAGCGTGGATGAAAATTACCTCTATAAGAAATAAATGGATTTAGTATACATTTATTTAAAGCACTTTTGATAAAAGCTTAAAAATGTTTCATATATATAAATCCTAAAAATAAATTGAGTGCCAATCTGCCGATATTACCCAGCCGTGGTTTTTGGAAGTTTTTTTCTTGAAATGGAAAAATATGAAATAGCATTGACCAATGCTTTTGTGATATGAAATGTTATTGAACAAAATATATGCTTTTGGAAGAGTGATGTGTTTTTGTTGTGCAAATAAATATTCTAAATAATCATATTTGTAAATTATACTTTTAGTGAGTTTCTTTCCTGGGAAAGCTGTTTTTTAAAGAAAAAAAATAATAATTTCTACCCCCTCCCATTTTTTAGCTTTCATGAAAGTTAATAGACTATAGTTTTCCTTTTTCTTTTTTTTATTTAATTTTTCCCCTCTATTACAGTGTCTGTGTTTTAGAAACTAGCCACTTTTAACATTCTGTATAAAGCATGTACAATCAGTGGTCACCTTTTAATCATCTGTTATATCAGTTTTTTAAAAAGAGGTGCTGCACCTTTTAAAGGATTGGGCAGCTTTGTTGCTTGTTTTTGTATAGTATATTATCTCTTGCTTGGAGACAAGAGCTCTCATGTCAAATATTTTTAGAGCTCAGCTGGTGAACTACTGGAACAAACACCTTTTTATTTCTGTATGCGCTTTTGCTTATATAAAGTATATAACTATTTGTTTATAGTCACTGCCTTTCACTGGAAAGTAGATTTTTTTTTTTTTAATTAAAAGGTTTCAGGTTTTAGTTTGATTGTAATTTATATTTTAAATGTTAACTCTTTTCCAACCCTTTTATAAAAACTAATTTGATTTTGTTGATATTTAAAATTCATTTAAAGAAAAAAATATGCATTTTCTTCCTTATGAGTTGCATATTTCGTTTCTGGAGATTTTAATTTATTTTTCAAAATTTACACTTGTACAATATCTCTGGAGATTTTTGAAACATCAGGCTCTGAATATTTTCAAAATTTACATTTTGAGTTCTTACACAACATTTTGTAGTTTCTACAGTATATATTTGTAGTATTTTACTCTATCTTGCAACCTAAAAACATGGCACTGGTCTCCTTGGAATTTATTTCCTAAAATACATACCTCTTGCTGCAGCAATTATCAATCTTTTTCAGTATCCATACCATCAACTGGATAATTTTCTTTCCATGTATCCCCCCTCCCATTTCCTAACTTTTCCAATCATCTTCACCCCAATTTATTAACCCTTTTCAAATTCTAAAATATTATCTCAAAAATGTGTATTTTGAATTAAATAAAATGATATATAATTTTTATTACATAATTATTTTAGTTCATTACCAGTAAAAACGAGATTAAAGTTGAAATTGGTAACCGCCTTTTGATGGCAAACTGATGTTATTTTGGGCTAAAGAACCAATTAAAATCAAAATTTATCTCTGTTAACACGAAAATTAACTTATATAAGACATTAATTAGACCAATAATTTTATATGGAAGCGAGACATGGGCGATGAACAAAACTGAAGATAACAGGCTCCTAATTTTGGAAAGAAAAGTTTTAAGATGCATTTTTGGAGCAATGAAGGAAAACAACGTCTGGAGAAGTTTATACAATCATGAAATTTACATAAAATTTAGACAGCCTAACATCTTAATGGTCATAAAGTCCTACAGAATCAGATGGCTGGGACACATTTTTTGAAAAGAGGACCAAGAGCCTGTTAAAAAATTGACGTTTTCAAAGTTTGAGGGTAAACGCAAACAAGGAAGATCACCAATAAGGTGGATGGATTATGTTGAGAGCGATTTGAGAGTAGTGAGCATTAATAGATGGAGAAACATCGCGTCAAACCGTGCTGAATGGAGAAAACTGACAGAGAAAGCCTTGGCCTCTAGTAGGCTGTAGTGCTGCTGAAGAAGAATTATTTTAGTAATAAAAAAAATTAAACATAAAAACTGGAAAAAAACTCTGGGACATTTGGGACTATTGAATAGCAAAGTTAAAAAAAATTAAAGAAGTTAAAAATAGGATTATTACTCAAACCCAAAACTATAATTTAGTTGCTACTATATTTTTTATATAAGCATATGAAAAAAAGTGCTTGTTTTACAAGTTCTGAGCTAGCAAATGTCAACAAAAACATTGTGGTTTTGTTAAAAGTCCACTGTATTTATCACCACAATAAGCACCAAAATGAGAAACCCTTCTTTCATTGAATATTTTATCAATAGGTTACTATTACTGCTGACAATATTAATAAAAACCTCTATCTTCTTTTAGTTTTTTTTTTCACCCTAGTGGCCTTCCCTTCCATTTTCTTCCCACTTACTCTTTAATGATCTCTCTTGTACCCCCTGGATACACATACCACCAGTTGAGAGCCACTGTCTTACTGTATCATTCCTCTTTCAACCAATCCCACTGCTGGCATGGATGCTTGTAAAGATTTAGAATCCGCTTTAAGCAGTACGTCCCAATCTCATTAGTTCTTGTGCAGCAAAAAAAAGTTGACCATAGCACTGGAAACCAAACCTCTTTTAAATTACTTTACACCCATTTTGCAAATAAATTTTTACTAAAATATTGCTGTTAAAATCTTTAATAATTATACTTTGTAATCTAAGAAATTTTAAATTTGTGTTTCTTCCTTTCACATGCATTTTATTTTTGCTATATTTTATTTTCAGCTGATAAATTAATTTTCAGAACTAAGCTGTATTAGAGAAGTATCCCTGAATGAGATAGTGTAATACGCAGCAAACATAGTGAGGAAAAAATTAAATCACATTCAGTAACAGAATACTATTTTTATAATAAATGTTGCCTATAAAAATTACTATTTTTTCTCGTTTTTGTATTTTTTCTCGTCTCATTTTAAGGTATGAAAAACAGAATTTTGCTTTTCTAGCTCTTTTAAATGACATGATGCCAATCATTTGTTTTACATTAGAGTACATACTGCCCTTTAACCTGAAAATCTAAAGGTTTATCTCGCGCTGTAGATATTTATTTTTTAAATAATTCAGAAGCAATTGGTAAGCTTCTGTTTACTTATTTTCCTGGTAGGAAGAAGTTAATTTTAGCATTCACATACATCAATAGACAGAATAACTTTGATATATTATACACTATATGAAAAGTGGGAGACTTAAATTCAGTAAAACTTAATTACCCAAACATTAGGTTTTATTACAGTGTTTTGCAAAATATAGTAATCTAAAGATGATTTTAATATTTTAAAATTATTTTGAAAATCTATAAATTGAACTATGGCATATCAAGCCAAAAATTAATCTTGTTACATGCAAATGTATGAACACTTTTTTAAATTCTTTATTTTCAAAGTGGCTACGTGTTTTCATATATATAATTTTGCAATTATTAGATAGACCATAAATTTTACCTTTAAGCAGAAATTAAATAAAGATAATATAAGATTTGAAATTTTAGTTTAAATATTCAAATTCTCTTTTTAAGATTATGCTGTGCATTAGGTTATACATATTTTGTTATTTTAACAATTGAGGATATCAATATTAATAGCTTGAAAAGTTCTCAGAACTTCCTTTTTCTGAGAAAAGAAAAAAAATAACCTAAAATATCCCTAAAAAAGTGTTTCATTTATATTATTAACATATATTGTGTATAAATAAATCATTTGATATATACAGAATTTTAAGTATCTTAGTACATTACTAATGATTTAAGCTCATTTGATTCCTTTTTAAATTCAAATTTTTTTTTTTCCAAAAGGTAGTGACTTAGATATTGTTTTACATTTGTAAATTGTTTTCATATGCACTTAAATGATAAATTTATGACTTCTGTGTAACGTGATAAATTACCAAATGCTGTTATAACTGCACCAGATACTTTGCACATTTGGTCTCATTTCCTGTGTTCCATATTTTTTTTATCAGCTTGATTACAGTAAAAATTATACTATACTTTCTTAATATGTCTTGATGTGTGATATATGTTGATTGTTATAGCATTTTGTGATATTTTTAAAGCTTTATTGTTGCATCTTTGTTAGCTTGTGATTTTTTTTCATTCTTATCCGTTTACATGTTCCTCTTTTATGTTTGAAATGCAGTTTGATAAGCAAGGCTGCATAAAAGATATTGATTGATTTTTCTATGTTTAGTGTGATTTGCTTCAGTTTTTGCGTGCTTATCCAAATGAGTCACTTTTAACTAGCATTTAAAATTTTCTTTTCATATACTGCGTAAGAATAGACCATTGTGCATAGGTTTTTAGCAATCTTACATTTTAAAATTTTTTATAATACTTTCTGTTTTGCATTTCAAGTCTGAGTTCCTTTGATGTTAAAAATCTTAATTTTTTATGTATATGATGCACTCTTTTCCTTCAAAATGTAGTGTTCTAAGGTAATAAATATTCTTTGATGCCATATAACAAATACCTAGTCAGATTCTTAAACTTTAAGCTAGAAATTTTTATAATTCCAATTTTCTTGAAAATGTCAGCGCTATAGTGCCTTAGAGAAACTGCCCACTACAGAGATTATATTTTTGCCCTTAAATTTGTGCCACTTTTTGGTTAAGTTCCCATTGTAGTATGTAGTGCCATATATGAAAGTCGCCTTATTTTGCCTAAATTCTACTGTCAATTTTTTCCTAGATAATGGTGTATGATACAATGTTCCTAAATTTTTTATATAATATATGGGCAAAAAATAATCAGTTTTAAGACTAGTGGGGAATTTAAGTGCTTTTGCTATTGTGACTCTTATATGATACACATAAACAAAGTATCTGGTGCATTATATGTATTGTTTGTATGTTTATTTTTCCTGTTTAAATTAAGTTCATAAAACTGTATATGCTTATTTTTTTATAATTTGCCTGCATTGTATGAATAATCATTCAAAACTCCCATCTAGTAGCTGTATTCATTTAAATTACTTATTCTATGGTCTTGTTTGTTTGGAATTTGAAGTTTGTCTCATAGAAATAAAAACCAAGGAGAAAGTGTGATCAAAATAAGATATCTGTGATAAAAAAGTGCTTGTGTATGAAAGTGCTACATTGGCTTTTGATGTTGATTCTTTGAGAATGAAAGATTGAATGAACTTTCATGCTTCTTCAAGCAGAAAGGATTTTATTTAATTTTGAGCAAAGAAATTTTAGTTTCCATTTTTATGAAAGAGATGAACTTTACTATTTGTGATGCGTTAAATTGTTTGAATCGCTGTACGATTTTAAAAGGTATATCATATAGATCATATTGTGAATAACAGGAAAGTAATGAATTTAATGTCATCTTAACTATTCTATTATATGAATTCTTGTAAGAAAATCAAAAATTTTCGATGCAGTACACTTTGATACATTACATCCAGAGTGAAAACAGCCTGTAACTGTACTAATGTATTTTTGCTCAGTATTAGGAGACATATGTTGTTAAGAGTGTGATATAGCTGTTTTATGTTTCTACTTCTGAGTGGTACTATGGTAGAACAGGGTATATAAATATGTGTTTGTTCCAAGTAGTTCAGTTGTTACTATTGCTCAGTAACTGAGAAATGTGATCTTGCTAAGGTGCTTGTTTCCCTTTGTAAGGGCTTGTAATATGAAATTGTTTGGAATTTATAGTGCATTTTGAATAATTATTATAAACTCAGCATTTGCTTCTAATATTTGCTTATATTATTCAGAATCCTCGCTTATCTGATCTTGTCATTTGCTGTCTTGTATGTGCCGAAAACATTATACTCTTTTATTGCATTTTTTACATTCTGTGTTCATAGTTATCATGCATGGAAATATAGCAGCTTTTATTGTTAATGAAATGCAACGTTCCGTTGCTGTTTTGTTCACGATTCCATACTTTTGTTTTAAATTAGCTTTACAAAGGAAAATAAAGCTGTTGCTTAAATAAAATGGTGTTCCCTTTCTTTACATTGTATGCTTTGAATGTTACTTTTTAGGTTGTTATTGGACTATTTCTAAAATTTCTTTAACCTCTTGTCTTATGAACCGAGCGACAATTGTGTGTGCCACTTTTGATGAAAACTTTTCTCATCGTGACCAGAAGCAGTTTCATCACTAACTCAATTTTGCACACGTTTTTTTACAGGACAAATTACAATGTTATCTTAAGATGTATCCAAATTGGTATCTGTTTCAGTTTCTAAGGTGTAATCGGGACACTTTCCAGCATCGCTATTAGTATCAAATTTCCTTTTTGACTTTAGGCTAAATTTTTAGATTTTTTTTAAAGAACTTTTTAAGCACCAACAGTTAATTATTTATTGCATATAATATATTACTCTATTGCAATTATGCCTAAGAATAAACGACCAACTCTTATATTGCAACTGTAACAAACAATAATGCAAAAACAAAACCTTTATAGCCTAAAAACAATAACGTCTCATACAAGCTTTTCACTTTAGGCCAGAAAGAATCATCACGTGTCTGATACGAGCTTTTCACTTTTGGCCAGACAGAATCATCACATGTCTGACACGAGCTTTTCACTTTTGGCCAGAAAGAATCATCACGTGTCTGACACGAGCTTTTCACTTTTGGCCAGACAGAATCATCACGTGTGTGATATGAGGTCCTCATTTTGGGCACAGTAGTACGATCACGTCATCCATATGTTGTATTAAGGCAAAGGGTTAAAGTTCAATAATCATTTTGTAATGAACTATTAATTTCTAGTAGTAGTAAAATATTTTGTGTAAGAGATTGATTTAAGAAAAGAAACCCATTGAGCTTATTAGATGAAATTTGATTTTTTTACACTTTTTTACAGGTATGTATACTACTGAACATTGAAGGCTATTAACAAGTAATAAACTTAGAGTGCTATCATATTGCAGTCAAGATATGTCACAAGCGACCTCTGCATCATAATCATGTCATAAGTCACCAGAGAGGAAATTTGTGGTGTCAAATTTCCGTCTCTGGTGACTTCTGACATCATTGTGATGCAAAGGTTGCTTTTCATGAAATTGCCTATCACATGTCTTGAGTGCAGTATGGTAGCCTCTTTAAAGCTTTTCATTTAATTTTATGTTTTTAAAGTATATTTTGTCATTACCATGGTTGCAAAAGAAGATTACAGTAATTTTTGTACATAGATGACAATAATAACAATATTTTATAAGAAATTTTAGAAAATGGCTGAGTTATTAAAAAAAAGATGGCAATACAAATGAAAAGTAGTAAAACAGTTTTCTATTGACATTTAATTATCTATGGTAGCAACTTTAGAAAGAGTTAATATGGTATAAATACTAATACAGTCAGTACCAGCTATATGGTCACTTTTCTAAAGTCCCATGTAACTTAATAGGCAACATGTGTTAAATCATACAGTCATTTTCTTTTTCTTGTTACTGGTTATATGGTCAATTTCATGTTTTCAACAAGTTTCCGGGTTGTTTTTTTTTTTTCCCTTAATTATTGGGAAATTGGGGATGACCTGAATTCAAGCCTTTATTTCCCTCCCTTTCTTGTTAGTGTAGACTCTTTGTCGGAGTTTCTTACCTCTCTCAGTTCTCCTGCCCCTTGACAAGAGGTGGACATTTGTCTGTTTATTGGTTAAAGTGATCTCTCCCTCCTTCAGTTTAAATTGAGACGAAACAAGTAAAGGAAAATTTTGTTGCACTTGGATCATACGTCATAAATAAGAACATTCATTTTTTTTAATTATGTCTTCAAAAAGAAAGAATTTATTATTTGCTGCCAAAAATGAATTGAATGAAAAATTTTAAAAATCCAATCTTTCAAAGGCTGCTTTCGCCAAAGCAAATTCGATTCCCCGGACGACATTAAACAACATTTTAGCTGCCAAACTTTGCTCCTCAAAAGTTAAAATCGGTGATCAAGAAAGAAAACATCAGAGCTTGTCACCTTATGGGAATGTGGATAAGGCTGTTCTGTAATGGATTAAAAGTGCATGATATGATTGTATTGTTCCGCATACATGGTCTGATTTTTCTGGACCGCTGAGCTGACCATATAACCGATACAGACTGTACTCAGGCTGAGTGAATTCTTACTTTATAATGGTCTTTCAGACATAGGAGAAAAATTACTTACAAATTTAAGAAATTGTATTTTAAAGACTATCACTGCAGTCACTATTCTTCTTAAACAATACAGTAAATAATTATGTTTAGATTACATATAGCTTTCTTTGAAATTTTTCCAATTGATATTATTTCAAATTAATAGTCATTGTTTTTATAAAGGTAAAAAATGGTAACCCCAGATTATAGTAGTTTAGAGAAACAGTAAATATTTTATGAAAATATAAATCTATTGCATATTTCAAATTGCAAAACATTTTTTGTGCATAATATACTTCTTAAAATGTCAGAATTTTGTCAAAAGCAATAAAATTAATATTTATTGCAAACACTGAATAATTTAATGTGAGTTATCACTTTTTTTTACTCATGTCTTCGATTACCAAGATAATCAATTAGATTTTCCACTTATCTACCTGCTTGAAAATCAAATTGTTACAGAAATAATCTATTCTAATGTGTTAAGAAAACATCTTTATGAGAAACATTAAGTAATTAAGCTACAATGCTAAAAGTCGCCAAGAGTAAACAACAACCTCATATATCGCCCAAAAAAATCGCCCAGTTTGGCTACAAAAACCGTGGTGTGTGTATCGAATCTGTACCGAAACACTGATTAAAATCCACATCTGAGTGTACTTTCTTAAAAATTTGAGTATATGGAACATATTCTTCATTGGAATGTATAGGAATATTCTTATTACCAGTTTTTATTTATTTATAGGGCTTTAATCCATGAAGGTGGGTGTATCTTATATGAAACGCCTTTTAAAATGATTTAGAGAACGGGTGTATCATATATGCTATTTTAAATGTAATATTTAATTAGTATTTTTCATAAATACTATGCAACCCCATTTCTGTTATAAAGGAATTAGTCGATACAAAGGAAACCAAATTTTTTATGCAAAGGACATAAGTAAATTAAAGGAACAAACATTGCAAATAAAATATTTGTTGCAGCAATTGCTAAACGAAAAGCATTACAATACAGTAAAATATCGATACATCTATATGGAGGGCACCCAATAAAATTGTCGTTATAGAAGGAAAGCCATTTCGTTACATGGAGAGACGATATAATTTCGATCTACATCGCTGGTTTTATAGGTTTAGGTCACAATGTTTTTAAAGCATGAAATTGTTAAATATTGTCTAGGTACAGAAAAATTTAAATAAATTATGAGATTTAGTTTGGAGCGCTACGGTCTACTTTTTTGCAACACGAGGGCTAAAGAGACCGGAACCTACTGTTTAAAGCCGATTCCGAACAGCACGATTCGAATGGTAGACTTTCGGAATTGGTAAAAACGAAATCAAATAAAACTAAACACATCAATTTGTTAAAAAAAAAAAGGTAATTAAAAAAAATAAAAGTACAGAAATTTCAATAGGATAGCTAAATTACTTCATTTGGAATGTTTGATGAATGAAGTCACTGTTCAACTGATAGGAACTATAATAGAAAATATGTAAAATAAGACAAAAATCATAATAAAAACGTGTTTTTACAAATTGTTCTTAAATTTACATTTTAAATCAGCAAAGTTTAAAAACATGTTACAGGATAAGACAAGAAGAATTATTTGAAAATTGATTTAGCAAGTTTCAAATAGAACTAATAGCACAGTATTGCCACAGCTTCCTTCGGCTAAGTGGTTAGATAGTGGTAGATTCCCAAGCCTACAAGTTTGATTCCTCACAGTCGCACAAAAAAAAAAAAAAAAAAAAAAAATATATATATATATATTTGTTTACATCAGCGCCGTGTTACATTTCACCTTCAAATACAAAAATTTTGATTGAACAAGCTTCAAATAGATCTAATAAGACTCATCTGCCATAGCCTTCTTTGGTTCAGTGGTTAGAGCGGAGACTTACTCGTGAGTCTGCGAGTTCGATTCCCAGCAGTTGCAAGAAATGAATTAGATCTTGAAAGGTAGAAAAGGAAAAATTCTGGTTCACGTGCTCCGAATCGCTAGTAATAAATTTAACTATGATTGTTGGTTACTTCAGCGCTGTGCTGGTTGGAGTCTCTTTATTTGAAGGTCAAATTTTCATTTGGACGTTGATTAAGTAAGCTTCAAATAGATCTAATAAGTCTCTATTGACACGGCCTCCTTTGGCCGAGTGGTAAGAGCGCGAGATCGACTCAGCATTGTGAGTCAGCAGGGTTCGAAACCCTGCGATAACAAAGAGTTGTTGGCGCAAGCCTTCGTAACGTTAGGTTCCCTGTTTCGGCTCCCTGTGAAAATAGCGGCTTTGATGATGCCCCCTTAACCCCTGCGCGGACTGAAGGCGGAGTGCGCTGATTGAACCCCCCGGGGTTGTTCCCCGCTTCTCTGGACCTGCGGGGTACAACCCTGGGGCGGATCTCACCTCTCTCCGCCGGACGACACGGACGGGTTTTGCAAAATTTTGTAAGACTGGTAGGTTTAACGCAGAAGAATGGTCTTAATAAAATAAAAATAATATAATGGTAAAATATTCTCTTGGGTCCCCTTAGAGCCGAAACCTCTCTTACTTCAATTTTACCTCTCAGCGGTAAAAGTTATGTAAAGATTTTCTTGGGAAGTAAGAGAGGTCCTCATTAGGGGAGGAGTTTTGTGTTCTGACCGTTAAGACCTGTAAGAGAGGACCGTTACTTCTCACGAGAGGGACTCTTCATAGGAGAATCTTCACTCTTAATGGTAAAAGATGCCTAACTTTACCTCTCTGAGAGGGAGCCTATTCTAGAGAAGGATGGTTTTAATCCGTCCCTTTCCTAGGATTAAAATATTCTTTTAAAGGTAAGAGAGATTTCTATTCTCCAAGAGATGCAATCAATGTCACTTACACGGTATCAACCTCTCTATGAGACTCACCCTTTAAAAAGTTTTATAAAATTTTGCAAAACCCGTCCGTGTCGTCCGGCGGAGAGAGGTGAGATCCGCCCCAGGGTTGTACCCCGCAGGTCCAGAGAAGCGGGGAACAACCCCGGGGGTTCAATCAGCGCACTCCGCCTTCAGTCCGCGCAGGGGTTAAGGGGACATCATCAAAGCCGCGATCTTCACACGGAGCCGAAACAGGGAACCTAACGTTACGAAGGCTTGCGCCAACAACTCTTTGTTATCGCAGGGTTTCGAACCCTGCTGACTCACAATGCTGAGTCGATCTCGCGCTCTTACCACTCGGCCAAAGGAGGCCGTGTCAATAGAGACTAATAAGATCTATTTGAAGCTTACTTAAACAACGTTCAAATGAAAATTTCTTTACTTGCAGATGAAACCAACATAGGTCTGAAGTATCAACTATCACAGTAAAATATGTTCCTAGGGATTTGAAGCATGTGAACCAGAACTTCTATTTTTCCTCGTTTCAAGTATTTATTTCTCGTACCTACTGGGAATCGAACCCGCATACTTCCTATTTATATTCTCGCGTTCTAACCACTGAGCCAAAGAAGGCCATGTCAGTCGAGTCATATTAGATCTATTTAAAACTTGCTCAATGAACGTCGAAATGAAAACTCCTGTATCTGAAGGGAGAATATGAAACTGCAACGCTGAAGTCACAAACTATCACAGCAAAATGTATTACGGGAGATTCGAAACATCTATACAAGAGATTTTTCTTTCGTCTTTGATCTAAGGAGGACTTAATTATTTTATGCATCTGTGTACAATCGGACCAGTAGACTCAGAAATTGGAGCCTTGTGCTCCAACCACTTAGCCAAAAGACTTACAGGTAGAGATGTAAAAAACCGGAATTTTGAAGAGGTGCGAATAAACGCGGAATTTTGAGAACTTTGGGAAGAAATCCTTTTAACGATGTTTACATTTATTTTTTCAACAGTGGCTATTTAAGAACTAGTAGAACAGATTATTTCTAAGAGGTTTTTTTTTTTTTTTTTTTACTTTTGGCAATATATATATATTCAAGAAATAATAGCAATGAGCATTTAAATGATTTTATAGTAGTACTTATGTAATTAATTACCCTGTATTCTAATCAAACACATAACTGGTTACTTCAACTGCTAATATAATAATTATATACATTTTTTATCATTATTGTGTAAATTGCTTTATGCTAAACTTTTCCCCTCCTTTTATAATATAAAAATAAATATCTTTAAATTTAAAATAGCAGTTCATTATTTTTTGTAATGTATATATCGTTTAAAGGTGTAATCAAATGACACTGTTGTATTTTGTGTCCAATTACTACACACACATTATGTATATATATATATAGAGAGAGAGAGATGTTATCCAAGAAAAATAATGATTTATGGGTTTTGTGACACTACAGATTATTGCCTAATATTTATGTAATAATAAAAATATTGGATATTTCTCAAATGAAAAATATACTCATACTTTCAAGCTAAACATGATACCTTGCCAAATATAGTTAACCCCAATTATTCAATTCTTTTTTCATAGCATATAATAGTTAAATTTTGTGAAAATATCAACTTTTGAGGTCTACAAAAAAGACAGAAAAAAATGGTGGTTTTCATTGTGTCATAGGAATTAGCTACTTCAAAATTCCCATGTTTAGGAAATTTTAAAAATTACTTTCCCAAAAAACCCGGTTTTTTTTCCACTGCTCACAACTCTACTTATAGGACACTGCGACAGTACAGTTTTATCCATGATGAAATGAAAACTTTTTGTATGTTAAACTGTATATGAAACTAACAGGGTGCAGAAATATCCAACTACCACAGTAAAGTGTTATAAGTATCTGTGTAGGATTCAAAACATCTAAACCAGGTTTTTTATTATTCCTCAAACATAAAAATTTCTCGAGCTTCGGGAAACTGAACTCGCTGAATCACCGTAATAAAGCAATTTAGATCTCTTCTGATTTGAAATATACTTTTATTGAGGCAATTAGTTTGAGATTGGATACCAGACTGATTAGAGGAATGTTCCTGGAGGTCAAAGTTGAAGAAGAAAGAATCTTTCACATTTATTTATGGGTAATGAAAGAACTACCACTTCTACTACTCTCGAAGAGTGTGTTCTTGATAAGTGTTGTGTTCGAAAAGTTGTTTCTTCACTTAATGTTGGGCAAATTTATTAAGTTTGTCTTCATTAAAATTAACTCTAAGCATCAGGAATCTTAGGAATATCATTAGGTTTAAACTAATATGAACAGTGGCAGCAATTGATTGATAATTTCTATAGTAGTATTATATTACTTTATTTTAGCATGCATGCAGTTATCTTCACAGTTGAGACAGTTAATACATGGAATTTAAAAGTATAAAATGACAGAAAGCAGATTTATCCTGAAAATAGAAGGAAGTGGTATAAAATCTTAAATGTAAGAATTTTTAAATTGTTACTTATGTAATAGTACAGGCTGCTTAAATACTTGGATTATAAGCTGTTAATAAATCATGGCTGCAAGCAAACCCAAACCACAGCTTTAATTTCAGAACTCATATGAATAGATGTAGATGTTTGATTCATATGCATCACACATTAAATCTATGAACTTTGTCATGATAATTTAAATATTTTTCATTGTAAGTAAAGACATAACATAGCATCTAAAGCTTGAGTCACTAGTCTGCTCCTCTGTTTAATTTTTGGGTAATTCACAGTAAATATTAAAATAAAATTCTAAAAAGACTTATAAGGACAACGATTCATTTATTCATGTAACTTGTTCCTTAGGTTAAAGAATCACATATGCGGATCATACTCCTAACTGATATATATGATCAACTACATGCATTACAAATATCCACATCATTATAAACAATTTTTTAGTAGTGAAATACATAGGAAAGGATATCTTTTATTAAGAGCTGTGCAGTTTATTGTAGCTTATTTTATTTATTACAAGCTTATTTCAGCCAACAAGATTTTATTTGCAGTAAAATTTATTTATAAATAAATTTTACTGTAAGTCACCTTATGGTAACAATGGCATCAAAAACATACTATTACCATGTTCCATCAAGCTGGGGATGAACTATATGCAATACTTCTCTCTTCCTGATTTACTTTTAATTCTACATGCGAACAAGATATACAAACAAACAGAGCTCCCCCCCCCCTCAAAAGTACATATCAGAACTTAATTCAGTCTATTTTTTTATGGATTTTATGACCATTTCAATGCTTTAATTCATTGCATTATGTGCTAATGTATAAACGCACAAACAAACCATTAGACATCCATTCTAGTACTTTTTTTCTCAGAAAAAGCATTTAGTGGGAGTATATGTGTGTGCATATATATAGATGATTTATATTAATTTTCACATCTATTATAAAATCTTGTATTTATAAGATATGAAAATTTTTTTTAATACATAAAGGCCAATGTTCAGTATACAACTTTTAGTGTTATTAGACAGCAATCAAATAGGCTTGCTATTCTACAACTCTGGAAAGTATATACATACAAGCATCTTGCCATAATTTCATTGGATATATTTCCAAATTGAATTCATAGTGTATATATATATAGATTTTTATAAAAACGTTTATAAATAATAAGATGAGCAACATAACACATATTTAAAGGATTCTTTTCTGCATGGTACTTAATGTGCTGACAAATTATATCTGACTAAATATGCATTGATGCATAGTTTAAGGTATAAAGCAGACATACCAACATTCAGGCACTTGTGTCAGGGGTAACAGCATGGTTTGAAATTTTAGCATGCTAATTACAGGATTATACATAAGTACAAATCTTATTGGTTTCTAAATTAAAATATTTACACTAATAGTAAATTTAAATTGTAAAAGATAAATTTTTACATTTAAAAATTTAGTATTTTTTTTAAGCTTTTTAACAACTGTTTTTTCAGAACAGTGTTTCTTATAAAAACATTGACCCTGATTAAAATATTTCCATTTTTCTTTCACCAGGTAGAGTTTGTCTACTTAAATTTGACCTAAATTCAGTTTGGTTTTTCAGCACAGTACTGAAAACTTTTAACATGCTGCATTACTGAGCAAAAAAAGTAATATTTAGCATTATTTTTTGCAAAACTTAGTATATAATTGCTGTATTGTAATCGCTTAGCTGTTCAAAAGTTTTATTTTCCAGAGCAATCTGAGGAGATTCCAGAGTTATCAATTTTTATCATTTCTCTGGAGCAACTCCAGAGTAGTTGGTATGTCTGATAAAGTAGTTTTATTATACAGAAACAAGAAATTGGGCAGAAATACCAACATATTTCACTTTAACCCTTCCGTGCGCTGTGGGAAGATTACTTCCCACTTACACGATCTTACAAAATATAATGGGAAGCACCCATTATAATATATTGGTCTTGTTATTGAAACGACGGGAAAGACTGATTCCCGCTTCAGTTTTGCGCTGTCATCGATTGTTCGATCAAATTAATAAAATTAGCAGCTCTGTTTCTAAACTGTATACTTTTAAAAACCCTGAGGGATTCCTTTACCCGAGGACGACCACCTACAAGATGGCTAGACGATGTTGAAATTGACCTCAAATCCTTGAAGATTAAGAACTGGAAAAGAGTTGCTCTAGACCGTTTGAGTTGGAGGAAGCGTGCTGTCGAGACAGCTAGGACCTATAATAGGTTATGCTCATGAAGAAGCAGCAGCTCTGTTTTGAAAGTTTGGAAACATGGAGAGAGAAATAAATGGCCCACGAAAGGGTTAATGTTAAAACCTCATGGCTAAAGAGTGCCTAAATATAAACCTATTATGTAATAGAAGAATACACTTTTAAAAACACCTGTTCTGTAATATTTTATATGCAATTTATAGCAAGATGTTAGTATGCCATACTACAATTTTTTGCTACATGAGCAAATTCTAAACTGATCTATCTTTTGAATACAATTCCAAATGAATTACTGGCATAATTGTTTGTAGCCAAACTCACTACAGTAATGAAAGGCAGAACTATGTATTCAAGCCTTTATCTGGGTCAGTTTGCAGTGATAATTTTTTTTAAAAAATAGATATTACAATTCCCCAAAGAAAATACTATTATAAACAGTCATTTTATAGCCTTACTAGAAATATGTAAATAAGGAGAAACATCTAAAAACTGAGGTTGAAATATACATTGTAACAATGTAAGCTTTCGAACATTTACTGGTTACTCCCAATAGGCTGCCTACCATGACATACGTATGATTTTTGTATTGCCCAGCTAGAGATGAGATTAAATTTTAAACATAGTCAGATGCCATGGAGGGGGAAGGAAGAGTTTTTCCTCCTTATTTTCTAACCTTCACATACCTATTAACATCCCAGATAACACAAGCTTATGGTTCATTCCATGAAAATGTAAACATCAGTATTTTCCAGTTTAATGATTTTTGTATAAAATTAGTAATTTCAAAATGTTTCAGGTGTATTACTTATGCATTTTCTTATTTGAAGTTATGGAGATTTTCTATTAATGTGTGTCATACAATTGGATATGCTTTTGAAAATTTCAAAATACTTCTTGAGTTAGAGTATTTAATATAAAACAGTGTAGATGAAAATTGATATCCAGTTTTGTGTATATATAAATTTTAAAGAGAAAATGGAAAAATAAAATTAAGTAGCATGTTGTGCACTAGGAATATTTTTAAGGAATATTGTTGGATGACTCCACTTTTATCAAAAATTTTCATTTTAATCAAAAATCCTTTTCAAATAGATTTTTATGTCTTATACATTACATATCACATTATAACATTGTCTGGTGTGTGTATAAGAACTCTGAATTCTCCACAGTCTTTTTAATTATTTATTTAACACAACCAAACAAATAAAGAATAAAAGGGGAATAAATCCACACTTCAATTAAAACATAGAAAATGAGGGTTAAAATCCCATACTAGTTTAAAAATTAACTATCTAAGCATCAGGGCACATACTCCTTTGAAATCTGGAGCTAAACTACTCAAGAGCATTTTTTGGTCACATGACCAAAAAATGGCTGTGGGTTAGTGTGGCATGTGCAGAGCTGGTCTGAACAATTATCCTTAATTGAAAATTTATAAAATATAAATTCAATGTTCCTGGTTCACTTAAAATGGTTGTGACCATTTTTAAAACTTATATTGGTAAAATGCCAGTCAGTTGCATTTGTAAAAGGCTATCAATTTTTCACAAATAATCTAATAATTTTTTTCCTTTTTTTTTTGTAAATTTAGACATGATTTGCCTTGGAAAATATTCTACTGTATCGTGCGATAAAATTTGTTTAAAATAGTCTTTAATTAAAGACTGCTTAGAAATGAAACAATTTTCTCATAGCATGGAACTAAAGGAATCGAATATAGCCAGTACCCTACACTCTTTAGTTGGGGCATATAGTAGTTAATTTAATATTGATATTCCTGCATCTAACCCTTAAAAAATATTAGAAATAACTTTAAACCTTTAATAATTAATCTTAAAAGTTTTTATAAATTTTTAATCACTTAATGAAGCTTATTTTAATCATTTACTATCTTAAGTATGCTGATGACTTACTTTTAAAATCTACATGTTCTCAATTTCTTTTTGCAACTTTCGAAATCTTAAAAGTCAATCAACTGAGTGATGTTTTACTCTTGCTTAGTCTCTCCAACTCTTTTTGAAGGTATTCACTTTCCACCTTGAAATTATATAATAAAAACATGGGTATTGCAGTGAAAAGATATTATTCTTCCAGAAATATATTTATTTACGTTTAAAAAGGCTACAATTAAAAGTTGTGGAAGATAGTTACAACATGATGCATGAAAATTAAAGTCAAAATATAAACAATTGTGTTAGGAATTATGCAAGTCCAACAACAAGATAGAGTCTAATGAGAAATACTAACACTTATTACAATTTAAATTACGTTTAAATTTTAAATAGAACAGCATAGGAACACATTTTAAAAACAATAAAACATAACAATAAAATTAACACATTGTTTAAATTAGTATCACATTAAACAAATATCACAATTTTGAAAACATAAAAATAAAATTTTAATCAATAAAACGATTTATCTTAATGCATAAAATCTTTAAAAAAATGCATTTCAAATATATTTACAATGATATATATTAATTTATACATTATTAAAGTAACAACCAAGTTAATTTTTTTTAAATATATGGCCAAATTTCTAACACTTCCACAAATGACACTATTTTAACAAATACATAATTACACAACTTGTAAACATAACCACAGGTCTCACTATCATTCTAAAAATTTGTTTCTCACAGATCACAACATTCACATGCTTCAAAAACTTCCAAGTTTTACAATAGAAACAGTTCAAAACACTCAAAATTTTACTCAGTATTTTAAAATTTGTATTAATATGATGGATACATATATGTATAAAATAAAAACAGTATAACTCATATAATCGCAATTAGTAACTTGATTATCTAAAAATTGTGATTTTGATTTTTTTTAAAAAAGGAAAGATTACACACCTTTTGTAAAAAAATATTAAGCGAAATTGTAAAATGAATAATTTAAAACAAAAGTACAAAAATTCCTGAAAAATGGCAAACTAATATTTCCAAAATATTCATTTAAAAATGCACCAAATTATGTAAATCTAATACAATTATTGAAACAACTGGCATGTAAAAAAAAATGCCACATAAATGCTAAAAAGTAATACTTAAGCATTGTGTCATCTCTGCTTGGTTGATAGGCAATGTCTAAATCCCTGATACTCTACTGAAAGCTCAATTTTATATAGAAATACTTTATTGGAATGAAAGAAATGCTCAAAAACCTAAAAATTATAAACATTCCTTAATGAAATATGCAGTTTCAGTAGTGTAGTGAAAAATTTTCCACAGGAAGAAGTAATTTTTCCCCCTTCAACTCATCTCAAATTATTACAGCAATTCTTACATACATATATATATGTATACAGCATTCCATAAAAGGGGGGGGGGTGTTACAACCTCCATACACCTCCCTTCCGTATGCCACAGCTCAATTTACAATATTTTCAATTTCATTAATGAGGAACTTCATTTTGCCTAACAATTTTAACTAATTGAACAATTCATAAATTTTACATACTTTACTAATATACTCTGTAAATTGTAAAATATGAAAATACTATAGATAAAAACTACCTTATAATTTCCTCCACGGTTATTAAATTTCTAATCCCAAATATTCTTCAAAGAAAATATTTAACAATACTCATAAAACTACTTCAACAAACTCTAAAACGCCCAGAATATAAGCACCAAAAATAAAATCTGCATGAAAAGTTCATGCAACAAATTTCTGTATTAAAATTAAAAATTATTAAAATAGGAATTGGAAATATATTAAAATTTTTATGAAATTAACAATGACTAACATACACTTTCTGTACAATTAAAAAACTTAGTGATTATGATGCTTTAAACTTAAAAAAGGTAAAAGGAGAATTGAATAACTATTTCCGTATAAGAAAAGTCCACTGTAAAACAAAAAATTAATGGAAGTAATGCTGTATGCAACCATTCAAGTAATTTACATTTAGTAAATTTTCTAATTCTTTCAAAATTAGAAAATTGAAAATTTCAACGCAATTTCCTAGGAAAAATTAACTATATATTTTTAATCTTTGCTAACTGAAAATTCATTACAGACTGGTAGACTAGAAGCTTTTCTTAAATATAATTGGTAATTGCTGAATGAAATGAAAACTCACAATGCCTATCTCCCAAAAAGTTTCCGACAATATACAGTTTAAAAAATATCGGAGGGAATGAATCATACACCATGATAAAATGTCACCATCTCAACAACATATAAAAGCTTTACTAAAAATGAGATTCTACAAAAGACAATAAATGAGCAAGAATAACTACAACTAATAAAATAATCTATACCTAAAACTAACTCCAGTAAGTTTTATGCCAAATTTTATTTCTCTATAATTCAAAAAATCAAATGTATACAAATATTAATAGTAAAAGGCATTTTTAAAATATCTATTTAAAGCACCCCCACTGTCAAGATGCATTACTGACAATGAATCCTCACACACACACACAAAATTAAATTACACTTCCACTGGTGGAAAAAAATTACACCAACTGCACAAGTCCATTGTCAATGATGCACATATACTGGAGTGAGCAACTGATTTTAAAATAATATCACAATGTACGACTCCTTGCAAATGCAGAGTTAATCATGTCTGTAAGGAACCTATAACATCTTAAACAGGTATTTGGCAAAAAAATTCATATGTTCTCGACATATAGCTAGTCATAATTTTACTTATGGACTCTTACAGCAACAGCAGCTACTAATGCAGCTCCACGCCCACTACCATCTTCAGACAGCATCAGTTCAAACTGGGGAAAAAACAGTTCACTTATAAATAACAAATTATAACTATGAGGGAGTATCAATAAGTGATATACATGTAAATTTTTTTGCAATACAAAATTATTTAATAAAATGTGAATAGATGAATAGACAGCATTACCACTTACACTCAGTATTACACAGGGTACCCGCTCTTTTTCCAGAACAAAAATTAAGGACTTTCTAAGGACCAAAGCAACATTTTATAAGGACTTACTTGAAATACATGACATAATGGCATAAACCCTATTTCCTGAGGAACATATTTTAATGATTATGAACCAGACAAGGCATGTTCAATAAATGCCCTACAACATATTAGAATTAAGTTTTTGAAAATGCTTAAAAACTAATATAAGATAAATCTATTTGATGAAAGCTAATTTTGAAAAATGTACATCTAAAGTTTTGAGTGATCAAACTAAAAATAAATTGTGAATAAAAACATTATAAACAGTACTTTCTGAGGGTTTAAAAAAGACACACACACACACACACACACATATATATATATATATATATATATATATATATATATATATATATAATACAGAACCCAAACCAAAACACTAACTCCATTTATTGATCTAATCTTATCAATATATATATATATAAAATTAGTACAATAAATGATAAAATACATACAATATATATATTGTATGTATATACTAGCTGATTATACCCGATGTTGCCTGGGAAAGAAGAAAGTTTTAGACTTTTCTATTACATTCAATGCAAGGAAAATTAAACTTCCATAAGTAACTGAAATATCTACAAACCCCCCAACCTCCATGCTTCGTTTAATTAAAATCTGCATGACTATTAGTTATTAGGAAAGAGCAGCTGACTTTATACTTTAAACCTTTTAAGTATACAAAAGATTATTTATTTGTCAAATAAGTAACTAAGAAAAAACTGTCATATATAAGAAAACTAATAGAAAAACACATGACGATGGCAGATCTTGTCTATGGAGAAATTGATCGCATTCCAATTTAAAAATTAAGGAGATTTTAAGGACCTTTCACAAAAATTAAGTAGTTTTAAGGGCCCTTAAAAACTGAAAGCTGAAACTAAGGAGTTCTTAAGGACTTTTAAGGACTGTGGGAATCCTGATTACAGAGATATCTGAAAATCTACCTGTAATGAGATTTAGTTACTTTTAAAATGTCATTTGTGATAACTTTGTTAAACAAGTATCACTGATTTTCAAACTTACTGTACTAACTTACTGTAAGCAAATTGAACTGCACTCTGTAAGGAACCCTGCAATTTATCCATCTGATGTAGGAGAGTCTACACCAGATCTAACAGGTCCTGTCACAATATGCAACTTGTTCATGGCTAGGGGTAATTATGCATCTCTTTGAGAAACGACAAGAGCTGATGACTGATATAACCAAAAATTGGGCCTTGTAATTTAGAAACAGGGATGCTTTTTGGTAGAAGAATGCAATCTTAATAGACAAATTGAGTGATGTGGTATTTATTCAATAAGGAACAAAGAAGGCACAAAATGATTCCAAAAGGAATAAAAACTATCAGAATACTGACTTTTCTGGTAGCAACAACCATGTTGACTTTTTTTACTTGCACAAGAAAATTCTTGCATATACTTAAATTTTATTCAGTTGGATTTTAAAGAAGGGAATGAAAAATACAAAGCAAATACCTATAATGCAAGTCAAAATGTGAAATTTCAGTAAGTTTTCATTAAAGAATTTACATGGTGTTACCTTGTATTTTTTTTTTTTTTTTCATTTTTTACTTTATTATTGTAGATGTGAACTACAGGTCACATGAACCAATTTTGATGGTCCCTCAAAATTTGCTGTATCCCCATAAGAGTACTTCAAAGTTAAATGTAAAATCTTAAATATAACTAACATTTTCCTCATAAAGAATCTTTAAGAATTTATAATAAAATAGGCATACATTACAAAATACTTACTTTATAAAGTGGGTTTGTCAATTCATCAATCTTTTTCTCCATTAGATCCCTAAAGTGTGGGTGATACCTGTATACAGAGCCATCAACACCAACTGTTGTGTGAGGTCGCTGCATTTTATTCAAAATAGTTGAAACAGCTATGAAAGAAATAATAGATTTGCATATTTATTGAAGAAAATAAAAAATATTACAATATACACTCCTACAATAATTAAAATTCCTACTAAACACAGTTGTAAATATAACTCTAGATTATATATGTAACTATGATGATTCTGCTATTATTAATGGATTAAACAGAGTATTACAAGTAGCTTTTCAACTGTGATATCTTTAGAGCATCCTTTTGTGCTATGAGCACCCTTTAAATCCCATAAGGGACCAATTACTTGTTTGGGCATTTTTTAACCCCCTTGCTAAATACAAATACTTTGTGTACAATGGTACACCTGGCATGTACCATTACCAGGTACATGATTGTACCTGGTAATAGTACAATAGTGTACCTAGTGTGTAGAAAATGATTATCTAAAGAAAGAAATGGCAATGGAAGAACAATAGAAATTTCTACAAAGGGAGAAAAGATTTAATTTTAAGCCTTCTGGATTGGTTTGGTTTATAGTGCTATGATCTACTTTTTTGCAACACAAGGGCTAATGAGACCGGGACCTACAGCTGAAAGCCGATTCCGAACGGCTACGAACATCCATGCCACTGTGGGATTTGAACCCACGAACTCTGGTACCGAAGGCCAGCACCCTAACCAATTGGCCATCGTTCGGCACCTTCTGGATTGAATTTAAAGGTTTAAAGAGCATTAACTGCAATAGTAATCATCAAAAAGGCAAAACAAGATGAAAAGAGTACGTTTTAAATTTATGCCAATGTATTCTTGTTTTGGAAAAAAAAAAATCTTATCTAAAAACTTTAGCCTCATTATTGTTATTTGATACTTTGCTAAGAATTAGCAATTCCTAAAAAGAATAGCAAGATTGCGAGAGAAAGAAATATTGAAGAAATGATAGTTTTTCAGAGTAATGTGCTACAAAAACAGTCAGAAAAATATATTTGATTTTAAAGTATAAGTGAATTTTTTTTTTTATAATCTTTGAATAAAATAACATTTTACCATAAAAAGAAAAAAAAAAGGGAGGGAAGAGGTTAAAAAAAATTTGTATATGTTATTTTTATAATTAAACTGCTGTCACTATTTTTTATATTAAATACATCAGGGTCATCTAAATAGTCATTCACTGACAATTTTATTAAAAAACACGTCCATTTCGCTATCTGATTCATTCATGAATTAAAAGTTCTTGTTCTCACTTAAATATTGAACTCTTTGCTATGATGGCTAAAATAAAACTGACCCAAATTATATAAGATACTATCTAGCAGATTCCAAACAACAACTTCCCCTTCTAACCATAAACATTCTATCCTTTCTGATTATATCAAAATATAAACACCCAGAGCTGAATAAATTACAGCTCTTGGGAGGACTTTAAAATGTACTATTGTTTACCAGTTTAAAATTACCCAATTCAGAAGGTAAGGCAAAAAAGGCAACTTAGATATTTGAATAATGTTTAAAATGTGTTGATCTTTAATATACATTTTCGGTTCTAACAGTTTTCTACTGTCATCTAGTGCCATTGAAAAATTTAAACATTCTGATTTGCAATCAAACCAATAACCACAGGCCCTGAATGGAGAATTGTGCGATTACATATGGACAGCGGTTCTGAACAGGTTAAGGGATTGTAAATTTTTTGGCATTTTATTTTGTCATTTATCTTCATTACATTTGAAAAATACAACACAAAACAAAATATTACTAATACCAAAGAAGTAATATTAGGAGGTTTCAGACAATATATTTTTGTAAATTACAAGTTAAAATTTCACTGAAGTGATCCAATAAACATTAAAAATAAACCTAAGATTTTTTAAAAACTATTTAGAAATTTTAAATTTGTTTTTCAGTTAAAAAATTGAAAAGTAATTCATTCCTTGGGTTGACAGTGGCAGAGCTAAATTAACGCAACATACATTTTTATATATTTTTGGTAACAAGAAAAAATGGTAAATTATCTAATTTTTCTATAAAAAAACTTAACATTAATATTTACAAAATAAAAATTTACTGACAAAAATACTGCAAGTATTCATGTATCAAAAACTGACTATCCTATCCACTTCATTTAGTTGAAATTTGGCACTGTATATCTGAAACAAGTTTATCATATTGTGGCTGGCACGAGCTTATTGCAATGCGTAAACAAAGATTAGCAAAGATACGTCGATCTAAAGTATGATTTCAAATAGAAAATCAATTTGTAAATATTTGGAAGCATTTCCTCAGAAATTAATTTCTAAAAAATTTTATTTTAAATAATTCATTAGTTCTATGTCATAAGTCATAAATTAAATTATTAATATCGATGTCATTATCAGGATAGTTGCACTGACTACCTAAAATGTTTTCGCGGTCAACGTCTTGGCCACCCATGATACATACCATTGACCCCAAACAAATCTTTCTACTTTTAGGGAAAACTTACTTTTAGGATTTCTGGAAAGTAAATTGTCAGATTTAGCCCATACTAGCCATGGGTTAAACTTCTATTATATAATATTTTTATACGAGTTTGGAATGCTACAGTCTACTTTTGCAACACTTAGTCGATTCCAAACAGCTATGAACATCTATACTACAGTAGGATTCGAACCCATGAACTCTCTGAAGATAAGCATCCTAACATCTTTATATGAGAATAGGGAAGGAAGCAAGAAACTTACCAGCTGATACCAAATATGCAGCTCTAGTAGATACTCTAGTACAAACAAGTTTTAAGATTTCACAATCTTCATCTGTTGCTTCTGACATATTCATTTTTTGCATTACAGTCCTTGTTTCATTGTTTTTTTGTTTTGGATCACTGAAATTAGAAACATTTTCATAATTATTATAATTATAAAACACTAAACAAATTTGACAGATATTTTGTGGTAAAGTATTTTCTCTTTAGTGGATTAACAATAGTAAGATTTAGAACTTATGGAGATTAAATCTTCCTTAACACATTGTACATGGGACATGTACTAGTATGTTTTCTGACGATTGATACTTGAGCACAGGTCACATACTAGTACAGGTTAGTGTAACAACATAGTTTGTGGGTACAAAAATAACAGTATATACAGGAAAACATTCTTGTCTACTACATAGATTCTGGAAAAATTTAGACAAATAAAAACTAGTTTTAACATCAGTTGATGCAGAAAAAATTAAAACTATATACTACTATTTTTATTTGATTTTTCATATTTACGATACTATTATAAATTTATCCACTAAATATATTTATTTACAAAAATCTTATGGTTGTTATTTATATATTTCTATATTTGTTTATACATTTCAATATAAAATATGAAAAGTTGGTTAAAAAATTACATAATTTTCGATCTATTGAGATTTAACTGAATAACTTAATTTACATGCAAAACACCAGCTCTCAGTACAATTCCACTGCGAAATGTACCTGCACACAATGTAAATTTTAAAAAGTTTTAAAAAATTTCCAAAATGGTAGAATTAAAACTATGAAAAGAGGAAATTTATGGTTAAAACAACTTGCAATTTTTTTAACTGTTTATTTCCAAGTGATTCTACTATGAATATTTTCTTCTAAAGATATAATAAAAGGAAAACTTGACACTAAACAATGGTTAGAAAAAAAAAGGACTCCATTCTGCTGACACTTTGAAATGCTTTTCAATTCAAAGCATTATGAGAAACTTAACAGTAAACCGTCTTTAATTTGTTTTAGATTGGAACATTAAGTTGGATATACAATTTGTCAACTTCATAATTTAACTTTTTAGTCAGGTGAGAATAAGATAAATACGCAAAAACCTCAAAATATTTTAAGCAATAACCAACAAATTTGCACAAAAAATTCAAATATACTAAATAAGCCATCCATATTATAACAGCATAGCCCATGGCATAACTGACATATTGATAAAAACAAATTACTCATTTGCTCCAATGATTTTAGAGTTATGGAAACTACTATACATTTAAGCTCTTAAATCATGTCTACAACATAACCAGATGTTACTAGACCAAATCAAACCATTTCGTTATTTTGATATTATCTAGATTCCAAAAATTATAACAGTATTGAAACTTTAAATAGTCAAATATTAAAAATGCATCTCCTGAAAAACTATAATTTTTGAGATCTGATATGACAACAAATGAGCAAAGTTTATCCCAAGCAGATTTGAGCAGTTGATAACACTGCACAGGATGCATTCCTGGTTAAATTCATACAAAGCCTTAAGGCAAAATATTAACTATACTTTTACCATATAATTCACCTAAATACAAATATAATGGTTGACAAAAATTACTAGAGCTTGATGTATATAATATATGTATATATATCTTTGTGCAAGGTCAGTACATTTAAATTATAACACACACTAAACTTTTAACAGTATCATACTAAAAATATATGATATAATGAATCACAATATAAAATTCAAGAAGTTAATGGTTACAGTTCGATTTATTTTGTATCCTCACTTTAAAATATATAGCAGCAAACATTACTTAAAAATGAAAATTTAAAATTACCTTTCAACATTAGAGACATATTTTGATTTAAATGCATAAGGTGTTTTAAACTTCTCAGACAAATTTCCTCCAAACATAAGACCATCATTAGCAAGTTTGATGACAATTCTTCGAACAATTTCTCCCATATACATTCCTGATATCATTTTTTCAAATCTAAAACAGAAAAAAATATGGTCATACTATATTATTGACGTTATTTGTTGTTACTTACCAACATAAATTATAAATTTTTTTAAAACAAATTTTAAACACAAAACTAATGAATACATTCACAAATTTAATTTTCGGAACCTACTTTTATTTCATCAAGTAATAAAAGTAATAATATTTTTTAAAAAATTTCTTTTCATTAGAATACATACACCGCACGTGTTTGTGTGTGTGTAAACTATATTTTATAAACTGCTGGACAAGGAGAAAGTTCAACAGCTAGCAGTAATAAAAATGCATTTGGGCCGACATTGAACAGAACGGCACCAGTCTAATTGAAACTTTATTCTACAGATGCTACAACGGAATGTTTTCTACTTCACAACAGACAAAGAAAAGCCACAGGGATCACTCTGATCGAACAGAGGTACACCCAAGAGTGAAGACAGAAAGAATTATCCCACGGTAAAAAAAAAAAAACTTAATAAGCAAACTAAATGCAATATCAGCAAAAACGCGAAACCATTTGCTGCCGGCAGCTGGGAATCATGCTAAATAGACTAGAAAGTTTACATTTTTAGGATTGAAAGCTTTGGGAAGAATGTTAAGTGAAAAATACTCCTTTGATTACACTATTTAGAGGCTGGGAAAAAGATTTAAAGGAATTAGAATGGGAGAGAGGAGGTTTTTAAGGAAATATTAAAGTTAAATAATTTTGATATATTACATATATATGCATGCACACACACACACAAAATAAATTATGC
Organism: Pardosa pseudoannulata; assembly: GCA_032207245.1. Lineage (NCBI taxonomy): Eukaryota > Metazoa > Arthropoda > Arachnida > Araneae > Lycosidae > Pardosa > Pardosa pseudoannulata. The sequence goes on along the minus strand of CM063500.1, from coordinate 108,480,331 downwards.
TGCCAATTATTAAAATATATCAATATACAAGTTTTAATAGGTCCAATACATGTATAGATACAATTTAAAATTATTAATATACTAACAAACCACTGAGATCTAAGATACAATACAACACAAATACTAAATCTTTTTTGGTTAATTTAACCTTTGCTTTTACAGAACTCTTGTCTGGACAGTATTTACAACACAGAAAAATTAAATTGGTTTAATCACCCAGGTAGCATAAAAATATTAGTTAAAATTTTAAAATTATAAAATCAACCTATATTAAATAAACTCCCTCCCCCTCTCAACTTTAAAAAAAAAAAAAAAAAAAAGATATTCCTGAATATAATTTTTACACTAAGCACTTTTGGTCAATATATCCCAATATCACTGAATATCCTTTTTTTATACTTAGTAACATTACTTCCCCCTCATTGAGTTTCTTTAATATCATTTTTGATAGTTAGCAATGTTTGAATATTTTTTCTTGTCAATTCCCCCCATAGTAATTTTGTGAACCAATGCATTCACTTCTTGAAGCAGGGCTTTTTTCCTATTTTGAGATAATATCAGAAAATATTTTATGATTATGGATGATGTTGCTGAATATTAAACAATATCATTTTTATTACATTGTATGAGATTGTCAATATTCATAAAAACAAAAAAGGAAAGTTTTGTAAAATTTAATAAATTTGTTAAAATTTTAAATTTAATTTTTTTAATTTATTAAATTTTAATTTTTAGAATATATTTCTCTTATAAGCAAGACCCAAAACTCTTAAATGCTTTCTTTTAAAAAACGTAATGCAATTTTACATTATGTTGATCAATATTGGCAGATGTCCATAATGTGATAGCCAGTGATATGTAAAATATTAACCAACATTTGTATGACATTGACTGATATATGTGCTACCTGGATGTAATATTTTCATTAAAACAACGTCTTAACTAAAACAAATAGTTTTCCCAGACTTACAATTGCTTTCCTTTATTAAGGGACACTTCATCAATTTGGTGATCATAAGCAGTTCTCAAAAATTCTAAGCATCCATTGTCACCAAATGCACCCCACTCAGTGTTAATGATCACTTGTTGTGGATCACCCTGATCACCAGGCCATGTCTCAACATTTTCTAGCTTCTCCATGTAGCATGCATTTGTACCAGTTCCTATAATGAACATAATTTAAAAAATTAAGTTTTCAATCAAAATTCTAGAAACTTAGTGAGGAGTATAAAACAGTAGTTTGGGATTATTTCTTGGGATAACTAATAAATTTTAGCAAGATTTCATTTTATTAAAATACTGTAGCATATAAGAAAATTAATCATTTATAAACAATTACATTTTTGCATAAATGAAGTGTAAAAACGCATTCATAATAAAACATGGTTATTTAAATTTTTGGTTTTTAAATAAGAAACGCCTGCTTATTACCCCAGGTAATAGATAAAAAGTTGTTAGTAAAGGAAAAAACTGATAAAGTAACCCTGATTTATTGCTTTATAAGTAAGTAATCATTAAGTAGATTTCCATACTTTTACAGCAATTATTTCATTTAATTACATACTATGAGGGACTTGACTAGTTTTGGAACGTTATGGTCTACTTTTTGCAACACAAAGGCTAATGAGACCGGAACCTACTGCTTAAAGCCGATTCCGAATGGCTACGAACATCCATGCCATAGTGAGATTCTAAGGCCAGCACCCTAACCATTCGACCATCATTCAGCCCATACTATGAGTGACATTTTCTAAGTAATTTAAACTTAAGCATAATGTTTTATTACACTTGAGTTATGAATAAAGCTGTACTTTATGTGCGACTTGAAATCCACTTACAAAATTAATACTAATCAGAATATTACCTCACAAATCTTAAACAGAATCTGGCACTTTTGATAAATATAAATGTCATGAAAAAAATACGTTTCCAAATCATGAAATGCAAGGAGGTTACAGATGTTTACTTTTGCATAACAATATTACACTATTCCAATACAATAACAATTATAAAAATAGATATTTAAATTAGTAATAAATTATTAAAATTGTATAAACACTATACAAAATGGATGAACAATGTATTTTAAAGACAATAATTCTTTTAACTCACCAACAATCAATCCAATTCGACAGTCTCTGTTCTTATGAGCACAAGACATAAGGGTACCAGTAGTGTCATTAACAACAGCTACAACATCTATATCAACATTCTAAAAATAATAAAATTAAGTTTAATTATGATATAGAAAACTTATATTACTGAAATTTAAACATGTATTCAAACTGAATATAACAACATTTCTTAAGATTCTTATATTTTAAGATGATAGAAAATAGATATTTTGTAATATTTATTGTAAGTTCATTGAAGATCATACCAAATTTACAAATTAAAACACCTAAACTACCAGTAGTGTGAAAATATGAATACAAGAAGTTTCAACAACATTAAGTTTTAATATGTGATTTAAATAAACTTTCAATATATTAAACATCTGATCTTAAAACAAAATTAGTTGTGACGAATCCAAGCTATGCAGCTCAGTATGGAGTGTTTTTCTCAGAGACAATACTGAGGCACCCCGGCCGTGTCAACATTTCTTCTCTTCTGAGCGGTGGCAATGCTGACAAACTGGATGGAGAGAGCGAGAGTGGGTTCAGACGACGAGAAGTGATACTATGCCGAGTGCTGTACGCAACTTCCCATTCTGAGAGCCTATCATTTTATGTTTGATGTTTGCACGCTTGGTAAAATTGTATGTGAGGTGTAGCATCCATTCAATAAATGTGTTTGTTATTGTTACCCTGGAGCTCTTGATTTATCCCTTGCAGTCCCACCAAGCGAGCCTGCATTTTGGGTAGATTTCGGGCATCATAACATAATGTTATATATAAAGTATAAGTGCTTTAACTAACTTAATCATGATTGTTAGAAACATTTCATGCATACAAATTGCTTAACATATTGTACAATAAGTGAAATTTAAATACTGTTTTCTTCAGGGTGTCTAAGATAAAACCATTCAGAAATTCCCAGATATTCTCCTGATAATTCCCTGCAATTGGCAACTTTCTACCATTCAAAAACTTGAAATATTTTTATAAAACTATTTTTAGATGTAAATTTATATATAAATAAAGTTGTAAATTTTAATATAAGCAAATAAAATAATGCATTTAAAACTTAGATTTAGAAACTTATTTTTCATCTTTGGGGTGTTTAGAATAGCCTGCATAAGGAATAGAGGATTAATAAATCTCATTAAAATAGTGATATAACTATGGCAACTCTTGAAGTTCTGTAAAAGTGTTAAAGATTTAATTTGCCCATGATAGCTATTAATATCATTGTTAGCTTTGAATATTGACAGATTTTTGTTCTAATTTTTAATTATTTTTTTTATTCTTCCGAGTTTCAATTGCCTCATTTTCTGAAGATTCTTATTTTTTATATATATTTCTATATCATTTAACAGTGAATAAGCAGTTGTAAAAGAGTGAAGAGAAAGTCAGTAATCTAAAAGTATTTTTCAAATTTTTTAACCCTCTGACTGCTTATCCCGCTATTTCAACAGGCAGTTCAAATGTAGCAAAATTTGCTCATCCCGCGTTTTTCGCGGGCATGTGTTTTCTTTCTTTACTAAGAAGCACATTCCGCCTTTTCACCGTTTTACCAGTGGAATAAATTATATACATTATTAAACATTTAATTAGGTAATAAATAGAATTATATGACTAAAACTATAGTTATATTAGATAATAGAATTATAGATAGTATCTTTGTAACATAGAAATTATATGTATTACAATTGAAATTTATTAAAAAATAAATTTTTTATGTGATAACATCTGAAATTAGTTTTTCTGAAAGGTTAGTTTTTCATGAAAAAAGTCAATACAAAAAATCTTTTCTAGAAAAAAAATTACTATTTCAATTCTTCAATTTATGTTACTTAAACTATGACACAAAAAATACGCACTTTTTAAAGAGATCTCGGTTTACAAATTGAGCAGTCAGAGGGTTAATCTTCATTTAAAAAAAATTTTTTTTAAAGAAATTTCCCGATGTTTAAAATTTTTTTTTCATAATTTCCTTGATATTTCCAGAATTGCCAAATTCCCCAATAATTTCTAGTTGCTAGATACCCTGTTCTTTCAATTCGAGAGATAGCAAAGATATGCTATAATAAGTTGAAAGTAAAAGATGTATCAGCCTTAATGGTCCCATTTAAGTCACAAAATAAGTAAATATGACAGTCAAATTCAGTAGCAGACCAAATATGATGGATGTAAAAATAAGTCTATATAATTTTCATATAGTCAAATTAATTTGTTAACTATAGTTTATAATGAACAAATAATGCTGTATTATTTTATTTAAAGCTTATATTTTGTTGTAAACAGTATGAAAAAATTTTAAAGTATTAATATATAATCCTTTCTTTTACCTTTTAAGCAGTTTGCCCGTACAGTGTACGTGCTACCCAAAATTGGCCGTACGATGTACTGGCATTGATATTTTCTCCTTTCCTTTTCTGGTTTTCCCCGTATTTTTCATTATTGTAAAGAGTATTTAGTATTAATATTTTTCAACAGATGGTATGACTACTCATATCAAAAATAAATAATTTCTTTTATTTTTATTAAGTATAGTACTTAATGCAATAAAAAATATGCCTTTTTGGAAGCCTTTCTGGTAAAAAAAATTGACCGCTTAAAGGATTAATATATTTACTAATCTTTCATTCCAAAGAAATTATAAAGAAAATGATTGACTTACCCCTCTTCTCTTAACAGCTTCCCGGAGCAATTGAACTACATCTTGTCCTACAACACCAGAACAATTAAATCCTTTTGTCCAGTTAACAAGAAGTGCACTAGTTAAGCCTCTCTGTTGGCAAGGAAAACTGAAAGTGAATCCCAGAGGTAGTGTGCGGTGAGTAAGTCCAAGTTGTTCTAAGTAATGTCCAAGACACTCTGCAATATGATCGAACAGCTAGGGGGAAAATTACAAGAATATAAGTGAACTAACTTGCGTATAAATGAAAATTTTGTTAAAAAGAATTAAGCAGCTTTAAAAAAGATAAGCTAACTTGTTGGTGATAAAGCAGATTATTTGAGAGCTATAATACATGCCAAAATACTTAAATGTTGTATTAAATACAATCTTATTTTTTAAAATATGTCCTGAGTAATGTTTAATTTAATAATGTAGTTAATAACTATAACAATAAATTATCTATATATTTTATAATGTTTACAGCTATAAAGGAAGAAAAAATAAATAGCAATACATTCAGCTTTTTAAATCATAACTAAATATAGTTAAGGCGAAAGTGGACCTTTAGAACAAACTTTTTTTTCTTTTAAATGAATTTTCTTGAAGATTGACTGTTATTAGTATTATTGATATATAAATATTTTAAAAATTTGAAGGCAGAATATTAATTAGTTTTGGAGTTATTAACTATTAATTGTTTCATAATTAGCTTAATTGAAAATGCTCCAGGTGCACCAATTTTGCATAAAATATTATAAAAAAGATTTTAAGTGTACCTTAGACTCTATAAAAAATGTAGTTGTTTCCATAAACATCCATAGAAAATATAAAGAGAAAAAAAATTATGATGATGATACCCATATTTTTCAGAAAAAACAGCTAAATGGTTAATTAAAATGCATAACTAACATATTATATGCTTCAAAACATACCCGTTTCAACTAGACTTTATTTTATGAACTCTAACTTAAATAATACAGGACTTTCAGAGACAATGATCTATTTTCAATGTGCCTGGAGTACTTTAAACATTTGTAATACATGAACATTTTACTTCTGAGTAAACAGCATTTGAAGTCATTATTGCTATACCCATAAGTAATGATAAAATGATGGGAATGAAAAAAATTCTTTTTGCTCCGTATTCCTAATGATATATTCTTTTACTATTCACTAAAATCAAAAATTCAAAATTTCGGTTGATTTTGGCCAATTTGAAAGTCTACCCTTGCCTTAAGTTAACCAAACCCTAACTTTATAGGAAAGTAAAGTCCTGTAAAATTAACTTTACAGAAAGAAAAATTAATGACAAGGAGAATTTCCTTTCACTAATATAAAGATTTTAAACTTTATCAGAAAAAAGACAATAGATCTGCTTTTAATACAAAAACCATAATTATTCAAAATATAAATTGAAAGCATTTAAATTAGGGTAGTTATAATTGTGTATTGATATTAAGTAAATATTTAAATTAAAAAATAAGAATAAAAAAGATAAGCACTGCAAAATATTTCATTGAAATTTTCAACAAAGGGAGGAAAATAGCATGTATCAATGTATAAAATTAACCAAAAGAATCAGCACTACATTTTGCTTAAATTATATTTCAAAAATATATAAATGCATGCAGCAGTACTGATAGCATAAACATCACCAAGTATGATCAAGTCTCACTCAAGCAATGAAGAGCTAGGACAACTCCATCAGATAACATTCTCTGAAATCGAGATATACATCCCTTCTTTTATTATAAAACTATACAAAAGTTTTAAGTTTCCAGAAAAATGTCTTTACATGTTAAAATTCTGAAACTTGTAGTACTTTTAATTTTATTAGAATTATAAAGATATCTGAATGCACCAGAATATATAAACAAAACTTTCAAAGCTGTATTTTAAGATTTAAAATATTATCAATAAAAACTTTTCTATTGATTAACATAAATCAAATTATACCAGACATACCAACATTCAGGCACTTGTGTCCAGAGCAACAGCGTGGTTTGAAATTTTAATATGCTAATTATAGATTATACACAAGTACATATCTTATTGGTTTCTAAATTAAAATTAAATTTTAAAAATTTACACTGTAGTAAAATGTAAAAGGTAAATTAAAATTTATGCATTTAAAAATTTATGAGTAGCTTTTTTAGCTGTAACAACTTATTTTACAGAACAGTGTTTCTTATAGCAACATTGACCCTCATTCAAATATTTCCATTTTTCTATCCTCAGGAATAGTCTACTCAATGTGTGAAAAGAGTAATATTCAGCATTATTTTTTGCAAAACTTTGTATTTAATTGCTGAATTGTAATCTTTTAGCTGTTCAAAAGTTTTGTTATTTTCTGGAGAAATCAGAGAAGTTTCCAGAGTTATCAAATTTTCTCATTTCTCCAGAGCTGCTCCAGAGAAGTTGGCATGTCTGTTATACTACGAAAAAATATATTTAAATGCTACAGTAAGTTAAAGATTATAGTAACATATTAATGTTTATGATAGATATCTTAATATAATTATTTAACAAACTATACTGTGTAGGCTTCTAAGTAATAAAATATGAACTCAAAACAACTGCAAAACTCCTTTAAAAGTGTTTTCTTTATAACATGGATCAAAGAAACATTTTACCCTTTATACATAAAAATAATTTTTATTAAATTAATAAAAAGGCATTTCTTCTTCATAATGCAAGAAAGCAATAAAAAGCATATTGATATTAAAGATATGTTTCAATTATTAGAACATTGAATCAACTTTTATTCCTACCAATTATTAAATTTTACCAGAATTTAAAGTACATTATGTGTAATTTTTAAACATTAATACCTTTCTATAGGTCTGAATAAAGAAATCCAAAAGCAACTTTAAGGAAAAATGAAAAAAAATTATAAACATATGTATTTGTAGAATGAATAATTTACCTGTTCACCAGAGCCAAGCATTATAGATTGAGGTATTTCATAAATTTCATTCATCATGTTGAACTGATCTCCATTTAAATCAATACATAGAACTCTAAAATTAGTTCCACCTAAATCAAGTGCGAGGAATTTACCCTGTTCTGAAAGAAGAAAAAAATCCAACTTAGTATAAGTATAGTTTCCATTACTGAACATTAAAGTCATTTTAGCATAAAAGGCATTTAAATAGAACAAAATTTCCTTTCCCAGTGAAATAGAAAGCTTATGAAAACTAGCATATAATGCTGATAAATCCATACGGCTTAAGCATTTCTTTGGCAATAAGGAGATTCAAAATCATGTATCAGACACATAAAATCTTATAAATTTGGACTCTGGGAACATATTGTCTGTAACAACATGCTTATTTGTTTTCACCATAGAAAGTAATACACCAATAACTGTTTTAGCTAGATCAAAACACAACTGCTTAGACACAGCACTGAAGAAAGGAATTCACATCTTAAAAACAATATATGCTGGTTTAAAAAAAAAAAAATAAAGATGGCTGAGTACAAAACAGCAAGATAGCTAATAATTCAGATTAATCTAAAATGCTGTTTGCAAAATATTTTTAATATAAAACTGATTACAATGAGGAATATTACACAAAAGAATTAACTTTTTTTTAATTTAACTTTTTCCATATTTACATCATAGAATTACACATGCAGAAAAGGAAGAATATGGATACAGTAAAACAATTACATCATTTCTACTTTTAGCAAAAGTAAATTTAAGCTTGGAAAACTTATTTTTTTATACAACAGAAACTGTTCAATATATTGATAAATTAACTTTCTCCCTTTTCTATACATGCAGTAAAAATACAACTAATTGTTTCAAGTAATTTTTTTTTTTAAATATATGCCTGTTTTTGAATTTCACAGCATTTAACAGCACATTAACTATGAGGTAGAATACTACAGAAACTTGTAAGCCTTTTTAAGCTTGTCACAGACAAAAAGTCTCTCAGAAAGAAATAATATTGGGAAAAAAAAACTGAGTTCATAATAAAATTAGCAACAAATCTGTATATAACTCATTCTAAATTTCAAAGCTATAAGCATTTGAAATAAGATAATTTTAAACACTTTTAAACAATTTTAAAATATTACATAAATGCATGCAATATGAGTACAGAGCATATGTTAGCGCCACCTGGAACAGAACCTAAATTTGTTGCCTAGATACCAAATTTGTCCCCCTTCCCTTTATAAAATATTGTTTATTTGATTGTTCTTATATTGATTTATATTTTTAAAAGTGGAAAATATATTAAATTATAAAAAATCCTACCCCATCCCCTACAAAAAAAAATTTAATATTTTTATAGACTACAATACAATTTATATACATTTTGACATATGGTATAAATAAATTGTATAAAATCAGTAATTATTTGAGAAAAACTTATTTGTCATAAATTATAAAAAATATTAAAAAAACTATTAGATGATGCCACATGATAAGCATCCCCCCCCAACACACACTAAAGAAATTATTTTTACATCAGCTTTCAAAATAAATATATATTTCAATATGTCTTCTGTAATTCAAATTCAACAATAAAGATTTGGCTATCTCTAGTTAAGTGTTGTCTTGCATAGAAACAACCTACACTATGCTATTAATAATTGTATAACCAGTATAAATTTATATTATACCTGATCCATTAGGAACATCTCGAACGAAAGTAGGGAACATTTTAACAGTAGCAGCTGCATGATTTTCTTTGCTTAATCCATTATTAAACTCTTGTAATAAGAGGGCAGAAACTTTAAGAAGTACATCATCAGTAAGAATAAATTCTTGTAAAATTGCATCAACCTGGAAAGAGCAGAACAATATGAAATAGGAAAACATTTTAATCAAGTCAACAGTAAAGTTTTATTTGAGTTGATATAAATTAATTACAATATTCTAAACTGTACAACTTCATGAAGTATTTAACAAATACAGATTAGAATTTACATGATGATCCAATATTTCGCAAAAATTAAATGTTACAAATATTATTGATATGCTTAAAAATTAAATATTTTTAAAGTTCACTGAATAATATACAATCATTCTTCATTAAACTATATCACTGAGAAAATCTAATGATACTAAGATCAAAGATATTTACAGTATTTAATAATTATGAGACTAATCATAAATGTTTATTTACTTTATTATTAAACATTGAAAATATGCTAAAGAATTTTAAAAGCTATTTATTAAGGAAATCTTTAAAAGTTATTACAAAGTGGCTGAATTTAATGAAAATAGAAAAATTGGTCATTAAAAATTTTTAATATTTAAATGTATAATATATATATATATATATATATATATATATATATATATATATATATATATATATATATATATATAATTGTACAAATGTATAATTGTATAATATATATAACATATATAATAATTGTACAAATGTATAATAAATATATATATATAACTGTACAAATGTATAATAAATATATATATATAATTGTACAAATGTATAACATATATATATAATTGTACAAATGTATAATTGTATGTTTAATTATATTATTTGGTTATTAAGAGTTTTTTTAATCTTACTTTAGGCTTTAGAAATAAAATATCAAGTAGAACTAAATATTGATATGGTCTTTATAGCCAAATAAAATATATTGGATGTAAATAAAATCCAGAGTATTTTTCTGAATATTTTTTAAATAATCAAGATTTATTCCTGCAAATTGCTAAAAGGCTATATGTCAAACAGTACAGAACTTACTAACAAACTACAAGATTCACCAGAAAGTTATTTCATAAACATATTTATCAAAAATATCAATTAAGCTAATGTTTACAAGCCAAAGAAGAAAAAAAAATTATGCCATCATAAGTTAATACATACCATAGACCTAATGTTCATACAAGGTTATGAAATAGTATAGAATAATTACTAAGATAACAATGCTTGCTGGGTTATAGTGATAAGTAACAATTTTATTTCAAGAATACTAACACAATTTGGGAATTTGACTTCATTAGTAACAACATATTATAAAAAAAAAAATAAATAAAACTTATTCTAACCCAAGAGCTTTAAAAAATATTTAAACCTACGAACTTAATTTTAGTAATAATATAAAAACATATCAAAATAGTAAGCAGGCTTTTGCATACTATCTAATAGCATAAAAATACTTTTTCCATACACAGGATATTTTTAAATTTATGTAAACAATATCTTGAAAAAATTAATGATTAAAAAAAGTTATGAAAGAAAAATAAATTGAATTTCCAAAATTCTGATACTTTGTCATTATGGTTACTATTAATATACAGCAAAATATTTTAAAATGCTATAAAATTATCAGTTAAAAAATTCGGTTTCTCGTCATTGTGGTCTTAGTTACATAATGACAATTTTATCAGGAACGATGTATTTTCTTTAAAATTACAGCTTTTAACTGAAGCACTTTGATAAATTAAAATAGTAAATGCAACAGTCTACACTTCCCTATTTACTGCAAAGAAAGTTAGGTAGTACAAAACAATAAAAACTATCAAGAGAGTTTACCGCTAATATAGACATAATGCCGATGAAAAGATGCAAATATTCTGAGCACTGCTTTTAAATTGAGCGCGGTTTAACTTTTTTTTTTGGCTTGTGTTGAATAAAACGATTATGTAGAAAGGGATACACAAATTATTCTCTCCAAATTTATTTCTATTTAAGCACTTCAGTAGACAAATTTCAAAATAACACTATTAAATACCTTTGCGTAAAACATTTCGAAAGAGCAATAATTTCATCAGAAATTACACAAGAAAATCTGACCTGCGAATTACATTAATAGTAAATAAAAAATATGCCGGTTTATAATACTTGTACTGATTTATAAATTCTAAAAAAAAAAATGCAACACATATATAATATAGTAAAATACCTTTTTACGGTTTTCAGACATGACTGTTAATTTAGCAGACTGATTCGCGACTTCGAAGGAGCGTACTTCAAGGGCACAAGTCCACGATCTAAAGGAAATAACAAACCAACTCGGATGTCCTTTAAAACAAGATTTGATCCCGTCACAGGAGTGAAAGTGGAAGTAGCATTTCGACTAATGACGCAATACAACTTGTAACTTTTATTGACGTCACTGGAGGTGTGTCTTACGCTGAAAGAATATTTATCAAAAGGAAGTTGTAAGCATTTTAAAAGACAGGTAATTCAAAGTTTGAGAGGAAAATGCTTTTGTAAACAAAAATTAGAAATATTGATTGAAAATGGAGAAAGAAAAAAAGACACTTTACATAAACAGCAAATTTTATGAAAATCTTAAAAGGGCATCTATTTTTCTTGGAAATTATCTGTTTGAAAAGATTGTGTTTTTATTTCTAAATGAAACCGATTTTTTTTCATTTTGGAGGAACACTGATATAAAAGCGTGCAGAAGAATGGAAGAGAAAATTAAACATATTAAAAAAAAAGAGTAAGTAAACTCTAAGTTATTGATAAAGATTACATTATAACGTTTCATTATAATATATTAACATAAGAATTTCTATTAACTATTCGTTGAATGTTTTGCTACTCTACACCATTTCCAAAGGTATTATTTGGTAGTATAATTAAGTGACAATAATGAACTTTTATGAGTCTTTCATGTTTGGGCTCATGAAAGAAATATAAACACTTGGGAGAGTTTTCTGTTGCTGAGTAACAGTAAATTGCATTTTGAAACATCAACATTATTTTAAAATATAAAAAAGGAATTAGAATACTTTAACAAAAGTAGTATAAAGGATGTTTAAAGGATTTCAAAACTTATTGGCACTGGATCATCGGGGGACAAATTGTGTTTAAAGGATTTAAATCTGTTGTTTAAATTTAAAAAATAATAATAAGATGTTAAAAAGCGCTATATTGACAAAATATAATTTTCTTTCTAAAGCAACACGAAACTCAATAACATGTGTGCCTACGGTACACATGCAGACCAAAAAGAATATTTTTGTGACTCATCCAATATAAAGATATGTAGAAATAGTAATATTTTCGTAACTGAATTTTAAAACTATTAAGCCTTAAAAATGAATTAGAAACAAAGTTTATTTTTAAATATTTAAATGACAAGTGTTTTCTTCTTTTTTTGTCCCCCTTAGATGTTTTCGATAAATATTGAATTAGTACTTAAAAATACGCATTTGAAGATAATCTAGGTCCAATGTAATTAAGATTTAAAAAAAAAAAATGAGTGAATTCTGGGTCCATGAATTTTAGAAATATTTAGCCATCAAGGTTTTAAAACATTCAAAACACATACAAAATTATTTCCATGTCTGAAATTAGTAGGCATTAAGGATTTACGATCCGTTAGATATACTTAAGAATGGAAATAAGCCACCTATCACATCTAGAATTACTGATGTTCATTTTACGTTAGTTTTGGGAATATTTTTCTTGGCGTAAGAAAAAAAGATGGTAGAGATGAGATGTCAGATTCAAAAAGAAAATATTAAATCTCTTTGTTCTTATTTTATTATTTTTTGTTCTTTTATAGTAGCAAATTAAATCTTCTGGCTTGAAGGCCAGCCTGTTCAAACCTTCAACATTTGGTATAGTCAAGTCTATGGTTTAGTTTGGAGCGCTACGGTCTACTGTTTTCCCACTCGAGGACTAATGAGACCCAGACCTACATCTTAAAACTGATTCCGAACTTCTACGAAGATCTATGCCGTCATCGGAATTCGAACCCGCGAACTCCGGTACCGAAGAGCAGCGCTCTACCATTCGGCAATCGTTCGGCATAGTCAAGTCTATATGAAGCGAAATGTGTCAGCCATAAACCATGATCAATCATAATGCGAAGAAATGTTTTCACTGTTATGGTTTGAAAACTATCTTTGCAGTGGAAACTCGTAATAAACACAAATATTATTAAGTTCTTTTAAAAAAAATTTTGTAATGCATACAATGAAAATATTTCTGTCTGATCTGAACTTGTGAATACGTACTTCTATACAAGGGGAGACCAATCTTTTGGGATCCGTGGTATACTCCACATTTAAAATATCGAAGGCGGTCTACCAATGCAGAGCTAAATTAACGTAACGTACATGTTTATATATTTATTTTCGGTAACAATAAAAAATGGTTAATTATCTAATTTTTTCTAAAAAAACTTAGTATTAATATTTACAAAATAAAAATTTACTGACGAAAAAGTCTCCAGCGACGTCAGACATCGCCCGAAAAGTCGCCAAGTTTAGCAACAAAAACCGCGGTGTGTATCTCGTGAATCAGTATCATATAATCTAAGCATCCCACTTTGTCAAGTTGTTTCTATTTAATTCTCCGCTGTAAAACGACAAATTCGTTGTATTATTTTGCACAGTTTGTTTTAGGTTTTAAAGCGTAAACTGTAGTAAATTTTCATTTTAGACAATTCATTGATTCTATGTCATAAGTCATAAATTAAATTGTTAATATCCGCGGTCATTATCGGGATGGTCGCTCGGACTACCTAAATTGTCTTGGCCACTGTCCTATATCGTGCAAGTACATAAAAGGAAATGACGCTGCTAGTCTTATCCAATCTAAGTTTTGAATCATGAACGCCAATGGCGTTATTTCCGTTTTGTCAATTCAATGATGTGGTTTTTCAGCTTATTTATAACAGTGGTTTTCGGATACTGATAAATGTACAAAGGGTATTTCAATATTTCAAAATCTGTAAAATTAGAGAGCTTCCATCGGATCTTCAATGTTAAGCAATTGATTTGTAAAATGGTGATAAGCTAAATATGCTATTTAAAAAGATGGATCAAATACAGCTCTGTGAAAAATTTTTCTGGAGATAAGTACGGTCGATTAAAAAACCAATTACACGAGTATTTATATCAATGTTTACGAGTACATACTTATGTAAAAAGACATTTTCTAAAATGAAATATGTAAAATTTCAAAATTATTAACTAATGACCATTTACAAACAACGTTACTAAATTAAAAGTCCAGTATGATGAAATATTATCTCAAAAACAGTTTCATTCTTCACATTAGTACAAATTTTCATTCATTACACCATTCTAGAACAAATTTATTAAAAATATTTTTGTGTAATTATCGGCAATAATATGCCTAATATTATATATCTAAAAGCTATTACCTCCTACTAAAAAACTTTTCAACTTTGTTTTATCAGTATAAATAGGTTAGAAAATATGCATGTATTATAGTTTGCATCCTGGCAAGTCCAATTTTTATTTTTTATGATCTTAAATAGTCCTAAATAGTTAGTCGACTTATAGTTTAGTACTTCTTGCATTACACCGAATAGAAAATTTTCAATTTTATTTTTGTTTGTAACACAATTTATGAATTTTATTTTGTCTATATATATATATATATATATATATATATATATGTGTGTGTGTGTGTGTGTGTGTGTGTGTGTGTGTGTGTGTGTAGTATATCAAAATTATTTAACTTTAATATTTCCTTAAAAACCTCCTCTTTCCCATTCTATTCCTTCAAATCTTTTTCTCAGCCTCTAAATGTCCTAATCAAAGGAGCGTCCTCGACTTAAAGTTCTTTCGATACATTTCCCAAAGCTTTCTGTCCTATAGATGTAAATTTTCTGTCTATTCAACACGTTTTCCAGCTGTCGCCGGAAAATGGTTCTTGGTTTTTCTGATCTTAACACTTAAATTCGATGAGTAAGTTTCTTGTCCCTTGGGAAAATTCTTTCTGTCTTCGCTCTTGGGTGCACCTCTGTTGGAGCAGATGGATTTTTGCGTCTTTCTCTTGTCTGTCGTTGACTAGTAAAGATGTCCGTTTTAGCAGCTCTAAAATAAAGTTTTAATTAGACTTGTGCCGGCCTCTTTCAATGGCCCGACTCTATAGTTATTACTGTTAGCTGATTAACCTCCTTGTCCAGTAGCCCGGGCAAGTAAAAATAATAGGGGCTACAATGTCCAGCGTTTTTATAATTATTGGATTACATATATATGTCATATTAATCATTTAAGGGTTGTTTTATAGAGATTGTTATGATGAAGGTAACGGCTAACTTTTCTTGATATTACAATTAAAAACAGTTAATTTCTTACAAATATCTATAAGAGAAATGGACTATATTTTAATTGCAATGTCACTGCAGCAGCATTCTTTTGTGGCCTCCATTTTGTAGGGTCAAATCCTAAGATTGTTGTTGATCGACTACCACTCTATGCCTGGATCCGATTTACGGGTTCCCTTAACTTTTTGTCTTAGAGATTACCATTTGTACATATTCATCAAAAATAACTTGTATTTATTACTCTCTTTCTTCTGTACTTAGCAAATTTGGTACAAAAAATAATCTTTAGCCAACTTAATACCCTGTTTTTTGCATTGTATTCTCCCTTTATCATTCTTTAATTTTTTTTTTCTATTCCCAGTTTTATATTTTATGCCCAAACTCAAGGAACCTCGTTATTTTCCCTAGCCACTGGGATGTGCCTGGGAATGAGTATGCGGACGCGCTTGCTAAAGAGGGCTGTTTTCTACACCAACCCATAACTTGCGCCCCTCTAAGAAATGTTAAGCGGGCCATCCGTGAACATGTTCGTAAGGCTCGTCTATGCCCTTACAGGGATATTGCTTCTGGAAAAAAAATGGTCTTCTTTTTTGGATAGGAAAATATGTGGCACCTTGCCCAGAGCTATTGGTATGGCCTGTTTCCCGCCTTGAGACTGGGCATAATTTTCTTCAGGCCCATCTGTACAAAGTTGGTCTTGCTGATTCACCGAACTGTGTTCTTTGTGCCTCAGCCCCCAATGCATGGAGATCACCTTTCTTCTTGTCCTACCCTACAGGATGTTATTTTTTCGGGTTCCTTTTCGACTCTAACATCTCATGGGGCAATTTCATGTCTGTTTTGGACTGCAAGGCGTCGTATGTTCGAAAGAGTTCAGACGGGCGTAATATATATATATATTTAGATCTTATATATAATTGTTTCATTCATAAAAGAAGTAAAATGTTCGGGATCTAAATCTGACCTTAATACATCTTTGTAAGTAGACCAAGGGCCATAAATTTCGATAAAACGAATATTGTAGTCAAGTTACGATTGTCTGGGCGGGGTTCTGAAATTCCAGTCCCAGATTAGAATCCCGTCTCCGTACTTGACATTAAATTAAGAATGTACCTTTGTGGAGTATTTATGAGTCCCTAAGGGACAGGGCCCAATTAGAGGTGATAAGGTTGTTCACGTTGGTGGCCTCAGGGCGGGGTTTGCTGAGACCAATGATTTTCTGGAAACTATCCCGATTGGAAGACAAGAAGAAGGAGGTACTAAGTTTGAGACAATAAAATAGAAAATCTAAAAAAGGAGGAGATATTAGAAGGCCCAAGTTTGGTTAGAAGGCAGAGAGTTTGGTTCGAAGGTCAAAAAGAAGTTGCTTGATACTCCAGCCAAGTCCGAGAAAGTTTCCTGCACAAAGTAGTACGGCCGCACCCCAGAGACTCAGGAGAACCCTGACGATGTCTATAACAGATCAACGGATGATGTAAAGATTCCCTCTCATATTCAACCAGAAGTGTTTCGGCCCAACACTTTAGACCCACAGGTACCCATTTTTTTGCATTACATTTTGAAATCGAGATTAGGTCCTCTCTCTACTTACAAAGATTTTTCTATGTGTATAAAAGATTTGTCAAAGTAATTTGAATAGAATGACTAAGCTTACTTATTTACTTATTGTTTTTTGTAAATAGATGTATAAACATTTTATAATAAATTTACTTTTTTTTTTTATATTAAGCTTGTCCAGTTGCCATCATTTTAGCGGTTTGTTTTTTCTTGATATTAATGTCTGTAGTTTCTCAGAACCTGTGGTTAAATTTTAGTAAAACAAATATTTTAACACAACGCAATTTAAAATAAATCCCACTATACATTTGATCACAGGTTGATACTTAAATATAAACGAGGACTACACGGGAAAAAAAATATATATTATATATATATATAATAAAAAATATATTTATTTTATAAAGTAATTTTTCTGTTGTTATTTCTCCCCCAATCTTACCTCTTAAATCATGCCAACTCAAATTAATATTCTACAGACAAGCCAACATTCAGGCACTTGTGTCCGGAGCAATAGTGTGGTTTGAAATTTTAACATGCAAATTACAGATTTTACATAAGTATGCCTCTTATCGGTTTCTAAATTAAATTTAAAATATTTACATAGTGGTAAATTGTAAAAGGTAAATTAAATTTATACATTATTAAAAATTCATGAGTAGTTATTTTACCTTTAACAACTTATTTTTCTGAACAATGTTTCTTATAGCAACATCAAACCCTGATTAAAATATTTCCATATTTCTATCATCAGGGATTCTAGAGTTTGTTTACTCAAATTTGACCTAAATTCAGTTTGGTTTTTCCGCACAGTACTGAAAACTTTTAACATAAAACATTACTGTGTGAAAAGAGTAATATTCAGAATTATCTTTTTGCAAAACTTAGTATTTAATTGCTGAATTGTAATCTTTTAGCTGTTCAAAAGTTTTGTTATTTTCCGGAAAAATCTGAGAAGTGTCCGGAGTTATCGAATTTTCTCATTTCTCCGGATCTGCTTCAGAGAATCCAGAGTATATCTGATTCTATGTGTCCAATCCCAAGTAAATTCTGAACTAGAGGGCTTGGCCCAGGAAGTTCAGCTTCTAATTCTTCCCGTGTGGTGAATTCTGATAATAAACTCTTGTAGTATCCGTTTACAAAAAGAAAATTATTTGAATGACTGGTTTAAGTTTCAATTGAAAAACCTTTTATGCTATTTTTCCATTGTGAATCTATTTCTAAAACGAGATGCAACAATTCAAATATTTATCTCTCTTTTCTATATTTAGTTTTTAATCTGGAAAGGCACTAAAAGTAACACGAGAGGTTTTTTGAATAGAAAGATGGGTTTTATCTTCCCGTCATTCTATCTCCAGATCGGACCATTTCACTGTTTTTCTTCTTTTTTTCTACAAGCAAATATTGATACTGATAAGACCAAAAGTTTCTTTTTTAGTGTTTAAATCATCAGTTTTTAAATGGATAATTTGATAAATCTTTAAAGTCAGCGGAAAAAAATACACATTTATCAAAAGTTTTCCTATGTTGAGATTGTTTACTCACTATCAGGGCTTCGAACCGAAAGTAAACCCAAAACCGAAAAATGGGGAAAAAAACCGGTATTTTAGTCGGAACGAAAACCGGAACTGAACCGAAAAAATATCGTTTTATTTCGGGTCGATATATCTTCCGTCATTTTGTTACTGTAACCAACTAATCAATATTTTCTAATTTAACGCAGTATTATATGTTTTTGACACACTTAAACTATAAAATAAGTTTATTTTAATCGTCTTCTTATTTTCTCTCTTCCATAGAAAGAGTATGATGGTCGGGTTAGTTTTAATTGAGAGGTCACATTTCTCCAAGTTTTATGACCTACAGATGGGTTTCAGAATCTACCCGAAGACGCTTGAAGTAACCTTCAAACAAAGCTTATTTTGGACAAATTACGAACACATAAAAGATAAAATATAATAAAATTAAATCAGATCACAACTGAACCATCAAGAACAAACAAAGAAACAAACAAACAAAAAAAAAAGAGAGTGCCTAACGATCCGCACAAAATTTCAATGTTCAGCCATCTGAAGCCAAAACCTCCTACATTCCTCGGTGTTTGGAAGCAAGAATGTCTTTTTCCTTCTCTGCAACTATCCGAATGGTAGAGTGCTGATCTTTGGTATCAGAGTTCGTGGGTTCGAATCTTATTATGGCATGGTTGTTCGTAGCCATTCGAAATCGGCTTTAAGCAGTAGGTCCCGGTATCATTAGCCCTCGTGCTGCAAAAAAGTACATCGTAGCGCTTCAAAACAAATCAAACCTCTGCAGCTGGCTAGGGTGGAATGTCCCCCACTCCTCGGACAACCAGGAGGCGTTACCTCGGATCAAAGTTTCGCATCCCTGGGGTAGGGCATTTCTATCCTCTCTTCGTGTGTCTGACTTTCGACTGCACCTTAGTGCATAACAAAACAATTCGTTTTGAATTGTTAGTGTATCCCCCGACGACAGAAGTCTTGAGTCTTGTTACAGCTAGTATTGTTTTTTATTGTCCTGTTCCAAGGACAATGTCCACCCTGATGTATTTCTCCTTTTGTGATCCCTGTTTTATGGGGATAAGGAATACAGTTTCCGTTTGCTCAACAATTAAGCTTTACAATAAAGTTAAAAGAGAAGTTCGTAGCAGCAACAAACTTCTAAAGCGGGGAATTTTACAATTATCGATAATTGGTAAAAATGGGGAGTCCACAAATAAAACGTGTTAAGCGGGGAATTTTCTTAACCCCTTTCCGGTTTTTCCCGAGCTGAACTCGGGCAGGCGAAATGTACCATCCTGGCTCATCCCGAGTGTAGCTCGGGCACTGTGAAATTTTATACTGTGCAATCAGTCTTTCCCGAATTATTTCACATGTGCTTTTTATGGTTTCGAATGATTTTGTTTAATTTTCTGGCTACTAGATTATTTGCTGCTCAAAGAGAGACAGTAGAGGGAGTTTGGTTTGGTTTGGAGTGCTACGGTCTACTTTTTTGCGACACGGGGGCTAATGAGACCGGGACCTACAGTTTAAAGTCGATTCCGTACGGCTACGAACATCCATGCCACAGTGGGATTTGAACCCACGAACTCTGGTATCAAAGGTTAGCATCCTACCCAATCGGCCATCATTCAGTGACAGCAGAGGGAAGAAGGTAAGGAGAGAAACAAGGTTCTACTGTCCAGATTGTGATGTTGGATTCTGTGCAGTACCGTGTTTTTGATTGTATCATACACGACCAAATTTTGAATAATAATTTCATAATCATTTATGCAAATGCATGGGATAAAAATGACATTTAATTCAAGATAAAATCTGGGTATTCTAAGCTTTATATTTATAGTTAGTGTGAATTGACTCTAAAGTCTCATTTCTGCCGTACAAAATGCCAACTATACATGTAAATTACTCCTTTATTTAAATTGATTTTTTTACATTAATTTTTAGGAAATTTTGTATGCGAATGATGCTATTATGTTTAAAAAGCTTTGTATGTATAAAAATAAACATAAAAAATTAACATTTTTTGACTGATAATCCTGAAATAAAATGAACCTGGAAGGGGTTAACCGGGTACTTTCACTGTATATCCATCCAAACATCAGAATAAAACGTTCTCTGTCTCAGCTAGCACTTAACTGCTCAGTTGAATCAAATTCCTTTTAGTTGACTGTCAAAGGGTTAATTACAATAATTTCTCTATGTATGCTCAAAAGTAAGAGTTCCAGTAGATATCATTTTAAAAATTATGTGCTTCGCCTCTCACTGGAAGCCGAAGTGAGAATAGGATATGTTCGAAATATTTAATAGTGAAAAGTTACTTTTTGTAAATATACGTTGTGATAAAGAAAACAGGGTTCCCACTCTTTTTCCAGAATAAAAATTAAGGACGTTCTAAACACCAAATTAACTTTTTATAAGGATCTACTTCAAATACACGACATAGAGACATAAACCCTATTTACCAAGGATCCTATTTTAATGATTATGAACCAGACAAGGCATGTTCAATAATTCTTTGGCCAGTACTTATCACCTGTACTGGTGTTATTAGAACTAGTTTGGAACAACTCCGAACTTACAAAACCAGTAAGTTCAGAGAGTGGGGCAAAAACTGATAGGAAATCGCATGACGACGGCAGATCATGTCAATGAAGAAATTGATCACGTTCCAGTTTAAAAATTAAGGAGATTTTAAAGGACCTTTGATGAAAATTAAGTAGTTTTGGTTTAGAATGCTACGGTCTACTTTTTGCAACAAGAAGGCTAAAAAAATTAAATAGTTTTAAGGGCCCTTAAAAATGAAACCTAAAATTAAGGAGTTCTTAAGGGCTTTTAAAGACCGTGGGAGCCCTGGAAAATAAAGTAGCTTTTAAGATATTTTACAAAAGCCAAATGCTGTTTGTATTGCAACTGTTGAGAGAAAGAGAATTTATTAAATTTTATTTAGAAAGAACCAATTGAGATTTTGTCGCAACGTCACGAACTACTATAATGCCCTTCCCATTCATTTTCATGTTTACAATACCCAATAGACAAACAATAAATTGCCTTTCCATTTGAAACTGAAGCCAAATTGTCATAATTTGAGATGTGTCCTGCTGCATGAAATCGCTGTATGGGTAATCGCAGCGTCTGTGAAATATCAACCCATCCTTCATTTGCAATTAAGTGTTGCTTCACACATGTCGGCCTGTTTCAACCTCAGTTACTATTGCGTGATCTGAAAGCGGCTTTTATTAAACAAAAAGTTGAAGCACGATTTCTTTTATGAAAAAATAAATGAAATGGATGGTTAGTTGAACTATTTTGGCACATACAAGCCATGCTACAGTGCTGCATACATAGCTAAAAAAATATTAGCCTTAGAAGGTCAAGATAAGATTTGCATTGAAGATTATGATAACATGTAGCTATGTTCCTTCTCTTATTGCAGTCGGACCTCTATATATGGAAAATTTTCAGTATAACGTATGGACATAACTGTGGGATATAACTTAAAATGATTGGTTGTAGAGTGTTGAAATTTCGCATTTAAGACTGTTTTATCTGCAAAATATTGGTTCTATAACTTCTAAAAATCTTATATATATACATATATATATATATATATATATATATATATATATATATATATATATATATATATATGTCAGGTCTAAAAATTGAGTAGTTGGAAATTACGTGAGTTAAAAGCGATTTTAACAAGGGAACTCTTTTATAATAATAAAATAAATGAAAAAAACCCACACTCGCGTAAACATTTAGGATAATCCGGTCAGGCAGAAGCATTTGGAAGAATTTGATGAGTTTGCAAATAGATAAGAGTCAGTCAGCGCGTGGACATGGAGCTGTCAACACCTTTTCCACGCTAAGCTCCGCCACGAAAAATGAAAATGGCGCAAATTTTGCTTAAATGAAACGATGTCTTAATAAAATTATTATTATCAAGAAAGACTGTTTTCCATTCGCCTTAACACTGAAACACACACACACACACACACACACACACACACATATATATATATATATATATATATATATATATATATTTCGAAGAAGGGGCGGGACGGAGAATTTTTCGAAAAAAAGTCTACAGTCGCCAAAAGTATGGATAGCTCGCAAAGCATGGCAACCATACTTGGTCAGCGTAAAGGAACATTAGGGCGAAGAATTAGGACAAACATAGTTGAAGAAATAAGAAGTGCTATCTCACACATAATATCAAATAATGAAAACATTTGCAAAAGTTATCGGCCTCAACTAACTCATTAAAAAACTGTGATAATTTTCTTAAAGTTTTCTACAGTTTTTTCAGAGCTATAGTCTTTAAAGCATGCACTACTTTGGTCTTAAAGGTTAAGGGATAATTATAGTTGAATTAGATGTCTACAAATAATATCAAATAACAACAAAAACAAAAAAAAACTGTGATTACGTTTGGTTTGGTTTGGAGTGCTACGGCAAAAAAAGCCGAGGGCTACGCACATGGGGGGAAGGGTTCCGAGAACCATGAGGGGGGGGGGATGAGAGAGGAGAGTTAAAACGCCACAGCCGAATGGTTAGGGCGCTAATCTTCGGTACCGGAGCTTGTGGGATCGAATCCCACTGCTGACATGGATGTTCGCAGTCTTTTGGAATCGGCTTTAAGCAGTAGGTCCCGGTCTTAATAGCCCCCCATGTTGCGATTTCTAGATCGCAGAGCTCCCAACCAAACCTCTCTTAAGGGGACAATAATGCAGATTTTAGATATATTATTATATACATGAATATCATTAGGTAGAAATGACTCGATCATTTCTGCCGAATATGTATTCATGAATATCTTAAATCTAAGTTATTGTAGCGTTCATAGGGTAAAATGTATATGAAATGTAAACAACTTTGAATATTATAATGTACCTTCATGTATGGAAGTACTCTTGGATACTAGCAGCTAAGTTCATGTATAAATAGAAATAATTCTTTTACCAGATCCATAATTACGAGCGTGTACCTTACGTCAGTTTTGAGAATAATCACAGATGACAAGACCTCTCCTAAAGCAAGTTCCGGATGAAAATATTAATTTGTGTTCTTTTTTCCCGTTACTAACATCATGTTGTCCTTTTGTATATTACTCTGTTCAAAGTGATCCTATACTTCTATAAAAATAGAATAATTTATTTTTTGATGTAAACTTAGAATCTTCTTATCCTTTAAGCTTTTCATGTCTGGCTTATATGTTTCTCATTAAGATGTCGTTTACAAATATAGGACGTTTATATGTTATTATTATTTTCAATAGGAGGTCACTTGCTTTGATAGCCTTTGCCACAACAAAGCCGTAGATATTTGTTGGAAATTTTATTTTGGGAGCACCCTATAGGTGACCAACATACTGTCTTTGACAGCACAAAGTGGTTTGGTTTGGTTTGTTTGAGGAGCTACCCTAAATCGGTACCAACTAAAGCCAATTCCGAACGGCTACGAACATCCATGCCAGCAGCGGAATTCGAACCCACGAACTCCGGCGCCGAAGAGCAGCGCTCTACCATTCGGCCCTCATTCGGCAAAGTGGGTCATTTAGAAGAGAAGGAGGGACCAAGCAGAAGATCTCCAGGATTGGCCTTCCACACGTATCGTTTAGGAACTTGGACGAGATTATGACCACAAAACTATTTTAAGAGCAACAGCCGCTAATAATAAGCAAAACAGATCATTGGCCGGCTCGAACTCGCAGCTCTCCGGTTATGAGATCAATGCCTTTGCCAACTGAGCTACCGTGGCTCAATACTCCGAAATATAAAATTAGTTGATATAAAACTCACATGAATAAAATTACATGAGTTCACAAGTTATTGTATCGATATAATGTATCGAATAATTTTTCCTTCATAAAATGGAAAAAAAATGCAGTGAAACCTAAAAATAGGACCAAGGTGCAACAGCTTTTTACAGAAGTGGTTTTAAGTCGCGGTAGCTCAGTCGGCAAAGGCGCAGCACATTCAAGATTTTCAGTCTTTTGAGTTGGAGCATATATAACACTTTTTTCCTGAAAACATTTTTGTCGTTTTACTGGTTTTTTTAAAGTATCTTTCGAGGAATATGTATTTATAATTTTCAGAAGAACCATCCATAATATTCGATTCATCTATTTAGAATACCTGTTATTCAGAAATCAACTGGTGGTCACTGTCATGTAGTATATATAATATAGTATATTGAATGGCAACAGCTGTAATTACAGACGATATATAAAATCGTCTGTGGTTGTAATGTGATTGGGTTTTAGAATAAAGATGTTTTATGCATGAGGTGTTTCGCTTTAATCTTGTCTCTTTCAAACTTTTAGGTTGTACGAGGTTTCGCAAGGTGGAAAATACTTTCTTTCCAATACACGTCAGCAGAGTAGCTCTTTTATCAGTATCGCTTTTTATTCTGTTCGCTTCAAAATAAAATTCAATTTGAAGAAGGTATTCTTCAAAACATTCACCTTCATTATAGGTTGGTATTTTGCCAGTTTGTGGATGATAACCATCACCTTCAGAATCCGGCATTTGGATACCTTTTACACTCGTCGCCAATATTATATTTCAAGATTTTACTGTACAACCATAATTAATTGTATTCTAAAGAGACAAGATTAAAGCGAAACACCTCATGCATAAACATCTTTATTCTAAAGCCCAATTACATTACAACCGCAGACGATTTTATATATCGTCTGTAATTACAACTGTTGCCATACAATATACTATATTATATATACTACATGACAGTCACTAGCAATTTCTTTATTCATTGTTTCTTCTTTGTTTCAATTAATTGATTCTTATCATTTGACACTTCCACTAATCGTGTTTATAATATAACAGTTCTCAGTCGGCAGAGGCAACGCTCTTTGTAACTGGAGGGTTGGGGATTCGGTGCCTAAGATCCGCCATGAATGGGCACGCAAAATAGGTTCGTGGTCACAATATCCTCCAAGTTCTCAATGAATACCTCTGGGGATGACAGTCCAGGCCTATGGATATTCTGCTTGGTTCTGCTTCGAAATTACCAGGACCTATTTGAGCTTTTTCACCCTTTTGCCTTAACCCTTTAGCGGACAGTGGTTTCGTAGCAAAACCACCTATTAAACATCTTTTTTTAAAAACTTTACTTTTTGGATTACTTTACTTTATCTTTTTATAATTATTTACGGATCCAATCTCATACATCTGTGATATATGGAAGCCAATGATGTAGAATCAAGAGCTTTTGCAATTTAAAAAGAAAACTTTTTGGAGACGGATGAGTTTTCAATTATATATATATATATATATATATATATATATATATATATATATATATATATATATATATATATATGAGACTGACTTCACGATGGGGGGTCGCAGTCATGGCCATAAAAATGATACCGTTTCAGCTAAAGACCTTTATTAGGATAACTTTGAAGAACGGGTTCCCACTTCATCATAGGGACAAACTGAAGGGTCAGCTAGCATGAAGTTCTATGTACAAGACACGTAACACCTGGGTCAACATCTGTGGGAAAAAATCTCTAGAAAAATCTGTCTCCGTTAGCGTGTATCTCCTTTTTATTTGGAAATTTCCTAAATTGTCCGCTAGGGCCATGTAGGTTTATAATTAGCTAGGCCCCTTCTCTGAGGGCGTAACCTGTAGCCCCAGTGGTCAATTTAGGTTAGAGGTTAAAAAGGGGAATGGAAAATGACGCGGGAATTTTTACCCTTGATTTAAATTTTGAAAACCCCTGAGAATTTTCCTTACACACACACACACACACACACACACACACACATATATATATATATTAATTATACATTATATATTTTATATATTTTACATATTATACATATTATACATTTTATACACATTATATTTTTGATATTTTAAATATATAACAGATGATAGTTTTACGTTTAACTTATTTATTTCTTTTTCTATTGAAATATATGTATTTAAACTTTCTGTACTTGAGAAGTCAGATTCCATTTATCTTACTTATGACCTCAAATAAAAGTATCTGTACATACAACACTTATAAGTTGTTAAGCTATTTATTTATTATACCAGTTTAAGGATTATCATTTATTGTTCTTCCAGTATAGTTAAACTTCTAAAAAGGCATAATGTTCAAGCTGTACAAGGGTAGGGGTTAGTCAGTTAAACCACTTCTCAAACCCTAATGTGGTATCCTCTAAGCCATACCTTTCTAAGGAATGGAAAGAAAATTTATATATTTTACATATACAAGGCTTATAGATAACATTTATAAACAAATTACATTAAATTCCCATGAATTTATTTTGGTGACCTTTAAAGGGTTAATACGAGTAGCGTATGGTTCAATCGTGCTTGGTTTTACCAAGTGGCATCAGAAATAACAATAACATCGATCTCTTGAACTGCTTGTACATTTGTGCTTTACTGTACCTTTAGTTTCTTTATCTCGCTCACCTTTTAGAGTTCTATGACACCTCAATCAAAAATTAAATTTCTACTGTTTGATGGATAACTTCTAGATATCGCAGAAAAAATGATAAATTAAAAGAAAATAAACAATTTAAACCTGTTTTTCCATTATCAAAGAATCAATGAGGGAAGTCTATTTTTTAAATCGCACACGGTCGAATAAGAAATCTGGAGCGCTGATTCATTACAAAAAAAAATCAAAAAGAGAAGAAAAAATTTCAAAAGGTTACATTCTTGTCTTAAGAAATAGCAGATAGAATCGAATATCTGTCATGGTTTATTGTAAAGCTAAAAATCTCAATAAGTAAATGTTTCAAATGACATTTCTTTCGCATGCTTCGACATTCCAGATGCCAGCCGGTAAATTGCGTCACATTTCAGACATACGGTATCAAAGTTCGGCGTGATCTTGAACCCGAAACACAAAAATGCATTATTCTTATCACTTAAACTTCTAACAATGCACTTTTTTTTTGTAACGATCTGTCTGGTTCTCAAGTTTAAGTTAATAAAAAAAAACTACTAAATTTAGTTTGCGTTACTGCAACTTGGAGGAATTTTCTTTTCAACTTTGTTTTGCTTTTATGACAACTAGTGGTTGCAGTACCGGACTAAAACCACAACATCGGCATTCGAAGTGAGGGGAATAACGTTTATACTAAACAAGTTAGCTTTAAATGATATTAATGAAAATTTAAGATTTACAATATCTACCTTCAGGGTGTTATGGGATGATAGTTTCATTTCTTTACTTCCATTAATTACTGTGGCAAAATATGGGAAGAACGATGATTTCGCCGTAGCTAAGAAAACTTTGAATTATCTTTCTAAATGAATGCAACGTGATTCTAAACTGTATTCACAGCATCGGCAGACTTTAGATGAGTATGAAGATAAACAAATTATCGAGAGTGTACCTGATAATTCTCAAACAAACAAATCATTTTTTTACCTGCCTCACAGGGTACTTTACAATTCTGGAAAATGAAAAATTTACGGATTCCGTCATATGACGGGCTATATGCTAGTCAAATAAATAAATACACAAAGTTACTCATTTTCCATAAATGGCATCGCATGATATTTCAAACGGTACCAGATCACTAACGTGACTGACTGTAGTATTCATAGTTGTTTAAACATTATATTTATTTTATTGAATGCAGTCTATAATAACTTAGCTTAAGATCGATATCTAATCGGCAGAAATGACTCGGGCATGAAAAGTTTAAGTATATAAAAGAAACACATTCCGTCTGGTATGCACTGCCGATATTACAAACATTTAAAAAGTATTAAAGCGAATATTTACTGTGTCATATGAGCAGGTGTAAAAATAATAAGTCATGGAGGCGCGGCGTCGTGGGCGTGTGTGCGTTTGCGTAGCTCAGACGCAATTTCCTTCGCAACCGTAATAACGGCATATGGACAGTCGTGTCACAGCAGATAAAAGCGATAATGCCGAACAAACATCCAGAGAAAATGTAAAGGAGGAGGAAATTAGGTAATCAAAGACATCCAGTTTCGCTGCATACTTTTTATTAAGACTTTACCACGAAATACTACATCGAATGGGGCTGAGATATAGACACTGCCCATACCATTTTTTTTCTTATCATGTATTACACAGAATAAAAAGTACAAAATCTGCTTTTCGTTCTTCCGAAATTGTCTGAAGATACTGTCTAGTCCAGAAATAATTAAATGGGGGCTCAATTTTTTAAATGTTTCTGCCCGTGGTGAAATACACGAAATTTATTATTGAAACAAATACCGCATTTATTGCAATAAATGTAATATTATTCGATTGAATTGTTGATTTTTATTATCATAAATATTTGTTCACATTTGTAATTTTTTTAACAATCCTATCGTTAATTTATGAA
>CM063500.1:108418583-108448583 GCA_032207245.1 Pardosa pseudoannulata | reverse complement strand
CCTTGTTGGACCATTGCTGGACTGTGTAGTTTGAAAACTGTTCATATTAATATAAATCATACGTCTATTTCTTACAGCAAAAGCAAAAATGACTATCCTCATTTACGCATTATTTTAAAGCCACAAGTCATTGTTGCATTTTTCATTGCGAATGTCCATGGAGTAGATTTAAGAACGTCATTCATGTCATTAATTATACATATTTGCGATGTCATTATTATATTTATTAGTCATTACTATTCATAATGCATTCGATGCATATCTCTAATTTAGTGTCATGGCGGTCATTTAGATATTTACAAATAAAAGGAATTCTTATGCAAAAAATGGGGAAGGTTATTGAAGATTAATTAAAGTAATTTTTTTTTTCATTTTCACATGTGCGTTGTTTCATAACTAGTTATGTAAGCTAGTGTCCGGATATTTCAACTAACTGCTTGGTAAAGTATTTGTAGTCGACGTTTAAGAGAACCGATTACTTTCAAAGCGGTTGGAACATAAGTAAATTACAAAATACAACCTTCCATAAATAATTTCTCCACAGAAAGTTATTGTATAAATAGGTTATAAAACATTGAAAATAATAAAGTTAAAATATAAAGCTGAATTTTTTTATATGTGTGTGTGTGTGTGTGTGTGTGTGTGTGTGTGTGTAAGGAAAATTCTCAGAGGTTTTCAAATCTGAAGTCAAGGGCTAAAAATTTCAGCGTCTTTTTGCATTCCCCTTTTTAACCCCTAACCTAAATTGACCACTAGGGCTGCAGTTTACGTCCTTAGAGAAGGGGTCTGACCAATTATAAATGTACATTGCTCTAGCGGACAATTTAGAAAAGTTCCAAACAAAAAGGAGATGCACGCTGTCGAAGGCAGTTTTTTCTAGAGATTTGCCCACAGATGTTGACCCAGGTTGTGAAGGGTCTTGTACATATAATTTCATGTTAGCTTACCCTTCAGTTTGTATTGTCCCTATGATGAAGTGGTAACCGTCCTCTCCTCTCTTTTTCTCTCTCTCTCTCACACACAAATAAAATAAAATAAAATAAAATAAAAAAATCTTGATGACTGTTAATTTTACGCTCAGCATTAAGGTAATTGTGTAACGAAAATGTGAAATGGAAGTGAGTGACACATGACCTAGAAAAATTGCAAATAATGGTTCCAAGGATGTCACTACGACACAAAGTCTGGCTATATACATTATATTTGGCGACAAATTTAGTTGCCAAATTTGACTTCCTCTCCATGAAATCGATAAATGGAGTGCGAAGGTTTGGTTTGGTTTGAAGCGCTAATGCGTACTTTTTTGCCACACGAGAGATGATGAAATCGGGATCTACTGCTTAACGCCGTTTCTGAACGGCTATGAATATTCATTCCAGCAGTGAGATTTGAACCTGCAGACTCCAACACCGAAAAGAAGCGCCCAACAGTTCTGCCATCTTCTAGCGTAGCGTAAAGGAACAAGAATTAGAAATATACATTTGTAAACTGATCTATTTTTTTGTTCACTTTGTTTAAAATGACTTACTCGATTAAAACATTCTTTAATTTTTGTGTTTATACATAATTTGCTTAATAAATATAAGTATGCATGAAAAAAACCAAAAGTCAATATTTATCAAAATACAAAAATATTAACTATATTTAAAAATACTAAAAAAAATAATTTGAAAGTTTTATAGCACAGTAAGTAAAATAAAAGATACCACAAATTACAGAATTTACTGACAAATGAACTTAAACCTCGATCTGTTCCACAATTCATTCGGACAGGCCAGCCAATCTTCAATTATCTTCGTATACTATAAACACAGAACCTTCACATTTGTATTCAGGCCAAAACTTTATTTAAATTTTAAATCATTAGTGTATCACAAGTTTTAAAATACAATTTCAGTTACAAAAATAACAGCAATATTAACAATAACAATAAAACTTGGAAGCAATGCATCTTCTGACATCTTAACAATCGTTTCTATTTCTCCAGTTTCAGCAAATTTTGTTTTCTTGTGTCTAACAGAAGTTACGGATAATGAAACCATGTTTATAGCACCCGCATCAAGGTGAGTTAATTTTAACAGTTTAAATCATTATTAAGGCCAGGGACACAAAATTCTCAGAAGAAAAAAATTACATTTTTAGTCTTTTCGCAGCGAAAATAATGGTAAGAAGGGTTTTAAATGAAATAATACAAAAAAGCCATATATATACCATGTGTATATCAACAGATATTATTTGTTGTATGTCGCACTGAATGATAATGCAGCTTTTTCTATGTGAAGTTAGAGATCTTTTATCTCAAAAAGATTTTTTATTGGAAAATCCGTTTTCTTTCTAATGCAGCTGGCAATACAGAGAGATATCTTTATGTCAAACAGGGATGCGAAGCTGTTTCGAAACATTTCGAACTCAACTCTATTTTACATGCCCCAATCGTCATTAATGTTGGCTTTTAATTTCACACGGCGAATCCTTGGCAGACCCGAGTCTCGAACTGAACTCTCTGGTTATGAGATTTAAGTCTTTGCAGACTGAGATGCTGCGGCTCTATTGGAAAATCCTAATTGATATATCGCAGATTCTACTTGCTTTTCATATTCAGATCTACTTTAATTGGTTAGTTCATTTGAAGCGCTAAGGTCTACCGTTTTGTTACACAAGTGTTAATAAGATAGAGAACTACTGTTTAAGACCGTTTCCAAATACTACGAACATCCAGGTTAGTGCTGGAATTCGAACCTACTCTACCAGTTTGGCCATCGTTCTGCTCAGACAGGCTTAGGTGTATGGTTTGGTTTGGTTTGGTTTGGAGTGCTACGGTCTACTTTTTGCAACACGAGGGTTAATGAGACCGGGATTAAAGCCGATTCCGAACGATTACGAGCATCCATGCCACATGAACTCTGGTACGAAAGGTCAGCACCCTAACCATTCGGCCATAGTTAGGCCAGGATTAAGTGAAAGCTCTCTGAATAATTTTAGCTTATTTTTAATTATGTGGAATACCTTTGAAAATATCTTCCGTGCAATAAAACATTATTCCGTGAAAGACATTTTTAATACTTTAATTCTTATAGACATGGATCAGAGGCTCCTAAGATTTAAACATGGTTAGAAAAGGCGAATCTATTTAGAAAGGAAGGAAATTTTTTCCGCCGTTGAGTTTGTTTATAAAATATTCGAAGTTGCGAGTCTTTGAGAGAGGCAGCAGTGGTGATCAAGTGCTAACATAATCTGCATACTGCTTCATTCATTTCTGATATTTCCAAGTGAAAAAGAACGGAATAAGAAGAAAATCTCCCTACCTCTTCACGCCAACAAGGTGTTTCTTGAAATAATAATAATAATAATAATAATAATAATAATAATAATAATAATAAAACAGAGGAAGGTCAAATTCACTCTCCTTGTCACTCCTCCCCTAGAAAAGCCAACTCCGGTTGCTCACAGAGTGACGGATTGACACGATTTCTGCGGCCATGTTTATTATTTAAAAATTATTTTTATTAAACCTGCGTTTATGTTTATTTAATATTAAGATAGAAATTTTTATGTTTAATTAATAGTTAGTAAAGCTAAGTTCCCGTCTTCTGTAGACAATTGTGGATTTCTGGTAACTGTAGTTAGCAACCCCTTACTATTAAATGAAACACTAAATTGTGTCAATCGTTATTGGATATTACAAAGAGAAAATGTATATATAAAAGAACAAATCAAGAAAATTTTGAATTTTCTTTTTTTTTTTTTTATTTTTTTTTAAAATTTTTGAAATAATTTTTATATTACACATTTTTTAAGAAAATTTTTAATAAAAACATTAAAAAATAAAAATTTTTAATTTTTATAAAAATTAAATTTATTTATAAATTTATTTTTATTTTTTAAAAAAAAAATTTTTTTATAAAAAATTTTTTTGCAAAACAAATAATTAATTTTAAATTTTAATAATATTTGAAAAATTTGGAAAAAAAACATTTTTTACATAATTAAAAAAGAAAAAAATTTAAATTTTTTTATTTTTTTTTGAAAATCCTTTGAAAATTTTTCAAAAATTAATTTATTTTTGAAAAAAAAATTTTTTTTATTAATAACTTTAAAAATTTAAAAAAAAATTAAAAAAAAAAATTATTAAATTTTTAAATAAAAAAAAAATAAAAATTTAAATTGAAAATAAAATAAAATTATAAAAATATCAACAAATAAAATTTTTTATGTAATAATAATATTTTAATATTAATAAATTTTTAATAATAAAAAAAAAAAGTAATTTATTTAATAAAAAATTTTTTTAAAATTTTTATTTTAAATATTTTTTAAATTTTTTTTTTTAACAATTTTTATGTTTTTAATTTTTAAATAAAAATTTTATGTTTTTTTTTCTATTTTTTTAATTTTGCAAACAATAAATGAAACACTAAATTGTGTCAATCGTTATTGGATATTACAAAGAGAAAATGTATATATAAAAGAACAAATCAAGAATGCAGTACAGGAACTATTTGAATTTTCTCCGTCTAGGTCTTGCTTTGTCTCTCATAATGTCTTTGGCGCTCTAACAGCCAAGCGCTTCGTATCCACGATCATACTATATTACACATTTTCAGGTAATATTTTGACAAGTTCTGCAGAAGTGAAAACATTACTTAAGAAGCATTATATTGAAGTTTGAATAGCCTGAATTTTTAAATTTAAAGTGTAAGATTTATTCCTATGAAAATAAATTGCAAACATGCGTACATCTGGATAAAAGTATTCCCAATATTATGTTCGAAAATAAAATAAATAGAATTTTGTGTCCAGGACTCACTTAAAATTTTTAAATTAAAAAAAATATTGGATGCTATTATAATTAAAATTTTAAGACTACTAAAAATATTAAATAAGTCGGATGACTTTTGAACAAATTTTTTTAAATTTGTGTCACTATTGAGGGGTTAAAAAAAGAAAAAAAGAATCGTGGAAGCTTCAATCAAATGTCAGCCATTTCTGGGGATTCACATAGAAAATTTTATTGACGTCGTCGGCTGTAAATCCTCTACTCAGCATTTTGCGGAGTACGGTTACATACAGGTGAGAAAATCCATGGCCGCCGAATTTCTCCTGAAATAAAAATAAAGTCAAATGCTTTGGCAATGAACATGGAATATAACGGAAAAGACATACTCGATGGAATAGAACTCAAGTAGTTACAGGAATATTCTTCATAAATTCAATAATATTTCTGATAAATACTAATTTTTAATCCATTAATGTTCTCATCATTTTTACAGAATGTATATTGATTAATTTCTCAAATCAAAGTTGTTATGGACTTATGGGAGATAACAAAATATGAAATTGCAGCAACTGCAAATTGTGCAACCCGTCCTCGGTGATTTTAAATATTAGAGGGATTCATTTATATATATATATATATATATATATATATATATATATATATATATGTGTGTATATGTAATATTATAATCCCTTATTTACATATTTTAATATTAATTTAATAACTTTTGTTCATAAAGTACGTTGGGGGTTTGCGCGGTAATTCTGATTTTTCCCTCCAGACACGCTATAGACTTAATTCGGCCTCTGTCTGTACTACTTTAGCCAATAGTTAGCGCGTTCTCTTTAAACATGAGTATTTTTGTATCACGTGATCAATTGTGCTTAGGGATTATTCGTAGTCTTTTTACCTTAGGAATCCCTACTTTAAAAGTGTATGAGAGGGATCACATTGTCTATGCGCACGAAGTTGTAAAGGGTTTTGCCTGTTGTACGGATTTCATGTTTCTTACCAGAAATAAACTGTGTTGTGATTTTGAATGAGACTCACTCACTCACTCTATATATACACACATACATATATACACATATATATACATTGGAACGGATGATAAAACAACATGCTTTACTTTTACATCTGAAAAAAATTAAAAATTCAACTTGAAACCTATTTAATATATTTAGCTTCAGTTGTTTTTATTTAATTATAAAATTTAAAAATCTGTTTCTTTTCAATTATTTTCAGAAGAGTTGATAAGGGAAGCAGTTAAATAGAATGCATAATAATAATTTTTTTAACCAACAGCCTCATTTGATGATGTCTAAACTAAAATTCCCGTTTCTGGGAGTTTCCAGAATCAAAATAGTTTAGCTGTCTTGTTTATATGTTTAAAGCCCTAGACGTGGAATAAACACGTTAATCAGCACACGTTGAAAAAGCAACGGATTCAGTTTACGTCTCCTTTTCCCATGAAAAATGCGCTGATTTCTCACGTGAGAGTGAAATATTTTGGACGGATTAAATATCTTACTACTCTTTAAATTGAGCCCAAATGCATTGGCTGAAACTTTTTACTATCACTCGAAAATTTTGGGCATTCTTCTCAGAAAACGAAATAAGTTGAATGCATTCCTTTTTTGACATCTACAGGTTGACGTGTGATAAGGCTTAAAAATTTGATAATACTAATCGGTGAATAAATGCTTTCATTTCACCGACGAATAATGTGCAATTATTAAGAAATCGCCCACAACTCCAAAAGAAAATTTCACCGATGGTTTGTAAGCTGGTGAGACGTATTTCCGTGCTCCGTTTCTGACAATGTTCTTACGTCTGTTGAAATTCAGTATTATCTCCCTTACAATATAAGGTATGAGTTGTGTTATGCTAGAATTCTATGAACGGAAATGTTCAACACTTTCAGATTTCTTTTCTTAAACCGCGATGACAATATAGCGGAAATCCGGACAGTAACTGTAACAGTATTGCAATAAACGGTCAAAATCGGGACTGTCGGTCGTCTGGGCATAACAGTATGTCATTATACCGGCATTTTTGAAAAATTTAATATAATAAGGTATTTATACTATTTATATAAACCTAATAGTCATTACATTATGGCATGTCTATTAATAACATGTAGGACCAACTTCAGCCCTCAAAACAGCTAGCACCCGGCATGGCAATGAGTCCACAAGGTGCTTATGGTTAACTGGTATCAAGCGCTCACCAATTAGCCCTTCAATTCCCGCACATTGCGAGGGGGTAGCGAGGCAGCACGAATTTGATTTTCCTAGTGGGACCATAAATGCTGTATTGGATCAATGTCAGGTGAATTTGGAAGCCCAAACATGACTTGAAAGTCACTAAAATATTCCTCGAACCATTCCCTGACGATTCGACCGCAATGACATGGTGCATTATCCTGCTAGTAAACACCATCCCCTGCCGAAAATATTGTTGTCAAGAATGGGTGCACCTGGTATGCAACGAAGTTCTCGTAGTGCACACACGTTAGGGATTGTTCTATGGGAATTATGCGTCCTAATGTGGTCCAGGAAAACATTGCCCACACCATAATATCCCCGCCACCCACTTGTCTCTGTCCAACTGTCCGGACCCAGGATTTCCTTTAGAAATAGGCGTATTCTCACACGCCTGTCAATGAGATAGACCAGAAAACGTGATTCGTCAGACCATACAACTTTCTTCCATTCTTGTAATGTCCAATTACGATGTTTCTTGGCTCATTACAGACGCAGCTGGCGATGTCGTGCCGTCAGTGCAGGCACAGGCTTCGTTCTCCGGTGCGCAAACTCATACGCAGCAGTGTATGATACACAGTGTGTTCAGAAACAAAGTCTGGGTCGCCACTGTTGGAGATTTCGGCTGTTGGACCTCTTAGGTCATTGAAAAATATGCATAACAATCTCCGTTCTCCTCTGGAACCAATGCGACGTGGACTACATACCTCTGTCCGACGACTTGTCGTTTCAACATCCATCCACCCCTTTTAATATATCAAATTTCATTGAAATTGGTCCAGTAGTTCCGCAGATAATTAACCAAATCTGAAATTTCTATTATCTTTGAACATGAGTGTATTTAGTTCGCGTTTATGAATTTTTTTAATAAGAATTCATTTCAAAATGACTTAGTATATTTCAAACCAATCTCTTTTTAAATAACAAAATATGTAAGTAATTACTTATTAGAAAAGTTTCTGACAACAATTATTTCCAGACGCGAAAAAGCTAAGAAAGAAAGAAATTTTCTAAATTTATTTTCAGTAAAATTCTCTTTTTATAAAAAAAAGCTTCAGTTACCATATTTTAATGATATTCATTCTATAAACCAACCTAAAAATTTTGCCACCTGCATGCGTGTCCGAACTGCACACCTACTAATATAGATATATATGTATATAATAGATATATATGTATATATAACTTGATAAAGGGGAATAAAAACAGAAAAACATACAACTAAAAATAAAGATTTAATGATTATATGTTTGTTATATTTTCTGATTTTAATCAATCAAGATTAGTTACGGAAACTACGGTCAATATTCGATGTGAGAGAGCCAAACAGTATTTGAAACGGAATATTTGTTTTTCCGCAGTAACAGTTTTATGAAGGTGAAAGCACATTTACAGGTCAGTTATTCTATAACTCAATTCTCATGCTGCAAAATTATTATAAATTTATTAACCTGTGGTCATAATTTTAAACACATTTTCTTCTTCAAAACTATCGCAATGTCTTGGTATATTAGAATGATTATATTTTGATATCTTATTGCAGATTACAAAATTATATAAATATGCATTATATCGAAATATTTTTTTAAAATCAAAACATTCAAAACCTAAATTTGGTTTTTATAAGTAGCATTTCTTTAGAATTTTTACTCTCTTTTATATTATTCAATAACTTATTGAAACTTAAAAAAATTATCACGTTTGCAGCTTAACCCTTACGGGTATGGCGTTCTAGATTAAATTTGATTCACTAGTGAGTCAAATTTAATCTTGCTCTATTAAATAAGTTTGGATTGGAGTGGTTCGTTTGGTTTGGAGCACTGCGGTCTACTGTTTGGCTAGACCGGGACCTACTGCTAAAGGCGATTCCGAACGGCTACAAACATCCATGCCATCAGCGGGATTCCAACCAGCAAACTCCGGTACCGAAGAGCAACGCTTCACCTTATTCGGCGATCATTCAGTTAAAAGTTTTGTAAAAGGTTCCCTGAGATTCTCATGCTATATTAAAATGGCATATTTAAAACATGTGTTTTATAAATTTATCCAACCAACTTTTTTTTTTTTGAAAATTTTCATTCAGGATGGATTCTTCTATATTTCAACGTCCAAGAAAAGAAGTCACTTTGTTTATACTGATTTTTAATGTTAGATAGAATTTTAATGTTGTTTAAAATTATTGTCTTTTATAAGTACATTAATTTAAATACTGTTTAAATCTCGTTTAAAAATATTGTCTTTAAATAAATTAATTTAGATATTGCCTTTAACCCCTTGAGGATCAGCATGTAAACACTATATGAATCGACCGTTGTGAAAACCGTTGCCATTTATGCCATCTAGTAATTAAATCTAGCATTTAAAAGTTAAAATAAAACCTTCAGATCTCCTATTACGGATATGCGACGTCAGTCTCTCAATATCAACCGTAGATTATCGCGTAGAAGCGACGCTAGATTGATAAGAGGGAAATCACTGCGTGGCGTATACGATACGTTAGTCGCGAAGGGGTTAAATCTCCTCTTTTAAATGACAACCTTTCTCCTTCGTTCTTCCGCAATACATATAGCATGGCGAACTAATTTCAAGCGACTTTAATAAGCCCAGCTATCAGGAAATTACTACAAAACTACGTTGCATGGTTTTATATTTTTATTTATTTTTTAATCAAGATCATTTGCAGATAGATCCATATTTGATATCAAAGGCCTAAACAGTATGCGGAGCTTGATGTTTGATTTTCCGCCAAAATTATTTTATGAAAATCGAAGCATATTTATAGGTAATTGGCAAATTCTAAAACCTTTAATTTTCATACTACAAAATTGTTTTGAATTCATTAACTCTACAATCATAATTTTAAACACAAATTTTTTCCCTCTAAAAAATTGCAATAACTTGGTATTTAAGCGATCCGATTCTGTTGTTTAAGACTACCAAATATTTTTAATACGCATAATACCGAAATACTTTTTTATGACAAATCATTTATAGCCTAATTTAAGGTTATAAGTAGAATTTCTATTCATTTTAATTATTTTCTCTATTTTTCCGTGATTCATGTGAACGTTTTAAAAAATTCACAGTTTGAGATTAACTCTTTCGAGTCTGACGTTCTATTAATAGTGCATCAAATTTAATCTCATTCTATTAACCCTTAATTTGGCTAAGTCCGCTACCACGGACAATCAAATAAATAAAATCTTTATAATAAATATATATTTTTATTGATAATATATAATATATTAAATATATTATATATTATTATTATTATTTAAATTATTATTATTGTTATTATTATTTATTTAAATATATTTTTAATCAACATTTGAAAAAACATCTTGTCAAATTAAGGGTTAAAAACATTTTACGAAATACTCCCCAAGCTCTTCGTTTTACTGAAAAAGCATATTTAAAACATGTATTTCACGAACTTCCTAAAAGACCGCTATACTTTAGTGAAAATTGAGTTGAGTAGTTTGAAGTTTAATGTCACCGAGTCTTTATCGTACATACTGGGACAACGAGATTGTTAAAATTTAAACAAAGATTAAAAAAAGCAAAGTAAAAAGGAATAACAACAAGGAAATTAAATGATGAAGGCAAGCATTATGTAAAAGCAAGAAAAACTGTGTGAAGACCTAATAAATAAATATAGTTATTTTAAAATACTCATTCAAGATGAATTTCTCTTTCATGTATAATTTTGTTCAACAAGAAAGTAACTTTTGTTTAGTCTGTTTTTCAATAATATAAACAATTATAATGTCATTTAAAAATATTGACTTTCAGAACATTTCTGTAGGTAATACGTTTTAATCTCACTGTTTTCAAATTACTGCATTTTTCATTCATTTTCTTTCGACACATATAGCGAGATGACACAAATATTACGCTACCACTACAAAAAAATGGTCAATTTTTACGCGTGGTTTTTTCTTATTTTTTTTTAATCTATCAAAATTAGTTTCAGAAGCTATGTCAATATCTGATGCAAGAGGCTTAAACAGTATGTGGAACTGGATATTTGTTTTTCTGCAATAATTATTTGATGAAGATGGAAACCTATTTACAGGTACGTTAAAAAATTCCATAACC
Source organism: Pardosa pseudoannulata (assembly GCA_032207245.1). Taxonomy (NCBI): domain Eukaryota; kingdom Metazoa; phylum Arthropoda; class Arachnida; order Araneae; family Lycosidae; genus Pardosa; species Pardosa pseudoannulata. Next base: position 108,437,444 of record CM063500.1, on the reverse strand, counting down.
TTTTATTTTCATACTGCAAAACCATTTTAAATTGATTAACTTTGCAATCGTAATTTTCAACACATTTTTTCTTCTTTCCGGGTCATGTTGAACCAACCATATGGTTAAAATTTAATCCAAGCCCAGTAAAAAGGAGTAATAGGATATTAAATGATAATAGCAAGTAATATGTGTAAGCAAGAAAAACAGTGTGAAGTTAAAGAGGCCAAATAAAAGGGATAATAAAGGCAGACTTAAATACAGGCATAAAAACCAGTATCTTTTAAGAAACCAAATAGATTACAATGTGGTGAAACATGAAGTAAGACATTTAAAGAAACTGGATGGGAGTTGAAATTGCAAACACGATGACGCTGAAAATTTAAACGCTGCGATTCTAGAGCAGGTTCTCCAATATTTTAATGTTTCAACAACCAACAGGAAGTAACTGTCATTTAATCTGGTTTTTAATATCATAAACAATTTTAATAGTATTCAAAAATATTGGTTTTAACCGTTTACATGCTGAATTATGTGTACATAATAGTTTTCACTAATTTTTTGGAATTAGGGTCTTTTTAATTTTCTATCTAAAAAATTTTTGCCGAACGATGGCCGATTGGCTAGTGTGCTGGCCTTCGGTACCGGAATTTGTGGGTTCGAATCCCACAGCGGCATGGATGTTCGTAGCCGTTCGGAATCGGCTTTAAGCTGTAGGTCCCAATCTTATTAATCCTCGTGTTGCAAACAGTAGACCGTAGCATTCCAATCCAAACCAACTAACATTTTTTTAATTTCGAAAAATAAAACTTTTTTTAATGTTTTTTGTAAAGTTTCAATTTAGGAATATTGTTGTTTTGAATTAAGATTTTCCCAAGCGACAGTACATCAGTCAATAAGGACATTGATCGCATAACAAGAGGGTTGTAAGTTGGAGGCTCGAGCTAGCCAATGATCCGCCGTGTTCATAATTAAGCCTGCAGCACGCATCATCGCAGTGTTCCATCGATACTTATGGAGGTGTTAGGCCAAGCCTGAGAGTGTTCTGATTGGTCCCTGCTTCTAAAATTACGTGGACCCAGTGTAAGGCAACCGTAGTATTCGTTAAGGTGCATGCGTCTTCTGGGAGGTGCTGAATGACATCTTTGGAGACATTGTTAGCATAATGTTATCTGCTGTCATTGCCAGCTGCATTGGACAGAAAACAAAAATTTAGATTTTCCAAAATGTTATTTTTAAAACTATATTTCTTCGCATGAAACTTTTCCTTTAATAAATTTAATCAAAAATCGATTTGTCATATATTAAATTTAGACACATATCTACAATAAAGGGATTTGGGAAATTTTTTTTTTTTTTAAACTGCGCTAAAATCTTGGAAAATCATTAAGATCAAAAATTTATTTTAAAAATTTATAAGTGTAAAAACTTGATGCAACCAATTAAAAATACTTCAGAGTATTATAAATGAAAAAGAATTAATATTTCGTGTTTTAAACGTTATTTCTTGGGGTTATCATTAGTCAAATACCAAGTTTTCCGATTTTGAAACATTTGCGGATAAACGATTAAAAACATTACTTAACAGTAAACAAGATTAAATTCGGAATTTACGGATATTTGAATATGTTTCCTAAAATCTAAAGTGATTGTTGAAATTAAATAAAAATTTGATGTAAGCCTTTTAGAAGCAATCATAGGTATGTTTTAGTAGGTCAAATTTTCTTCTTAACTGAAAACAAAATTCGTATCCAAAAAGTTAAAATTAAGAAATTAAAAAATATTGTTTAATGAATTTATAATATTTGAAATTTTCCCACATCCGATACTGAACCTGTTTTAATGAAAATAACCTCCGATTGGCGGCGTCTTTGTGAGTCATAAACACGAACTTAATTAAAGCGAAAAGAATAAGTCCTCTGCGGGTCATTGATAATATCCGTCATTGCTTCAGAATCGGCAAAACGAAAGGCCACTCATCATTGCTCATTCTTCTTTTAGGACAATGTACTACTAATGGCATCTGCTTGATGATCATTGGCCTTAATAATCACTACACAAATATGACCCATAAAACAAGCAGTTAGAGGGTTTATCATCAAAGGGTACTCTGCAATGAACATTTTTTAACTACTATATCCTCGAGATAAAGAAATACGGATAAAATTTAACCTTCCTACCAGTATGTTGTTAAATGTTTCTTGTTCCTTTTAACAATTTGAGGACAAATGTAGACGCACAAGTGGCATCATACTGCCACTCACTAGATCGAATATCTCCTATACAACATAATTTCGTTATCTTTACCACCAATAACGTAGCGAAAGGGGGAGGTTATATTCCATAAGGATGGATGTATACATATATATGTACGGATCGCTATATTAATTTTCAGATATTAGTTAAAGTGGGAGACACTCCCATCGTGGAAAATTTCTCGCTGCGCCCTTGTATACAGTCAATAGTTTTTTTTTTAAATACTTAGCTGCTACTATAACTTAGCTGTTAAAGAAACTCGATCTTGCACTGCAGTACTGCAGTATTCACCGTCGTAAACCGACTACGCCTATTTTAGATGCCTTCGGAAATTTCATATTTTGAAAAAACTCAAGTAGGACATAACAATTATTGTTCTTCAATAAATATAAAAACTCTATTAAGTGCAAATTTTTCAATTAACTTCATGTATTGTAGCGAAAATCGTTCCTTTTTATCAAGGACGCGGTGGCTCAGTCTGTAAAACATCGGACTCGTGTACGGAGGTCCCGGGTTCAAAAGCAAGCTGCCTTTAAAAATTTATTTTAATTTTAATTTGATTTATGTTAATTTAATTTCATCATGCAAATTTATGTAAATTATAGTTCCTTATTTTCTGCAAGCTTTCAAAGTCTGGAAGGTTCCAAAACTGTATATTAGCAGAGTATTCCTTCAGTTGCGGAAAAATAAAATCTTGAGTTGATCTTGAGCGTTTTCGTTGAATTTACCAATTTCACTTCATCTACGCAACAATATTATAACGCTTTAGTACATGATATTTCTTCCTTAAATAAAATTTTTTGACCCAGTGAGAAGTGCATTCGAAAAAGCGCTGTACTGCAAAGGGTTAATTCAGAACTAATAGTAAAAAGAATCAGTTAGAAGGATAGAAATCTTTTGCATCAATGAAAATTTCAATTTGTTGTAGTTGGTTTGGAGCGCTACGGTCTACTGTTTTGCACACGAGGGATAATGAGACCGGGACCTACAGTTTAAAGCCGATTCCGAACGGCTACAAACATCCATGGCAGCAGGGGGATTCGAACCCATTAACTCTGGTACCGAATTGTATCTGCCACAAACGTTGGTAGTAGGTACTGCATAGATTGACTTGTTTATAATTCAAAATATGACGGTATTTTTTGCCAAGCCGTAAAGCATATTTATACCAATTTTCTTTGCAATCGGGCCGATAGTTTAGGAAGAGATGTGTTGTTGGTGCTGCTGTTATATTGAAACGTGGCAAATGCAACAGGGCAAAGACAAGGATATCGCAACTAGTGGGTAGCGATATCCAGGCTTGATCGAGCCAAAGATACATCATGTTCATTAACAGCAGCTGGGGAACGTAAAATAGGTTCATGATCGCAATGTCCTCCAATTTCCCAAACGATACCTCTGGAGGTGGCAAGCTAAGTTTGTGGGTCATCTGCTACAATTAAATGTACTTCTTAAGGTAACCGACTACATTCGGAGCCAAAATTTTTAAATACGGTTTTTTGAAAAAAAAATTTTTTTTTGTTATTGCAGTAATAGTAAAACATAGAAAATAAACAAAAATTTTTATTATTTTTTATTATCATGAATTTATTCAGCCAAATACCTAACACTATTCGACCACAGATATTGATCTAAATATCTGTTCAGTATTCGGCCAGATCAAATACTGAATAGTTGAGGAATATTCTTTACATCTCTTAAAATAAAGGTAAGTACTTTATCGTAAACCCAGTATAAAGATAAATCAGGAAATATCGCCAAATATAGAGCTTTTAATGAATCATAATTTATCTGTAATTAAAATTGCCCTAAAGGTATTTTCAAAAGGATATGTGACGTCACTGGTGAAGTAATCATTGAAATATTCTTTATTACTTACAGGAGAGATTAACCCCTTTAATTTAATTTGTCCGGGATTGCTGGGCAAAAATAACGCTTATTCGAATTGCAGTCGTGACATCAGACACACATAATATAATATACTGTATATATATATATATATATATATATATATATATATATATATATATATATATATATATATATATATATATATACATATATATATATATATATATATATATATATATACATATACATATATATATACATATACATATATATATATACATATACATATACATATATATATATATACATATATATACATATACATATACACATACATGTATATATACATACATATATATATATATAATATATACATATATATATACATATATATATAATATATATATATATACACACACACACACACACACACATATATATATATATATATATATATATATATATATATATATATATATATATATATATATATATATATATATATATATATATATATATATATGTATATTTAGGAAAGGGCAGTTGACAATATACTTTAAACTTTTTAAGCTTACAAAAGATTATATATTTGTCATATATGAAAACTGATATTAAAATCACATGAGACTGTGGATCTCGTCGATGGAGAAATTGATCGCACTCCAATTTAAAAATTAAGGAGTTTTTAAGGACCTTTGACGAAAATTAAGTAGTTTTAAGGGCCCTTAAAAATGAAAACTAAAATTAAGGAGTTCTTAAGGACTTTTAAGGACCGTGGGAACCCTGATATATATTGTCTTAAAAATTGGCAAAAATCGAGAAAAAACAAGGATTTTTTGATTTTACGCCAACACTTCTAACTAAAAAAATACGCAAAACATATCACTTTTACTTGGATAAATGTAGACATATATCCATTATGTATACATTGAACCTCCAGAATGAAAATATTCTAAAGTATAAATGAGTTATAGCTAATTAAGTCATTTAGAGCAAAATTTCAAGAAAAAAGTAATATTTCTAACATAAGTGTCCATAACTCATCTCAAAATGAATATATTTATAATCCTGAGGTTCAATGAATACATAACATTATTAAAAACATACAGTTAAATTCTAATTAAATTCTAAAAATTATTTTAACAGTTATGGCTGTTAAAATGTGGTGGTGTGGCAAAAATCACAGTTTTTCAGAAATTCAGTTTAAAGATTTTATTGGATAAATTCATTAAGTGTTTTATAATTTGATAAACATTCAGAAATATGGAGTAATTTATTTATTTATTTAGGAGTTATAATACGCTATTTACGACGTTTTTCATGCTAACACTCAAATCAAGCCTTTTAACTGCTCACTTCCGGTATCTTTTCGGCACTTCTGATGATGATTAAAAAGCTGTACCATGACTTCTAATGACTCTAGAAACAAGCTTAAAACTGTTTTTTAAAGCTGAAGGACAGATCTTTAAAATAAACGAACAATTTTTTTCGATATATTTCACGAAAATCGCTATTTGAAGTGGTGGGTTACTTTAACATTTTTATTTATTAGTTTTATTTATCTATTTATTTATAGTCATGAAAGTTATTAAACCCCAGATAATTAAGAACTTAAATGTCAATATATTTTTTATCATATAACAAATTGACTTTCTTAAATCCAAGATAAGTTACTAATAAAATATAAATATTTTTCTTCACTTTTCCTTAATACCCAGTGAGACATTTCTCCTTTTAACAAGCCCTTCATATTGCTTGCTCTCCCTCATAATTCAAATATGAGGATAAATTTCCAACAAGAAAACTTTTTATATGTAACATTAAATACACTTATGTTACACATAAAAATGCATTACTATGCATCTTAAATTAAGTAAACGTTGGATTTTCTAATAACAATGCACTGAAATGCAATTTTGAAAATATTCTTTAACATATTTAAAATTCTGGTTAATATAATGGTTTATATCTGGTTTCGTTAATATGAATTTGTTTAGCCAAAAACCTAACACTATTCGGCCACAGATTTTGGGCTACATATCTGTTTAGGCCAGATCAAATACTGAATAGTTAAGGAATACTCATTACATCTCTTAAAATAAATGTAGGTTCTTTATCGCAAGTCTAGTGTAAATTTGGTTTGGTTTTGGAGCGCTACGGTCTACTTTTTGCAACACGAGGGCTAACGAGACCGGGACCTACTTCTTAAAGCCGATTCCGAACAGCTACGAACATCCATGCCATAGTGGAACTCGAACCCACGAACTCCGGTTTCGAAGGCCAGCACCCTAACCATTCGGCCATCGTTCGGCAAGTCTAGTGAAAAGATACATCAGCAAATATCGCCAAATATACTGTTTTTATGAATCACAATTTATCTGAAATTAAAATTCCCTAAAAGTATTTTCAAAAGGATACGTGACGTCACTGATCAAGTAATCATTGAAATATTCTTTATTGATTACAGGGAAGATTAGCCCCGATAATTAATTTAATTTGTCCGGGATTGCTGGGCAAAAATAACGCGTATTCGAATTGCAATCGTGACACCAGAAAATGATATACAGAGTTGCTTCCTATTTATTGACAATCAAAACGCTTAGGTCTGCTTAGAATGGTTGATGAATTTACACATTTGTCGTCGATGTCGGCCACACATCAAATAAGTCTGATTTTGTTCCTATAAGACTTAAAATATTTCAGAAATTTTAGGAAGTATGAAGACCACCTTTGTTCGGAACACTAACGACCGAAATCAGCTGAACTGGATCTGTAACCTTAACTGGAGTTCTCAGGTAACTGGGACCGTAACTGACCCCAGGTATAAAAAGCCTAGAATTTTGCGACTCGGGGCTTTTCGACATTTTTTACGTAGGTGTTTTGACCTCGTGGAGGCTTTCGCGACTTTCCGTGACCGGAGCCAGCTTTTTAGCAATTACGTTTGGGAGACTCGTAAGGTCCGCTCATATAAGGAACGGTAGAGTCTCGGACATCGAAAGGGGGATAGATTGGGTTCGCGTTGCACCCTCATGTGAGAATATTTAATTATTTTTTACGACTGTGATCATCGTGGATATGTTATCTAAGCAACAATCCTTTACATTTCGAAATGTTTTGGGATATTAGAATACCTTTGTATATAACCAGTATTTCCTCCAGAAAATAAAAGTGATTTCCAATTCTGTTATGTCTGTGATCCTCCTTCAAGCTACCTCTTGACTCAAGAACATTGAAGGTGTCACAGAGGTAAGAGTGATTCTTAATCATTTAAGCTAGCTTGAAAACCACACGGGCAGCAATTGTATAAGCAATATTTTCTTGAGACAACTTATTAAAAATGCGACCATTGGACAGAAAATGAGATTTTATTCCAGCGTTATTTTCGAGAGGCGGGTAAAAATAATTGAAGTCGGAGAACACTCCTTAATCTGATATTTTATGGCTTTGTAACTGGAAAATTAGTATTTTAAAATGAGAAGGGGAAAGAGGAGAAATTTGAATCTCCATTTTTGAGGTAATGATTTTGATATGTTACATGTATACACAGACCATAGCTAATACAATCTAAAAGCTAATATAAAGTTTGAAATAAACATAAGCTTCACTTGAGAACCTCAATACTTGAGACAGGCAATTTATGAAATAAAATACGATCCAACCGATGTCTTACCAGTCTGTGCTTAGTGTGGATATCGTGACTGACTACTACTTTGTCGCCGTAACCGTGACGCACGAGGCAATGCAGTCGGGCTACCCTCTGGGCGTCGGACGGCATATCCACGTCTTCATTCAGCTGGTAGTGGGACACCTCTGTGCCAAACAAGTCATACTCGCAGTACGATCCAAGGGATGCGAATTCCAGCAGCTCTTCGTCAGTGAAGAAAGTACCTATTTAGGTAGAATCAAACAATTTTATGGGTTAAACAAGAATTATGCATTACTTTCATGCCACACACACACACAAACATACATGGGAATATAATTTTGCTTAGAAATATGAGGGGGATTTAAAACAAACTTGTGCTGTGGGATTATTAAGCTTTAATGGTTTTTATTTAAATGTATTATTGTAATAAGACTTCTTGGTTTAAGGTAGTTGGCTACCGGCCATATTGTTTCCTTCTAACCCCATGGTTAACCCATGGAGAAAATTATTCTACTTTAAGTGGTTTACAGACAAGGATTATTTTGATACGTTGAGAGCGGCGTCTGTCCAAGGGAACTGACAGTGGATTTTTGTTTGGACGATGTCAGTCCCTCAGAACTGATAGTGGATAGTTTACATCTGGTTTCGAGCTCTACGGTCTACTATTTTGCTACACAAGGGCTAATGAAACTGGGACGTACTGCTTAAAGCCGATTCCAAACGATTACGAACATCCATGCCTCTAGCGGGATTCGAACCTACGAACTCCGTACCTAAGAGCAACGCTCTACACCATTAGCCCATTATTCGGTAAACTGATAGTGGACTTTTTTTTTGAAAGGCATGAGCCCATAGAAACTGACAGTAAACTTTCTGTTCAAAAGTTCCCTGTCAGCCCCCAAGGACGTCAATTTTACCGTGTTAAACAAATTTCACTACATCCTAGCTAGAGAAATTTATAGGGTGATGCGTAACAATTTTTTTAAAAACTTATTGGTAAAATGTTTTATTTGTGTTTAAAGAAGATAGCATCAAAAATTTTATTTCAATGTAAATATATTTTTTTCTCTCTTTAAAACATTTAATTCTGCCTGATACTGGAGAATTTTCCGCATAATCACGTATTAAAATGTGTTTTAAAGAAACCTTTATATACACACTACCCAGAAATAGAATCATTTTCTCCGCAGGTAATATGGAGCCACAGGAATCTAATGTAGCCAGTACACAATCACCTTGATTTTCCTCAAAAAATTATCCTGTTAAAAAATTAAAATAACAAATGTAACAGCTATAGAGGTATCTAAAACATGATCTATGGATGATTTCTCACAGACCCGATATTTAAAATTTCATTAAAGTAATCAATTATACATAATTTCAGAGCAAAATTTTGACTTTATTAGTATGACCTTTTCACGATAAAAACAACATTTTGTATTTTATGTCGAATTCTGTCCTTTTGAAAATACCTAATCTCTTAAATAGTAGTGGCCTTGATCAAACAGTAACGTAATTTGCATAAAGTTCCTAGTTTTAGGGTGAAAAATGTGTCAGATACGACATGTTTAGAGCACTGTTCGTATTAAAGCATCTCGATCAATAAATCAATGAGGTATTTTTTTAATGCATTAAGCCCACTTATCCGTGCCTCATTGCCTACAATTTCTAAGATACTTCATATATATTAGTCGTAATTTTAACTGATTGAATAAACTGCTAAGAAATAGAAGGATTGGAGATTTAAAAGAAGAACAAAAACATGAACTTACGTAACAAAGTTAAATATTAACAGTTTCGAAAGGTAATTTCAGTCATTTCATTTTCAGCAAATAGATAACACAAAATATTTTCAGGTATGATTTGAAAAACACCCTTTCAGTATTTGGGAAGAATGTGATTTGGTGTTCTCTAAATTTCAAAACTACAGTTATTACATACGATTAGGTTTCAAAATCAGATTAGCTCTTAATCCTTTGTATCTGAAGAAAACGGAATCTAAATATATTTCTTCGAATATTATAATACATTATTTGATAATAATATGTAAAAATCCATTTAAAAAATCTAAAACAAAAATAAAATTTTATAGGATTTTTTTTTTTTTTAATTTAATAACACCAAAGTTTATTTCAGTAACAATCACGTGCATCCGATCAAAGGATTAATGCGACTTCTATAGGAAAATTAAATTTTGTACCGCCATTTGGCACGGATTCCGGGAACAAATAGTGATAACTCTAGTCTTGCAGAATAGAAGCAATTAACAAAACCGTTTTTTAAAGCTCAAAGTAAATGACATCAATTTTGGTGTAGGTTGATTCCGGGAACAAATTGTGATAACTGTACTTTTGTAGAATAGAAACAATTAACAAAACCATTTTTTAAAGCTCAATGTAAATGACATCAATTTTGGTGTAGGTTGTAGATCTGTAACTAGGTTAAACGAAGGTACCAATACTTATTTTTAAACTATAGATAAACATCCAAACAAATATTTATTAGATAAACATCCTGATCTACCTGATATTAATCTACCATGTTCTGTGAAACATAAAATAAAAGGTTTGGTTTGGAACGCTATGGTCTACTATTTTGCACACGAGGGCTAATGAGACCGGGTCCTACAGCTTAAAGCCAATTCCGAAAGGCTCCGAACATCCATGCCATAGTAGTGGGATTCGAACCCACGAACCCTGGTACCGACGGCCTTAACCAATTGGCCAGCGTTCGGCTAAAATAAAAGATTTCGTACCTTAACACTTCATCAGGTTATGGTTACCATTCGTCTCGATATATCCGGACCATCTCAATCAATCAGGCAAGCACCAATACGGCCCATATGGCCGTGAAGCCCTCCAGGCTTATCACAGCGGTAGTGGGTAGATCCCAAGTGCTGAGCCACCCCACCCGACCAGCTCCCTTCAAAGTAGCCGGCGTTTGTCAGAGCGCTGCAAGCGCCACCTGCGAGTGAACGTAGCAGACTAGCGGTCGCTGGAGGAATTTGGGAAAACTACTGAAGCAAGCCTCTTTTGACGCCGGAGTTAGTGGGGGTGGACCACGCGGACAAAAAAGAGGACTATTCTTGTAGCCTGATGAATTTTGCTCGTTGCATTTCGAGACGGAATACAGATGGCCTAAAGGAGGAGTAGGAAATTTTGAAACCATCCCCGTTATGGACCCTCTTGTCCAGACAGTTCGACAAGAACCAATTTTGTTCTGATTTTTCAAAATACTGTTACGAGCTTGACTCAAGTACTAAAGTGATGCCATCTGTTAGAGTAATTCTTAAGGAAAAACTCAAAAGCAAATGCCAACTGCTAAAATTATCCGAGTATTTGTTTTCTATCTTCACATAAAGCGCCAATGTGGAAATAGTATTTTCGCTGGACTGATGAAAGAAATCGAATGCTGCCACGGACTATGGAATCCTTGCAGTGTCAGTTTAACTACAAGCTGACTTGCATAAAGTTTTATAAATACGTAAAATGGAAAAAAAAATCTTCCCGAAACCTCCCGAAAAATATAGTGTACCAACTACTTCTGCCTTATCATGTTCCATGCAATTGTGTTCTGAATAAACAGTAATCATATTAAATTTTTTACTTCATTTCTACACTCCCATCTCAGATGTCCTGACGAGGTTCCAGCTAGATATGCGCCTTGAAACTTATGCCGTCAAACACACAGGTCTTTGGTATAAAGTGCTAGAAACGATCACAACATTTAGATGTGTACGGTGTTTATTTTAAATCACTTACAAAATTATTCACTTATTATTACAATCATTATTCATATGTATTACCGTATTGTCATGCGCAGTACCCAAATATGTTTTAATCGTGAAAACACAAAGGTATGAACGAATCCATTTTCTACGACAGGTTTGTTAGCACTCGTGTTGCAAAAGAGTAAACCATAGCGCTCCAAGCCAAACCAAAATCTATACAGGTATATGAATGAAAACAAACTCAAACACAGCAAAAAATTCTTCAAGGTTAAGGAATGTAATGATATGTATGTAAAATGAAATGCGAAAAGCTGTTATTATGAGTATTATGTTCCCTGACCAAACCGTGATCGAAACTTATTTTTCTGCCGTTTCCAAGGTCACGGTCAGAAGTACTGTGAGTATAAATGACATCACTTTCTTTTATGGAAAGCCGCAGTCAAGACGCATTTTTGGTGAAATGAAAAAGAAGTGAGCGAGAAAAATATTCACAACTAAGAAGATGACATAATCACATGCATTTTCTGTTATTTTATGCTTGGCTATGACAATGACTTACAAAGTCCTCTAGATTCGAAATATCTAAAGCGAGAGCAGCTAATTCGGAAGGAGATTGGTTCTAGGAGATTGGTAAATACGTCATTTTAGGTCATGACGTTAAAGGGTACTCATACAGATGAAACTGAACAAAACAAAATGAATAAAATATTGCATGAATTTCTTTTGTCCGCTATCATATCGTACGACATCGTTTCCTTAATGTTTATGTGTTTCTGCATTGGTCCTAAATTTAATAACTGGTGCGCGATCTTTACAATCGTTAAATTTCAGTATAGTTTATACCTGTACGACTTCAACTTTTATTTTGAAACACGATGATATTACGTAAAATGTTTTGCGTAAATTATAAGAAATGCTGAAACAATGGTTTTGTCTCTTACACTCGACTGTAAATAGAATATAAGTTTATAATTAAAATTTGCTAATATATATATTGTAAGGAAAATTCTCAGGGGTTTTCAAATCTGAAGTCAAGGGCTAAAAATTCCCGCGTCCTTTTGCATTCCCCTTTTTAACCCCTAACCTAAACTGACCACTGGGGCTACAGTTTATGCCTTCAGAGAAGGGGGTCTGACCAATTATACCTGTACATTGCCCTAGCGGACAATTTAGGAAATTCCAAAACAAAAAGGAGATGCAAGCTGTCGGAGACAGATTTTTCTAGAGATTTTCCCTCCGATGTTGACCTTGTTATCTATTAACAAGGTGGGTGTTAAGGGCCTTTTTACACAAAACTTCATGCTAGTTGACTCCTCCGTTTGATCTGTCCCTATGATGAAGTGGGAACCCGTCCTCCAACGTTATCTTAATAAAGGTCTTTAGCTAAAAACGGTGTCATTTTTATGGGCCATGACTGCAACCACCCATCGAGAAGTCCGTCTTATTACATATACATATATACATATACACATACACCCATATATATATACATATATAAATATACATACATATATATACACATATCTATCTATCTATCTATTATATATATATATATATATATATATATATATATATATATATATATATCTATCTATATATATATAGGACCGGTGGAAACCATCGGGAGACAGATGAAAGAGATGATAGATGGCGCTACTGAGTGCTAGCGAAGGCGTCAGATAGAGATGAGAGAGGGTCCGGAGGTCCGACACGCAGGTCGACCGTGAGACCGAGAGCGATCCTGTTTGATACGACCTGAGATAACCCTTTAATTATATTTTATGTGTGTGTAAAGTCAAGTGTTGTTCATTAAATGTGATTTGTCTTCAGAAAAGTATCGTCATTACTGTCGTCATTACCCTTAGACGCCGTCCTGCCCTACAAAGTGGGGGCTCGGCCGGGATTATAATGTCATCTAAATAAATAATTAAAGTTCCGTCCCTTAACAGATCTCTAAACACATAATTGATATGTCTTTGGAAATAATTGCTACTAATGCACAAGCCAAATGGTACTTTCAAAAATTCATACTGTCCCATATCTGTTACAAACGCAGTATATTTTTTACTCGCCTCGTCCACTTCCACATGGAAAAAAGCATTTTTCAAATCGAGAGTTGTGAATACTCTTCCTCCCTCTAATTTGTCAAGTACCTCTTGAACGATCGGCAATGGGAATCTGTCTCTAATTATTTTTTTATTAAGTTGTCTGTAATCAATACATAAACGCATTGTTTTATCCCTCTTCCTAGACACTACAATTGGTGAAGAATAATTTGAACAACTTTCTCTAATAATTCCCTTGTTCAGCCATTCGTCGATTTGTGCATTAACTTCCCTTTTTTCAAGTGATGACAATCTGCGCGCTCTTTGACAGACGGGTATTTCATCGCTTAAAACTATCTTTATTTTCAAAGCAGTAGTCTCTGTTTTGTTGAAAAAGTATTGCACCTAAACCGAGTTTACTCGCATCTGTGTGTAATTCCAGTTTCGCACCTTCTCTGTAAATATGTAATATGGGTTCACGTGACAATGCATCTTTCAATCTCTGAAAAGCTACCTTTTGCTCACAACCAAATTCAAAGGGTTTTGAGTCTCGTAATAAGTCACTGAGAGGTCTTGCTATGATAGCATATGAAGGTATGTATTTTCTAAAGTATCCCGTTAATCCCAGGAAACTTTGTACATCCTTAACATTTTTAGGTACTGGAAAGTGACGTATTGCATCGGTCTTTTCCAATGATGGTCTTATGGTTCCGTCCTCAATAATGTGGCCTAGAAAACTAATTTTTCTCTGTAAAAATTGACACTTCTTTAGATTCAACTCGAGCCCATATTTTGAAGCTACTTCCAAAACACGAATCAATCTTTTTCATCAATAGCTGGGACAACATTAGAAATGAAGCCAAGAAGAACATTTTAAAAATACAAGAGGAAAACCGCAAGACTTATAACAGAAAGCAAAAAGAAGCTCGTCAATACAAAACCGGAGATTTGGTGGCGATATTGAGGACGCAGTTTGGAAGCAAATTGAAGTTAAGACCGAAATATTTTGGACTCTATCAAGTCACAAGTGTTAAACAGCATGAGCGCTATAATGTGAAAAAAAATTGGGGACCACGAAGGGTCGAATGTCATATCATCGTCAGCCGACCAAATGAAACCACGGAGTAAATAGTAGAAATGGAAAGTGAACTCAGACTATTTTGTGTGGTGTTTCACAATTTGTAATCCAAGTTATTAATCTATGTGTTTTGTTTTTTAGTTAGTATTTTAGATCCAGGACTGTTTCGTCAGTGAGGACACTGCCAATCAGGATACCCGAGCAGTTGTAGGACCGGTGGAAACCATCGGGAGACAGATGACAGAGATGATAGATGGCGCTACTGAGTGCTAGCGAAGGCGTCAGATAGAGATGAGGAGGTCTGAAACGCAGGTCGACCGTGAGACCGAGAGAGCGATCCTGTTTGATACGACCTGAGATAACCCTTTAATTATATTTTATGTGTGTGTAAAGTCAAGTGTTGTTCATTAAATGTGATTTGTCTTCAGAAAAGTATCGTCATTACTGTCGTCATTACCCCTAGACGCCGTCCTGCCCTACATATATATATATATATATATATATATATATATATATATATATATATATATATATATAATGATATTTTAATCTAAAACACAATTAAAATTGTATTCTAACACAAATTTCTTGCGATTCTATCTCTAAAATTACAACTTTTGTCAAGAAACCTTTGTTTGAGTTAAGTAATAATTCACCTAATGTTCTCGTTGCCACAAAGTTACCAGAATTTAAGAAAAACAAAGACATTCCTTAACCCATTCAAGACCAAGTCTCGTGGACTTGACGCAGCGATTAAACTCTTATCACCCCAGCGTCTCCTCCACGCAAAGAGCTCAAGCTGATATTGAGAGACCAGCGTCGCGTAAACTTAATCGGCGATCTGAACGTTTGATTTTAATTTTTAAAGACTAGATCTAATTACTAGATGGTGTTAAACGGACACGGTTTTCACAACGGTCCACTCGTATAGAATTTACGTGCTGGTCCTCAAGGGGTTAAATGTCTTTTTTTAGATATAGTATCGCCATAAATTTATTTTAAGGTATAATTAGTTGGTTAGTTTGGCAAAAATATAATTACATATATATTACATAAGCATACACATATATGTAAATATATAAAACTACACACACACACACACACACACACATATATATATATATATATATATATATATATACAGCGAGAGAGATGGATAGCTATATAAACGTACATATATACATACATGTAAAAGACATATAAAACCCACCACAATTGGAAAAAGGGTATCTATAATGGATCCCGTACAGTTTGGTGACTGTAAAAGGAAAAGTCGAAAATTCGAAAAGAAAAATGAAAGTTTAGTTTAGTATCTCGTCTCCAGAACTTTTCCCTGCGAAATACACGTACATGCCATTATATAGGGGGTATTAGCAGTCAATCAGTGTATTAATAGTCGTGAGGTGACGGGTGTAAAAGGAAACTATTATATAAAGGAGTTATATAAGGATTGTTGACCTAAGCAGGAATTAATATTGGTGTATGCGAAGTCATCCATTTTCCAGAATGAGAAGGGGAGTGTTTTTTTTTAGATATAAGCAGACAGAAATATATTTTTTAAGGTATAATTAGTTGGTAGTTTGTTAAAATATATACATTACATTAAATATAATACATATATATAAACATATATAACACACACACACACACACACACACACACACATATATATATATATATATATATATATATATTTATATATATATATATATATATACAGCGGAGAGATGTAGCTGAAAAGAATCGAAATTTTTATATACAGCTCGTCTCTAGAAAGTTTTTTTTGTAACGAAAAAAAAAAATGAAAGTTTATTTAGTATCTCGTCCATTTTTTATAAAATGCCATTAAAGGAGAAAGTCAATCAGTATTAAGTAATGAGGTGACGGGTTATATAAAGAGAACTCAGAAATCTAATTTTAAAATTTATGTATGCGAAGTCATCCACATCTGTGTTCTGCAAAAAATTGAATCAAAAAGCAATATATTTTTACACAAGTACAAGAACGCTGACAACAAGATTTTTACAACAAATACAATAATAACAATTAATAATACACAAAACATGAAACACATATATTATACAATAATATATATATGACATATATATTCACAGCTTATATATAAAAGGAATGTTAATAAAATATACACCACACACACATTATATATATAATATATATATATATATAATATATATATATATATATATTTTATAAGAAATATTATATTTTTAAATATATTTTATATATATATATATATTTATATATATATATATATATTATATATATATATATATGCATGCAGAAGAATTATTATAGTCAGGATTTTCTATGATATTTTAACAGAAAGAAAAATTAGGTTAACATACTAGAAAGACGTAACATATTTTTCGCGAAATCATAACTTAATCTCTGTATTCGTTGTAAAGTACGTTTC
Organism: Pardosa pseudoannulata; assembly: GCA_032207245.1. Classification (NCBI taxonomy): domain Eukaryota; kingdom Metazoa; phylum Arthropoda; class Arachnida; order Araneae; family Lycosidae; genus Pardosa; species Pardosa pseudoannulata. The sequence continues at coordinate 108,420,425 of CM063500.1, read as the reverse complement.
TAGCACAAAGTCACATAAGATGAACCAATATTAGCCCCTCCCGCATTTATTTTAATTTTTAAAAATAATATTAATAAATGATGGTGAGTGCAGACTCTGAATTCGTCACGAAGGGAACTACAGAATCAGTCTGACATTTACAATTCACGAGGAAATATGTCAACATTCTCAATCATTTTCGACCCGTAAAAGATGTTTACTTTAGGCGACCCTGAAGCTAACTAGAACTAATGCAATCATTGACACTGATTGCATCATGTGAATCACAAAACGTGTATCTGCTACCAGAATCTTATTGGTCTGCTCTGATTGGTCAGGCTGCCGCGTGAAAAAAAAAAGTTCGCGATTAATGACTTTTTATTTCCGTGCTTAAAAGCATGGATGAAGATCAAACATCTTTCCGAAATAGCTAAAAAGTGACAAACGAGTTTTCATGTACTAATATTAAATCGCAATCACTTTCTGAAAAACTGTTGGGAACGTTGAAACGTTTTCTATTCATAAGTTTTATTATGGTCTACGTGTATTTGCGATTTACTAAAAATCGGTTGCTTAAAGTAAAGATAAAACAAAAACTAAATAACATTAAACTAACTTCACACAAGCTTAACAGATAAGCTCGTATTTATATTTAAAATTCTAAATAAAAAAGAAATATAATATTTAAATTCGCAATTGTAATTTTTTCACTGGCATTTGTACTTTATTAGTTTTCCTTTACAAATTTATAGCCGTACGATGTCCGAAGGGTTAGGGTGCTGGCCTTCGGAACCGGAGTTCGTGGATTCGAATCCAACTGTGGCATGGATGTTCGTAGCCGTTCAGAATCCGCTTTAAGCAATAGGTCCCGGTTTCATTAGCCCTCGTGTTGCAAAAAGTGGACGTAGCGCTCCAAACTAAACCAAACTTTTACAAATTTATCTAAACATTTTAAGGGGGTGACAGATAATTTTGATGTTTTGCTATCAAATTAATAAATTCATTTTTACATACATTTAATGTTGGGTCTATTTAAATTTTAATTCAATAAATACTTTTTTTATGCAAATAAGGAAGGAAATGGAACCAAAATATTTAAAATCTATTTTCTAATTTAATGTTATAAATTTTTATATGAATGTAATTATGCTTGTTATAAATTGGGAATGGGGAGTCATGAAATCTGGATTGTGCCTTGGGCATAAAAATATTTAAGTCGGGCCTGTCTATGCCAATACAGTAGGGGTCTTGGATACTAAACAAACTACTAAATTGAAAACATCACATCTTATATTTTCTAAAGTTTAGAAAAATTAGAGTTTTTCTTTGAACATGTTTTTTACATAGGGTCTGGTGGGCTAAAATAGTTAGAAAAATCGGGATTTCTCATTCAGTATTCTTTTTCACTTAAAAAAAACTATAAATAGGCAATTTTTTGCACGTATTCATGCAATGGGTTAGTTCATCACCATTATTGTTAAAACTAGCATATAGCCCGTCATATGACGGGATCAGTAAAATTTTTAATATTTCATAATTGTAAAATACTCTATGACGCAGATAAAAAATTATTTGATTTTTGGATGAGCACTATCTGGTACACACTCAATAATTCGTTTACCTTCATATTCCTCTAAAGTCTCCTGGTATTATGAATGTAGTTTAGAATCCCGTTGAATTCATTGAGTCAAACCGTGTGGATATGCATGAAAAACAAACACACAAACGGACAAATTTCTTTATTTTCAATGATATATAGCCTAAACGCTAGATATTTATTAGTCCGTGAAATAGGCTCCTAGACTTTTATTAAACGTGTTTGTTGTTAATACCGGTGATAAAATTTTCATTGCAGCAAAAATA
>CM063500.1:108348583-108413583 GCA_032207245.1 Pardosa pseudoannulata | reverse complement strand
GTTTTTGTATTTTTTAAATCTTAAAAGTTTTTAATCTTATGAAGTTTGTGAAATCCGTTAGTGCTGAGAGAAAGTTATTTAATTTAATCAAAATGTATTTGTATTCATTTAGGAAGTCTAAATATGCAATTACTGTACGGAAATACTCTGTAGTGAAAAATATTATACTATCAGTTTTTCAACATACTCTTGTAGCAGCATTTTTGATTATTAATAACGCGATCAGCGAATTTCCTTTATAACACATGAAAACATCTGTATATAACAGTGCATTAGTAAGCGTGAGTAAGAGACCTAACAGGCCTACAGCTAGAAAAATATATATGACATCGTTGAAAGAAATTTTAAAAATTTAGTATGAAACTGATATTAATTTTTCTGCTGCGTGAGATCGGCCGCAGAAATATCCGACGTGGGCAGCATGTTTGACACTTTTTCAGTAGATTAATACTATTTACATTCATTCTTTGAAATATTTATTTCGATTTATTGATAAAGAGCTTTAAATGGTATTTTAGCCTCCATGTTAAATTTATACAGTTTTACCCCCATTACGTTTCTGCCGTGACTGACACCAAGTGCTCAAGTCTATGTGCAGAATTCTATTCTCTTGCATTTTACAGCAAATACCTATAATATTTTTCGAATTATAGTAAATTGTTTCCTACATTACTGAATTAGATGATGGCCGAATCAGCTGCGTAGTGTCTTTTGATACCGAAGTTCGTGTATTTGAATCGTACAGGAATGATTGTAGCTGTTCGGAATCGACTTTAAGCAATAGGTCCCAGTTTCATTAGCTCTTGCGATAGCAAAAAGGGTAGACGTAGTGAAACTTAACTTATATTATCAATCTTTCTAAATTTTGCAATGTTCTCCTAATGTACCGAATCCGCAGTTGTTTGCCAACTCTTTGGAAATGACTGCACAAGAAGACTGAATTTTTTTCTGTTTGAGGATACATTAAGGAGCTATCAGAAGTCATCCTGTACTCGCTGCGAAAGCAACGTATTCAGTTTACAATTCCTTTTCCCCATTAAAAATGCTTAAATTTCTCGTGTGATGCCAAAAATTTTCAACAAATTAATATTTCTTCAAGTTGTTGTATTATAAGATTTCAAAAAAAGGTGAAAAGTTTTCGCTATCAAATTACAGAACAACGCATTATTCATCTGGTTTGGTTTTACGGCCTACTGTTTTGCTCACGAGGGCTAATGAGATCGGAACCTACTGCTTAAAGGCGATTCCGAAGGCTATGCACATCTTTACCAGCAGCGAGATTCGAACCTGCGAACTCCGTTACCGAAGAGCAGAGCTCTACCATCATTATTCTTCTGAAAAAAGAATCATAAACTGAATCCGTTGGTTTTAAACGCATACAGGTTGACTTGTGATGAGGCCTTTAGACCGGGATATTCTCCACAAATCTACGATGATAAAATCAGTGCGCACTGTTTTTCAGTATAGGAATACGTAGGTTTGAATCCCACTGCTGACATGGATGTTTCTCCTCGGTAATCATCGCCAAGGATTTTTTATGATCTCGTAGACTTGGAATCAACCAATGTCTAATAATTATCAGCTGACAATTGTGCAAAACGACCTTTTTGCAGATTTACAAAAACAGCATTCAGCAAGGATTCAAGAACTCAGAAACCTTTGAGATCCAATGAAGAAGAATTAATCCCTCAGCGAAATATAACATAAACCCGACACTTTTCTCTCCAATGTGATACAAAGATAAAGAAATAACAATATATTATCCGAAATCAAAAATGAATCATTTCATCAAAAGAGCAATTAAAAGATCAAGAAAAATAAATTATTCAATAAATAAGTTTTAATTTTTTATCTTGTACTTATTTACGTCTTATTGACCTTCACGGAGGGGATTAACATTTCTTGTACAATTACTTAATTGATTAATGGAAGCGTTACGTAATAGAGATTTTTTTTACTCTAAATTCTATTTGTGATGTGTTATTACTCATTCTGTCAGAGGTAGAGGTGAAATCCATTGGCTACTCTACATAGCTTATTGGTGGTGAGTGTCGTTGTGTGTGATGTAATAACCCATATCGCGCTTCAGTGAGGCCATTACCTCGCTTGCACAAGGAACTGTTTCCCAAGTGAGCTAGCTCTATTTACCAACATTTCGAAGAAACTGAGCCGAATATAACGTGACGGCATTGAATGGGGTTTGATTTTGATGGTCAATATTAACAGCATTAAGTCAATCCTCGTAGCTTTGGACTTAGTTAAGTACAGTTATTGGACGTAAAAATGCATTTGGCTGTATGGCCGGATTTTACAGCAGATAATTCACATGTGTTCCTTACTGGCTCCCCCCATTGAACAGCTCTCCGTTTACGTTGTATTTTCCTTGCATCGTAATCTGAAATCGCATTTTTAAGAATTAAACAAAGCGCGTGCAACATTCCATGCGTTGAAAAAGCATTAAATTATCTTTAACACCACTAACATTTATAAGTTCGCAGACTACATGAGGCCCCGGCGCATGTATTCTACGGAGGATACCTTTTCTTATTAATTCATGGAAATTGTTCTTGAATAAGGCTAATAGCAGGCATACCAACATTCAGCCACTTGTGTCTGGAGCAACAACGTGGTTTGAACATGCTAATTAGAGATTATACATAAGTACATATCTTATTGATTTCTAAATTAAAATTAAATTTAAAACATTTACAGAGTAGAAAATTGTAAAAGGTAAATTAAAATTCATGCATTTAAAAATTTAAGAGTAAATTTTCAACTTTAACAACTTATCTTTCAAAACAGAAATTTTTATAGCAACATTGACCTTGATTCAACTATTTCCATTTTATCTATCATTAGAGATTCTACAGTTTCTCTATTCAAATTTGACATAAATTCAGTTTGGTTTTTCCGCACAGTACTGAAAATTTTAACATACTGTGTGAAAAGAGTGATATTCAGCATTATTTTTTGCAAAATATTTAATTGCTGAATTGCGATCTTTTAGCTGTTCAAAAGTTTTGTTATTTTACGGAGCAATCCGAGGAGTTTCCGGAGTTGTCAATATTTCTCCGGAGAAACTCCGGATAATCCGGAGTAGTTGGCATGTCTGTAATACTAATAAACTTTATTAATATATACAAACCCTGTACGGGCTACCTATCCTGTTCAGGCTTTGTATGGTTTGGAGCGCTACGGTCTACTTTTCTGCAACATGAGGGCTTAATACGACCGGGACCTGCTGTTTAAAGCAAAGACTGAACAGCTTCGATCAACCATGCCACAGTGCGATTCGAACCCGCCGAACTACGGTACCGAAGATCAACGCCCTACCCATTCGGCCATCGTTCGGTGCGAAATTTAGCGATTGGATACACACACACACACACACACACACACACACACATATATATATATATATATATATATATATATATATATATATATATATATATATATATATATATTGTGTGTGTGTAATGAGCCGGACTTCTCGATGCGTGGTTGCAGTCATGGCCATAAAAATGATACCGTTTCAGCTAAAGACCTTTATTAAGATAACGTCGAAGGACGGATTCCCACTTCATCATAGGGACAGGAAAAACTGAGGGGTCAGCTAGCATGAAGTTCTATGTACAAAACCCGTAACACCTGGGTCAACATCTGGGGGAAAATATCTCTAGAAAAATCGGTCTCCGACAACGTGTATCTCCTTTTTATTTGGAAATTTCCTAAATTGTCCGCTAGGGCCATGTAGGGTTATAATTGGTCAGGCCCCTTCTCTGAGGGCGTAAACTATAACCCCAGTGGTCAATTTAGGTTAGGGCTTAAAAAGGGGAATGCAAAAGGACGCTGGAATTTTTAGCCCTTGATTTAAGTTTTGAAAACCCCTGAGAATTTCCTTACATATATATATATATATATATATATATATTCTTACACAGATACATACATAAATAAATATATATATTCGCACATATACATACATAAATATGTACTATATATAAAAAAAATTTCTTCCATGTTTTATTTACGTCTGTACACGGAGTATCAATCCCCCAAAGATAAATATTATTTATTATTAGATATTTGTTAATAAATGATACCCCTTCATTTCGGATTATCAAATAAGGTATACCTATTTTCACGGTTGTGAGCCAATTTGACTCATAGAACTAAACGCATAACATGAAATTTATTGGTCCTATCAGGCCTGGGCAACAGTCAAGATTTTATTTTCAAATTGGCTGAAGAGCTAAGAGTAAATATATATAAAGAAGTCGAGAACATTTCCAATGACAGTAATTCATGCTACTGACGCACGGAAGAATTGTCAAAAGAAACAGACGTAGAAACCATTGTGCTAAATGTAATAGAAATGTTTGCGGAAAATGGGTTTCAAAAACAAATTTTATCTGTAAAAAATGTTTTCCCATGAATTTTTTGATAATAAACATTTTATTTAAATTGATTTGGAACTATTTTCTTTCCCCAAAACTTCCATTTTCTTGTATGAGTGAAATTGGCTCACTTCGGTAAAAATAGGTATAGGATCAACATCCGTAAATCTAGTGTTAACAACGAAAAAAGTACATATCTAAGAAGAATTTTTTTTAAACTGTACACTTAATCAAAATTTGGTTTTTATATAACTTCTTTTTAAAATTTCCATTTTAAGTTTTAATATTATTTCCTCCAATTTTTTTTCTTTCCCTGAAAAATATTACACAAGATTGCGCACAAACATTTAGATATAATATAAAGTTTTATATAACTTAATATAACGATTATGAATATTTCATTTACATAATTTACTAAATTTTATATTTTTAGTTAAAAATTGTGAAATATCAGAGGTGAAGGCTTAAATCGGAGCTCCCCCACCTCACCGAAACTAAATTATGGCTACAATATGGATTATAAGTTATATTGGTATACTGCTATTGAATATTTTCATGATAAGATGATAAACATAAAAAACCTCTAATTCTTATTGTTTGTTGTCGTTACAATTTGTGGAGAAATCGAAATCTGATCTGATGACGTCATAATTTAAATGACGATTATTATTCTTTTACGTTTTATTTTTATGTTTAGATTTTGATTTATCGTTTGGCACTCGCTCAAGTTTCTGTATTAATAACGAATAAAGAGGTTAAAAATGGAGTTGTTCAAAAATTTAAGCTGTGTTTTATACAAACAATTTTATACGTTTTTTAAAGGAATTTACTTTGTTATACGGGAAATTCAACACAATTCAATAGAATTTTAAAATTCTAATTACATGTAACAGGCATTTTAGTTGAAACAGGTCGAAAATCTTACAAAACACAAACAAAACATTTGAGAGTGTAAGTGTGTATTTGACGTAATTAGAGTTACCCGTACGCGTCCTGACGTCAGGAAACACCGTGTTTCGAAGAAATTGTTGATATGCTTTTGTTTTTACCTTTTCGTCGTTCTTTGGAATAAAATGCGTGTTGTCATCCCGTCTTCGTGAGCAATAACTCTTTTACTTGATAAATATATTGAACAATGCATGAAGTTACAGCGTCAACCTCCTACCCGCCATAGCTTTGCTTCGTTTTAATTATTTTATTCTCTAATTCAGAGGTCGTTAACCCGTTAATGCGTCAGTCATTTCTGTTGATTACATATCGATGCGTATCTTAAATCTAAGTTAGCACGGACTGCATAGAATAAAATACATATAAAGTTTATTAAACAACGTTGAATACTAAAGCACGTCAGGTTAGTTATGAGCTATTGTTTTAAACATCATAGGATGCCATTTACGAAAAAGGAAAAACTTTGAAAAAAAAAAGATTTATTTGGTATTACATTTAAAATAACTGCTGAAAAATTAAAAAATCGTATAATAGGTAAAGCAATTTGTCATGATTTAACCGTTTAAGTGGGGCGATGCGCGATAGCGCTTCTCTTGTTTTGTACCGAAAATGCGGAGACGTTGGTTAGTATAATTTTCGCATTTATTGAGAACAGTTGAATTCATATCAATCGCAGTTTGTATTCATTTTACTCAATTGTGATTTTTAATAACATAAGAATTAAAATAAAATACAGTGGTAAGTAGTAATGCAGTAGAGCCTTGGATGGAGGTACGGTAGACAAAATGAGCGCGCTTTATTTTTTTATGTGTAGTATAAAACTTTTCGTTGTTATATAGAAATTAGAAACTGTTTTCACTTTCTCAACAAGTGTTACACTGATCATTATTGATGCTATAAAGAAGGAATGATTAGCAAGCAAAAATGCCACAGGAAGACTACCAATATGTACAAAGTTTCCTTTAGAAAAATTGCCTGGCCAAAACTGGTGACAATGTGATGCATGCACAAGGTATCTACCAAAATAAAATTTTTCCAATTCATGACTTTTCATGACTTTCCCTGATTTAGCAGATCATTTTCCATGACTTTGAAAAGCTTTCGTTAAAGTATATATCAATAAAACTTCTGATGTACATACAAATAAAATATATACTTTTAGAGAAATTACAGGAGTTTTATCATAAAAAACTATAAACTTACTTTATAAGTGTTAATAAACTCATAAAAATAAATTGTTGTATCTACATACCTAAGTTTAATCATATAACCATTTTTCAATCAAAATGTTTCCAATTTGAATTCAGGGTACTTTGGTATTATCCGGGTGACCATGAATAATAGCTAAACATGATAACCCTATAACATTTATATACAACATCCCTAGAGATAAACTTATATTTTGTGCAAAAATCTAAACTGATTTTTATTAAAAAATAATTATTATATTACTAAAATTTTAATCTACAATTTAAGAAAAATCCAGAATAATATACATTTACCCACATATTAAGCTTTCTTGCTTTGAGTTTCCTTGGTGAACAAATTTTACTTGGTCAATGGGATAATACATAAATACCAAACTCAGTAACTTCAGCCAAATGACAATTAAAAACAGAATTAAACAATTCAATGCATTATTATTTAATCGGTAGTTTAGCGGACCCATGACTTTCCATGACTTTTACTCATTTTACTTGAAAAATCAAGACTTTCCATGACAAAATTAATCCATTGTCTAAATCCATGATTTTCCACGACTTTCCAGGTGCGCGGAAACCATGTATGCAGTAAAAAACATGGTAATGGAATGAGACGATCCAACTTAATTTGCGCTTTATGCAAAAAAGGAATTCGTGGAATTTGTGCAATAAAACATTCTTGTAATAAGTGAGAGTAAAGAATATTTTTGTTGGTAAAAATGACTTGTAACATAATAATTAGTGTTCATTATAACCATTTCTATTGTTCTAAAAATTACTACGCATTTCATTCCTCACTATTAGTTTCTCATACATGCACCATTAATTGAAGATAATTTTTTTAGCTGTAAATATCTGTAAGATTAAATTTTATGGAGATGTATTCAGTTTTTCTCACATCCCCTGTATAATAATAGCCTAAGTTATCTGTACGTCTGTCCTCGATTTTATGAAGCGGTTGGATCTGGAATGGATAGAGGCATCCATAGTTAGCAAAATTCATAGCGAGTAATGTTTATCTTCTCCTAAACTATCGATCCGATTCTAAAATAAATTGGTATAAATAGGCTTCATATCACAGCGAAAAATACTGCCTTCTTTAAAACGTTCGAAATCCACCCCTTCCCTTCTTTTGGAGCTTTTAATGCCATTATTTCAACTCCTATTTTCCCCGGTTAAGAGCAGGCGATTAAATTTATCAATTTATCACACATCAAATAGGTAAAAATAACATTTTCTTTAGCATTATGACGTCATTCCTTTAACCATCTTATTGAATCATTTCTTATTTTAAATTATTTAAATTATGCCTTATTTTCATACGTTTTATCATTGAACTTAGATATGACGTAAATAATTTTCTTTTATATTTGGCTTAAATAATAGATTATGTACATATGTGATAATTTTAAATTGAATCATCGATTATTTTTTGTTGCAATGAAACTTTTACCACCGGTATTAACAATAAATTCTTTTCATATAAGTCTAGAAGTCTATTTCACGGACTAATAAATATCTAACTTTTAATTTATATATATTTGGAAATTAAGAAGTTTGTTCGTTTGTGTGTTTGTTTATTATACATAACCACACGGTTTGACTAAATGAATTCAACGTGATTCTAAACTGCATTACAGGATCGGGAGACTCTAAAGGAGTAGGACGATAAATAAATTATTGAGAGTGAACCAGATAGTTGTTCTCAGCCAAAAAACAAACCATTTTTTACCAGCCTCATTGGGTACTTAACAGTTCTGGAATATTAAAAATTTTACTAATCCCGTCATATGATGGGCTAAATGCTAGTTAAAAATGTTTATACAAAAAAGAAATAAAATACATTAGAGCTGCATAATCGGCTAACGTCTATAATTGTTATCCACAATCTTCATCTGCATGCAAATTAAAACGAGTGCTGCGATTTAAAAAACCCCAAGATTTATAATTTTAGCATGTTTAGTAAATTTAAAATTTATTTCTTTTTGTTTTCTTGAACGATACAGTATTTTTTTATGTAAAAGAAATAATTAACGCTCATGAGATGACTTTTAAAATAAGCGGATTAATTTAAAGGCGTAATTTAATTTTTTAAAAAGCTTTAACGTAAGAAGTTTTCGCTCTCTAATTTTGATTAAGTTGTGTAGGCAAAAAGTATATTTAAAAAAATTCCACGTTTTCTTTAAATAAAAGATAAAGATATAGATAAACAGATGCGTCTTAAGACTGTTATGTAATCAGATGTCACAATTTTATAATTTTATTAATGGAATCAGATACAGAAAATGTATTTTTTTAAAAAACATGGTACTTTATATATATATATTTTAATTTTTAAGTCATGACTGTAAAAAATGTAATTGTTTTGTGTTTTAGAATTCAATTTAAAACATATACAGTAAAATATAGCCAGTTGGAACATTCCATTTTTATAAAATGTAACTCTTAAAAAATTAAGTTTTTAAATATATTTTTTACTCTAAAACTTTTTTGAGGGGATTAAAGACTTCTATACATGGTGATGCATATTTTTTTTAATATTGCTGTTATAGTTTATAAAAATTTTACAGTGAAAAGCAATACAACTTTAGTTTCTTGTATACATTTGTACATGAAAAAAGAAGTAGCATATTTTTACCAATTCCATGCACAGTTTTATTTATATATCATAGAAATCATATAAAAAATTAACAAAATTAACGAAATTGTACTTTAAACTCTAAAGAGAAGCCTTAACATTTTTAAAGAGTCAGATTCTAGAAAAAATTAGCAGGGTGAGGCTCTAAAAACAGAAACCACGAACCGACTGCAATGGAATTCACAAAATTATAATTGAAATAAATATCACACTGATTATAATAAATACAATATTTTTCGATTGCATTATTGATTATTATTATTATTATTGTTACATATGTATACTTTATTTATAATTTTTATAAAATTACTAGAAGACCCGACAGATGTTGTCCTGTTTTAACGCTGTAAATCGAAAAATTGTGAAATGTTTTTAAATAAAATAAAAATTAGACCGTTTTCATGGAAAAGTAAGGAAAAAATATTTTAAAAATACTTGACAAAACCACGTGTACAGACATCACAAACGTAATTAGAGTAAATTAAAATTCCTCCATCGCCAGCACGTTGATCCGATCCTGGGATTTCTCGTACTGAAGCTCGTCGAGCCGACCACTGTGCCACTGATCAGTTGACAGTGAAGGGTTTCGAGCGGCATTATAATAATCTCAATAATACCGCAATTCTGGATTTTCAATAAAAAATATTTTCTATCGAATCCAATTATGAATCTAAACCACTCTTTAATCAACTTCTTTACATACACAAAATTTCATCAAAATCAATTCAGCCGTTTAGGAGGAGTTATATTACAAACAAATGGATAGAAGAATTTTGTATATAAAGATTTATATCTATTCATTACTTTGCTATACTTTATGTATTATTTATGTATACAGATGTTTAACTGATCTGCTGATAATTTATTAGTTATAACAATAAAACTATAATGATGTATTGCTTTAAATTTTAGCCTTGTAGAAGGACGAGACTCTTATTTCAAAAGGGGTAGAGAATTAATTTAATCATTTTTTTAGGAACCATTTTTATTTTCTTTCAAAGTTCCACAACACAGAACACAAATCAACGAAGAGCACAAAACACACTCTCATATACCACTGACACTATATTAGAACACACTCGATGGCTTTTTAGCGCCACCTATCGTAAAAAAGGAGAGGGGAGTAATTGTACCCGCTACAGCCTAAAAATTACAGATTTTAAACTAGAGTAGGTGGTTTGGTTTGGTTTGGTTTGGTTTGGAGCAGTAAGGTCAAATTTTTTTGTAACACCAGGGCTTATGAGACCGGAACTATTGCTTGAAGCCTATTACTACCGGCTACGAATATCCATGCCATAGTGTGATTCGTACCCACGAACTCTGATGCCGAAGGCCAGCACAATAACCATTCGGCCATCTTTCGGCCTAGCGTTGTCTAGAGTTACCAAAAGCGAAACATATTTTCCATTTCGCTGAAAATTTTTCATTATCGGGTTTGGATCATCGGTATGTTTCAAATTCATTAACAAGCGTGTAAGTTGGGTGATTGATTAATCGCGAAGTGGCCAAGGTTCTCAACAGTGCATTTGGCTAAAAATTTTGTTGGGGAGTAAATTTTTGCGCTTACACATATACACCATACACAAACGCTCGTATACGCATACACAAACATTTGGTGTTCCGCTCCTTGGCCGAGGAAAGGAGGAAGCTGCGTTGGATATCCCAGTTTTCTTCCATACCCTGTCTAGAAAAGAAGCTTTTGATCAGCAAAATCCTTTAAAGAAGAATGATAGTAAAAAAGTAGTTGTAAAAATTTCTCTACAAGACTTCGATACTCATTTTTCTGATGCGTTAATGCTCAAAACTGATAATCTATGAATATATAACCAAACATTAACAATCTTTGAATATATAACCGAGCAATTATAATCTATGAATAAATATATAATAATATTTAGCCAAACGATGGCCGATGGACAGGCCGCTGCTCTTCGACATCGGAGTTTGTGAGTTCGAATCCCACTGCTGGTACAGATGTTTGTAGCCGTGTGGGATCGTCTTTTGTGCAGAAGGTTCTGGTGTCACTATTATTAGTTCAGCAACACAGTGCACCATTCTGCTCCAAATCAATTATTGATGAAGATAAACTCTTTTCTTGAGGCAACTAAAAAATGTGGCTAGTGGACAAAAAATTAACATTCATGTTCGCGTTAGTTTTAGGAAACGGATAAAAAAAAGGATTTAAGTTGGCGAACACTTCTTTATATCTTTCACTTTACGGTTGGGAAATTTGGTATTAATGATGAGAAAGGGGAAAAAGAATTTTAGATAATTTTGGTGTAATAATTTTGATATATATACATATATAAAACAATACAATTTTATCCAAATTAATCACCTTAATTATAATTATATTCTAAACTAAACTTCTGGCGATTTTATACCTAAACTGACACTTTATTATCTATGACTTCCTAACACATTTAACTGTGGTAACCCATTGTGGATCACGAAAACACCAATTTAATTTCTGCTTAGCTCAATTAATCTTGTATAACTACTTAACGTAATTTAGTTTCGGTTGTTAGCATCCCGCATAAGGCATACTCTTAACATCTGTGACTGGATAGCTATCTTGCGTCTTCACGGCACTATATAGGCAAATGTAAAAAGTTAAGTTGGCAGAACATGAAAGACTGATTGTAACAAGAATACCAATTTTGGGCCCCAAATGTGTTTACACTCATGTAAAAATTGTATATGCACTTTCCTTCAAAAACTGATAATTTGTTTGGAATACTTAACTGGATTTCATTTTGTAACATTTCAGTTTTAATATAAATTGTCTCAATGGCGTAAGCGATTCATTCATAAAATTTTGTAAATTTAAATCTTAGTTTTTTTTCAATCAATTAAGGATAATAGAAGGCTAATAGTTCCACCAGCTTTGATCTTGGCAGCTATAAACCTTTTAGACTGGCTGTGGGTAAAAACGTTTTCCAGTTCTATAACAGAATTCCGACATTCTAAGGTTAATCGGTTTTGGTTTGGCTTGGAACGCTACGGCCTACTTTTTCCTACACGAGGGATAATGAAACTAGGACCTACAAGATGATTCCGAACGGCTTTGAACATCCTTGATTTTAACGGGATTCGACCCTGCGAACTCTGGTACCGAAGAGTACTGCCCTACCATTCGCTCATCGTCCGACGCTAATCGGTTTTGAGTTATGTGTACGTATAAAATGTACAAACCTCACAACTAAAATTTCCAAATGTGTTCAGGGATGGTAAAATCAATATTTAAAGTTTCTTTGTTTATACGTTACTGACATAATACTGAAATTAGTACGTACGTATGAAAACGTACAAACCTCCCAACGAAAAATTCCAAATGTGTTCAGGGATGGTAAAATGAATATTTAAAGTTTCTCTGTATATACGTACTGACATAATACTGAATTTAGTACGTACGTATGAAAACGTACAAACCTCCCAACGAAAAATTCCAAATGTGTTCAGGGATGGTAAAATGAATATTTAAAGTTTCCTTGTACATACGTACAGACACAATACTGAAATTAGTCGAAATTGATTCAGGCATGGTCCACAAAATGAGTACTTCAGTTGAAATCTGAACACTGAAAATTTTAGGCATTACAATATTTCTCTTATTTCGTATAAGTAAATAAAAATTAAATTCATATTTGATTTGGCGAGAACTGGCAGTTTGACGCAAGGGCAAAATTGGCCTGTTGCATGAGTTGAGACATCTAGAAGATTTATTTGTCTGGCAAATCCATAAATGCAAAGACGTGACATGATCCTTGCGATTCACCGATCTACTGGAAGCATACATGCTTCTGGAACAGCATGCAGAGGCAAAGTGAAACTACGTGAAAGCGAGCACGCCGTGAAGAGAGGTTGACTTGCCGACGTATGTATGTTAGGCTAATGAACCTGTCCATAATTGCGGTCGATGATGAAACACTCTTTGTTTGGTCGACCTTCCATAATGATTCGCAGAAAAAGATGGATAAAAAATGTCTTCGAAGGAACAGGAAACATCTACTCATAATATACCCATACGAATTTTAGGTTAATACGCATAAAATGTTCATGTTCCTTATATAAGTTTTAAGGTTTTGATTGGTACGTTTAGAAAACAAGATGACAATAGATTTTCAGCTTTTTGAAATGTTCTGGAAATTCGATTTTACCATCTCACAGAATTAATCAACTCTAAAACACCCCGAACCTTATCACTTGTTCAGCCAATGTTAACCGGTGTGTGTGTATATTTATATATGTATATATATATATATATATATATGTGTGTGTGTATATGTATATGTATATATATATATATATATATATATATATGTGTGTGTGTGTGTGTGTGTGTGTGTGTGTGTGTGTACACAAAAAATACATGCATACATATGTTAGGTATTTCATTTTGTACTATAGTGTTATAAGCAGATTATTAAAAACTTAGCAATAATACATAGAAGAATTAAGTGAGTTATAATTAAAAATAGTTAGAACTCATTAACGAATCGGCGAAAGACACACCCTCGAACTATACTGAGTGAAAAAGCCGACGCGGAAGTAGACATACGAATTTTACTTAGGTAGCAACATAGACATGTTCTGAAACTCGTGATAACATCCTCCACGTTTGCTCCAAGATTTGTCACGCACACTCTTTTCTTCGGTGCGCTACGTTTAGCGTGAGACCTGCCGCCTACTTTACTGGAGCAGGTACGTTCGTAAACTGTCGTGGGATGCATTACTTTTAAAAAAATCCTCGGAAACCTCTTACAGACGACCAACATTTTTATTTACACAATATTAAAAAAACAATGATTAAAGAAAATGACATATAAAAATTGAGTCTCAGACATTAGTTTTCCACCTCAGCGCAGAGAGATGTTTCTCGGCTGGGGTATCTCGACTCCCAATCTCTCTTTTCTGCTGAACTCCAACAGACCTTCTTCTTGTGGAAACTTGAGTCCTAAAAAACATAATCTTAGAACCTGCAACAACATCCACCAGTGCCTCCGAAACGACAGCCCCTTTGCCGGCCGGTTTCTTATTTCTCCTAAGAAAAGCCGCGTGGAAGTCAAAATGGGGCGTTTTCCCAATGTCATTAAACACACAAAGTGTGGGTGCAAATTCCTTACAATGAGAACAAAGAATATCTAAATGGCATAGCCATAGACAGAAGAATTATAATAAAGAAGTTTTATATATGAAATCAAATGTGTCATACATGCTTTAACCACTCGTCCTTGTCATATATATATATATATATATATATATATATATATATATATATATATTGTGGCATGAGAAAAAATGCATTCGAACTTTACCAGAAAAGCATAAATGTTTTACAGATTTTTACCAGAACCTTCTCCACTGCAAATTTGAGAAGAGGGACTTAACCACATGCATGTAAGAGATACATGTAGATAGCTATCAAATCCTGCTGTAACTGGGGAGAAAACATTGGGCCAGCTGGGATAACAGGTTTCACATTTTTAAAACCCAACACCTGACTTAAAAGAAAACCGCTTGTAATGGTACGAGGCTTCTACAAAATTCTGAAAATCATTTCTCCTCATCCCATCGGTTAAATAAAAAAGAAACAAATACGCCCCTTAACGAATCAATTCGAACTTTTTCTTAAGGATATTTTTTTTCCTAAAGAGTGGTGAAGAAAACTGAACGAGATTTGGAATAAGTGCGTCTGAGGGGTAATATCCCTTTACCGTTCTCCCCCTCTTCTTTGAAGGGATGAGTCGAGAGATATTTCTTATTTTCATTTTTAAACTTTAAGCAGTAGGTCTTGGTCTCATTATCCCTCGTGTAGCAAAACAGCAAACCGTAGCGCTCCAAACCAAACCAAATTTTTGAATATCTGCTACAGTTTAGCGAATGATGGCCGATTGGTTAGGGTGCTGGCCTTCGGTATCGGAGTTCGTGGGTTCGAATCCCACTGTGGCATAGATGTTCGTAGCCGTTCGGAATCGGCTTTAAGCTGTAGGTCCTGGTCTCATTAGCTCTCGTGTTGCAAAAAGTACACCGTAGCACTCAAAACAAAACCAATCTGATACTGTTTAAAATTTTGTGATTTGGATCGGTATTGCATGATTTTTAGTCTTGCATTTAATTTTCTTTTTAGGCAGGTACATAGACTGAAATGGTAGCAAACAGGTTCATCTATAATAAACTTCACTTAAATATATTTACTTAGCATACCAAATAAATAAATACCACTGTGACAAAACGCTAATATCCTCCATGGTCTAGGCGTACAGCGCTACCCTAAAGAAAAATTTCATGAACTTTGTGAGACATCTCAACCCTCTTCAGTTCGAGTTTTGGCGGCATGGCGGAACGTGACTTTTATTCCTTTTCCCCGAGATAACTGTTTTTGCATCTTTTTTCTATTAATAATTTTCCTTTTGTAAATATTTTATGTAGTGATTGTGTTTTATAAGGCGATTTCACGCAGCAGGGCACATCTCAACTTATCACAATCCTGGCTTTACTTTCAAACGGAAGAGCATGTCATTGTTTGCCTACTGGCTGTTGTAAACATTAAAATGAATGGGAAGGGTATTATAGTAGTTCGTGATGTTGCACGAAATTGCTGTATTAAATTCATTTGTAAGTGTACATCTTTTTATTTGGATAATTATGTCACTTTTTTTTCTAGCCGGTTACACATTACTACACCAAAAGTTCTACATATATGACATCTTATAAAGTTTAAAATGACAGATTATCGGTAATCAGAACAAGCTATAGTATTCAAACGTTTTTGAACTTCATATTTGTTTAACACTGTTCAGTTCGTAAAAACTTAGATTTAAAATATGTATTAATATACATTCAGCAAAAATGACTCGGAGATTAATGGATTAAGATACGTAGAAACAGCGTAGTAAAGCAAGGGAGTACAGCTAGTTTATTAATAGCATAGCATTAAGCTGTTCTTACGTAACTGACAAAATATACCAAACACACACTTACATAACAATTAAAGAACAGAAGCTTATCTATGCTCTAAATATACAAGCGAGTGGAAAAGTGCGAGATCTTAAAATAGAATTCATCATTCGTATGTTTTCGTAATAATGCCTCTCATCACCTTCTTGAAAAGCACAGTCAACGTTCTAGGCACTTTTTAAACTTCCGCTTACCTTTTAACCTTCCAAAAGGTGAAAGTATAATATATTTACCACACAATGAATAGCGAAGCTAATTATAGCTAAAATCCCTCATCGGAGTAAATTAGTAAAATAATTTTTATATTATTCTATAACCAATTTATCTAAATAAAATAAATTTAAAATTATTTTTCTGTCTAGCCATGTATATTGGTGTATTATAATGTACATAAATCTATCTATATATACATCTATCTATATATATATATACATCTATCTACATATACATCTATCCATATATACATCTATCTATATATACATCTATCTATAAATACATCTATCTATATCTATATATACATCCATCTATATCTATCTATATATACATATATCTATATCTATCTGTCTATATCTATCTATCTATCTCTATCTATATCTATCTATCTATATCTATCTATCTATCTATCTATCTATCTATTTATATCTATCTATCTATATCTATCTATATCTATCTATCTATATCTATCTATATCTATCCATCTATATCTATCTATATCTATCTATCTATCTATCTATCTATCTATCTATCTATCTATCTATCTATCTATCTATCTATCTATCTATCTATCTATCTATCTATATATATATATCTATATATATATATATATATATATATCTATCTATATATATATATATATATATATATATATATATATATATATATCTATATATAGGGTGATATTTTTTAAACTGACACTTCTAACACCTCTTATAATCGTGTATCAGATTTTCCCCAGCTCTGGATCATTTTAAATATCCCGTCTCGTCGAGCTTTATCAGTTGTGGGTACAGCCACAGTCGTACGATCCGTTAGAGATCTGCTAACCTTTAACATGGCTAACTACTAAATCCAGGATAAAAAGTATCGTGTTCTAGTTCTTATCTTATAATAGTTCTCCGATATATCTCTCAAAATTCCCTGACATGTCCCAGTCACGCGATACTTCTAGAATATATGCTAAATGTGTTCCAGCAGAAGCTGCGTACCGAAAGGCAGCACCCTACTCAATCAATCATCTGTCGTAAAGGATTTCCAAGAATATTTTTCAAAATTTATTGAACAGAATGATATCCAATTTGGTTGATCTGGAGTGCTACGATCTACTTTTTTGCTGTACGGGGACTAATTAGACTGGATACTACTTATAGGCGATTCCATGCGACTACCTACAGCTCCGACAAGAGCGGGATTCGAACCCGAGGACTCCGGTGCCTAAGGCTGAACGATGGCCTATTGGTTTGGGTGCTGACCTTCGGTACCGGAGTTCGTGGGTTCGAATCCCACTATGGCATGGACGTTCGTAGGCGTTCCGACTCGGCTTTAAGCAGTAGGTCCCGGTCTCATTAGCCCCCGTGTTGCAAAAAGTAGACCGTAGTGCTCCAAACCAAACCAGTGCCTAAGAGCAGAGCCATTCAGCCATCTTCTGGTGATATCCAATTTCATGTACTATTAACAGGACACCAGATACGAAAGATTTAATCAAAATAGCATAAGAATTTTCAGAGTATACTATAATTCTTATAGTCCGCCGACATTTATTTTATTTTCTTAGTCTGCTTTATAAAAAGTTTACACACCACTGGCTTAGATAATATCTGAACTCTTTTTTATGACATGCAAAAAGCATTTAATGTATTTCAATATTCAACCGTAGCCTTCGTTAATCACATGATAAATCCCATGAAATCCACACCATAATCAGTTCTACGAACGTCATTTGTCATAAAACATAACGTCATAGAACTTTTGAAAGGCACATGCAAAGCAACAGATTAAAAGAAAAAAACTAAAAAAAGATCCATCACCAAGTTCAATAAAGGTGGAGCGACATTCCAAGAGGACAAAAACGCTTTTGATTCGCTGCCAAGACGGTAAGAAAAATTTTACAAGGATTACTCGTGCTTTCATTTTGATGTTGTTAATATACAACAGAAACGTATGTTTTCCAAAGATAAAAGTAGTTTCTCTATTAACTGATAAAAACTCATGGTATTTTAATGGGATTTTTAGTTATTCGATTTAAATATGAAAGTGATAGTAAAAAAAAGAAATGTTTGGTGCATTGAAGAGAATTTTAAAATAGTACCATTTAAAACATGCTATTATCGTTAAATAGTGAATAACTCTTGAATATAATGTCACTTTCAACTTAATTAAAATTATTCACTTGTGTACTTAAATTTTGTATTAAATAAAAATTATAAAACATAAATGGCTTTCTCACTGACTGACTGCTGTACAGTCCATATGCGTTTTTTTATTAATTATGTTTCAAATATGTTTCTAAACAAGTTTTGTTAATTAAAGTTTAGTAAAATAAAGCGATGCTTAATCAATAGATGCGCGGAGAACTCTTAATATTTCTGATCTAGAAGAAATGGCTTTCACAGATGAATAAATTTATCAAAATTGTGAATAAATAACCTTTTAAAGAATGTCATAGACGTCATAAACATCAAAATAATAATATAGTCAGGCTTGCAACTGCTGAGGTACTTTCAAAAAGGTGAGAAAAGTAACAAATAATACAGAATAAGTGACTAAAAAGTGACTAAACATTGAAAAAATATATATACATTTTTTCTCCTTTTGATTACAGATGCTATTATTAAGATTTTTCTATTTATTTTAACTGGAAATCAAATGATTCATGCAAGACATGAGTGTCAAATACAAAGAAAAAGGTTAAAAATTTTGTTTAATACAACTCAACATTGCTTTTTATTCAAGGACATTCATAAATTAGATTTGAATACACGCAATGCATTAATTTTATAATCAAAATTCAAATCTGCATATATTAATGACGTTTTGAAACATGTACATAGCTAGATTAGAGTATCTAAACAAAAATTGTGAAGAAAAAGAGAAATGCGTGCTTTGACGCAAATTACTTTAATGTATTTAATGTACATTTCAGTACAAATGTAAATTTCAGGAACTTCTTTGCGACTTTTTAAAATCACTAAATTCTGGAAACCATACGACTAATTACATTTTAATAAGAAAAATAAAATTAGGTTTGGTTTGGATTGGAGCAGTATGGTCTACTTTTTGCGACACGAGGGCTAATGAGAGCGGGACCTACTGCTTAAAGCCGATTCCGAACGGCTACAAACATCCATGCCACAGTGGGATTCGAACCCATGAACTCCGGTTCCGAAGGCCAGCATCCTAACCATCGTTCGGAAAAAATAAGATTAGAGCATCACATTTTTGGTCTCATATTAAAATATTTTGTTATTAATTCAGATTTTCTTTTTTCAACAACAGACTTTCGCTGATACACCATGAAAGAAAGTGACTAAAGGTGACTGTTTATTTCAAAAAGTGACTAAAAGTGATCAGTTGTAAAAAAAAGTGTCTAAAGGTGAGAAAAGAGACGGAATTGCAAGTCTGTATAGTAGATTAAGGCAAATTAAACAGATTATTAAATGCCTGGTAGAGGAAAGTATTTTTTTTATCTCGACTCTAAATGAAAGTTAATTAGCTTATGTAAGTAGTATATTTAATTCGTTTAAATCAAGGATGGAAAATAGGATTTTACCAAAGCGTTAAAATCAAAGTAAATTGAAATGTTTTTTTTTTCGAGTGTTTGTACTTTATGTTTGCATATGAAATGCCTGTATAAATTTTATTTATTAATTATTTCAAATTTTTGATGAGCTAGGAAATTTTCTGATGTACCAAACTTGGTACAGGTGCCATATAATTACAGTCCTGTGGATTTACAGCATAGATAGCAAGAAAAACAAGAAGAATTTTGTAAAACATTTTGAAAAATCTCATTGTTTAATTAATATTTGTATTTCTATTAAACATTAACTTTGTTGTTTAAATGTTTCAATATTTTGTTTATAAATCTAAACATGTTCATACCTGTGCTAACTTTGTGTTTCTTGCCATTGAGCCGCAGCATTAGTAGCACTTTGCTTTTGGGTGACTCTGAAAATAACAATGTGTAATGTTATCATTGTTGTTACAAATGCCTCGTAAACGAGTCAAGCTTGTGAGTCGGAGGCTACTCAAATTGAGGGAAAGAGTTCTTCGTTTTGATTGGTTTGATTTGGAGCGCTACGGTCTACTGTTTTGCACACGTGGGCTAATGAGACCGGGACCTACTGCTTAAAGCCGATTCCAAACGGCTACGAACATCCATGCTATAGTGGGATTCGAACCCACGAACTCTGGTACCGACGATCAGCACTCTAACCAATCGGCCAGCGTTCGGCTCTTCGTTTTGAAGAGCAGCGCAAAGGTGAAATAACGACTTTTAGCTCAAAGTGGGTCCTCGTAAACTCCTTTTCAAACCGAAACAATCAGTATCACACCATGGCCTGCCACTTCCAAAGATATCACTTAATCTTGGAGGACATTGTGATCGCGGACCTATTTTAATACCGATATAAAGAAAGTGTTGGAAAGGCATATCGATAAAAATATCGACACAATTTTCATTTCGGTCGTAACCGCATTTCCTCCTATGCAAATGTATTAACTATGAGCCGTGGTATAAATGGAGTTTCTCGGTTAGCTCCTGGGCCTTGTCTGTTACTCTGATTGTTTGGTACTGCTAAAAATGTTTGTAAGTCAGTCGTAAGGAAATACGAAGTAGTATGTCGAAAACTGCTTGCTTTTATTTTAATACCTTGTTTATATTTTTATAGTTCGAGCTGAACGAATAAACGCTTAATCCATGAAATGAACTGTGTTTTTGGACTTTCTACGTATCTTCACACCACACGCATAACAACATGACGCTGGGCATTCCTGCTAGCGTCATGCGCTAGCGCTGAAGTTAAAATTTACCCCCAACTGAAAGTTTACTATGTTCAAAAGTACTAAATCTACAAATATGATAGACTGGAAATTGCAATGAAAAGAGGAGGTGACCAACAAGATCAGTAAATGCAAAATTTCAACCTTGCACAGCTAATCGTTTTTAGGTTATGCAGTGTACATACGTACCGACGTCAAAGGGAAACTACTCAATGTGTTCGACAATGTCAAAATTAATATTTAAAATTTCGAAATTAAAGTATCATATGTGCGTACAGTCGAAACACTAAAACTTTTTCCAAACTTAGTCAGGCACGATAATAATGAGCAATTCTGATGAAATATGAATACTGACATTTTTCGTGATCGTATTATTTCCTTTACTTAGAAGGAAGTAAAAAAGAAAAGATCCAGACTTTGAAATACAGATCCTAAAATGAGAATAGTAATCAACTGACAGCAATAACTGAGATATTCCTGAAATTTCAACCTTGTACAGCTAATCGTTTTTAGGTTACGCAATGTACATACGTATGAGCGTACCTATGTACCGACGTCAAAGGGAAATTACTCAATGAACTCGAGAATATTAAAATGAATACTTAAAATTTCGAAATTAAAGTATCATTATATAAGCGTACAGTCTTAACACTAAAACTTTTCCAAACTTAGTCAGGCACAGTAATAATGAGTAATTCTGATGAAATATGAATGCTAACATTCGTGATTGCATTATTTCCTTTACTTAGAGAAGGAAGTCAAAACTAAGAAAAGTTCCAGACTATGAAATATGGATCCTGAAATGAAAATAGTAATCAACTAACAGTACTAACTGAGATATTCCTGAAATTTCAACCTTGTACAGCTAATCGTTTTTAGGTTACGCAATGTACATACGTATGAGCGTACCTATGTACCGACGTCAAAGGGAAATTACTCAATGAACTCGAGAATATTAAAATGAATACTTAAAATTTCGAAATTAAAGTATCATTATATAAGCGTACAGTCTTAACACTAAAACTTTTCCAAACTTAGTCAGGCACAGTAATAATGAGTAATTCTGATGAAATATGAATGCTAACATTCGTGATTGCATTATTTCCTTTACTTAGAGAAGGAAGTCAAAACGAAGAAAAGATACAGACTTTGAAATATGGATCCTGAAATGAGAATAGGAATCAATTAACAGTAATAACTGAGATATTCATGAATTTTCCGGTACATTTATTATATATGAAACAATACAGAAACAATATGCTTTTACTTCATTGCAGTTGACCGGAATCCGTGTCAGGATCTGAGAAGAGAGGAGACAAAATTTTTCAGCTAAAGGATAGAAATTTATTTAGCACCAAAATTCGAGTAGGTCTGAGACAAATACATATTTTATAGTCAACGCTAAGGAATTCGATAGTCAATCAGGAAAGTTAAGAAGTATCACATGGAGACGCCGCGGACGTCACCTAACGTACAAAATTTTTATATTTAAAAGAAAAAAAACTGAGTGGACAGAAATTTAGTTTCGTGATTTGGCGCTTACCAGCAGGGTTTAATAATTTAGAAACATAATACGAAATTCACCAAAGATTGTCCTTTTAGGTATGGAATAGTTAAAATTTTATTTTAAAATTTAATTATAATTAAAATTGGTTAATTGGGTTAAAATATCATTACATATACATAACTTCTATTAATAGCCGATGTTACATAAAAAATTCCCGCGTGTACCCTTCACATCCTGAATCCAAAGTGTTTTATGTTTCCATGAAAAGGTATCTCGACTTTTATCCCTTATGACAGTCAATACGCATATTTAACTCTAAACATGACGGAAACCAATTCCCTTCTACATAAAGTTTTTGATTTCTTCATCAGTCTAATACAATGAGTGGAATAAAACAAAGTAGGCGTAGAAACCGCAACATAGCGCGGCGTCCAATACATATAATACCTGACCGACTCTGCCGAAAGTGAAACTGGCCTATTAAAACAGGTTTTTTCCTGAAAAGAAAAAACTCGTCTGCAAGAGACAGAGAGGCCTCTAGAACAATCCTTCCATGCAGAAATCTGAGGAAGGGAATCCAACTTACGCAAAAGCGGCCAAGAGCAACCTATTTCTCCGATAACTCCGCATTTCACTTCAGTTGAGCCGACTCCTTTTAAAATGTCATCTCTGATTATATTTTCCATCTCTTCTTGCGTCATGTTTAGCGCAGACGTCGACTGTGCTCCGCAGACGTAGAAGCCTGAAAACAAAAGGAGACCAGAAAATGCCAATGATGCGCTAGACAGGTGTTTCGGATGAAATAGAATAAAAACACAGAACTTGTACAATCGGAGGAATCGCCTTGAAATGACGAATGCTATTTATAGGAGGGGAATTTACGTTTTTATAAAATAAAATTATATCATGCAAGTAGTTGTAGCAGTATATATAGAACGTAAGAAAAAGATTCTTAAATGGATCGTATCATTTATTTTTTCATTTATTCACTTATCGAAAATAACACAAGTGTAGCAATTTTCATTTATTCACCTATCGAAAATAACACAAGTGTAGCAATAGTTAAACTACGACACATGATTTTGTTTGGAACAGAATAAGTCACGAACATTACCACTAACTTTTAACGATGATCATCCAATTAATAAAGGATTTATTTCAATTGCTAGTTTTATATTAATAAAAATGTTTACTTCATGGTTTTTGTACGGATGACCCTGGCCGCAAAAATATGCGTTTTATTTCTATCCCTAAACTTTCTACTCTCTAGTTTTGTGTCATGAACTCACGAATCCACCTCCCTATCTTCCTTTCCTCTTTTTAGTTGTTTTATTTTCTACTCATTGTCATTTTATGCTTACTGTTAGAAATATCTGAATTAAAGGGCTCGGCCAAATCCAGTTGACCTACCATCCTGAAGGTCCTAAATTGCTAGTTTGAGAGGGAAGCTAAATACCTGGGTGTGTATTTTGATAGCCATCTAACTTTTAAAAAGACAAATCCTCCTACAGGTAAATTTTTTTAAAACACATCTCTTGTAGCACAACAGAATGAGTATGCGAAATAAGCTACTTCTAGACAAGACTGTCCTATAGTCCATACTTCTCTATGATGGCCTGATTTGGGGATCATCGCTAAACACCCCTATTCAAAAATCGCAAACAGTGCAAAACAAAACACTTCAGTCCATCCGTAGGGCTTCCTGGTACCATGCCAATGATGCAGTATTTCATGATACCAAAATGGATACAGCTGGAGCAGTTATCGGGAGTCTTGTTATGAATTTCTTTGGAAAAGTATAAAGTAAGAAACGAAGAAATAGCATATCTGCCGGACTGGAGTGTCACAGAATTTTTCAAAAGACAGAGAGCAACAACAATCTTACATTTCTTTATTAAACTTTCTACGATATAGTCTCGTCGACGGTGATGCCTCGTTATGTATTTTGTATAATAATTTATTTGAATTAGAATTATTTTAATTACAACTTTGCACTTTTCAAAACTTATTTAAACAAATAATAATGCTTTTCTACTAGAATTTTAAAATTTTCCTATGGGATGAATCAATTAAAATCGGTCTGTTAATGTGTCCTATACATCTACCCCCCTCCTCCCCACGGTGAAAATTTTTTTGCTACGACCCTGGTTATGGGCGTTAAATCACATGATAGGGTAGATGAAAAAAAAATTAGAATCGAAAATATCTTTTTTACGGTTCAAAAAATGACTGGGCAAAATTGGGTAAGATTATACGACAAGCCATCTGAATATGTATAAAATACATGCATTTATACATACATTTATATGCTGAACTACACAAACGTGTGTGAGGATTGCCATTTATATCTTAAATATATGATTTTACTCACCCGTTCCCATAACAACATTCACTCCAGTCTCTTGGGCCACAGTCTGTAAGAATTCAGCGTGGTCTTTCGCTCTCAATCCATAAGAGCTATTGTCCACGACCGTAGCTTTATCGCAGCATTTTTTCAAAAAATGCATTTCTTCTTTCACCGCATTGCGAGTCGCTCCGTCGCAGAATTCAATATTTTCTTCAAAACAGTACCTATGTAGAAAAGAAAATGTTTTAAAAGTCTGACTTTGATCAACCTTTTACTGCTCGATTTGTTTTTCAGTATTCACAATGGTATACTTGTAGTACCAATTTGAATAATTACAGTTATTGAGGCTGTACGCTCAAATTATAGAAATTACGGTAGGATTTTCAAGAGTCCTATGTAAATAATCAGAAAAATTGTTATCTAATGATTTCAAATTTAGTATTAAGGGATCAATTCTGTACTATTCAATTTAAGTATGTAAAAGCATGTACGCTCTGAAACTTAGAAATCAAGTTCTTATTCAAGTTCACCAGAGCTGGATGTATCAATATTCGAATAAGATGTGGTATAATATTCAGTTTCATAAGGAACCATTGATGAATTATATTCTAAGTAGGTCATACCTTGGTGGCTTCGACTCTAAGCAGGGCCGGGGGACGCTACTCGGGTATGGACGATGTCTTGGCACCCGTATTGAGAATTGAAGTTGTCTGTGCCAGATTATGAATGGTAGTTTTCTAAGAATTTGCGTCGGCCTTTCATCATTCGACTGCATCGCGTAAGCTTGACCAGAGACAATTATTTTATGAACAATTACACAAAAATTTGACGCTTTTGCAATCGATGGCAGATATTATATTGAAGACCTTTCATTCTTTCAAAACATCGACTGGACAATGACCGAACAAGTAAGACTGCTTTCCGGTATTGGAGTCTATAAGTTCGATATCTCTAAATTCTAAAAATAGTCAGAATTATGGATATCTCTCCCACATTTGAAATTTTCCCATAACACGAAAATCCCATATGTAGTGCGTGTTTAGAAAACAAGGGAAACCTCATATACCTCACCCGATCTATTTGGCCACGTTGGTTGGAGCAGTATAGTCAATTTTTAACTACATGAGGCCTAATGAGACCAGGACCTACTGATTTTAAGCAGTAAGTAGCGATTTCAATTAAAGGATTGGCCGGATAACGAATACCGGATATCTGGCCAGAGTTTCAGCCAGATATCCGACCGGATGTCAGTATGTTTCGCACTCTTTGTTTTTGAATTTATTTTAAATAAATCAACTTTATGTACTTTATTTTTGCAACCAAATGTAGTATTTTTCACCCCTTTTATATTTTTTAATTAGTCAACTATTTGTACTATATTTTAAATTTTTCATTTAAGTTTCAGTACTCAATATCTCAATTCAATATTATTCAATTAGAAAATTCAAATCTGATTAAAAGCATTTTTAATAGTCCTTTACTTTCTTCTTTAATTATTAAGTTTTTATATGAAAAATTTCAAAAACATATTACCTCCTATATTTAGTAAACTCTCTTTGTTATTCTATCCCCTAAAAAAGTTTTGTCTTTTGTGTTCTCAGATGCAAGAACACAATTTTGTAGTTGAGGCCAAAAAAAGAATGATTTATGATTATTTGTAATGAAATGTATAAATAAACCTAATTTTTTTCAATAAAACTTTTTTTTTACATAATGCTCCAAAATACTTATACTGATTGTTTCATATAGTATATTGTTTAGCTTTGCATTTTGTTTTATTTATCTTATTTCTCGGTGTATAATATTTGGCCGGATGTACTGCCGGATAATTATAATATCTGCTTACTGCCAATTATCCGGTATATTGGCCGAATGCATTATATTGACCGTATAACCGTTGCATACCTAATTTCAATCGTAGCCGATTCTGAGCAGTTATGAACATTTATGGGTATCCATGGGAACAACCAGTGGTATTTGAATCCACGAATTTCGGTACCGAAGGGCAGAGCCCTACCCATTCAGCCATAAGTCGGTCTATTTGGACATGATTCAAGAGTGACCCCCAAGCAAAAGAAATTGCTATATTGAAAAGAAAAAAGGTTTTCGTCCATTTATTTTTTCAAAAATTGCTGAGGTAGGAGCGAGAAATTTTGCCTAAGAATATCCAAAGCTATGCATTTTCTTTATCCATTTGCCGTTCACCTTGGTGAAAACTGAAGGATGACTGGACAATCGCGTTTTAGAGACATGGAAGAACATATCCTACTTTGATGTCTTAAGAGATCTAACATTCGTCTTTCAGATTAGAGACACCCACGCAGCTAACCCGATCGATATGGCCAGAAATAAAACCCATAATTAAGGTAAATCATTTTCCACATTGGAAACCAGTGCTTTAACCTTAATTTTTTTAGTTGGCCGATTTCATGTAAATAAATGTTTATATTTTCACTTTTTAACAGAGCCAGTGGGTCATTCATACTGATAGACTATATGGTCTTTATTTTATCGTTACTTGATCATGGGTGGAAATACTTCTGTAAAGACATCATCTTTCCTTATAGAACATTAAAAGAATATTTTAAAACTAAAAACACGGAAAGTCTGACAACATCCGTTTCTTTTCTCCTTGTTTCTAAATCCATCCACGCATGAAAAATAATTGCAACCTGGCGTGAACCGCAATAACTTTTCATCGACTATCCAAGGTCATTTTCGAGGATAAAATTCCCATAAATCAAAAAACATTCGGAAAGGCTTCTCTTTCAGGGTGGAAAAAAATTACAAAGTTCAAAACTAATAAACAAAGATAGGAAAAGGTAATAAATGAATTTATTCACTTCAAAATAGCTTGACTTTGATAACGGAAAAAATGCGCATAGCAAATTACATGCAAGTTTGTTTATTTATATCAACACAAGCGCAGTTGAGAAAGTAATGATTCACTTTTTAAGCAATCATGCGAAAGATATTGTAAACTGCATTTATAATGAAGGGTTCATTTATTTAAGAAAAATGGAGGCGGGATTCTCGAACACAATAAACTAAGATTCGTTAGACAAAGAATAAGTTTACGGAAGCAATTAGAAAATATTCTACATTATATTGAAAATTGAAAAGAACCACAAAAGCATGTTTATTACACGAACATAAATTATTACTTTCATACCATTCCACAAAATTTTTAATAAGTTATTTTCAATCCATAAACAGATGCTAAAAATAATGAATCTAGAACAAAATCCAGTGAAATTTTTAAACAAAAGCATACAAGAAAAACAAGCCGATTGTGGGAGTATTATGGCATGAGCAGTGGCAAGATTCATACTCAGTTCATTCTCCTGGTACTAAAAATTATTTTCAATCCATAAACAGATGCTAAAAATAATGAATCTAGAACAAAATTCAGTGAAATTTTTAAACAAAAGCATACAACAAAAACAAACCGATTGCGGCAGTATTATGGCATGAGCAGTGGCAAGATTCATACTCAGTTCATTCTCCTGGTACTAAAAATTATTTTCAATCCATAAACAGATGCTAAAAATAATGAATCTAGAACAAAATTCAGTGAAATTTTTAAACAAAAGCATACAGCAAAAACAAGCCGGTTACGGGAGTATTATGGCATGAGCAGTGGCAAGATTCATACTCATTTCATTCTCCTGGTACTAAAAATTATTTTCAATCCATAAACAGATGCTAAAAATAATGAATCTAGAACAAAATCCAGTGAAATTTTTAAACAAAAGCATACAACAAAAACAAGCCGGTTGCGGGAGTATTATGGCATGAGCAGTGGCAAGATTCATACTCAGTTCATTCTCCTGGTACAGTATATCCCTATTTAGAAATTTTAATTCACCTCATAATTATCATTATTTCATAAATTTCACTACTTTAAATGTACAAATATTGCACCAAATTTTTAACTTCTTAGCCAATGTAAGTGTAACTTTACTGTTACATCGAAAGGAAAGGCTGCCTGTTTAGCATAAGTTTATTTTCGAATTCACTCGAGCGTGAATTTTAGTCTTTCCGTTAAGTGTTCTACAATCTAAAGTATGACCTTCCAAGGTTGCTGACGGTTGCTCAACCCGATAATTATGTTTGGTCTTATCGCTAGCCAAATAAAGAAAACTCGTCGTTATACCTCGGAACAGGAATCAATTTTTACTTTAAATTCTCTATTAATTTATTTTCCATTGTCTCATAACAAGGACGAAGATTTTTTTAGTATAAAAAAGAATTATATTGGGGGCACATTAATAGCAAAAATGTTAGAGTTTAATACTAAAGGGAAAAAAATTTCGATTATAGTTCAGGTTTTACTGAGTTGTAGTAATAATACAGGTTGGCAGTGAATAAGTCAAATTACTTTACACTGAAATAGTTTTGACCTGGTTAGTTAAGTCATCAAAGGTCTGGGATATTTCTAGCTCGTTAAACCACTCTATGTATGGGAGCTTGACATTCCAGTAAAAACGGTTTTAATGGAAGCGTGGAAATGAAGAGGTATCATTTGTAAAATAAAATTATTTATAATGAGGACATTATACTAATTATTGCAAGAAGAAAAAATAGACTAATAAAAGAACTCATAAAATGTGCGGGTGAAATAGGTCTAGAGCAGGCATGCCCAACCGTCAACAGTCTATATAGTTTTAGTCATTTTGACTATATACAGGGTATCTGCCAAAATAAAATTTTTCAAATCCATGACTTTTCATGACTTTCCCTGATTTAGTTAGCAGATCATTTTCCATGACTTTAAAAAGCTTTCGTTAAAGTATATATAAATAAAACTTCTGATGTACATACAAATGAAATATATGTTTTTAGAGAAATTACAGGAATTTTATCATAAAAAAACTATAAACTTACTTTAAAGTGTTAATAAAGTCACATACATAAAAAATAAATTGTTGTATCTACATACCTAAGTTTAATCATATAGCAATTTTTCAATCAAAATGTTTCCCATTTGAGTTCAGGGTACTTTGGTATTATCCGGGTTACCATGAATAATAGCCAAATATAACTCTATAATGTTTACATACAATATCCGTAGAGATAAACTTATATTTTGTGCAACAATCTTAACTAATTTTTATTAAAAATAATTATTATTATATTAATAAAATTTTAATCTACAATTTAAGAGAAAAGCAGAATAATATACATTTACCCACCCTTTAAGCTTTCTTGCTTTGAGTTTCCTTGGTGAACGAATTTTACTTGGCAATATGGTCAATAGGATAATACATAAATACCAAACTCAGTAACTTCAGCCAAATGACAATTAAAAATAGAATTAAACAATTCAATGCATTTTTTTAATCGGTAGTTTAGCGGATCCATGACTTTCCATGACTTTTACTCATTTTACTTGAAAAATCAAGACTTTCCATGACAAAATTAATCCATTGCCTAAATCCACGATTTTCCATGACTTTGCAGGTGCGCGGAAGCCATGTATATACAGTTGAAACATAGAATTTTAGTTGTTAATGTTTGCAATAATAAATACCACATATTATGTACGTTAAGACTTGATAGTATCCAACGTAAACCTGGTCTTTGAGTAGAGATGGACAGGTTACACTGAAATTTGAGTGCTCTAGAAAATCGGCCATTACTTATCCAACCAGCTGACTCGCGTTACGTGCACGTTCTCTATCCGACCAGTCAGTGGAAGTTGTATGGAAAGAAAGTTATAAATTATATTTATGGCTATTGTGAAGTTATCTTTAATTGTAAAGGAATAATTAAGGTATTGTTTATTTAGAAAATGCAACTAACGATGCGTTTGAAATTCTAACCTCCAAAATATTTTGAATAATTTATTGTTTTATTTTTATATGTATGGCCCACCTCAGTTCAGTAATTTGTTTTTTGGCCCACCAGCCGATTTGGGTTGGAGCACCCCTGGTCTACAGATTAATGGAACCAAAACAAAATTCATCATTATGTCAATCTCTAAAGAAAGAAGATAGAAACAAAATCTAAAAATATATAATGGTGACTAGGGTGCGTGAAATATGTTCGTGATTACAATAATCTCCAAGATCTCAAACTATACCTCTGGGGGTGGCAGGCCAAGCTTGGGAGCCTTCTGTTTGGTCCTTGCTTCTAAATTATGAGGACCCACTTAAGCTAAGAAGTTCTTTAACCCTAGATGTGCTCGTCAAACGAAAGACGCCCCCTTTCGTCTTAATTCATATGGTCTCTGGCACACGTGCTTGGCACATTCAAGTGACATTGGAAACAAGAAAAAAGATATTTCATGGATTCATTTTTTATAGCTAGCACCGTTTTTATAAAAGAAAAAACTTAGGATTAAATTTCAGATGTTTTGTGTAAGGTGAATCCTGTAACTCCAACAGGACGAATGTATATTCTTTCTGAAGTAGAAATTCTCAAAACACCAGTTCCAACTAAATAAGTAGCACCATCCATCAAAATTAGTGCACTTTAATGATTTTTCTTTATTCTAAAATCTCCACAAATGTTAAATATACTATTTACTAGAGTATATGTCGATAAGGTATTGTGTAAACATTAATGCCATCCTATACAGCTGAGTTAGATTAAAAGTAATGAATACAAGTTCTCATTTTCGTTATTGCAATAGTAAATATATCAAACAAAAAACTTTTGTAGCTTGTGATCCCATTATGATCCCAACACGAAACTTTGGGGATTAATTAACAATAATATGAGCAATTTTTGAGACTTTTTTCAAAATTTTAAAAACTTGGCTTTTTGAGAAATTTAAATTTTAAATTTTTAAAAAAAAATTTCAAGTCATCATGTGATGTATATCATATGAACCCATTAAAAAAGGTTTAAAATAACACCTTGCAAATATCTCTAGCTTAATTAGGTGAGTAGCAAGTGTAATTTAAAGGTATGCTGATAGTGTATTTTTTAGACAAATTTGGCAGCTTTTAAGCCTTATAACACCCAAACCAGTTATTTTTCGAACATAAGATTTGGAGATTTTCTTTATAACCATAAAGTCACTTACTATACCAAATTTAATCAAAATTGGAGGTGGTCAGGTAGAATTTGTTCTAAAATTGTGTTGATTTTTCACATGGAATAACCCCAAATAAAAATGCATTAACATAGATTGAAGAGAATTCCAAGAAATCTGCTTAAATAATTTGAAATTCATTTCGAACAAAATTCTGAGCATTATTATACGCAGGCATATTGACCTCGCGCCGAGTATTTGAAGTTGTCCTTCTAACTGTGGGAGAAATGAAGATTAGAATTAAAAAAAAAAAAATTCCTTTAATTGCTGACCACCTGCACGTCTGGCCGTAAACCGGAAAGAGAGGGTATGTGCGCATCCGATCCTGAAAATGCATAGAACCCGCCTTCGGAGCGATTGCAAGAAAAAAAAGCGTACAGGAAAACCCGTACCTCCTCGATTGCACCGTCAAAGCGACTTCCTCCACTTGCGCTAATTCACGGCAAGAGAGACATTTGATTTAACTCCTACCGGTTTAAAAGCCACTTAATTGAGAGAAAAATATGCATTTTACTTTTTTTTTTCTTTCTCCCTCTCTTTCACGTCTGTGATTGCACGCTATGTCAGAATTTTCTAAGGTCGCGCGCGCCAGCAAGTACGGCACTGAGTAGACAAATAAAGCAAAATTTGCGGTCCATTTACAGCAAGCAGCAACACAACCTGGCGGGAAAGCGATACCGGTTGGCTGGTTTGGGGCCTGAATGCATTGCAAAACGTGCATAATGGGGTGCTTAAATATTATTTATAGACAGTGCTCGAAACTTTTTACTGTATTTGAGGCAGTGATTGTGAAAATTTTTTGAAAGAAATTACTATTGAAAATCAAAAAGTTAACTATGAAGCAGTACCAAATTACAAATTAGTCTGAAATTGTAATACTATTATCACTACAGTCAGTGGCGTGCGGTATGTTTTAATGCAGGGTGTGCAAAGAACATGGATTTTCCAATAAATCTTTAATTATTGAGACATCCGAGTTCTCCATTCTGAAACGGGTTATTTATTATGAATATAAATTTAAAGATTACAATAAATTAAATATTTACCTACGAGTAGTCGAGTTATAACTATAAAAACAGCTAAACTTATGAGAATTCTACTAGCACTGAAGCAAAAATCATGTCTTTTGTTGTATGGTATCATATCGGCGTCGAAAAAGCAACGCTTCGGGCTTCTACGAAAAACTTAATATGTTATGTACGTAGCACCACATGGCGCCCGCCGCTGCGGTGACGACAAACCGAACGTCTATTCCAGGTGCAGAGGATTTCACTGCACGCTGGCACAATAGAGCGAAATGTTTCTTGTTCGGTCAGAAGATTAAATTATATTTATTAGTTGTTTTTCACATTTGGAAATCATATATTCTGAGAAAAATATCTTCACAATTTTTAAAAACAAAACCAGGGATATGGTGTTACATAATATAACTTATATACTGTCTGTAAGACACAATGAATGGTAAAATTTCTATTGTTCTGTTAAAATTCGTTTCTTTAAAACAAAACAACATTGTTTTCTAGCTAATTATTTCAATAAATACAATACATCACCAAAATTAATTTACCACACTAAAACATTTCACTTTATATTGATGAAATACTTCTTTTATATTTCCAGGAAAACAAAATCTTACAATATATAAATTTAAACATTAACCGTCTGCAAAATCGTATGGCCAGTTAATCAGTTAAAAAACCCAAAGCGGTTCAGCACGTAAGTCCCCTCTCTAATACAACGCTTAATAAACCGTACCTTCGGATGATTGTGAATGCCAAGTGCAGGAAAAATAGCTGCACTTGCCTCAGTGCCATAGTATGCTGTTCTTCTCCAGTAGCCCATACATATAAAGCGTGATTTTCAATTTAGTGCGCAGTGCGTACACATCAGAACTTCCTATGTTCGTTTGCGCGCTACGTGGTGCAACACCTAGTACCGCAAGCAAATCCGCATAATATTTGAATATATTATAAATAATATTTATTATATACCATATAAAGATAGGTAGACATAGGTGCAGAAATTTATTGTCCCTCATAATTTTGCCAGGGTGTGCAGTGCACACCCTGCACATATGGACCGCACGCCACTGACTACAGTCTGTATCGATTATATGGTCAGCTCAGCGGTCCAGAAAACTCAGACCATATAAGCGGGGGGACCATACAATACAACCCTATTGAATTGTGACAGGATTATATTCACCTATCAGAATGTAGTACTCGTAAACAAATAATTATACTTTTAAGAACATTTTAAAAATGAATTCGAGAAGTAAGACTACATTAAAAATATGCAATATTTTTGGGAGGAAACTTATTAGCTAACCTCACTAGTCAAAGTACAGCACACGTACATACGTACATTCAAAGCATTTAAAAATAATCAGATATATAAGTGGGCTTCCTTTTGTTGGTTATTAACAGAACTTTTTCTAAATCCCTAATAGATTTTAAATGATCATCTGCTGCTTCGGAATTAGTAAAATAACACCTGAGGTATGAGAGAGATAACTTCAACCAATAAACAGACAGATGTCCCTTGTTATCAGTGGGGGACGAGAACTAAGAGAGGTGGAAAACTCCGACAATGAGTCTACACGAACAAGAAAGGGAGAAAGGTAGGAAAGTAAAGTCTTGAATTCAGGTCCACTCCGATTTCGCATTGACTCCTTAAAAAAAAAAAAGAAAGTCGTCGAAAACATGAAATTGACCATATAACCGGTAACAAGAAAAAGAAAATGACTATATAAGCGGTGCAGTTTAACGCATGTTCCCTATTAAGTTAGACGGGACTTTAGAAAACTGAGCATATAAGAGGAGTGCACTTATAAGCGGGTGACCATATAGCCGGTACTGACTGTATTAGTTGCAGGAGGCGAGAATTTAGAGCAGCAAAGAACTTCTCAGAAAAACGGTATCGTTTCATGACTGGGCTGTAATACATCTCAAAACGCATAATAGGACGTCGAAACTTTATTTTTAAACGCTGTTTGAATCTTTTTTTACTGTCCAACCAATCGTTTTTTGGCGCCCAACGTGGGGCGCCACTGTAGAAGGACGAGACTCTTATTTCAAAAGGCGTAGAGAATTAATTTAGTCATTTTTTAAGAACCATTTTTATTTCCTTTCAAAGTTCCACAACACAGAACACAAAACAACAAAGAGCACAAAACACACTCTCATAGACCACTGACACTGTTCTACTATAGTGTCAGTGGTCTATGAGAGTGTGTTTTGTGCTCTTTGTTGTTTTGTGTTCTGTGTTGGAACTTTGAAAGGAAATAAAAATGGTTCTTAAAAAATGACTAAATTAATTCTCTACGCCTTTTGAAATAAGAGTCTCGTCCTTCTACAGGGTTAAAATACTGGATACTCAATCATTAGAAAAGCTTCGAATTTTACAGCTTTTTATAAAAAATCTCTCAGAGATTGTCCCAAATATGGGTCATCATGTGAAATATTAAAACTGGTTTACATGAGACTAGTTTACATGTTTAGAATTTTATTTGCCGGAAGTCTTCAGATGGACAACCGGTTTTTTTAGGTGTCCCTTTTTTGACCACAGTTTGAAAAATCAAAATTACACGATTTTAGTGCTAATTTTAAGACTTGTAACAATCAGACACCCATCTTTAAAATTACTGACACGAAAGCTGGATTTCTGATAGTTGTAACCAAATAAAATCTTTTTTTCCTTTTACAAGTACCAAACTTTTCTCGTCTAATATCAATATTGCGTAGATATGCAATTTTCAACTAAGTAACTGAGGACTGGACTTGCTTTATCGATGCTAAAAGCAATTATTAGGTAAAAGTCTTTTTTTTTAATTCTTTAGCTGATAGTAACTGGAATTTGCTTCTTAAACTCCTGACTGCTAAATCTGTATGTATACGAAATCCTTCAACGTCGCTTTTGTTGATAAGAACATTAGTGTACGGTTTAAAAGTTGTGATTCTGAATACTAACAGTCCGAAATTTTGAATTTTAAAGTTAGAACTTTCCCATGCTCAAATTGTCACAGGAAGGAAGTGAGTGTTTACAACAATTATAAAAGACAAATCATAGAATTTTCCGACTTCAGATGTCTCGATAGTAAGTTTCAATTGACTTAAAGATCCCCAAAAAAGAACACTGACTTATACCCCTCCAGTGTTACGTATGTCATCCAACGACAAAATCATTACATATGACGATAAAAAAGGGTACCTGTCGGTCTACTTCTTATAGTGAAATATATAGAATAAAGAAAAAGACAATTTGCTTAAAAGATAAATATTCAATGGAAGACAAGTGGTATAAATTTCATATACTACATAATAGTGTAAAAAAAGGAGTAAAAATGTGAAAACAAAGTTAGGCTCTATCTCTATCAGCATCTTGTTTCCATTTTTTTCTCCGTCCCACATCTTACAGAATTTATATTTTTTAGCATTTGACCTGTGAGGCAATTTAATTCTCTACCATGATTAATAGAACTATTAGGATCAGGTCTGAATGAAGACTTCCAGAAGGATAATTATTATGATTTGGAACTAAAAGTGAAGTAATGGTTCCTAACAAACTAAAATCCTGGGGCGAAAGGGGTGAACCTGACACACACTGGAATAAACACCCTGTAGAAGAGGATTAAGTGCAGGATAAATCTGTGAATCTAAAAAGTTTCTCACCGGAAAAGAGGGAATAAAAACCAGGAGAAAATCCTTCAGCCAGAAGATGATCAAAATTCAAAGAATGTTTTCTCCAATATGACATAAGGACAGTTTTGGATCGCTTCACAATGCGAGATCATATATCATCTAACGAGATTATTCTTTTCTGGACCATCGCCCCTTTACAAGAAAAAATTATTTGAAGCCCCTTCCTCCACATAATAGTTAATTATACCAAATATTAAAATATTGTTGCTTATTTTTTATATTTTATTTGCCTAATTACCTATTAAGAATCTCAAAGTGGATATCAATAAAAACGTTTATGAAACGTAACAAAAAATGTTTATTTAGAAACTTAAAAATAAGCATTTAGTTTTAACAATGTGTCAATGTCGGATTCCAATTTCTTTAACATCATTCGTAAATCTCCACATATATTGATGTTCCGTTTCTTAGACAGTCCATGGCCGAATGGTTAGGGTGCTGGCCTTCGGAACCGGAGTTGGTGGGTTCGAATCCCACTATGGCATGGATGTTCGTAGCCGTTCGGAATCGGTTTTAAGCAGTAGGTCCCGGTCTCATTGGCCCTCGTGTTGCAAAAAGTAGACCGTAGCGCTCCAAAACCAAACCAAACCTTAGGCAGTCCACTAGGTACTGCACTTAACCCACGTTCAGCCAAATACGATGAAGGAATTGCATTTAAAATTTCTGTACACTAGCATAGGGGTGGGCAGACGGCAGACCGTGGTGGAATTCAGGAAATGCATAACTAAAGAAAAATATCGCATTTAATTATAACGGTAAATAATATTACTCGACTAATTTATTTATTATAGATATCATGTATATTTCAATAGATATTTCTACTGGCAGACCGCTTCAGCTGTCTTAATCCCCCCCCCCCCTACCATTTTCCTCTGAACCGGATACCAACTCCATGGAAGGTTTCAGTACCCACTGGTTAGGGTGGGTGGGGACCGTTCCGAAGGAACTATGTGTTTTATAAAATTCTCACCTCCATGATGCGTTACAGTTTGCACATGCTTGTATTTTTGGCTATTAAAAAACTGTTGATCTCAAACATTGTAGGGGCTCCTTTACCTGTCTGGTGGCTGATGCTGCCTTTGATTCAAAAACGATACATATGAGTCTAATTGTTAATTATGCAATAGTGCCGAAGATTAACGGCATAACATTCCCCGAATTCCCAATTTCAAAAATCAAAAGACAGGTATTGTAGCCCCCCCCCCAAAGGTATATGATACAAGATTTTAAAAAATTATTACATTTCAGATGGTAAATTTTTCTGACAGGCATAGTGATCGTTTTATCTGTAAAAGCCTTGAACTGACCTGGCGAAGACAGAGTTAATTATATCACTTTAATCACGCCTCGCTTTCCATCCCTCTTCTCGAGGAAATTTCGCAAGGACATCAACACCCGAAACACAAGCGAGGTGAAAAATCAAGATCGAATGCTAAATCATGGGATTATTAGTTCTGACGAAGGCCTCGAGCCAAAGGGAGAGAGAGAGAGAGAGTGGGATAGTCAGCGGTGGACCAGGTTTCAAAAGTCTTCGTTGCCGTTTCTCTCCAAGGTCGGAAATAATTTCTTCCGGTGTTCCTCTTTCGAAACATTTCATCAAAACTTACCGTTCTCAGAATAGAAACAACGAAATAGAATTAATAATTATCCTCCATCTGATTTTTCAAGGTGTTATTTGTCATGTCTAAAACTCTGATATGGACACATCTAATAAAATAAGACACTTCCGTATTAACTCCGGAGTAATTCCGTAGTTTTTAACAAAAAAATTAAGTCAAATGCCATAGCTGAAGTCACAATGGAAATGATTTGAACTAACACATGGACTTCATGATTTTAATGGACCTATACACCTAAGTCAAAAAATGCCATAGTGGAATGAGTTCTTTGATGAGATCTAGATTATGTGCTAATTAAATTAAAGCCAAATTATTTTACTAACCTTAAGGCATTTTCACTTTACAAGTATAACTAATTTGCATTAAAATTGCTCAGATCTAATTAAAATAATTTTTGAGCAATTTTAAATGTTTGAAAAACAACTATACATAGATTTCGTGCATAATAAAATTTTCATTTAAAAAATTTCAAAAATGAATAAAAATTTCAAAAATTCATTTATTTTCATTGCTTAAAATATTTTAAGCACATTTTAAGAATACCTCCATCTGATTTTTCAAAGTGTTATTTATCATGTCTACAACTCTGATATGAACACATCTAATAAAATAAGACACTTCCGTATTAATCGTTAAAAAAAACAACAATTAAGTCAAATGTGATGAGGTGATTTAGATCTGATATATAATTGTTTCATTCATAAAAGAAGTAAAATGTTCGGGATCTAAATCTGACCTCATCACATCTTTGTAGGTAGACCAAGAGCCATAAATTTCGATAAAACGGATATTTGTAGTCAAGTTACGGTTGTCTCGGGCGGGGTTCTGATTCCAGTCCCAGATTAGAATCCCGTCTCCGTACTTGACATTAAATAAGAATGTACCTTTGTGGAGTATTTATGAGTGCCTAAGGGACAGGGCCCAATTAGAGGGGATAAGGTTGTTCATGTTGGTGTTCTCAGGGCAGGGTTTGCTGAGACCAATGATTTTCTGGCAACTATCCCGATTGGAAGACAAGAAGAAGGAGGGGACTAAGTTTGAGACAGTAAAATATGAAAAATCTAAAAATTAGAAGGTCCCAGAGAGTTTGGATTAGAAGGACCCAGAGAGTTTGGTTCGAAGGTCCCAGAAGAGAAGTTCGGTTCGGAGGTCCCAGAAGAGATTGGTTCGGAGGTCCCAAAAAGAAGTTGCTCAATACCCCAGCCAAGTCCGCCCGAACGTTTCCTGCACAAAGTAGGACGGCCGCACCCCGAGAGACTCAGGAGAAAGCCCCTGACGATGTCTGTAACAGATCAACGGATGATATAAAGATTCCCTCTCATACCCTTCAACCAGAAGTGTTCCGGGCCCAACACTTTAGACCCACAAAGGTACCCATTTTTTTTTCATTACATTTTGAAATCGAGATTAGGTCCTCTCTCTACTTACAAAATTTTCCTAAGTGTATATAAAATTTGTCAGAAGTAATTTGAATAGATTGACTAAGCTTTCTTATTGACTTATTACTTATTACTGTTTTTTGTAAATAGATGTATAAGTATTTTTATAATAAATTTACTTTTTTTTATATTAAGCTTGTCCCAGTTGCATCATTTTAGCGGTTAGTTTTTTCTCCATATTAATGTCTGTAGTTTCTCAGAACCTGTGGTTAAATTTTAGTAAAACAAATGTTTAACAAAACGCAATTTAAAATAAATCCCATTATACATTTGATCACAGGTTGTTACTTAAATATATAACGAGGACTACACGACATCAAATTCTATAGCTGAAATAAAAATGGAAATGATTTGGACTTAGATGTCATGGTTTTAATGGACACTTACACCTAAATAAAAAAAATATCATAGCTGAATGAATTTTTTGATGAGATCTAGATTATGTGCTAATTAAATTAATCCCAATTTATTTTACTAACCTTACGGCATTTTTACTTTACAAGTATAATTAATTTCCATCAAAATTGCTCAGATCTAATTAAAATAACT
The DNA here is from genome assembly GCA_032207245.1 of Pardosa pseudoannulata. Lineage (NCBI taxonomy): Eukaryota > Metazoa > Arthropoda > Arachnida > Araneae > Lycosidae > Pardosa > Pardosa pseudoannulata. The sequence continues at coordinate 108,373,234 of CM063500.1, read as the reverse complement.
TTTGAGTAATTTAAAATGTTTGAAAATCAACCTATATATAGATTTTGTGCATGATACAACAATTCATTTTGCTCAAAATATTTTAAGCATAAGTTCTAAAATGTTACAAAACCTTATGCATCCAGTGTGCATTGCCATTATAAAACGTTCCACAAAGCTGTACAGTCTTGTAATTCTATCGAGTTCAAACATGTTATTAAACTTTTATTTTGGGTACAAGATTATCAAAAACTTACAACGAAATACAACATCAAAGAAGGTGAATTACTTAAGTTGAACTTACGTTTCAACGTAACGTTAACGTAACTTTACGCTTCACTTACATTGAAATTTTCTTACACAGGAGAACACCCTAAGGAAAGTGAAACGGCGCTTCTGTAAATAAACACAAAAAGTCCTTTGATCTTAATGGCAGAAGTTAAACACGTAATAAATGGAATGTTTCCAACTGGATCTCGTATTTCCTGAATTACTAGCTCATCCGTACTTAAAAACAAAACGAAACAGCGAACAAGTGTGGTATGTGTGTGGGGGGGGAGGTATTATGCAAACTTTATATTTTTGTTATTAATTCCTAAAAACTTTTATGGACGTTTGTTTATTAATACTTCTTCTTCATGAGCATAACAACCTATTATAGGTCGTAGCTGCCTCGACAGCACGCTTCCTCCAACTCAAACGGTCTAGAGCAACTCTTTTGTACAGTTCTTAATCTTCAAGGATTTGAGGTCAATTTCAACATCGTCTAGCCATCTTGTAGGTGGTCGTCCTCGGGTACGGGATCCCTCAGGGTTTTTAAAAGTATACAGTTTAGTAGGGTTGTTATCAGGGGTTCTCCAGATATGTCCAAGCCATCTCAGTCTATTACTACGAATGACTTGCATAACCCGAGACTCTTTGTAAAGCCTGTATAGTTCAAGTTTATTAATACACCCTTCCTTTTATTTATTCAGATAAAATAAAAGAAATGACAAAGAAACAACATTGGCATTAGTGTTCTTGGAAAGTTTTGGCAACATTTTAGTAACCTTTAATTTAATCCGAAGAAAAAATAAGATGAAAACAAAGCGATAGAAAGAAAAAGATAGGGAAAAAAGAGGAAACATATTTGGAATTAATTGTTCGCCAATATACTTTGTTTTATCTGATTTAGTTTTATCTGATAAAGACGAATCACGATTGTTGCTATTGTGAATCGTTATTAAATTAATGATAAAATCTGTGCAATTTTAAATTTTCAACAACTGCAACAACTCACATTCTTCTATTTCCGGTTAAAATTATTTGAACAATTCCTATTTCATTACTGTATGGAATTTCAAACTTCAGTGGTCATTTAAATAAAAATCCAAAAATGAAACAATCTGATAGAAAGGTTAAAGTACCGATTTAAAACAGGAGACTGATATGGTCCAGTTAACGCCGAATATTGCTTCAAGCCGCTCGTTTATGCCACTCGTTCCAGTCAAAACTTTTGTAACCTTTCTCACTGTTACAGCATCGCATTCGGTGTTACGTTTCACGTTGTCCAAACAATTATTTTAAATGAAGTAAATTTTTCGTCAACTGGAATGGCAACATCGCGCTTCTCCATGCATGCTTTCCTATTTAGTTTTTTTTTAATTATTTTTCTCCCATTAAGCAAATTTATCCGTTCAAGTTCAGATTTATCAGAAAAATTACCCAAAAAATTGCTTTAAAAATGTGATTTTTTTTGGTAACTTAATGAGCTTGAAACATCTAGAGCAGTACAAATCTAAATTTATATATATTCCCCTGTTACATATCATTATATTTAGTAAACTTGTATGAAAAATCTTAAATAAAAGTTGTAATTGTCTGTGATAAAGTTAACCTAGATATGTAAATTCAAATTGAGAAAATTACAAGATTTTTTTTTTTTTGGGGGGGGGAGATAGGTTAAAAGATTAATTATAGTAATTCAAGAATAAAATCATGTTGCACTGTCCCTTTTATTTCGAATTGGGAGAATCAGATTAAGATCTTATTTAACTGGAAAATACAGTATATATCCAGCGCAATATGTTATATGGCATTATAACATATTTGTAATTTAGAGAACCCTAACCCCTCTGCCATAAAGGACAAGTTGCATTGCGATTTCAAAATCAAATTACTCTAATTTACCTTTTAACCGATCTCCGAAAGTGTATGAAACAAATCTTAATATTTTCGCTATCTTTGGGTTTAAATATTTCGGTCAAGTTTTGTCACATAAAAGCGGAATTTTTTGCGTTACAGTTCTTAAAATGAGTTTCAATTTTCACTAAATATAATGACTGGGAACAAAAAACATAAAAATTTATAATTTTTTTAAATAGATTATTTTTTTAATTTAAAAATAATCATACAATACATAATTATTTCATTTGTGATATATATTTAATTTAAATTATATGTTTACGACCAACAGTTGTGGAAAAAGAGCCAATTAATGACTGCACACTATGTGCATGTATATATATATATGTATATATATATATATATATGTATACATATGTGCATATATTCTGTATCCTCTCCTATTATCTCCTATAACAGGGGTGGCCAACCTGCGGCTCTTTGAAGGATTATTTGTGGCCCTCGATACATGTACCCTAGTTCCCTTTTCATTTTTGTGTTATTATATTTAAAAAAATTATTGCGACTGATGGAGCTCCGACAATGCTGGGTAAAAAAATCTATCTTATTGGGCTTTTAAGACATTCTCAAATTCCACAATTCATACCGATTCACTGCGTAAATCATCGAGAACATCTCGTTACAAAATATTTAATATATCTTGATGTTATGAAAACTGTGTAACACATTGTAAATTACATTCGCACCTGTTATGATGAGGCCGATAGAGCGTCTAGGCCAGCCGCACACGTATAAGTGGAGTACACGTAAGAAAATACAAAATTGAAAAAAAAAACTAATTCTTCCTGCTGAATTTTGTTTATTTGACTTTAAAAAAAGATGTAAATAGGATATAAAATGATTTTTAGGCTATGATGCCAAAAGGACCACACTCGGTCGGAGATATGTGAAACAGGGCGTCTTGATGAAAAAAAGAAATGGTACTCGAACAGTCGCAGAAGATTCTAAGCTCCTCACTCCTTCTCCCTTGCTCTTTCTCCTAGGGGGCCTGCAGATATCTCTAAAAAGTTCGTTGGGCAGCGTTGCCTTGGCCGAAGCGGGCTACTCCACGGTGAGCAACACCTCTTGACCAATGGGGTCGAAGGATGGTCACTCACTTCGCTTTCGCCTCTAGGTTAGTTTCGAACTGGCGTTGTTGAACTGTAACTCTTTGTTACAGCACCAAAGCAAAAAATCATCGACAATTCAAAAATTTCTTGAAAAATTAAAGCACGAAGAACTTCCAAATGGCATTCAACAAATATAATTTTTGTAAAAAAAATTTTTTTTGTAATATCTTTTTTGCATACCTCTTAAATGTGTATTTAATTGCGGCTCGCGAAAAATTTCAAATTTTGAAAAATGGTTGGGATTATTAAGGAGCTTGGCACGCCTGTCCTTTAACGAGAGTTGGAAGATTTATGAAAGTCCATGCGAACCAGGTCGTAGGTACAGCTAATTATATAATACTTTTATGTAGAGGGGAATAGTGAAATCCGCGTTTAAGTATTATTCGTTCTAATTTCAAAGCATTAATTCTGATTCCATAGTTAAAAATGAATTTGCACTTTTTTTTATCAGAAAGTGACTACTTTTGACAGTTTTTATAAAATAGGCGAAAGTTTAATATGAATAATACTAGTTTAATTATTCTAATTTCTTGTTACTAATTTTTTTCTAAGCCTCCGTATTTTATTATGCCGCTTACAATTTATTTTGAATCTATTTTAGCTGCTGAAAAATGAATTTAAATCTGTTATATCATAAAAAAATATATATTTAGTTAAATGATTGATCTAAACTTTGCTTCTAATTGGTTTACCAATTTTATTGTAAACCATATACATTTTGCATTCCTCCAGCTTTCTTATTTTCTTTATCAAAACGACATCCTTTACAACTTTTTCTTAACATTTGCGTGTTTAATTTCTTTTAAATGGGAATTTTCTGCGTTCATTTTTTAAAATCCTTTTTTAAGGTATAATCTCACTTCGTTTTTGACAGATTTGTATCGTTTCGTTTTTAGTTCCGTTTGATTAAAGAATCCATCAGTGCTTGGCAGCCGTCTAAGACTGAGAAAGAAAAAATATTATCTAAGTATTGTATTAAGGAAAAATACTGAATGAAACGATAGCAGTTTAGTTAGTATTTAAAGTCTTAAAACCGAATTTTTTTCCTTCATGTTGCTTAAGCTTTATTTTGACTGATTTTTATTCTAACCTTTTTTTCAAGTTCGCTTTAAGATCCTGCAAAACAAGTATCATAGTAAAGCCTTGACCCCATTTAACAGAGGAAAAATATGTTTATAATTATGTCGACAGGGCGTTGATGTGTATTTAGAGATCTTTAATACAAAATTTTGTAACTTATTTGTAGAAATGAAAACACCTGATAAATCGTGTAATATAGAAAACTGTAAGCCTTGACTATGATAATGTTTGTTAGAAGATTTACGTTAGTATTGAGATTTATGCGACCAAGATTAAATTCGCAAATAAAAAAAGAAAAAAACTGTAATATGTAGATAGAATATATATATATATATATATATATAATATATAGATAATAATGGATAGAAAAATAATACACTTAAAACATTTCGAAACTACTAATTCAGTACAAAATTCGTCAAACGGAGAAATATTTAAAAATTTATAACAATTGTTTATTGCGAAAAATAAATTTAAGTGCAATAAAATAGTAGCGTTATTTCAAAAAATGTCTTTTGATAATGAAGCTTTTTCCAGGACGAAAACTTCTTTCCTATTTTTGGTCAAAATCTGTCATTTTGAAGGTCCCTTGACCACTTAGTCGGTTGAAAATGCTTCGGTATTACACGAGAAATACACGCTCTCTCTCTATCGGGAAAAGGAATCATAAATTAAATCTATTGCTTTAAGAACGCATAGAGATTGATTTTAGAACGAACCCACAGTTCATCCAAAAATTTCAATTTCTACATAAAGGTTGTTCCTTTCTCGAACAGAAGAATTAAGTTGGGCAGTTATAAAATTCTTCACTAGCAGAAAAACGAAGATCCAAATTTATAAAAGCTTAATCAAACCCATTCTTAGTTATTCTGTTGAGACCTGGGCAATGACAGAAAAAGTAAAAAATGTCATTTCTGTTTTTGAAAGAAAATTTTTGAGAAGTATTTGTGGTGGCATAAAACATAATAATATCGGTTTTTATCACACGCCGACCTGTAAGCGTAGAAAAATCAAAGGATTAAGCTTACGATTCCTTTCTCAGATGAAGAATGCGAGGATTTCTTGGTTACACCAAAAATTTTCAACCGATTAATGGCCTTACTACACTTTAACGTGAACCAAAAGAAATCGATAGAAGACACACGACATTCGTGCATTCTTCATTGAAAATTGTAAACTATATACGTTGCATTTTCAATGCGTTCAGCTTGACATGCAAATAAAGCTTTTAGATGACCATGCATCCCAGTTCTAACTTAAATCCACAACGTTCCTTATGTATTCTTAAATATCTTTGTTTTTAACGAAATACTTTAACTGTCCCACATTTTAACGAAATCTCTAAATTTTTCCGTTTTTTTTTCCTTTCTTTTCCTTCTGCTAATTCAACTTTAAAAAAAAAAAAAGATAGAACAGACATGCTTCGTTAATTCGAAAGGAATCTAAACCAATTCTGAATCCTAAATGACAAAATATCTATTTAAAAAAAAACCTCAAGGGTACAAACTGATAAACCATATTTTTGTAGCTTAGAGATAAACAGATTTATATATTATTCATGAGAAATTTTCTATTACATTAGAAAAACTTATTGCTTCGAGAAGTTATTACTAAATATTTTTTAACGTAACTTCTTTCCTAAAAATGTTAAGAGAGAAAGTAATAAAATCAACATTTATTGCAGTCATAAAACATTGCAGTTATAAAACATTGAACTATTTAATGTAGATTATCATTTTTACCCACTCAACAGTAACCAAATGGGTAGAACACTGCTCTTTGATATTGGAGTTCGTGGACATAGCAGTTTCTTGGTACGGAATTAAGAAATTATTGAAACCGTGAAAAATTTCGTTTTAGGGCGAAATAACTACATTACAAAATGTTCTATTATAACGATTAATAATATTACAGGTCTCCTCCAGAAGGCAGTACTTAAAATTTTTCCATACAACATGCATAACTTGAAAAACGAAACCTACTTTAAATCTTAAAGAGAATCTTGAAATTTGTAGTATCTGCGTCAGATTTTTAGGTCGTTGTTCAAAGTAAAAAAAGCACTGTATTGGTGAACAATTCCAAAGGAAATTCCCAATTTGAACATGACGGAATATATTTCGAGAAGTTTCAGTATTACGATTTAACGAAAAAGGAAACTTTAAGTTTGAAACTTTAAAAATCTATTTTGACTATTTTTGAACTGCTTTTTGCCTAGTTTTGTTTACGCACCTATGCATCTCGCATATACTTCTGCAACTCTCATTTTGACCACAATCTGCTTATAATGAAATATATATCTATAATAAAATCTCTATTATACACACACACACACACACACATATATATATATATATATATATATATATATTAATTATATCTATCGAAATAATACATATTTCTGTTGTCATATCTTTATAATATACCTTTACATTATTAAAATTTTTAATATAACGTACATTAATGAGGTGGACATTACTACTAGCTATAGAAGGTTGAAATAGATTTAGAACTGTTATAACGCGCAGTTCTGCATTTCCATTTTGCTATTTGCATTTTATTCAATGAAATTTTTAACACAACTTATACTAACGCTGAATGCCATAATTCAAATATGGTAAGGTATGTAATGTAGAAATGCTGTTATAACATTTGGTTATGAATCTCCATTTTTGATTGCAATCCTTTATTCAACGAAAAATCTCAGTATAAGGGTAGTTAACGCTGCCGTTCTACAACGTGGTATCTAGTTGCTTACCTTATCAAACTACCACTTCACAAAGCATACATAAAATAATTTCAACTGAAAATACTTACGGATATTGTCTAATCCATTTTAAGTTTTCTATACAGAGGGATTTATCTTTCAGCAAGGACAATAAGTCAGTGCTTGGTTGCAAAAAGACGCTTTTCGGCAAATCGTGGATCAGGTGTTCATGAGTTAGAGTAAATCCAGTTTCTTTAGGCTCAATAGGACCCAAAACTAAAAGAAAAATATCAAAAATGCATTATAAAGAAAAGTTAGTTGAAAGATTTTGAAGTGCAAACTTACGACGTTTGACATTTGAGTTTAAAATTTACCATTTGAGTGAAACAGGAGTAAAGAGAATGAGAGAATATTACCAGTAACAGAAATATGAGATATCAAATTAATTCTCCTAAAAGTTGTATATCATTAACAAACGCAAGTTCTCAAACTAAATAATCTGCAAATTATTGTTAACACCGAGCTACTTATGTTGGATATTATGGACAAACTTTTTCGGCCGCGGGCCAAAAATCGAAAGAAAAATTTGGCGGGACAAGATAAATATTTCTAAAATTACAAAAACAATATACAAGTACCTAACGGTTTAAATGAGATGAATGAAATTGCGATTTCATTTTTAAAAGTTCCTTATACTGAGGTTGGACGTGAGATGTACTGATTTTAAGGAACGATGCTCATCTGTCAGTCTACTTCTCAAATTATTCTTTCTAAGGTTCAAAGTTGACAACACTTGTTCACCTATAAGAAGCAAATATACCGCTGATCTTCTGGGCTTGAGATAATAAATTTGGGATATAATATTTAAGCAAAGTAGAAAAGAAGATGGATATATAATGTATAAATATATATTTTTTTCTTTTAATTTGCCTTGGACCGGCAACTTAAAATTCTATCCGTGGGCCGGATAAGAACTTCCGGCGGGCCGGAGTTTGCCCATAATCTCAACACTTTACTCAATCAGAAGTTTGAATTATAACTCGAGTTTCTTAAAAATACATATTCATTTTACACGATTAACCGTAGAAATGATATTTTAACTTAAGAAGGCAGGACCAACACGGGGTATCTTTCTTGTTCGTAAGAAAAACTGTATAGCGTCTTTCAAAATAATAATGAATAAAAGTACATAATTAACTTATCATGTAAATCAGAAATACTCATGAAAACACAATGAGAGAGCAAGTAGAATAAAATCTGTAATTTTTGAAAATTCAAAATAATATTTAATACTTCAAGATTGAAGGTACTTTTTATGCTCATTCATAGACAAATCTCAGAAAATCCCATCAATTCATTACATGATGACGTTGCAAGATCTCGCTTTGAGACAATAAATTCTACTCCGAAACATATAATGAGAATCATTATTATAATTACTTACAACAGGCAAATTGCGTCCATTTGAACTGCCAAAAGGGATTTTTAAAAAGACTGTATCAAGCCTTGCAGCGTTAAAAAGAAGACTAATCAGAAACCATAGCCCGGTGCAAGCACAACCTATTCTCAACTCGGAATAGTACGAAAAAATCAATCTTAACCTTTTATTCGCTCTATTCCGGTGATTCTGTGTTTATTAACGTATTTCAAAGAATCTCCTTTTACCCTTGCAGAAAATATCACTCATCTTCTATAACTATATAAACACGTAACATTTATATATACCCTTAATAACTGAAAGGTTATTATAGTAGAACCTCTTTTTAACGACCCCACAATACAACGACCCCTTCGTTAGAACGGCCATCTTAAAAAGTCCCAATTATTTTGCCATAGGAATAATGTTAATTTTGAATCATTACAACGACCGCAAGCGTATTATGTTTTGTTAGAGCGACCGCCAATTTTAGACCGCAGTACTCATGAGCAAGTGGGCTATTTTAAAATTATTGTACTGTGGTGCAACTTCAAGAAACCTGTACTCCTCTGTTTGTGTTTGCTTAAAGGACCATTTAGTCAAGTACGACATTGATGTCCTAGGTAGATGACACTCCAGACACTAATGAAACGACCCAGCTCCTCTGTGTCAAATTTCCGGATCTTCAATTATCTTTTGACGAGTTAGTTGCGGTAGACGAAACTTTACAGTGCTGCGAAGAAAATTTGAATGAGGACGATTTTATTGCCCGTATTACCGGAAATGAACAAATCTGCGATTCCGAAGACGGAAAAGAAATTGTCCAAGCTTTTGAAAAAATGAATGGAAAAGAAGCCTTCGATGCAATCAATGCCTTGCGTCAATATTTTGAAAATCAATTTAATTCTGAAGATATTCTTCAAAATCTAACGGATATGGAATCAGTGATAATGAAAAATTCCCAAATGAATGTGAAATAGGCGTCAAGCAAAGACTTTTTTTTTCAAAAATTCAGTAATGGAAATAAAAATAAATAGGTATGTACTGTTGCATCATTTCTTTGCTCATTTTTTTATTATTTTTCAGTTCGTTACAACGACCTTTCGTTACAACGACCATATGATGTTGGTCCCACAGGGGGTCGTTATACCGAGGTTCTACTGTACAAAATATTACGTACCTATCTAACATATAATACAAAGTCTGCAATGGTTAGTAAATTGTTTAAAAATATCATTTCAAGTTTTTAGCTTTACAGTTTTAAAAACATACACTGACTGTATATTTCCTGAAAGTGGTACAAAATACTCTCATGTAATATAAATGAAATGTACGTTCATCCAAGAAATGAATCATTTTTAAAGTAACACCCCAAGCATGAAAGATTTTAAATATTTCACTTAAGAACATCTATGTTTTTATTCGCGTTATCGCTTAGCCAATATTTACAATACGTAATATTTATTTCGATAGGGATATAATAACAAATACAATTCACAAAATAATTTTTTTTGATGAGCCACCTAGAAGCTTTCTTGACAGAAAACATTTAAAAATATCTACAAACCAAAATTTAAAAAATTCTGAATTGCATCTTAATGTTTAAATTTACATAACTTAATTACCCCTTAACCCTATACATGCCAACTTTTATCCATTGACATCAATAAATTGATTTTTAGTAACATAAGTAATTGCAATTAATAAAACTTAATTATAATTACTTGTGTCACTTTACTTGTCAAAATAACTTGTGCAATTTTTCCTTTCCCTAGGAATAAGTTATTTATAATTAATAAAATCTTTATGCGTTCATTATAAGCAATAAAACAAACTAAACAGAACCTAAATTTTAAACTCAATATCAATAAAATCAGCACAGTTAATTAAGATGTTAAAAGTATCAAACTATGATTTACAAAGCTTTAATTCTTTTAAAGAAATTGATACTTTTCAAAATTTTAAAAAGCCATATTTACAAAACTCTAAAAACTGACATACCTCTAATCCAGTAATGTCACTATTTTTAACAAGTTTATACAAGAATTTAACATCATTAAAACATTAAGCATTTTATAGATTTTTTAATCAATTATGTAAATTTCTGCTGAAATAAAATACCTTTTAAAAATTTCAGATATAACTAAGGCGAAAAATCCATTGTTCTGTTTTCGAAACTTTCGATTTCAATTTCACAGTACCAAAAGCAGTGAAATATCTCGATCGATCCTAAGTCCGTAAAACTAAATGAAAAGCAGTAAAATTTACTAATAATCTGTAACAGTTGACAGATATGTAAATCTACCTCCTCTACTTTCCAAGAAACCTTATGAAAATAAGGTAAAACCATCTTTTAGCTTCAGTCAAACGTGTGGCTACAACTTTTATATTTTGCCTTGTTTTTTGTTTCTTCTGTAGACATACATCCGTTCTTTTCTGTGAATTCCCCATAATACATTCGAACCTCGGTACAATGACCCCCTGTGGAACCAATCATATGGTCGTTGTAACGAATTGAAAAAATAATAATAAATTGAGCAAAGAAATGATGCAACAGTACATACCTAGAGAATACTTCTATTTATTTGTATTTCCAGTACTGAATTTTTGAAAAAAAAAGTCTTTGATTGACGCCTGTTTCAAGTTCATTTAAGAATTTTTCATTATCACTGATTCCATATCCGTTAGATTTTGAAGGAAATCTTCAGAATTAAATTGTCCTTCAAAATATTGACGCAAGAAATTGATTGCATCGAAGGCTTCTTTTTCATTCACTTTTTCAAAAGCTTGGACGATTTCTTCATTTCCGGTAATACGGGCAATAAAATCGTTCTCTTTCAAATTTTCTCCTCCGCACTGTGAAGGTATGTACTGTTGCATCATTTCTTTGCTCATTTTTTTATATTATTTTTCAGTTCGTTACAACGACCTTTCATTACAACGACCATATGATGTTGGTCCCACAGGGGGTCGTTATACCGAGGTTCTACTGTACAAAATATTACGTACCTATCTAACATATAATACAAAGTCTGCAATGGTTAGTAAATTGTTTAAAAATATCATTTCAAGTTTTTAGCTTTACAGTTTTAAAAACATACACTGACTGTATATTTCCTGAAAGTGGTACAAAATACTCTCATGTAATATAAATGAAATGTACGTTCATCCAAGAAATGAATCATTTTTAAAGTAACACCCCAAGCATGAAAGATTTTAAATATTTCACTTAAGAACATCTATGTTTTTATTCGCGTTATCGCTTAGCCAATATTTACAATACGTAATATTTATTTCGATAGGGATATAATAACAAATACAATTCACAAAATAATTTTTTTTGATGAGCCACCTAGAAGCTTTCTTGACAGAAAACATTTAAAAATATCTACAAACCAGAATTAAAAAAATTCTGAATTGCATTTTTATGTGTAAATTTACATAGCTTAAATACCCCTTAACCCTATACTTGCCAACTTTTATCTATTGACATCAATAAATTGATTTTTAGTGACATAAGTAATTGCATTTAATAAAACTTAATTATAATTACTTGTCACTTTACTTGCCAAAATAACTTGTGCAATTTTTTCTTTCCCTAGGAATAAGTTATTTATAATTAATAAAATCTTTATGCGTTCATTATAAGCAATAAAACAAACTAAACAGAACCTAAATTTTAAACTCAATATCAATAAAATCAGCACAGTCAATTAAGATGTTAAAAGTATCAAACTATGATTTACAAAGCTTTAATTCTTTTAAAGAAATTGATACTTTTCAAAATTTTAAAAAGCCATATTTACAAAACTCTAAAAACTGACATACCTCTAATCCAGTAATGTCACTATTTTTAATAAGTTTATACAAGAATTTAACATAATTAAAACATTACGTATTTTATAGATTTTTTTTAATCAATTATGTAAATTTCTGCTGAAATAAAATAACTTTTGAATTCTCAGATATTACTAAAGCGAAAAATCCATTGTTCTGTTTTCGAAACTTTCGATTTCAATTTCACAGTATCAAAAGCAGTGAAATATCTCGATCGATCCTAAGTCCGTAAAACTAAATGAAAAGCAGTAAAATTTACTAATAATCTGTAACAGTTGACAGATATGTAAATCTACCTCCTCTACTTTCCAAGAAACCTTATGAAAATAAGGCAAAACCATCTTTCAGCTTCAAACGTGTTGCAACTTTATATTTTGCCTTGTTTTTTGTTTCTTCTGTAGACATACATCCGTTCTTTTCTGTGAATTGCCCATAATACAGTAGAAGCTCGGTATAATGACCCCTGTGGGACCAACATCATATGGTCGTTGTAAGGAATTGAAAAAATAATAATAATAAATTGAGCAAAGAAATGATGCAACAGTACATACCTAGAGAACACTTCTATTTATTTGTATTTCCAGCACTGAATTTTTGAAAAAAAGTCTTTGATTGACGCCGGTTTCAAGTTCATTTAAGAATTTTTCATTACCACTGATTCCATATCCGTTAGATTTTGAAGGAAATCTTCAGAATTAAATTGTCCTTCAAAATATTGACGCAAGAAATTGATTGCATCGAAGGCTTCTTTTTCATTCACTTTTTCAAAAGCTTGGACGATTTCTTCCTTTCCGGTAATACGGGCAAATAAAATCGTTCTCATTCAAATTTTCTCCTCCGCACTGTGAAGTTTCGTCAACCGCAACAAACTCATCAAAAGATAATTGAAGATTTAGTTCTTCCCTTTTCGTCACGCCTCCTCCCCTCTTTTAAGCAAACACAAAGAGAGAAGTACAGGTTTCTTGAAGTTGCACCACAGTACAATAATTATGAAATAACCCACTTGCTCATGAGTTCTGCCGACTAAAATTGGCGGTCGTTCTAACGAAAAATAATACGCTTGGGGTCGTTGTAATGATTCACAATTAACATTATTCCTATGATAAAATAATTGGGACTTTTTAAGATGGTCGTTCTAACGAAGGGGTTGTTGTATCGTGGGGTCGTTAAAAAGAGGTTCTACTATACTACTATTAGCCCTCGTGTAGCAAAACAGTAGACTTGTTCTCAATTTTTTTATCCCACGGAACCTCTGAATCGATATTACTTAAGGAGAAACTAAGATCTTATTATTTATCGCTGATTAGGCATAAACATAAAAAATAAACAATATAGAATACACAGTATAGAAAAAAATAAGTAATACCTGCAAAAGCTGACTTGCAAGCTAGAATCTTTTAACGATTTTATACAAGTTATGAATGTTTCATCTCTTCTAACTATGCTTTACGTTCGAGTGTGATTTGAATGGCTCATTGTCCCGTCGTTTTTCTGTTCCCATATTGTTGCATTTCTGGTGTATTAGTTACTACTATTAATCCTGTGTAACGAATTAGTGAAAAATTAGAGAAAAAGTCTACAGATTTCCTTTAAAATGTCGATAGTGTTTGAAATTTTTTCGAGGTATTCTGGAAGAGTATTTGTGGAACATTAAAGTCTCTCAGAACACACTTGAGAAAACCTACAGTACCCTATAGATCTCCAAACCTACCAAACTGTAGGTCTCGGTCTCATTAGTCCTTGTGTTGCAAAAAGCAGACCGTAGCACTCCAAACCTACCAAAATCAAAATACTGTTTTCTTTACCTCAGATTTATATGTATAAGTAAGATCTAATTGTTTCACTTCATTCAAACTTACTGAAAAAAATGCAGTATAATTTTAACCCAAATAATCTCAGAATAATTTTGATCAAAATCAATTAATTTTTTCGTGTGAAGCAATAGCAAAATGAAATTGATAATGAAAAAATGAAGTAATAGATAAAAAAAGTTTGATTTGATTTACGGGAAAAGTGGAAATATTTAATTATATGTTAAGTATATTTAGTGATATGTCAGTTAAATGTTAACTATTTACATGGTTACTTCATAATCAAACTTAATAGCTATTCCTTGAACAATGGATATTCTCAAAATCTTGAATCAACAAATTCCTACTTTAATAAACAGTTATTACGTTAAAAAGAATATAAAATATAGAATAAGTAATAGATTATTACTTAAAATGCAATGTTTAAAGAATTAAACTTGTATTTTGGTAACTTTTATGGATGTGATCCCTTTTTGGTTCATTCTTCCTAGTGGTGACCAAAAATTTAATCGCTCACGTTGAAATGTCAAATTTACTTTAAAAACATTGTACCGAAGAGTTACCAAGCAAAGAGAAAGTCATAAATTTTACACCCACTTAGTCTTTTTTATATACACAATGGATTTTTAGTTTAACAAACTTTTTAGAAATAAGAGGTAAAAAAACGCTAATTAGAGTAAGAATAAGAAAATAATAGCAGTAATATATAATAGTAATAATAATAAATAAAAGTAAATAATAAAACGATTGCAAATTGATTATAAAATGTCTGAAATAATAAAAAAGACGAAGAGTAAAAAAGAAAAATTTAACTTAAAACAAAATGGTAACATTCCATGCATACAAGTTGAATAATCAAACTTAGACATGAGATATTTCAGAACAATTAAATTTCTATTACCGATGTATTTAACGTATTAATCACGTGGAGAAAAAATAAAATAGAAAATGAACCAAAAATTCTTACCCAAAAGGGAAAAATTTTTGCTTGCAAATAATAATAATAATGACGTAATTTATCTATATTTTGATATACAGCAAGAATTATAAATACTTTTATTTCCCTATCGAAAAAGAAAGTAAAAAACGATGCCACACTGCTAAACGATTTTTGTTTAACTAAAACATGGATGAAAGAAGATACCCGGAAACATAGAAAGGTTTAGTCTATGCCCGGAAAGTTCATCTGTGAAACAATTATGACATCATAACAGTTAATTCCATGGCTTTTTTTTCTTACGTAAAAATCAATCGTTCGAGCAGAAAAAAACGCATTTAGACCAAAAGAATCGACTTTTCGGGTGGTATGTAAATAATATCTTGATAATTGTAGTTCTACAAAGATAATACTTAGAGCAAGGAATTCTTCAGAATTTTTTAAATCTGTGTATATTTGTCTGGTTCCCAAATTACTGGCAGTGGAAAAGTATCTGGTTGAAATAACATTTTAAATAATTTCATTATGACGTCATAACAGTTAACGCCATGAATTGTTTGCGAACACATTTAGACAAAAATAATTCGCATTTTCTATTTCAGTTAAATATGATCCTACAACAATGAAATTTGAATTGTGTCGATGCCCAAAGGTTCTGTTTTGAGAGCGGCAATAGCGAAAAGAAAATATCACGATCATCACTTTCGTTACTTTGAGGTAAACAATAATTTTCAAGCGGTTCAACTACTTTTGCATACTTTTTTCGATCTTCATCGGTGAACTCGAATGTATTATACTTCTCGACGGCATCTTCGCCTATAACATGAAGTAATATCGCTATTTTTGTTTCTTCTGGCTTGGAAGCAGCACCGGATGCAATCATATACATCTCAAAAGACTGTTTGAATTTCTTCCAGTTTGCAGCCAAATTAAATTCAAAGGAAAGACCACTTAGGGGTTTTAATCCATCCATGGTGAAATCGAAAGTGAGAACAGCGTTCTATTTGACGCAAATCGAAACAAACTTATTTTTACAAATATTCAAACAGCAAATCAATGCAGCGATATCATACAAGTACCTGTCAACTGCACCATGTCATATATATTTCTAATATGTAAGGTAGGTTCAATAAATTATCAAAGCATAGTGAATACACACAAGCTACATGTCAACAACATTTATTCTATGCTACACAGTTACGGTTACATATCACTAAACATGCTAAAAAGAAGCACAGGTATCGATATATGACAGTCGGCAAAGCCTTCGATATCATAATCGGAGGGTTGTGAGTTTGAGACTCGAGGTGGCCAAAGATCCATCGCATACATTAGTAGCAGCTGGGGTGTGATAAACAGGTTCGTGATTGCAAAGTCCTCTAAGTTCAAACATAACTTCTGGAAGAGACAGCCCAACCCTGGGGGGTTTTCTGCTTGGTCCCTGTTTCTAAATGACGATGTTACTCGCATTCTTAGCATTCCTTCAGATAAACATGCTCTCCGGGAGGTACAAATAACAGTTTCGAAACCATGTTTGACATAAAGGTGTCTACCTGTATTGTCAACTGCATTGTAAAAATGGATTCTATATCTTCAATATATTTTTTCATGAATTTCGTCTCCATTACTTCTTATACAAATCCTGTATACTCCATAAGAACTATCAAAAGTATTATGACTATGCTGATATTATACAAAAAACAGACCCTCCCCCCTCCAATATACCAATTACCTTATTAACCATAGCCAGTTGGTTAATGGTCCTACAGCATTCCCACACAATTTTGAATGAGAAGCAATAACTGTGGAAGGCCATAAGAAAACTTGACATACTAACAAATGTATACTATAATAAAATATTATTCCAATAGCACGTGTGATGTTATAGTTTCTTCGCACACACGACCTTTTTTAGTCCCGTCATATGATTGTACCAA
The DNA here is from genome assembly GCA_032207245.1 of Pardosa pseudoannulata. Taxonomy (NCBI): domain Eukaryota; kingdom Metazoa; phylum Arthropoda; class Arachnida; order Araneae; family Lycosidae; genus Pardosa; species Pardosa pseudoannulata. The sequence goes on along the minus strand of CM063500.1, from coordinate 108,356,239 downwards.
CTTCCCGGAGCAGTCGAGTGACGTTGCTTATTTTTATTTATTTATTTATTTTCAGGAGAAAAACAGCTATAACTCGGAAGCGGGATTCTGACGTTTGCCATTGAACGTTACTGGACTGATAGTGACGTGCATCGCTCCAAGACTTTTTCTGTGTATTCGGAAAGAGTTGTCTATAGCATATCCTTCCTGTCGTATTAAGCAAAACTGGAACTATTTATTTCCTGTGGGGTTATGCCGATAAAGTAAGAGTGTGATACTTTCATAACATTATTTATCTGATTTCCAGTTCGTCATATCGTTAAAACTAGCTTTTGGCTGTCGTACTAATGAACAACTAGTAACGACATCTAGTTTTAAATATTATTAAAATATATTCGTGTCCACAGATTTTTACTTTGAATTTTTAAAATGGACAAAAGTTACAGAAAATAAAAAAAGTTACAAAATTGATTAGAAGATAGTAAAAATGTAAATTTTATTGATTTTACTGATTAATAACTAGATATTTTTTTATACGAAAATGGTAAACCGACTGAGGTGAATTTGTCGTTAAGAGTATCACGTTAGTATTTTTTAGAAGAGGAGAACTGCAAATGATCTGATTCGAAAAATAAATTAATCTCAACTAATTTAGTCATGTTAAGAAAATCGCACGTGCAAAAAACATAGCTGTGAAACTGTAAATATTTAATTGCTTTGGTTGATTGGGTTGATGGGTTGGTTGTTTGCTGCTTTATGGCACTGAATCCAACAGGGAGATATTGTGAGAAACACAAGGTAAAGATATTCATACAGTGTTTAACTGTTTTGTAGCTTATAGTTATTATATGTATCCATTATGATTATTTCATACATGAAGTCATACTACATTAACCATAAATAAACCGCCGAGTACGTTTCATTTAGGGCAGATGTCACCAAAGTCGTTTAATGACTAACCGTGATTAACCCATGGGGCCAACCAATGATGGGAAGCATTTTCCCGTTTAAACAGAGATTAATCGCGGTTAGCTAAACGACTTTGGTGATATTGGCATTTAGTATATAGGAAATAAAACAAATCATTTTATGTAAACATTCATTAATGCGTTAGCATCTAAATGTAATTTTACGGTTAGTAAATCCCCATAGCTGATTTTGCTTGGAAACCTGAAGACAAAATCAGTTATACCTTAACTATCACAGAATTGTTGAACAAAATTCAAAGCATTGTCTAAATACCACAGTACGGTTCTTTTTTCTTACAAATTAGACTTTTTATACAACATTCGTAGACAGACTTTCGTGGATCTGTTGTCCATGGTATCTCGTGAGTATTTTTTAGAAAAAAGAGAAGGGCAGTAGATCTTTATTTGAGAAAAACTTTAATTCCAACTGATTCGGTCATGTTAGAATATTGTTTGTGTAAAACATAGCTCTGAAATAGTAAATATTCAATTCCCTTCAATCTATTTTAATTATTTTATACGTAAATCTATCGTTAATCTACCGGTACACTATAAATCTACCGTTGCGGTACGTTTTATTTAGGGCAAAGCTGAAACTGTAAATATTTAATTGTTATGTAGCTTATTATAATTAAATGTAGCCTATAACATTCTTTATGTCATCGTCTCTCTACAAGCTATTTTGACTATTTCATGAAGTCATAGAAAAGACAGTGACCATAAAACTACCGCTGTGGTGCGTTTTATTTAGTATATAAGGAATTAAACATATCTTGTTATGTAGTCTCTCTGTAACATTAGACTCAAGACGCGTGTTTGCGAGGGATGGACACTTGCACTTTTTTTATGGCGCTAAGGAGCGGCCGAAAACGAACACAACAAGAGAGTGTAGACAAGCCCTAACCCGGGGAGATGAATGTTCACCAGGATGGGGAAGGATGCCACCCCCGTCCTCGCCAGCTATAGAGAATGTGCTCATGACGTCAATTGAAGCAAAAATTGCAGCTCAACTTCCTCGTTGGCAAAATATTTGAATTTCCTACGGATTGTGCTTGTTATTGGGGTTTTAATTTTGTCAATTATCTGAAAATGGTAACAATCTGTTATATGTATGGTTGTACTAAGCGTTTTAAAAAAGGTGAAAATATTGGATTTTATCGCTTTCCTAAAGATCCTACATTGCGAATACTTTGGATAAAAGTTTTGAAAAGGCAAGACTAGACTCCAAGTTCTTCGAGAATTTGCGGCAAAAATTTTCAGAATGGTAATAAAACGTTAATCTTACTATAATGTAATAGATTATATAAAATTATGCTCTAAGAATTTTTGTTATTATTACTAAGTTTTTGTTCATATTTCTAATGTATTTCCTATGCTTTTGGGAAAAAGTACTGTACCTATAAATGTAATTATTTTTGTAATTTCCCTTAAAATGATCAGGTTTTGTACATTTTTATTAGATTCTTATTTATGTAATAGTTTATTGTGTCTGTTAACATAATCAAAACAATTATACATTGATTATGATACTTAATAGTACTGTGTAAAGTGTTTAATTTTTTAAAAATGTATACATAATTTTGTAAGTGCTAAAAAAAATCTATTTTGAATTATTTGGCCAGTTTCTGATGTTTCCTTCCTCTTCTCTTAAATAAAATTTAATTTTATTGTATACGTGATCCATATCGAAGCTCATAACATACAATGAAAACAAGCAATGTTTTGCCAACGAAAAGTTGAGTTGTAGTCAGCACTCGTATTTGTGTACAAACATGCACTTTCTCTATAGAGAAGAGGGACATTTTCCCCTGGAGGCAAAAGCTTGACCAAGAGGAGCAAGATTCCATGCCCGCCCTCACCAGCAGTAGAGAGGGGATTCGGTAGAGTTGAAACCATGAGAGATGCGTGCAGGCCGCTCGGCACCTTTTTTGTTCTCGGGAGGTTCAGCCCACGTTATGTTGTTAATAATGTGTAATGTACATAATTGTAAATAATAAATGTATGGTCCAGTATTTAATCGCTGCAATTATTTAATTGTCCACAAGGCGGGCTTTTAGCGAATCAACAATATCTGCTCGAGTAAAAATAAGCGAACACGCACAGAAATGACGCGTACGGTCATCGGGGAAGATATAGCCGCCGCCACACATATGTTACGCATTCATAAATGGATTAATGTGTAAATGTAATTTTACTGTCGGTACATCTCGGTAGTTGATTTTGCTTTGAAAATTTGTAACATAACTAATAACACAGAAATAACGAACAAATTATATAGGGGATGAAATGCTAGAACATGATAATGCCAATAAATGTATCGCTGTGTACGTGTTATTTAATATAAACAAATCATATTATGCAATCATTCATTAATGCATTAACGTCCAAACGTAATTTTACGGCCGATAAATCACCATAGCCGATTTTGCTTTGATACTTCAAGGAAAATTGAGCTATTGCTCAGCTAATAATACAACAAAAATCATAGTGTTGTCTAAATACCACTTTACGCCTCTTCTTTTCTTACAAATCAGATTTTTTATAGAGAAAGAACACGTTTGTAAACAAATGCGAGTGCTGACTACAACTCAACTTTTCATTGGCCAAACATTGCTTGTTTTCATTGTATCTTATGAGCTTCAACATGGATCACGTATAGAATAAAACTAAATTTTATCTAAATGAATGGAAAGGAAACATCAGAAACTGACCAAGTAATTCAAAATATATTTTTTAGCACTTACAAAGTTATATATTATTTTAAAAAATTAAACACTTTATACAGTACTATTCAGTATCATAATCAAAGTATAACTACGTTGATTATGTTAACAGCAGTGGCGTGCGGTAGGTTTTCATGCAGGGTGTGCAGAGAACATGGATTTTCCAATAAATCTTTAATTATTGAGACATCTGAGTTCTCCATTCTGAAACGGGTTATTTATTATGAATATAAATTTAAAGATTACAATAAATAAAATATTTACCTACGAGTAGTCGAGTTATAACTATAAAAACAGCTAAACTTATGAGAATTCTACTAGCACTGAAGCAAAAATCATGTCTTTTGTTGTATGGTATCATATCGGCGTCGAAAAAGCAACGCTTCGGGCTTCTACGAAAAACTTATATGTTCAGCAAACGTAGCACCACATGGCGCCCGCCGCTGCGGTGCCGACAAACCGAACGTCTATTCCACGTGCAGAGGATTTCACTGCACGCTGGCACAATAGAGCGAACTGTTTCTTGTTCGGTCAGTGGATTAAATTATATTTATTAATTGTTTTTAACAATTGGAAATCATATATTCTGCGAAAAACATCTTGACAATTTTTAAAAACAAAACTAGGGATATGATGTTACATAATATGACTTATATACTGTCTGTAAGACACAATGAATGGTAAAATTTGGACTCTTCTGTTAAAATTCGTTTCTTTAAAACAAAACAACATCGCTTTTCAGCTAATTATTTCAATAAATAAAATACTTCACCGAAATTAATTTACCACACAAAAAGATTTCTCTTTATATTGATGAAATACTTCTTGTATGTTTCCATGAAAACAAAATCTTACAATATATAAATTTAAACATGAACCGTCTGCAAAATGGTATTGCCAGTTAATCAGTTAAAAAACCAAAAGCGGTTCAGCACTAAGTCCCCGCTCAAATACAACGCTTAATAAACCGTGTACCTTCGGATGATTCTGAATGCGAAGTGCAGGAAAAATTGCTGCATTTGCCTCAGTGCTATAGTATGCTGTGCTTCTCCAGTAGCCCATACATATAAAGCATGATTTTCAATTTAGTGTGCAGTGCGTACACATCAGAACTTCCTATATTCGTTTACACGCTACGTGGTGCAGCATCTAGTACCGCACGCACTGCGGGAATACAAGCAAGCAAATCAACATAATATTTGAATACATTATAAATAATATTTATTATATACCATATAAAGATAGGTAGACATAGGTGCAGAAAATTATTGTCCCTCATAATTTTGCCAGGGTGTGCAGTGCACACCCTGCACTTATGGACCGCACGCCTCTGGTTAACAGGTACAATAAACTATTACATAAATAATAATCTAATAAAAATGTGCAAAACCTGATCATTTTAAGAACAAAAAATAATTACATTTATAGGTACAGTACTTCTCACAAAAGAATAAAAAGATATATTAGAAATATGAAAAAAATACTTAGTAATAATAAAAAAATTCAGAGCATAATAATTTATATAATTTCTTACATTATAGTAAGGTGAATGTTTTAGTAGCATTCTGAAAATTTTTGCGCAAATTCTCTTGAGTCCACTCTTGAACTTGAAATCCAGGCTTACCTTTTCAAAGCTTTTATTCAATGCATTCGCAATGTAGGATCTTTAGGAAAGCAATAAAATCCTATACTTTCACCTTTTTTGAAACGCTTAGTATAGTCATACGTACAACAGCTTGTTACCATTTTCAGATAATTGACAAAATTAAAACCCCGATAGCAAGCACAATCCGTAGGAAACTCAAATGTTTTGCCAACGAGGAAGTTGAGCTGCAAATTTTTGCTGCACTTGACGTCATACGCCCATTCTCTATACAAAAATGGTAGACTGACTATCATGAATCTGTTGTCAAGAGTATCTTGTGAATACTTTTCAAAGAAGGAGAATGGCAACAAATCTGATTAGAAAATAAAAATTTTAATTCCAACCGATTCGGTCACGTTAGAATATTGCATACGCAAAACATAGCTTTGAAATTGTACATATTTAATTCCCATCAATATTTTGATTATTTAATTTAGTGGTAAAAGACGACAGTGACCATAAATCTACCGCTGTGGTATGTTTTATTTAGTATACGGGAAATTAAACAATATATTATGTAATCATTCATTAACGTCTGACTGTAATTTTACGGTCGGTAAATCCCGAGAGTTTATTTTGCTTAGAAACTTTAATGCATAACTAATGACACAGAACTAGCGAAAAAAATTTACAGCACTAAGTACCACTTTACGTTTCCTCTTTTCTTGCAAATTAGAATATTTTCTAATTCTTGCGACATCGCGTTTGTGTCCTTCGAATCAAGTCATGGGACAACCATTACGACAACTTTTTAGTTTGTTTGTTTTAATTACGTTATTATAAATATGCACGATTCCAATTTCTTTCGCCAAATTTTCCGAAAAATCACGAGAACTGAATATTATCCTCTATGTTGATTTCGTAACATCAGTAAATTGATTATTTACGTTTACTACGTGGATAGTTGTCACGAAAACCAGAGATTGATTGATTGCTAAGGTGTTTTTATATAAACTTAGAATCATGAAACTGTACACACATACATTGAAGCAATCACATTTAAAAAATTTATAAGGGGGGGACTTTTTAGGAGATTTGCTATTAACACATTGTATGCGGGATACGTACTGGTACATTTTCTGACGATTGATACTTGAGCGCGGTCACGTACTAGTACGGGTTAGTGTAACAACATGGTTTTTTTCTGGGTACAAAAATAACCGTATATACAGGAATACGAAGCCGAATATTCTTGTCTACTACATAGATTCTGGAAAAAATTAGACAAATAAAAACTAGTTGATGCGGAACCACAGAACGGGAAGATTGATTGAAACTCCAAATATGACCCACCTGGAAGATTATCATTGGATATGCCAAATTCTCGCCAAATTGGCGAGATATCGGATTTTTGAAGACAGTTTTGGCAACCTATTTTTGATGCCAAGTTCATCGCCAAGTGTCGCCAAGTGGTGCGTCACGTGACAACCTACGGTTCCGATTTCTGGAATATTCCAACAGTTTCACCAGGCCTATATAAGGCAGAGTGCCAGAACTTTTCTAAAATTCTCTCCCAGGGCTCTTCTGCACATGCAAAAATTTCATTGGCTCTCAGGATCCAGTGAAATTTCTTCTTTTCCCAAGCGGGATCCTACCTGCGAAATCGATTGCTAGATTGCTGAGTTCTTAATCTTCTCTTATAATTTAGAAAAAGAATATTAACTTATAATATTGAATAATTGCAGTTCATCATTAATTAGGCCAAGTACTATCAATGAACTATTTCTTTTCCCTTAACTTATATTAAATGAACTTATTTTTATTCTTATTGTGTACCTTTCACCGAACTCGTGAACCTTACTTCTGTTATACCTAAAATTAATTAATTGTTAGTATCCCAGTCCTCATTATCGTGTTGCAATTATTGTTATTTCTCATGACCATGTGATCCAGTACACTGGCTTAGAGGGCTTGGCCCAGGAGAGCCAGTAAATGAAGCTCCAGTGCGATGTCCAAAACGGTAGAGTCGTTAAGTGGATCTCTCGGTGTAAGAAGTACGCAGGATGTGTTGTGTTTCACCGGTGCTTGTTGTTTGATGCAGAAAGAGGTCCGTGAGCCAGCGGCATTGGGCTCAAGTTGTTCCGCGATGACATTGTATTTTTGAAGTGATTGCGAATAAAGTACTGTCTTCGTACTGTAGTCTTGCTTAAAGTCCATTCAATCCCCGAACTCAGTTCTGAAGTTTGTAACAATATTAAATGGCTCCGGAGCCCTCAAGTGCAAAGGGTTAAATTTGATACACTGACTTATTTTAATGTTTAACTGGATAGCTTGATAAAAATTTTATACAGAGCTATGAAAAAGTATGACGATTATTTTAAAAATTAACAAAATATTTTTT
>CM063500.1:107976083-108338583 GCA_032207245.1 Pardosa pseudoannulata | reverse complement strand
TGTTCGGGATTATTCTAATAACTATAGCACTTTTGTATCTATACCTAGCATATAACATTCCTCTCGGTCATTCTTAACATGGCGGAAAATAAAATTTTCTTTTTTTCTGGCAATAAACACCAGTAGTAGAACAGAAAAATCTTCTAGAAAACTAAATTAAAAAAAAAAATTATTTAAAATTATATGTTAGTAATTTCGATACGCACTTTTTAAAACGCAAATAAGAACTTTTCAGAGACACAAATTCAAAAAAAGGAAAGCATAGCATAGAAAATTTGTTGTTCTATCACGTGGTATAAGTTTTTTTTGCTAAGGAATTCTTAAAATATGAGCCAGATAGAGGGAATTTTATTTTACTCAAAGGTTACAGAAGAAAAGAAGAATCTAATATGGCAGGTACAGACACATTTTAACACTTCGCGTGCGGGCAACGTATTTTTACGTTTTTTGCAGTCTGTCACTGGAGAGCGGGTCACGTAAAAATACATATTTAGTAGATTTGTTTTGGATACCCGCTAACCACCACAAATCTAGTAAATACGTATAATTATATGTATGTGTGATGTTATATGCGTGTTGTTTCCGTTGCTATGCAACGCTGTGCATTTTTTCTTTCCACAAGTTATGATTGTCGAGTGACTCGGTCTTTTGTTGCGTTATTTCGTCTTCAATCGAATTCCTAGATCCAGAACGTACAAGTCGTGTTTTGTCAATTTGAACATCCATGCCACTGCGGGATTCGAACCCACGAACTCCGGTACCGAAGGCCAGCAACCTAATACCACAAGTTATGATTGTCGAGTTACTTGGTATTTTGTTGGGTTATTTCGTCTTCAATCGAATTCCTAGCTCCAGAACGTACAAGTCGTGTTTTCTCAATTTGAAGCTTGGTTTTTTTTTATTGTTGAATACAAAATTGATAAAATGAGCCGTTGTGACAAAGATAGTGATGAAGAAATAGGCGCTGGCCGATTATCGGACTTTAATTTTAAAAATCGTTTATTTTTGTAATTTCGTAAAAATATTGTTTTTTTTTTTTTTTTTTTGTTAAATAATCATACAGTATATATTAAAGTGTAAAATAAAAAAAAGTTTCGTTCATAAAAACAATGTAGTTTTCGATTTACTGCGATTTTTCTGAATAACTAAACTCTCGCGTGATTCACGGAAAAGCGCCCGTGTCCTTATGTTTTTGTGTCTCTTTATCTCGTAAGCGGCGTATGTTTCGCTATGTTTTCTATGTAATTATGACTCCTCACGAAGTTCTCTACCTCCCCCCTACAAGTTGTACACGGACCCTGTATATTGCATACATAGTGCAGTGAGGCTGCAAAGGAGGCAGCAAATCAGAGGTGTTAAGAGTAAACGTGGGGAATACTAACAAACTAAACCACGTAACGTGATTATATAAGATTAGTTGAGTGTATCAGAATTTAGGTTATTGTTCGTTAACGTTACCATTAATATAAATGAGAATATGTTTGTATGTATATTTGTTTTCAGAAATTTCCACGCAGTAACTTACCTTATTTTTGTTCATCAATTTACTGATATCGTTAAAAAGTAATGTAAGTATTAAAATTTGATCCATACACCCCATCAAATAATTTAATACCTTAATTGATATTTCTCTTATCAGTCTACAAAAATACAGTTTTGAGATCTCCTACGGAAAAAAAGAGAAGAAGAAGAAATATATATAAATTGTAAATACAGTGGACTCCGCTTAATGTGATCGCGGTTAGTGTTATTAATCGCTTATTGCTATCAAAATCACTTGGTCCCGATTTTCTCTATTCATTTGTATGTTAAAATTATCGCTTTGTGTGATAGTTCATCCGTTAATGTTATCAGCTTTCGAACCTCATTTTAACTGGCAAAGGAATATTCCTAATATATTCAGTAGGAACCCGTTCTTTTCGAATTTCCGAGAATCCTCCACTTCCACCTAAGGAAATGGGGAACGAACAAAGGAGTGGGAATTACACGTTCCTGGAATTTTTCAGAAATACGCACACCCTGCTGGTAGTCAGTGGTTGTCAGATAAGCAGAAGGCAACACATTCTTATCGGAACTGAGAAGAAGCGTATGCACATTTTATGCCTTGCTCGCTTACATGCAGCTTGTGGATATGGAAGCCAGAAAGCGAAATGATTTAACATTAACCCCTTCCCGGTTTTTCCCGAGCTGAACTCGGGCAGGCGAAATGTACCATCCTGGCTCATCCCGAGTGTAGCTCGGGCACTGTGAAATTTTACATTGTGCAATCAGTCTTTCCCGAATTATTTCACATCTGTTTTTTATGCTTTCGAATACTTTTGTTTACTTTTCTGGCTACTAGATTATTTGCCGCTCAAAGAGAGACAGCAGAGGGAAGAAGGTAAGGAGAGAAACAAGGTTCTACTGTCCAGATTGCGATGTTGGACTCTGTCCAGTACCGTGTTTTCGATTGTATCATACACGACCAAATTTTGATTAATAATTTCATAATCATTTATGTAAATGCATAGGATATAAATAAAATTTAAATCAAGATAAAAGCTAGGTAATCTAAGCTTTATATTTATAGTTAGTGTGAATTGACTCCAAAGTCTAATAATTTCTGCCGTACAGAAAGCCAACTATGCATGTAAATTACTCATTTATTTAAATTGATTTTTTTACATTAATTTTTAGGAAAGTTTGTATTTGAATGATGTTATTATGTTTAAAAAGCTATGAAGGTATAAAAATAAGCATAAAAAATTGACATTTTTTGACCTATAATCCCAAAATAAAATGAACCTGGAAGGGGTTAAAACAAAAGATCGAAATTTTATATCGTTATGACAAGTTGATTATGATTACGAACAATTCATCAATGAGCTTCTTAGAAAAAATTGTAGGCAGTCAACAACTGATCAATTCTTTAAAATTATGTATACGATTCTTATGTTTTGAAGGATAATATACAGTACATAAATATAAGTTGTGTTTTTTCATTTTGTTTGGAAAATTAGTACGTGTGAATTAAAAGGGGGGGGGGTAAATTTATCTAATTTTGTAAATCGTTTATTTATTATCCAAATGTAAACATATTCACTATTTAACGAGCAGGAATTGGAGTTTTCGATACCATTGATAAATATCCCTTGTTCAGTCTAGCTCTAATAGTGCTTTCAAAATTTCCCAATACAGAATATAAATAACTTCAACATTCAAATAAGCAAAGGTCGATGAACCTGTGTGCCATTTGAAAAAAAAAATGGCAGAAAATTGATTTACTCCACATCCCAAACACTCGCTTCCCGAAGGACAGAAATGTCGACTGAATTCAAGGCAATAAAGCCTCGTGCAGCAACCAACCCTTCAATTAAATCGCGAAGGACTCTCAGAGATAGAAAATTTCTATTCCAGGGTGAAACCTTCAACATAAAATATAATTTCAATGATGAAATACATTCAGCCTATTTCAATACTTAAAATAATAATAATGTTAACGTCTAAAAATTACTAATAAAATAGCAAATTGTAGACTGGGTTTAATACGTTATCCTTTAAACGAAAACTAACGCATTTACACTAGCATCGTATCAAAACTAACGGCTTCTGTGAAAATGGCTCTCAGAAATTAAACCCTATCTTTAAAACGATTCTGTTTCTTAAAACACGAAAAACCACAAGCCGCTTTCTATTCTATTCAACTTTTATTCGTAATACAACACACACTTAAAAATCTTGTTCCAAAACAGTTACATAAATATTACGAGTCTTCTACATTGGTGGAACTCGCGATCCTGAATTTGGTTTGGTTGGGAGCGCTACGGTCTACTCTTTTGCACACGACGGCTAATGAGACCGGGACCTACAGTTTAAAGCCGATTCCGAACGGCTACAAACATCCATGCCAGCAGCGGGATTCGAACCCACGAACTCCGGTTCCGAAGAGCAGCGCTCTACCATTCGGCCATCTCCTGAATTTGGAATACCATAGAGTGGCAACACCAAAATAACGTTTGCTATTGGCTCGTTTTTATCGCCTATTTTATTGACAGGCATGTGATAGATAAATGGTAGCTTAAGGATTCCATCTGTGAGGGTTTTTACAATTGAATCCATAGAATCCGTTCAGATTATCGATGTGTTTTGTTTACAACTGGAACTAGGTGTCATAACGTTCCATTTCCTTAATTTTAATTCTGTTCCATTTAGTTTCCATTAATTCTATAAGCTTTCCTTAAAAATTCCCTGTTTGAATTTTACTGCCATGCTCCCAATTATCACGTTGGTGAGTCGAAAAACCTATTTTTTTTATCGCATAAGCCGCTCTGGATATTCAATCAGATGACATCACAAACACCAGGAGCGTCCCTTGGCGTTCTCCTTGGCGAGAGCTGCGTTGCAGTAGTTTTATAAATTCGCCCTTTTCATGATATGACATATCCCCTCTCCACACATTGGCATGTTTCAGTCCTGCGCTTGGCTGTCTTCCACCGTGCCGCCAGGCCACTGGAATGTTGATGAGTTTTCCAGCCATCAGCGGTTGCCAGCGGTTTCAGCCCTGCAGACGCAAGGGATTCTCTTCTTAGACTCGATTTTGCACTTAGACTTGACTTGCTTCCCAGACTGGCGGTTCTCATCCGATCATACAGGATAGTTTGGTTTGGAGCGCTACGGTCTACTTTTTGCAACACGAGGGCTAATGAGACCGGGACCTACTGCTTAAAACCGATTCCGAACGGCTACGAACATCCATGCCATAGTGGGATTCGAACCCACGAACTCCGGTACCGACGATCAGCGCCCTAACCAATCGGCCAGAGTTCGGCCATACAGGATAGAGGAGAGAGAGACCTGGATCCCGAAACGAGAAGAGGAGCTCGGAGTTCCGTCCTCCATAATCGTCTTACCTTTTTAGTCCATTTTTATTTTCTCCTTTTTTATTAATTTTTAGCTTTAAAAAAATTCAATCCATTGTCTTCTATTAATTTTTTTAAAATCTTATATTAATATCAATAAAATCCATTAATTCAGTAACTTCGCCTTTCCTTTATTTTTAATGCCTATTGTGTTTTTTTTACTTTAAGATTTAAACTTAAGTTGGCGAAAAGCCAAATTCAATTTATATATTAAATATCGGATTAAGGACATAACGTGTATTACTACTATACATCACCCACTCAAATAATATATTTTTATTGTCTTTTCTATGGGTTTCTTTTTCAGGTAGAAACCTTTTTATGTTTTGCTCGACTACTAGTTCCCCATAGAAACCCCACTTTCACAGACAAACACCATACCAGACTAGGAATTAAATGGATTAACACAATAGCATTTTTATTTTTCATCGAAATTGATATTATCAATTTTAAGAATTCGAAAACAGGCGGATCCGAATTCACAACTAAAATTAATATATTATTTAATTTCACATACTAGTAGAGTAATTAAACAGATTCTTTCACAAAAAAAAGAAATTAGCTCCATACGCTCTGAATTATTATTTTCATTTAAAAGTAAAAAAAATGTCACATCAATAATTTTTCATGTAATATAAAATAAAAACAAAAATCGTGATATACAAGTGACAACTGCTTTTTTTTTAAAAAAAAAAAATTTTTTTTTCTAAAAGTTCAACCGATTTTTTGTTAGTGAAATATCCAAAATCTGTGCCCGTACGCCAAAAAAAAATTAATCAGCATAATTTTTTTTGTTTCGTTTTTTTTAATATATTATCATCATATTCCAATTTATAAATTTTTAAGTATATTTTTCAAAAAAATTATATAAAATTTTATTTTTTTAAACCAAAAAAATTTTTTTATTTTTTATTTATTTGTTTTTTAAGGTCAATGTTTCTTTTACACATATGCGAAAAATATCTTTTTCCAATGTGTAGAAAAAAATCAAACGAAATTTAAATCATTTCTCACATTTTCTAGTGTGTTTTTTTACATTTAAATATTTACGTGGGAAACAATGCAATTTTAAAAGAAAGTGGTGTGTAAATCCAGTAAGAGCCGTAAAGAGCAAAACAATTAATCATCATAAACGTTTTTATAATTTTTTTTTTTTTGTTAAAAAACAATATTATTTATATCATACCTACTCGGTTAGCTTTTTTTTTTATTTCAATTTGTGAGCCTTGGCTAGATAATTTGGCGTGTTTTTTTTTGATCACCATTATCTGTTTATTTTTTTTTATTTTTTATTCATTATAATAAACTATATAGATCGTGTTTAACTAATTTTCCACTTATTGTACAATATCAAAAAAGTTTTTTTTGGATTTTACACAATAAATTTATCTTTTTTTTGTAGACTACTTTAATTAGAAAATCAAAAAGTTTCATAATTTAAGTTTTGAATTTTTTTAATGAAGAATTATTTAACAAAAAAAAAAATTTATATAAAAATTTTGTGTTATTATATTTTTGCATTGCAACAAAAATATCAAGGATTAATCATTAAATTATGACAATTTTTTAAATAAGGGTTTTCATTAAACAAATAATAAGGCATTTTTTCTTTTTTATTGCCTTCAAAATTTCATCCTTCTTATTTGTATAATAAAAATACCGTCATGAGGGCATTAGTAAAATTTTTAATTTTCCAGAATTGTAAAGTACAAAACAAAAAAAAAAAATAATTTTATTAATAATATAATAATAAATAAATTTATACTAAAATCATGAATAAAATAATAATCTTAATCAGAAAAAAATGGGAACTAAGGAATGAAAAATTCGTACCCCTGGAAAAGATTCGCGGTTAATCCATAAACGTTTTTTTTAAGTTTAGGTATTTTTATCAAAAATAATATATCAAATATACGTCATATTTACGTCAAACTACTCGGAACATAGCCCCGTAACAGTCCACCACAATCGCGGATTATGGTATATCAATTTGTGAGCCTTGGCTAGAAACATAAGTTGGCACAAAAAGATGGTTTCCTTATCACGCATTTGGTATATCAATTTGTTTGCATTGGCTAGAAACATAAATTGGCGAAATAGATCGTGACGCCAGCTTTAACGCCTATGAGCCAAACCGGTAGATCAAGTTTTCGGCATATCGAGTGTCGTCTTCCACGAGTGTGTAAAAATCAAATATTTACAGTTAACATAAAAAGTTACAGTTACAAATGAATAGGACAGGGTTTTCTCAAAGTGAGTTTTGCGTTACCCTAAGTTCCGCAACGAGCATCGAGTGATTCATTGAAAAATTTTTAAACACTATCAACTTTCTCAATGATTCTATGAAGAAATACTTCCCTAATGAGCAACACGAAAATTTAAAGAAACAATCCTGAATCAAAAATCCATTTGTCATAAACCTTGTTTTGTTTCTCTATAAGAATATGAAAAACGTATCAAACTGTTCAGTATCATCGCTTAATTAAAAAAAGTGTCAGTGTTAGAATTCGAGTATTTTTTTAAAAAGGGAATATACATAGGGAGTTAATTTATTTTCAAGCATCATATAAACCCTGTTTTAGGATGATCTGATGCCTCAACATAAACAATTTCATCTGTCTTATTCATTATAATAAACTATATAGCCCGTCATATGACGTAATCAGTAAAATTTTTAATTTTCCAGAATTGTAAAGTACCCTATAAGGCAGATAAAAAAATTGATTTTTGGCTGAGAATTATCTGGTACACGCTCAATCATTTGTTTATCTTCATTTTCCTCTAAAGTCTCCCGATACTGTGAATGCAGTTTAGAATCACTTTGAATTCGTTTAGAAAGATAATTCAAAGTTTTCTTAGCTACGTCGAAATAATCGTTAAGTTCTTCCCAATTTTTTTTTTGCCATAGCAATTAATGGAACTAAAGGAATGAAACTATCGTTTCCACTACACCCTGGAGGTAGGAAGAATTTGTTGTTAATACCGGTGATCGAATTTTCATTGCGACAAAAATAATCGAAGATTAAATTTAACAGTATCACATATGTACCTAATCTATAAGGCGCAGTAGGGCAAATTGTTAAATTATGACAATTCTGGCTTTAGCTTCAAATGGAAGGGCAGTTTATTGTTTGTTTATTGGCTGTTGTAAGCATGAAAATGAATAGGAAGGGCATAATAGTAGTTCGTGACGTTGCGACAAATTGCCTTATTATGTAAGCCAAATATAAAATAAAATTATTTACGTAATATCTAAGTTCAGCGATAAAACGTATGAAAATAATGCAGATGATATTTGAATAATCCCCTATGTAATAATAGCCTAAGTTATCTGTCCGCAAATTTATGAAGCGGTTGGACCTGGAATGGATAGAGGCAAAATTCAAAGCGAGTAAAGTTTATCTTCTCCTAAACGATCGATCCGATTCTAAAATAAATTGGTATAAATATGCTTCATATCACAGCGAAAAATACCTTGGTCTTTAAAATGTTCGAAATTCACCCCTTCCCCTCTTTTCCAGCGGTTAATGCCAATATTTCAAGCCCTATTTTCCCCAGTTAAGAGCAGGCGATTAAATTTATCACATAATAAATAGGTAAAAATAACATTATTTCCTACCATTATGACGTCCTTCCTTTAACCATCTCACTAAATCATTTCTTATTTTAAATTATTTAAATATCACCTGCATTATTTTCATACATGTATCAGTGGACTTAGATATCACGTAAATAATTTTCTTTTATATGTGGCTTAAATAATAGATTAGGTACATGTGTGATAATTTTAAATTGAATCATCGATTATTTTTTGTTGCAATGAAAATTTTATCACCGGTATTGACAACAAATTGTACCTACCTTTAGATTATAGTGGAAATGATAGTTTCATTCTTTTACTTCCATAAATTTCTGTGGAAAAAAAAAATTGCGAAGAACTTAATGGTAATTTCGACGTAACTAAGAAAACTTTGAATCATCTTTCTAAATGAATTCACCGTGATTCTGAACTGCATTCACAGAATCGGGAGACTTTAGAAGAGTATGAAGATAAATAAATTATTGAGCTTATACCAGATAATTCTCAACCAAAAAACAAACCACTATTTTACCTGCTTCATACGGTACTTTACAATTCTGGAAAATTAAAAATGTCACCTGTCATATGACGGGTTATATGGTAGCTTAAAATAAGAAATGATTAAATTAGATGGTTAAAGGAATGACGTCATAGTGCTAGAAAGAAATGTTATTTTTACCTATTTATTATGTGACAAATTAATAAATTTAATAGCCTGCTCTTAACCGGGGGAAATAGGGCTTGAAACAATAACATCAAATGCTAAAAAAGGGGGAAGGGGTGGATTGTGAACGTTTATAACCCTAATTTATCAAGAAGTCAATATGGATGCCTCTATCCATTCCAGGTACAACCGCTTCATAAATTCGAGGACAGACGGAAAGATAACTTAGGCTATTATTATATAGGGGATATTATTTATAATATAATTTTTATTTTTTTTATTCATATTTTATCATGAATGGATTGTATTTTTGTTTATTAATATTTTACGTACCATAAAAGGAAAAAATACGCTGTTGTTAATGTTCTTGCATTTTTAAGGGGTACTCGTTACACATATATAGAAAGTTTGGGAAACACTGTTGTAAGCAATGAACTGGAAAATTGACACAAATAAGAACCAACGTCAATAATGCGCAACTGTCAGAAAAACGGTAATGCTTCGAACACCTGTTTTGGGAGACAGCTGTACACTGTGCACTCTTTTTTTCTGCATTCTGCTTTACTGGTCTTGAGATCTTATCTAATTTATTTCTATTTTTGCATAATGATTCTCCCGTGTATCCCACAATCACTGGCAACACTACAATTTCTTGCGAATCATAAAAACGAAGACAACTTTTTATCTTCCAAAGTCAGGATGTGAGAGAGGAAGTATCAGATTAATGCTAAAATAAAATTGCGTAACATCGACGATTGGTGTCATTAAAACCTTTACAGAAGTATGCATGATTTGTAACACATCTTATGCAACCTCCTCACTGTGACCAATTGTTCACCACTGCGTGATGGTGACCTTGGGCGATAATTCAAAGGCCCCTCCACACTATGGTCCACTGCAAGCCATCACCACCGTCTGGAAGGGGTATGGTTTATCGTGGTCAATGGCGACAGACGATAAAATAGCCTTGGCGGACGATGGATTTGGTTTTTCTCCAAAGATCAAAGGCAGCTAGATGCGCAACTAAAGTGCGCAATAGACCCTCTGGACGAATACATGTGCTCGGTTCATTTAGTGGCCCAGCGTGTGGATGCAACCCGTGAACCATCGTTGAAGGTCATCATCAGGAAGTGGTGAACAATTGGCCATAGTCTGTAAGCTACATAAGGATTGCATCCACACACTGGGCCCTAAATGAGCCGAGGGCGTGGATTCGTTCCTAGAGTCTACTGTGCACTGTAGCTGCGCATCTGGCTGCCTTTCATCTTTGGGGGGGAAATTTCTTCCGAAGTCATCCTTCGCCAAGGCCATTTTATCGTCTGCCATCGTCAACCTCGATAAGTCATATCTCTCCAGACTGTGGTAATGTCTTGCATTGGACTATAATGTGAAGGGGCCTTTAAAATGTAATAATTGACTGTCGAACGATGGCCGAGTGGGTAGAGCGCTGCTGTTTGATACCAGATTTCATGAGTTCCAGTCCTACTGATGCCATGGATATTCGTAGCCGTTCGGATTCGGCTTTAAACAGTAGGTCCCAGTCTCATTAGATGTCGTGTAGCTAAGAAAAAATATGTAACATATGTAACATATGCAAAATATGTTCATTGATGCAATATACTTGCCCACTGTTAAATGAGATTGGGACAATATAACCCACAAAAAGAATTTATTCAAGATTTCTTAAATCTGGCATTAAAAAGGCTAAATTACGACTTAATAAAAACAATAAGAGCTATTTAATTCTAAGTATGCCTTAAATATAGTTGTACTTACGATAGAATTTAAAAAGTAGACAAATCGATTGTTCAGTAATGAACCAACTGAATAAGTGATCCATTTTGCAATCTGAAAGTGATTCCAGGTTTCTTTAATGATATTTTTATTCCCCAATTCGTCAAGAACGCTGAAAATGTAAAAATGCACGTAAAAGTGGGTTCTATTTACCCAATAGGGAATGAAATTTAATACCTGGGATATATATGGTCATTAGGACTGAAAGTGTTAAAAAGAATTCCAAAAGTTCAATGGCAACAGTGAGAATCGAAACTGTTTACAAAACATAAATGTCCTATGTATTTGAGCTGACCGATGACCAAATGGTAAGGAAGTGCATTTAGGTACTCGTTTAATTGCCGCTGATGGCCTGATTTTCGTAACCGTTTGGAATCGGATTGAAGCGCAGTAGATTCTGGTCTCATTAACCCTCATGTAGCAAAACAGTAGACTGTAGTGCAAACCAAAACCAATTGGACCTCGTAAGGATGTCTACTTAAAAACAACTGCATACAAGCAAGAACATGGACAAGTTGTCATGGCAATATGAAAAGTTATAAATGATCATTGCTTAACCAACTTGTTTACAAAAGAAGTGAAATCGGACAAAACTAACAAATTAATGGCTAATTTTCGATAAAAATATTCTAAGAATTCTATTTAAAGAAAAGGGATGGCACACGAGATTTTAATTTGAAAAATATTTCTCAATACGTTTAATATTCTGTTTTTCTTATGGGTTATATTTGTGATGGTACAATTTAAAAATCAATTTACGCCAGTTCTATAAACATCCGTGGCCACAGTTGGAAGCAAAACCTAGATTCAAAAGGCAGAATCTTACGGTATAACTTTTTCCATCATTCGACGGAACGGAAGAAGTAAAGTTAAGTGAACAAAGCGAACAATTCATTTATTTTATATAGTTACCTGAAACGGTATATTGAAATTCCGAAAGAACTCTGAGGCGCACGCAAGTCTTTCAAACCATTACTACGGGAGAAAAAACCTAGAACACCGTTTACTGTCAATACTGCCGAAGATATTTCTGTCCAGCAGAAGACAAATTATCAGAAATTTCCAGAACAGGGCAATTTCATTACGTCATTTCATCGTGGAGCTATCGATTGCTACTTAGGTTACACATGTGTCCACTTAAACTGAGCAACCACAGATTACAGTTGTCATACGACATCGCTACAAACTGTCCGAACACTATGAGGAATTGCAGGACAGAAAAGAAACAATGAGGAATTTTCACGTTTTCTATTTTTAAACAATAGGACACAAAAAAAGCAAGAACAGCACTTTATTTAATTTTGTTTTAATTCGTAATTAGTAATTTCTAATGGTTTTTATATCGCACTATTTACCGTCTTTCGAAAACACTACTTTTCTTATGCCGGATTTGTGACGTCACAGTTCAAGAAAATTTACGTTGGATAACGCGCTTCATGTATTGACCTTAATTTGTTGTTGTTCAAAAACTTATTTACATTATATATTATTTATTATGTCTGAAAGTAGACAGTCATATTAAAAAATATTGCATTGTGCCATTCTGCTAATATATATATATATATATATATATATATATATAAACAAATCGGAAGTGATTGCAAAAATAGAGAGCTCGCTAAATTCAAGAAAATTTTCAGTGTTTGGTGCAACGAAACACAGAGTTTAAATGTAATTTAAATATATTTTAAAATAAAGAAAAAGCAACAAAATAAGTGGTTCTAGTTTAAGATTGATATTATTGCAGATATTATATTCATTTTTATGTAGCTGCTATAACAGATAAGTATTATAAAAATAGACACTTGTGGTTCTCTGAAAATTAAATATTTTAATGCAATTTGCGCAGAATAACAAAAGGAATCGTATACTTTATCAAATAGAATACGGGCCTTATCCCAAATCTGCACATTTCTAGATTAGAGGTTTTCAGATTTAAAGTAACTGTTTTGTTTACATCTTTCTCCATAGTTTAAAAGAAATATTATAAAATCATTGACTAATATTTCAAACTGAAAAATTAATACTTTTTCAGTTAGTGAAATAGTCAATGGGAAGCAGAGCCGGAAGTAGATAATTTAAAAATGGAAGTTCTCCTCTTAAAGTTTTAAATGTAAGAAGTAATAACAATAAAAATACTATATTGAAAAACTAAACACTAAATAAAACAATTTATTTTTACAAATAACTTAATTAACCATGTCTCTTTAAATTATTTTTTTTAGATATCACATTTTATAATTAATGCTGATTGTAAATAACGTTTTGAGTGGAAACTTTCAGTCAGAAGGGGAAGCTACTTGCAACGACCAATAGATGACTCATTTTGTCAAAATTCTTTAGAAAACATTGAAAATTATTTTTTATGGCTGATTCCTCTTTATTCCACGTAAAATTCTACTTAATCCATGTATATATTTTGTTAAAATATTCTTGTGATAACTTACACTCTCAACTGCTTATTTAATTGGTGGATTTATTAGAAGTTTTCTTTTTACCCGAAAGCTGAGTTTGGCGAAATAAATTTCAAGATGTAAAGTTGTTATTATTTAGCCATTTGTATCACAATAAACTTGAATTCAAAAATATTTCTTCAAATATAGAATCCATTATTTCAAATTCGTAAAAAATAATTTAAAACACAAAAAATGGCAGAAAAACTGTATTTTCTACAAACAACAACAAAAAAATACCTATTTCTTATATTGTAAATCCCTTTGCACAAAAATTAACGGAACAGTAATAATAGAACAGAAGATGGTTATTTGAACATAAATTGAAATTACTAATCTACTGCTGGCTTTTCTTTTTTATTCACTTATTTCAGATATCCAAAAATTATTTTAGAAATAATCAGACTTAACCAAACGATTAATGAAATTTACGAAATAAATACGAAAATAAAAATTCAGTAATGCCATCTAATTGGGACTCTATAAGTAAATAGAACGATTTCATGCAACGTCAAAACGGCTTTAATGCCCTTCCTATTCATTTTTATGTTTACAATAGGCAACAGGCAACCAATAATCTGCAATTCCGTTTGAAATTAAAGCCAGAATCATCATAAGTTGAGATGTGCACTGCTGCATGAAATCGCCCTATTGTGTTAATTGCCTAGTTGAAGGATAACAACAAGCAACAAAAGCATCTTTTAAAACTTCATGTGTAAAATCTATCAATTTTTAGGTATGCTACAGATATGCAACACGTTGACACAAAGGATTAAGATAAAGGATATGATACGAGCATAAACTAAAATTTAATGCACACAAAGTAATAAATGTCATTAGTATAACATATTTCTGAAACTTACCGAGAGCAAAAGCATCCGATCCGAGAAGTTATAAATGACTTTTAAAAACCGAGCTTTGAGATTATTTTTGTCAGTCGATGACCTTCGAACTGAATCTGGAAGATAGATAAGGAGATATGAGTGTAGAAGGTGTGCTTTGTAGTCTCTGATCTTCCGACTGACAAAGTAAATAATAATCTCATTTATTCTCCTATCCAATGTTTAATCAGGGATGTGGCTACACAAAATGACTCATATGTTTATGAGGTGTTTGCTGTAGCATCCTATGTTCTACTGACTACTAAGAGAGACTACTAAAGACTTCTGTGCCAGTCAACGGCAGACAAGAGAATGATACGAAAAACACTTTGTAACAGAGGTGTACCCCAAAACGAGACAGAATTTTCTGAAGGGACAAGAAACTTAACTGTAACAAGAATTTAACTGTTAAATCAGGGGAAAAACTGATCCACATTTTTCGCCCACAGCTGGGAAATGTGTTGAAAGTACAGAAAATTTACATTTATTGCACAGAAAGCTTGGGAAATGTGTTGGAAGAATTTTAAGTCGAGGACACTTCTTTTATTAAAACATTCTTTGGTTGGGAAAATGGATTTTAAGGAATTAGAATGGGAGAGGGGAGGTTTTTAAAGAGAAATTAAAATGAAATAATTTCGATATATTATATATATATATATATATATATATATGTGTGTGTGTGTGTGTGTGTGTGTGTGTATTATATTTTCCTAGTTATTTATAAAATTATTCTAGTTTAAATTCGTCTGGTGAGTACTGTAGCGTTAATTAAATATGTTCCAGTATGTACCAGGAAAATTTAAACCTGCTAAAAAGTTTGGAGCTTAAATTAAGACACATTATTGTTTCGAAATTATTTTTACAAATACAAAAGAAATTACGTACAGAATTGAGGACCTATTTTACGGCGTATTTATGTATACATGCAAAACTATGAATAGATGTATTTAGGTGTATATGAACTTTTTATGAGCGTGTAATGAATTTGTTTTGTGAGACTGAAAGTTCGCTGCACTTAGGATTAAGACTTTGGATCCACCCCGAAAACAAATTGTGGCTCAGACATCATTCTAGGGACCGGTATCATCAAAGTCGTTTAACAGCTAACCACGATTAACCCATGGTGCCAACCAATGGTGGGACGCGATTCTCCGTTTAAACAGAGATTAATCGCGGTTAGCCGTTAAACGATTTTGGTGGGACCGGCTGTATGTAATTAAGGTTCCCGAAAAATTTTAGAAAAATTGTAATGTATGTATGAATGTAGTGATAAAACAGTTAAATAAACTTTGTATATTGCAGACTGTCGAAGAATATTAAAACTATTTATTTTCGATTACCAATAATAGGTTAGGATTTAATAGTTTATTACCAATGGATAATCGCAGTAATATATATGTACATGCATTCAATTGCTCGTGAATTGATGTAGTATAATATCACATTCCCATTCCACTGCACTTTCTACGAAATGGCGGAAATGTGTATCAAATGTGGTTCCGATAAACTCATGTTGATTTATATGCATGCAAACATTTTCGAAAGTTTCACGTTTATATAAAAGCTAATCACTTCGCGCGCAGACTTCGCTTATAGAAATCAACGTTTAAAATATGATGATTATATTTATTTAAAAATTGAAGCTGCTTTTTAAATTATATTACATATCAGCAATGAATAGAATTTCTAAAATAAAACAAATCATTTTTATCAAACAGGTATCACATTTTATTTATATTCATTTTCTTTCTTAAACTAAAAATATTAATACATTTGGTGATTTAGTTTTATACTCAACTGATGGAACAGCACGTACGTTTTTCTGCGAGATATTTTAGGATAATTTAGGCATAAATAAAAATATTAAGTACGTGTCATAAATTAAATGTTAAATACTATTCATTTTGCAAACGATTACTATCCTAACAACGGAATCCGTTGCCTGTCAAAAAAAAATGGCGAAAGAAAATGAAAAAGGGGGAAATATTCTGTATAACAATCGATAAAATGAAAAAAACTAAAATGCATTTTGTCAAAAAGAAATTAAAAAGTATCTTAAAGTGTATCTTACAAAAAAGTATCTTAATCAGAAGAATTAAATTACTTGGAAATTTTAATCCTTTTAGAATGCTATTAAAAAGAAAAATATATCAAATGAGGCCAAAATATACAGTAGCCAAACCTAATGGAAGTCAATAAAACGTTATATTTCCATAATGCTCTTAATTCTCCTACCAATTTAAGGAGTCTAAAACCTTCCCCAAGTTTACCATGCAAAATTTCAGCATGCAAAATTAGTTCATCATGCAAAATTTCATCGACTCATCCAGCCATTTCGAAATGCATAGTGAACATTCGTAAACACCCACATACAAATGATTTTTATATCGACAGAATTTCATCTTTATCGCATTAAAAGTATGGAATAATATCTTGATTTAAATTATACAATCATGTGTTTATTATGTACACCAAATGCTTACTTAAGAACACGTATTATGGTATTCTGTTTAGCTATTCGTTTAGTTCTGGATAATTCAACCCTTATCATGAGAACTATTTTTTTCCTTTTGTTCAGACTCACAAAATATACAGTCGCCAAACATAATGAAGGTCAATAAAACGTTATATTTCCTTAATAACGTTCCTTCTCATTATAGTCGGGTCTAGGGCTAGTCTCTCCAAAGTCGTTTAACGACTAACCGCGATTAAACCATGGCGCCAACCAATAGTGGGACGCAATTCTCCGTTTAAACAGAGATTAAAAACGGTTAGCCGTTAAACTACTTTGGTGAGACTGATCCCTGGTCTTACCAAAGTCGTCTCTGTTTAAACGGAGAATTGCGACCTACCATTGGTTGACACCATGGGTTAATCGCGATTAGTCGTTAAACGACTTTGGTGAGACCCGGCCTAACTGCGATTAATCTCTGTTTAAACAGTGAAATGCGTCCCACCATTGGTTCACACCATGGGTTAATCGCGATTGCAGTTAAACGACTCTGTTGTGACAAGCCCCTAAACTGTGAGCTAATCATAGATTAAGTGCAAAAAATTAGACCGTAGATAATCATCAATTATCTCTAATCAACACAGATGAGACGCGGCGTTATTATTTTCGATGAAGAATTCGCATTAATTTTCTCCATTCACTGCTTCTATATAAAAGTTTCCATTTAGAATAAAAACTGTCAGTTCTTAAAATACTTTATAATATCTAATTAATTCCTTAAAGTAATAATAATTTTTATTCAATATATTGATTATGAATTTATTTGTAGAATGTTATTAAAAGTTTTTCTTGTTTTAAAAAACAAGGTCTGGCATTTATGCAAATTTTCTCTACAGGAACATGTACGAGTTTTACTTTGATTGTGTATGTATGTGTGTATATAACAAATAATTAATTTATAGACAAATCTCGCAGTTTATAAAATATACTCTAAATATTGCAGCCATGAAGTTTAAAAAGTACAGAAAATATAAATTTTCTGTAGCTATAACACCAGTACTTCAATTTTTAAAAACAGTGGATTTAAGGTGATATTCATAATTTTTATTCGCACGTAACCGGACAAGCACTACGATTGGTTGAAACGGTATCGCATCAAACTCTTTTGTTTGAATAGTTAATTGCCTCTCTGTGTGCAAACGATGAACAAACTTGATGGAGTTCTTGCTATGTTTACTGCTCGAGGTTTTAGTAGATTGTACTTCAAAATCGAATTGTTAAAGTAAGCATACGTTAGTTATTTTTAAAAAGTGTTATTTTAAAGAGTGTTTATTATTGTCATACAATTTTTATTTTATAACTTAATAATAATTCCTAGTTTGATGTTTTAATTCTTTGTTCTAAGAGAATTCAAAATGTTTTATGTGCACCGCTTGTCTATCTCGCTGAAATTTTTGTAGAGTGCCTATTCATAAAACTGGGTATGATGTTCTTTTAAATGTAAAAGTATTTTTCCAATTTACAGAGGGATTAATTATTCCAAACAATTAAGAACGAACTTGCTAATATATAGTTTAATTTTGAATAATTTTTTTATACAAACTTGTGTTTACGTAATCTAAAATTGACACCCAATTTTGTTTCTGAATAAATACTAAACATACAGCGAGAAAAAAAATGAAAATAAATTACTAATATGCACTGCAGTAGGCACATTTTAATAACTGTTGCTGGATTTCTTAATTTTTAAGAAAATGTTTTGTATTTTAATCAAATTTTTCTTGTATATTTTAATGAAGTTTGAATTAAAGTATCCATTTAAGTTGAAAACGTCATTTTTTTGCCAAAAAATCATAGTTTTTTTTTCTTTCTCCATAGTAAAATTTGCAACATTCTGTTGTAAATTTCTCATTTTGATACACACAAATTCCACTTTGTTTTACACATTTAATTGTAAATGTGCAGCAATTCAAAAATGGGAAAATAAGCGAACTTATATATGGTTAAAATACATTTATTTCTACGTATACGACATCACTTATCGTTGTAAAGAAACCAATATTAAGATCAACAAATTCAATTCATGTAATCAAATGTATTGCATTAATTATTGTAAACAGATATCACAGTTCTAGTATATAAAATTTGAAATTTTCCGATGATTATATAATTGGTAGAAAGTTTCTCTTTAAATTATAAACTCCATAAATTTAATATACACAAAAAAATTTATAAACCCGTTTTAACCTCCATATAAACAAAAACTACTCCATCCGACACAATAGAGCAGATGCATATATATATATATAATATATATATATATAGTATATATATATATAATATATATAGTATATATATATATATTATTATATATATATATGTTGGTA
This sequence comes from Pardosa pseudoannulata, assembly GCA_032207245.1. NCBI lineage: Eukaryota > Metazoa > Arthropoda > Arachnida > Araneae > Lycosidae > Pardosa > Pardosa pseudoannulata. Next base: position 108,319,474 of record CM063500.1, on the reverse strand, counting down.
TTCATGTAATCTTGAATACCTTAATTAGAATACTTCTATATTCAAATATTTTATTTCTGTCACGTTGTTCCATTATTACAAAACAGTTGCACTGCCAACTGTGTATTTATACTTAGTGTACTCACATTAAACATTAAGGTCATCGATTTTGCACAGCAACTAGTCTTCCCAGCAAATTCAAGAAAATGTCATACTCCTATAGCAGTTTTGCCTGTTTGTTTTAAATTACTTCATGATGCAGTATTTATATTTCTCGTATATTTTCATATTTATGTTATTTTGTACTACTAAGAGGGCAGTTACAATGCTAATTTGTTCAAAAAGTACGTGTACTCATGTTTAGTGCAACAACATTAAATGTTAGGAATGTCATTTTGGCATTCTTGCGGAGCAACAAGTATTCCGGCAAATTTATTCTTAAAATATCATAATTTGTTATAGCAATTTTGCCAGTTTACGTTTAATTACTTGATGATGCTGTATTTTATATTTATCGTATATTTTCATATTTATGTCATTCTGTACTAATAAGAGTACAGTTGCAATGCTAAATTATTCAAAGAGTACGTCAACTCCTATTTAGTACACCAACATTAAATGATAGGGCTGTCATTTTGACATTCTTGCAGAGCAACTAGTCTTCCCCGCAAATATAATGTTAAAATATGATAATATATTATAGCAATTTTGGCGGTTTATTATTTATCGTTTATTTTCATATGTATGTCATTTTGTACTACTAGTGGACAGTTGCAATTGTAAATTATTCAAAAAGTACGTGTACTTATGTTTAGTGCACCAACATTAAATGTTAGGGCTGTCATTTTAGACAATCTTGCAGAGCAACTATTCTTCCCGCCAAAATTATTGTTAAAATAACATAATTTGCTCTAGCAATTTTGCCGGTTTATTTTAAATTATTTGAAGATGCTGTATTTATATTTCTCGTTTATTTTTATATTTATGTCATTCTGTAGTAATAAGAGGACAGTTGCAATGCCAAATTATTCAAAAAGTACGTGTACTCATATTTAGTGCACCAACATTAAAGGGGGGGGGGTGTTAGGGCTGTCATTTTGACATCTTAGCAGAGCAACTATTCATTCTTCCCCTCCCGCCAAAATTATTGTTAAAATAACATAATTTGCTCTCTAGCAATTTTGCCGGTTTATTTTAAATTATTTGAAGATGCTGTATTTATATTTCTCGAATATATTCATATATTTATGTCATTCTGTAGTAATAAGAGGACAGTTGCAATGCCAAATTATTCAAAAAGTACGTTATTCATGTTTAGTGCACCAACATTAAATGTTACAGCAGTCATTTTGACATTCTTGCAGAGCAACTAGTCTTCCCGGCAAATTTGTTAAAATGTCAAAATTTCCTATAGCAATTTTACCAGTTTATTCTTAATTACTTGATGATGCTGTATTAATATTTCTCGTATATATTCATATTTATGTCATTATGTAGTAATAAAAGAACAGTTGCAATGCCAAATTATTCAAAAAGTACGTGTACTCATGTTTAGTGCACCAACATTAAATGTTAGGGCTGTCATTTTGACATTCTTGCAGAGCAACTAGTCTTCGCCACAAATAAAATGTTGCAATATATGTTAATTTCCTATAACACTTTTTCCGGTTTATTATTTCTCGAATATTTTCATATTTATGTCATTTTGTACTAGTAGAAGACAGTTTGCAATGCCAATTAATTCAAAAAGTATTTGTACCTATGTTCAGTACACCAACATTAAATATTAGAGCTGTCATTTTGACATTCTTGCAGAGCAACTAGTCTTTAAGGCAAATTTATTTTTAAAATATCATAATTTCCTAAGCAATTTTGCCGGTTTATTTTAAATTACTTGATGATGCTGTATTTTTATTTCTCGTATATTTTCATATTTATGTCATTCTGTACCAGACAGAGGACAGTTGCAATGCCAAATTATTCAAAAAGTACGTGTACTCATGTTTAGTGCACCAACATTAAATGTTAGGGCTGTCATTTTAGACATTCTTGCAGAGCAACTAGTCTTCCCGCCAAAATTATTGTTAAAATATCATAAATTCCTCTAACAATTTTACCAGATTTTTCTTTATTACTTTATGATGCTGTATTTATAGTTCCCGAATATATTCATATTTATGCCAATTTGTAGTAATAAGAGGACAGTTGCAATGCCAAATTATTTAAATAGTACGTGCACTCATGTTTAGCGCACCAACATTAAATGTTAGGGTTGTCATTTTGACATTCTGGCAGAGCAACTAGTCTTCCCCACAAATAAAATGTTGAGATATATGTTAATTTCCTATAATACTTTTTCCGGTTTATTATTTCTCGTATATTTTCATATTTATGTCATTTTGTACTAGTAGAGGACAGTTGCAATGCCAAATGATTCAAAAAGTATGTGTACCCATGTTCAGTACACCAACATTAAATATTACAGCTGTCATTTTGACATTCTTGCAGAGCAACTAGTCTTTCCGGCAAATTTATTATTAAAATATCATAATTTCCTATAGCAATTTTACCAGTTTATTTTTAATTAATTGATGATGCTGTATTTATATTTCTCGTATATATTCATATTTGTGTCATTCTGTAGTAATAAGAGGACAGTTGCAATGCCAAATTATTCAAGAAGTACGTGCAATCTTGTTTAGTGCACCAACGTTAAATGTAGGGCTGTCATTTTTGACATTCTTGCAGAGCAACTAGTCTTCCCGGCAAATTTATTGTTAAAATATCATAATTTCCTATAGCAATTTTGCCGGTTTATTATTTCTCGTATATTTTCATATTTATGCCATTTTGTACTAGTAGAGGACAGTTACAATGCGAAATTAATGTGCCATAGTATGCTGTTCTTCTCCAGTAGTTGATGATGCTGTATTACGTGGTGCAGCACCTAGTACCGCAAGCACTGCAATACAAGCAAGCAAATTAAAAGGACAGTTGCAATGCCAAATTATTAAAAAATACGTGTACTTATGTTTAGTGCACCAACATTAAATGTTACAGCAGTCATTTTGACATTCTTGCAGAGCACAATATTTTTTGGGAGGAAACTTATTAGTCATAATTTCCTATATCAATTTTGCCGGTTTATTTTAAATTACTTGAAGATGCTGTATTTATATTTCTCGTATATTTTCATATTTATGTCATTCTGTACCACACAGAGGACAGTTGCAATGCCAAATTATTCAAAAAGTACGTGTACTCATATTTAGTGCACCAACATTAAATGTTAGGGCTGTCATTTTAGACATTCTTGCAGAGCAACTAGTTTTCCCGCCAAAATTATTGTTAAAATATCATAATTTCCTATAGCAGATTTGCCGGTTTATTTTAAATTATTTGAAGATGCTGTATTTATATTTCTTGTTTATTTTTATATATATGTCATTCTGTAGTAATAAGAGGACAGTTGCAATGCCAAATTATTCAAAAAGTACGTTATTCATGTTTAGTGCACCAACATTAAATGTTAGGGCTGTCATTTTGACATTCTTGTAGAGCAACCACTCTTCTTGGAAATTTATTCTTAAAATGTGAAATTTCCTATAACAATTTTACCAGTTTATTCTTAATTACTTTATGATTCTGTATTTATATTTCTCGAATATATTCATATTTATGCCATTTTGTAGTAAGACGAGGACAGTTGCAATGCCAAATTATTAAAAAATACGTGTACTCATGTTTAGTGCACCAACATTAAATGTTAGGGCAGTCATATTGACATTCTAGCAGAGCAACTAGTCTTTCCGGCAAATTTATTTTTAAAAGATCATAATTTACTATAGCAATTTCGCCGGTTTATGTTTAATTACTTGATGATGCTGTATTTTTATTTCTCGTATATTTTAATATTTATGTTATTCTGTACCACTAAGAGAACAGTTGCAATGCCAAATTATTCAAAAAGTTCGTGTACTCATATTTAGTGCACCAACATTAAATGTTACTGCTGTCATTTTAGATATTCTTGCAGAGCAACTAGTCTTTAAGAGAAATCTATTATTAAAAGATCATAATTTACTATAGCAATTTTGCCGGTTTATTTTAAATTACTTGAAGATGCTGTATTTATATTTCTCGTTTATTTTCATATTTATGTCATTCTGTAGTAATAAGAGGACAGTTGCAATGCCAAATTATTCAAAAAGTACGTGTACTCATGTTTAGTGCACCAACATTAAATGTTAGGGCTGTCATTTTGACATTCCTGTACAGCATCCAGTCTTCTCGGCAAATTTATTGTTAAAATGTGAAAATTTCCTATAACAATTTTACCAGTTTTTTCTTTATTACTTTATGATGCTGTATTTATATTTCACGAATATATTCATATTTATGCCATTCTGTAGTAATAAGAGGACAGTTGCAATGCCAAATTATTTAAAAAGTACGTGCACTCATGTTTAGTGCACCAACATTAAATGTTAGGGCAGTCATATTGACATTCTTGCAGAGCAACTAGTCTTTCCGGCAAATTTATTTTTAAAAGATCTTAATTTACTATAACAATTTCGCCGGTTTATGTTTAATTACTTGATGATGCTGTATTTTTATTTCTCGTATATTTTAATATTTATGTCATTCTGTACCACTAAGAGGACAGTTGCAATGCCAAATTATTCAAAAAGTACGTGTACTCATATTTAGTGCAACAACATTAAATGTTAGGGCTGTCATTTTAGATATTCTTGCAGAGCAACTAGTCTTTAAGGGAAATTTATTACTAAAAGATCATAATTTACTATAGCAATTTTGCCGGTTTATTTTAAATTACTTGAAGATGCTGTATTTATATTTCTCATTTATTTTCATATTTATGTCATTCTGTAGTAATAAAAGGCATGTTGCAATGCCAAATTATTCAAAAAGTACGTGTACTCATGTTTAGTGCACCAACATTAAATGTTAGGGCAGTTATATTGACATTCTTGCAGAGCAACTAGTCTTTAAGGGAAATTTATTATTAAAAGATCATAATTTACTATAGCAATTTTGCCGGTTTATTTTAAATTACTTGAAGATGCTGTATTTTTATTTCTCGTATATTTTCATATTTATGTCATTCTGTACCACACAGAGGACAGTTGCAATGCTAAATTATTCAAAAATTACGTGTACTCATATTTAGTGCACCAACATTAAATGTTAGGGCTGTCATTTTAGACATTCTTGCAGAGCAACTAGTTTTCCCGCCAAAATAAAAAAAAATTGTCGAAAACATGAAATTGACCATATTTTAAATTATTTGAAGATGCTGTATTTATATTTCTCGTTTATTTTTATATTTATGTCATTCTGTAGTAATAAGAGGACAGTTGCAATGCCAAATTATTCAAAAATTACGTTATTCATGTTTAGTGCACCAACATTAAATGTTAGGGCTGTCATTTTGACATTCATGCAGAGCAACCAGTCTTCTCGGCAAATTTATTGTTAAATTGTGAAAATTTCCTATAACAATTTTACCAGTTTTTTCTTAATTACTTTATGATGCTGTATTTATATTTCTCGAATATATTCATATTTATGCCATTCTGTAGTAAGAAGAGACAGTTGCAATGCCAAATTATTTAAAAAGTACGTGCACTCATGTTTAGTGCACCAACATTAAATGTTAGGGCTGTCATTTTGACATTCTTGCAGAGCAACTAGTCTTCGCCACAAATAAAATGTTGCAATATATGTTAATTTCCTATAACACTTTTTCCGGTTTATTATTTCTCGAATATTTTCATATTTATGTCATTTTGTACTAGTAGAAGACAGTTTGCAATGCCAATTAATTCAAAAAGTATTTGTACCCATGTTCAGTACACCAACATTAAATATTAGAGCTGTCATTTTGACATTCTTGCAGAGCAACTAGTCTTTCCGGCAAATTTATTATTAAAATATCATAATTTCCTATATCAATTTTGCCGGTTTATTTTAAATTACTTGATCATACAGTATTTATATTTCTCGTATATATTCATATTTGTGTCATTCTGTAGTAATAAGAGGACAGTTGCAATGCCAAATTATTCAAAAAGTATGTGCACTCATGTTTAGTGTACCAACATTAAATGTTAGGTCAGTCATTTTGACATTCTTGCAGAGCAACTAGTCTTCCTTGCAAATTTATTATTAAAATATCATAAAATTTTAATACTTTTTAACATTTCTCAAATTAATATATATTTCATGTTGTACTCTATAAAGAAATTCATTGATTACTTTTCTGATACTTGGACATTTTTATGAAGGTGTAATTCTCCTCTTCTCCATTTGTTAAATATTCTTTGAAATGTATTCTTTTTTAAAAAATTGCAATTTACTTTAAGTAAATTTTTATTTTTATTACTTTTGCATTTGTTTTGGAGATAATTGAAGATATTTTACAATGCTTAATCTTTTAATATATTTTTATCGATTTAAGTAATATATATTTATTTTTTGTGTGTTAATTTATGTGCTAGTGAGATATGGAATGGAGAAATATTCGAAATTATGAAAATCTCTTGCGTGTTTGTTTTTAAAATGTTAAGGCTGTTCGAGGTACACTAAGCATGGCCCCAGATCGAAGGAATCGTGGCATTTCGTGCCCATTAATGTTAAGGTTGTTCAGCAATTTTTGGTAGGCAGTAGCGTATCTTGTTCCTTGAATCGAGGTTGAAAACCACACAGGCTGCAATTTTTAGTTATTTAAGAACCAATACTATTTTAATAGGACAGTTGAAAAATGTGGCTAGAGCACAGAAAATAAATATGTATTGCAGGGTTAGTTTTAAGAGATGGTTAAAAAAAAATTATTTCTGAGAGCACTCCTTTATTTGACATTTTACGCCTGGGAAATTAAGTATTAAACATTAAGAAAACAGGGGGAATTTTAGATATATATTTTGATGGTAATACTTCATATATATAAATATATATTTATGTCTATGCATATGTGTATATGTATGTATATGTGTGTATATATATGTATGTGTATATATATTTATGCATATGTATATATATTTATGTATATATATATATATGTATATATATGTATGTATATATATGTATATGTATATATATATTTATGCATATATATGTATATACATATATATGTATGTATATATATATATATGTATATGTATATTTATGCATCATATTTATTATATAATATATATATATATATATATATATATATATATATATTTGGTATACAATTATAAAACTAAATTCAAATCCAGCATACTATAAATAAAGAATAAAATTTCAATAGGGAATGAAACATATGTGAACATATATAAATAAATTTGAATTAGTTTCCTAGTATTATGGGTTTCTTTGCGACGATGACATATAGCTTGGAATTATATGTGTTTTCTCCAAACATGTGTTCCCTCACTACTTTTTTTTTCATAGTGAAATTATGTATCTTTTTAAAGTAAAAGAAATATAAATAAATAAGCAGAATGAATTTACAACAGAATGTGGAGCAGATATTGCCCATAGATCTTTTTTCTTGTGGCCTGGGGATCTTCAGATAACTTCGCTGCGCTGTTTCAGCAATATTGCATTGAAGCTTTTATAAAAAGTCTCAAATTTTTATAATTTGAAATATACAAGGCATAACTTTGATATATGTATATACATTCCAGACGACCCAACAGACGTTGTCCTGTCAAATCCAAATATTGTAAAATGTTTTCAAATAAATTATAAATTGGACCGTTTTGATGGAAATTTAAAGAAAAAAATTATTTTTAAAATACTTTACGCCACCACACGTACAGTCATCGCAAACGTAATTAGATTAAATTAAAATTCCGCCGTCGCCTGTGCAGGGATTAGATCCTTGGACTTGTCGTACCGAAGCTCGTCGCGCCGACCACTGCGCTACAGATACGTCGGGAGTGAAGGGTTTCGAGCGGCATTATAATAATCACAATATGCGCGCAATTCTGGAATTTTAATAAAAGAAAAATTTCTATCGAATCAAATTGTGAATCTAAGTCATTCTCGAATCAACTTTATTACATACACAAAATTTCATATCAGCCCAGCCGTTTAGGAGACGTTCTATTACAAACACATGGACAGAAGAACTTTACATATAAAGGTAAGCATGCATATATATACATACTTAAAGGGATCAATATCTTTTAATGTTAAGTGTTTCTAATAATCAGTTAAAATTGGCCCAAAACTTTATTTCCGGCGTTCTCAAATACTTTTTCATACAAGCAGCAGTCTCTTAATTTTAATGTATTTGGTTTGGTTTTAGAACATGTGTAGCAACTCGTTTTCCAAGCAAATTTTAAAAGAATCTATAATTGAAAATTTAATAATTCCCTATAATACTTAAAATATTAATTTTTTCATCATGTATTGTATTTATAAATTTGAATTATCACATTTTTGAGCCGCGGTAGCTAAATCGGCAAAGGCAACGGGTTCGGGGCTGGAGCCGGCCTAAGATTCGCCGTGTTCTTTAATGGTGACTAGAGCACATAAAATAGGTTCATGGTCTCAGTAGCATAACTTAAGCTACATGTGCTCCTCGGCTGGTGCTAAATGAGTAACAGCTTCGTAGCCTTGTATAGGCTTTAGGAAAATGTCGCCTGCTGCATTGGAATAAAAAAATTATCTCATTTGTAATTTGAATGTGTATGGGAGGGTGGTTGTAATAAAGATTTTTCATGTCCCTTCATTACATATTTCCCTTGTGGGGTATATACATACTTTAACCTACATTTTGCGCCTTTTTTCGCATATTGCCCCTTACAGGTGCAGCTCTAGCTGTTTTCTCACGATTGCAGCCTGTTTTTTCAAACAGAGCCGCACCCGATCTGGGATTAAGTATCGGACCGAGCGTCCAATTCTGGCCATCTGCATCCGCAGCCATTAAACTTTTCGACCATAATTTGCGCCCATCGGCACATATTCTGACAGTTTTTGTAGCCATAAGTTTCGGTTTGGGATAACAGCCGCTCCTTTGAAAGGTGCCGCGTTGTGATGTGTTGCCAAGTTCTGCTCCGCATCGTTTTTGGCGAATTTTCACCACCGGAGTTGCGCCTCATTGCGATTGGGATTTTGTTCCCGCGCGCCTTGTCTTGACGTTTCATTGGTCAGAGCCGCGAGAGCCCTACTCTCCTGGAGAGCGCGGGGTTTTCTTGGCGCCTGGCAACCCTCTTGCTGGCTGTGTTTCGGCGCTTTTGGCGTGAGAGCAGCCTAGAAGTTTTTGATAATTTTGCGAGACAGAGAGAGATTTTTTAAAGAAGTTTGCGGACGTTTTTGGTCCGGCCACCTTTTCCGTTGGAGCACACCTTTTGGTCTCGATACTGCGACGTTCATGTAGTTATCTTTTCCATCTGCACATTAATCGTCGCAATGTTTTTAAAAACAACACAACAAAATGAACCTCCAATAATCACTATAGGATCAGGGCAGAAGTGGACTATATTATTTGCAATTTGGGATAATAAAAAATAAATGGCTTGAACCCAAGTCATAGTGTTTTCTGTCTACCTTCACTGAACTTAACACTTTACTACTGGTCCTGACATTCTACGTACTGCTCCCTTCCTATGCTCCAACTCTTCAGTATAGTGGTGTAATCGTATTATTCCTCTTTTGTTAAAGCCAAACGATGGCCGATTGGTTAGAGTGCTGGCCTTCGGAACCAGAGTTCGTGGGTTCGAATTCCGCTGCGGCATGTATGTTCGTAGCCGTTTGGAATCGGCTTTAAACTGTAGATCCCGGTCTCATTAGCCTTCGTGTTTCAAAAAGTAGACCGTAGCACTCCAAACCAAACCTCTTTTGTTAAATTCTTTTGAATGTAGCTGCTTTTTTTTAAACTATGATTTAATAGAAGCAAATTTTTATCTTAGACAGTTTAACGTTTTATTTGGATACGACTCCAGATATATTACTTTTTTAATTTCTTATAATGTATTTTGTAACTTTTTTATAAATAAATTTATAGTTTTCTTTGTATATTTATTGGCTGGAGAAGGAGCTTTAAAGTATCAATATTCGAAATTATGAAAATCTTTTACTTGTTAATACGCTCGAAAACTTTATAACTTGTAGCTTTTCACTCGTCTTCAAAGCATCTTAAATCTTCATGTGAAAATGAAATTTATTAAACTGCCTGCTAATTATTTTAAAATACCTGATATTTCTCATTTGAACTTTCAATTTGCTAAAACTAGCCTTAGAAAAAAGCATCGAAGAATATTAAGCGGAATTCGGAAAAGACCCAATAGAAATAAGATAAGACATGACGGCGCTAAGAAAATGTTCACTTTCTTGAAAAAAATTAAATCTTAAACTGTAGTCAAGAATACAGGCTGGTATGAACACCGCGAAAAATGCGTAATTCATTAATGCATATAAATGATGTAAATCGTTTCCATAAAGTGGAAACGATTTCTGTATGTACGTGTTGTGTGAGTCTGTATTATGCAATATACAGGAATGTAATATATAGATAGCGAGATAGATATAGAGAGATAAATATAGAGATAAAGATATATATATATATATATATATATATATATATATATATATATATATATAGAGAGAGAGAGAGAGAGAGAGAGAGAGAGAGAGAGAGAGAGAGAGAGAGAGAGAGACAGAGATAGATAGAGAGATAGAGAGACAGAGAGATAGATAGCTATAGGTAGATATAGATAGAGAGATAGATAGATATAGGTAGATAGATATAGATAGAGAGAGAGATAGATATAGGTAAGTAGATATAGATAGATATAGATAGATATAGGTAGATAGATATAGATAGAGAGAGAGAGAGATATAGGTAAGTAGATATAGATAGATATAGATAGATATACGTAGATAGATATAGAGAGAAATAGGTATATAGATATAGATAGAGATAGATAGATATAGATAGAGAGATAAATATAGATATAGGTAGATAGATATAGATAGATAGATAAGGAAAGGAGGCTTTTAGTCTCAGCTCGAAGGGAAATTCCAAGCTGATATTACAGTTCTGCAGTCTTGAACTTGCGACAAGAAGGACAACGAAATATATACAAATAGAATTTCAAACTATCGTAGTTTATTCATGTTTTCTCTTACGAACGAAACTGCCCAAACTATCCTGTCGAAAACTCATCTCGAAACTGCCCGCAAACATTGTATATTCTATTTTTATAGTTATTAGTACCAGCCACTTAGCAATCACTACAAGTCACGTGGATGACGTAACTTAAGCTTCAGAAATATATATATATATATATATATATATATATATATATATATATATATATATATATATATATATATATATATATATTAATATATATATATATATGTGTGTGTGTGTGTGTATATATATATATAAATTTCGTGGTGTAAATAAATTATATTTGATACTTTAACCTTTTTTTCTTCCATGTGCTGGAATTCTTTACAAGAGAAAAATCTGGAACATTCGTTCTTTGGATTATTGTAGTAGAGGGTATTAAAATTAAAGTTTCTGAAATCTGATTTAGTTTGAGGTAAGTACACGTGTTCAATTCTTTCATAATAGAAATCTCGTTAATAATATGTATTAAATTAAAATTTAGAAAAGTTTTCGAATTTATTTCTTGCGATTTATATTATATGGTTTCATTTTTTTCTTTTTTATGTCACTTATTATACGTATTTTGCACCTTTTTTAAATAATCGGAGAACAGTACTTTTCTTGTGAGAGCTAAAAAATATAGCCTTTGATCCATTGTTTCTTTTATAAATTATTAACGTTGTAGGCGATGTTTAAATCCTATTACAATTTGATGCCAGTTACATTTTTCTTTTGACATTTAAATTCACGGAGGAAGTCAAAATAGTTGCAAACGCATGTAGAACACCTAATTTCCCTATCACCTGAAGTGCCTTAAATATTCATAAAATCAAAAATATTTTTATTTTTAAAGAGTTTTAATGTACATATTGCATTTATAAATATATTTAAAACTTTCTGATCCAATGACACATATGCCGACTGAGAACTGTTATATTATAAACACGATTAGTGGAAGTGTCAAATGAGGAGAACCAATTAATTGATAGAAAGAAGAAACAATGAATAAAGAAATTGTTAGTGACCACCAGTCGATTTCTGAATAACAGGTATTCTAAATATATGAATCGAATATTATGGATGGTTCTTCTAAAAATTATAAATACATATTCCTCAAAAGATATTTTTAAAGAAAAAACAGTGAAACGACAAAAATGTTTTCAAGAAAAACTGTGTTATATATGCCCCAGTTCAAAAGACTGAAAATTTTGAATGTGCTGCGTTAAATCTGGGGAAAATGCATGCAGTAAACAAAAAAAAAAAAAAAAAAAAAAAAAAAACTTGTTTTCCAAATATGTTAGTGAAAGAAATAGTGTAATGTTTTAATTTAATATTTCATAATCCCATTATAAATTATCTGTAAAAGTGATTTAAGCTTTTTACGTGTGTGTCTTCAATTTGTGCTTTAAGAATGCCAAAAAAAAATCTAAAGTTTAAAATAAATAAAACATTAAAATTTTAAATAATCTGAAATATGTTTTAAACTTTGTATGTTGTATTTATATTGTAATAGAAATTTTCTGTTCAACATCAAAAGTAATTTTGTTGGTATTTGACTGAAAAGAGTTGCACAGGACCTCTAAGTCCCGGCGCGCGTCCTCGAGGGTTAAAAGTATATTGCCTCTAGGTGTAACTTATTGAGAATGTGGGTTTCCATGAATATCCATTGGGTATCAGAAGGTTAGGTGAAATAAAAACAATGTCTGGTAACAATAACAATTATAATTTATTAAGAAGGAATTGACCGTGTCGCTGGGGATAGCGAGCGAGGGAAGTCCAAGCGGGAGGAAAAGTGAATACCTAGCGGTTGCTCATCTCTGGCGGGGAAAGTGGAGAAAAGCGCGTGATATGACGTCAGTTAAGCCTTCTTCAGATTGGAAATTCCCGCTCTTAGATGATTCACCTCACTACAAACTCAATGAATTCTGTGTTTATACAATTAAATAAATCCAAAGCAGCACTCATCTCGAAAATATTATTTATATCTGTTGTGGCCAAGGATTATTTTTGTGGTGTCTACCCTTTTCAACCGACTCTGGAACACCTGCTGTTATTGTTTGTATAAAAATGTTATATGTTATATATTATCCAATGCAGCTGTTATCCGGAGATTAAAATAGGTAAAACCTAAAAATTTTCCCCAAAACTTTAGTAAGTCTACTATATCTGGGAGATAAGCATAATATATGCAACATGACTGAATAGTTCTAATCGTGGAAGAAAGTTCCTTATTCATTGTTACTTCCCGGAACATAGTAACTCTAATATGTTAGTACAAATGCAATGGAAAATAAAAATGGCTGGAGATGACAACAAAAACAACCACTGTCTAAAAGTATACAACTCATTTTAATTATTACTAACATAAGACATAAACTCAGACATTAAATTTAGCAAACATAAGTATAAGGAAATGAAACAATTAGCGTACTTAATGGTCAACAAAACTTAAATCAACTTAAAAACAACGAACCAGCCATGAGACAAAAGTAATACTACCTCCACGATAGACAAACGAACAAACCACCCACTCGGCTAAGCAAACAAAACACCGTATTTAAACAAAATAGGAATGTCCCGGAATGACGCTTCGAGGAAGAGATACTGCAAGAGATAAGATTTAACCATGAAGTCTAACATTCATGTTAAATTTACATAGTGCAAGAAACTGGATAAAAAAATACTCCTTAATTTAAAAATAAAACTTCTGAGAAATGAAATAAGCATATAAATTTAACAGATTGTGTTGGATTTTTCCTGCATTTAAAAAAAAATTTCAATTTTGTGTTTTAAATTTATATTTTAAAGTACATTTCAATAATAATACCAATGTACCGAAACTTTTTTTCAGCTTTTTTAATTCCCCACTTCCTATTTGTTCAGTAATTACTGTTAAAAGTTATTTTTCGTTGGCTTAAAAATGTCTGCCGTAAATTTGTCCCTAAAATGCCCCAAACGGTCTCAGTAGAGCACGTATAGCACAGTAGTGCTCCAATGACAGTTGTAACGTCATGGGATCCTTGGATAGCTTGCGGGTGTTGAAGTGGTTATGACACGACGTACAGCTTAGAAACAATAACAACGTTTATACTACAGTATGTACAAATTTTCCAAATTGAAATCCCAGGACTCAGGCCGGATTGTGCGGACCTAAAAGTCCCAGGTTCAAGTCGAACCTAAAAAAACAATCTGCGGACAGGTGCCAACAGATACCGTTGTACAGGGGTAAAACTGGGCCTCCTTGAGTCCCACACAGAGCTGGATAAAAGCCCTCGAAAAGAAAAAAAACCGCCACAAGGCGAATCTCTGTCCGTTCTCTTCTCCTGGGGACATTCTGGCGAAAAACTCGCGCCGCCTGACGTCACCTTTCGCCTCTTCCCATTGACTTTTTCTTCCCCCGTCGCTGTTCTGGTAGCCTCTGATTGGCTCCTTCGGTGGCGCCTCACTGTCTGACATTTCGTTGTCCCGTTCGTCCTTCCGATTCACCTCGGACATCTCAAGGCGTGGTCGAAGCGACAACCCTTTGTAGTGTAGTGTCAAAAACCCAGACTGAGTGTCGTCCTGCCCTGCGCTTTATCGAAACCCCTTTGTGAAGCCAATGGGGTGTAGCGACATCACACCGTAGACGGTAGTGCTCCAAACCAAACCCAAAAATGTTCATAAGATAAGGTTTCATCATTTCATAGAAATCACCCGAAGAAAACCCTTTTTTCCTTTCTGGGTTAGATGCACGATTTTCATCTGTTGTGCTTTAAACTTCATTTATTCAATTTATCAATGTAATACCTAGTAATCCATAACGGTATTGTAACGAACAAATAGAAAAAAGAAAAAAAAAATGCTGATGAACCATTTTTGAAACAGCATTAAAGGGATATAAAATATTTTTATTCCCGTTTACAGGGTTTAGTGTAACGTTGGAAAAACAAAAATAGTAAATATTTTTCTATTTGTTGGAAGAATAAATAGAAAATATTTTCTCAACCCCAAACATCGGCTGATACTATTGGCATTTCTGACATACAATTAAACTTTAGTCACGTAAAAAAAAATAGAAACAGAAGCATTTTCAGTAGTACCAAGCAGTTTAAGACAAACATAGACGAGGGTTAATTATTCTCCAAGACTTTATTGCTGATAGAGTTGAATAATTCAGTACGATATTATAATAAAATCTGATGATAATCATACTTCATAAGATTATGAATCAAGCAACGTCTCTTCTGCTTGACAGGTTCTGACGCTTCCTGTGCCTAGCAAAGAGAGTTCGACTTAAACCACTCAAATGTTATTATAGTGGGATCTGTGAGCATCTGTTGAAGAAGGCAAAGAGAATTATTTGTCCCTAACCGGCATTTAACCATACGTAAATACTTGAAAAAATTACCACGACAGCAACCCGAGGGGCTACAAAGCTGTTGCTAACCTACTAGAGGTCCATAATTGTTCAAGTTATTTTAGTCTTAGAATAAATAGAAAATATTTTCTCAACCCCAAACATCGGCTGATACTATTGGCATTTCTGACATACAATTAAACTTTAGTCACGTAAAAAAAAATAGAAACAGAAGCATTTTCAGTAGTACCAAGCAGTTTAAGACAAACATAGACGAGGGTTAATTATTCTCCAAGACTTTATTGCTGATAGAGTTGAATAATTCAGTACGATATTATAATAAAATCTGATGATAATCATACTTCATAAGATTATGAATCAAGCAACGTCTCTTCTGCTTGACAGGTTCTGAGGCTTCCTGTGCCTAGCAAAGAGAGTTCGACTTAAACCACTCAAATGTTATTATAGTGGGATCTGTGAGCATCTGTTGAAGAAGGCAAAGAGAATTATTTGTCCCTAACCGGCGTTTAACCATACGTAAATACTTGAAAAAGTTACCACGACAGCAACCCGAGGGGCTACAAAGCTGTTGCTAACCTACTAGAGGTCCATAATTGTTCAAGTTATTTTAGTCTTATCCGGTGAGGAGCAAATTCTACAATGTTTGCTCGAGGCTACCAGTAAGAACAGAGATCACACCTGCGTGGAGAAACAGGAGGAATGTTCGAGGGATTTTTAATTTGAAGAAGATTTTGGGGTCATGTCCTTCGAGTTTCTACCAAACTTAAGTCCTTTTTCACAAGTTTTCTTCTCGTAATCATTCGAATCTTTCTAATTCTATTCCATTACCTGTCGTCAACACGAGTTCTATTGTCAACTTTTCTCGTGTCTAAACAAAGATCAGCTTTATATTTTAAAATTCTATAATTTTTTCTATCTCTTCTAGACCTTTTTCCCCTTAGCTAATAGTTCCAATTGAATTTTCTTTCAAATTTGAGCTCTTTATCCGCTATTTAATAGGATAATATTACGCGTCTCAGTGCTAATACTGTGAATATTACCAGGTCCCAACTAAGATACTTTTGTGCCCAAGGCACAATCCAAATTTTGTGCCCTCCACCCCCACGCAAATTTATAGTGACAAGTTATAATCATAATTACAGTCATATAAAAATTATAACATTGAATTAGCAAACAGATTTAAGAAATCAGCATTAGAGTAATATTCAAAATGAAAAACACCAAATTTTCATTTTACGTAATCATTATTATCTCTGTTTAGCCCTGCTAAAAATTAAGGACTTTTAAAGACCTACAGTGACCCCTTTTTTTATTTTTACCTTGTTAAACTCACAAGCTCTGTGGTGCAGAAAATAGATATTAGTAATAGAATTAAAAATAATTTAAATTGATGAGATAATTTAACGGTTTAGAGTGGTACGTTGCTAATAATCTGTCTTATAAATACGCAATAACCCATAGGATAAAAAGAGCACCAGGTTCGTTGAGGGAATTAATTATCAGGTATATAACATTAAAATTAAAGTACATAGGAAACAATAGAGTTCATCACAAACAAAATTACGTCGTTTATTAAAACTTAAAGATGGTAAGTAAGATTTCTCCTGTTTAATATGTGCAAGCAATGATTAATTCTTCCTGCATCTGCCAAGTGAGATAATCAGGAATATTAAAATTTTAAAACAATGATTTTATAAAACAAAATTACTATAAAAACTTAAATTTAATAATTTTGATTTTTTGTAATATGTGTTAATATAAAACAGAGATTTTAATCAGGTAATATTCATTAAAATTTCCAAAGTTTAATAAATTTACTACTATCTTAATTTCTTAATGATTCTTAGTATTATCAATCAAGAGTATCAGATTGTATAGATTATTATTTTGCCCAGGACATCTATTTTTCGGGAGATTTCATTTAATGAACTTAAGTAAAAAATTTATCAAGCTTTATCTCAAATAAAAAATCCTGTCACTCAGGGCCCTATACAGTTGCCCAGGGCCTTAGTCTTTGGCCCCCCTACCCTCCTTTAAGACCCTACTAAAAATATCAAGATTTTCTCATCTTAAGACTATCTTAAATTTAATCAAGACTACAATCTTAAGATTTTCTTAAGAATATAAAATGAAGAAAAGCTTAAGAATGTAATCTACAGATAATCTTAAGATTATAATCTGAAAATTTTCTTGAGAATGTAGGCTTATGTGGTCCAAATAACTTAAGATATTCTGAAGAATTAAAGAAATTGGGTACATTGAAATATTCTTAAAAAAAATTAGTTTATAAAAGAGAATACAAACGAATATTTTTGGAGGAAAGTTTATATTAATTTTTTAATGTTTACATACCTTTGTAGTACAGTCGAATGGCAAAACATCTGTCACTGGAGTGATGTAAATAAGTAAACTGGAGTGTGCTTTAGATAAAATTGTCAACATTTTAACTGTGTTTATTTAATTTCTGAATAAGGTTTCATGAAATATTACTTGAAGAATTAACAAAAAATATTTTCAAATTTTGTTAATTAAATTATTTAAAATTTAATAATTAAGTACAAATTTTAGGGCCTAGGCCCAGTCGGCCCGGGCTTTAATCAGGCCCTGCTGTCACTCACTGTACAAGTTTTATGCTTTACCTAAAATGCATCTTTTAGACCCATCGCTTCTAATATCACTACTACTACTTAAAATCTTGCCAATCACTTGATTTTTATTTTCTCTTCCCTTTTGTGTAACAATTATTTGACTACTACTAGTTAATTGGATTTCGTTAAAAAAATCCGTGAGTTTAAGACGCTTATGTAGGTACACGATTTCTTTTATCGTGCGTCCTTATTGAGCACTGGGCTCTTTGAAGGTGCATCAGATTATTTTGGTATGCGACTACGTAAATTTAATTTTACGCATTCTGAAATTGATGTGTTTGGCTACAACAGACCTCTGTTGTTTATAATGGTCGTTTTAATAATTGTGCGCAATTTCTATGGCTATTAGAGCGATTGAAAATACAGATAAAGAAAAAATTGTTCTGTTTGTGGATTCTATGGCTGCCATTCATACAATAACTAATTATACTCGGGTACTTAATCTCATTGAATTCGAGTGTAAAAAGCGAATTAGTTCCTTGATTGAATCAGGGAAGGAGGTAATTCTGCAATGGAACCCTAGACACTGTGATGTGCCTGGGAATGAGCATGCGGACGCGCTTGCTAAAGAGGGCTGTTTTCTGCACCAACCCATAACTTGTGCCACTCTAAGAAATGTTAAGCGGGCCATGAACATGTTCGTAAGGCTCGACTATGCCATATTGCTTCCGGAAAAAATGGTCTTCTTTTCTGGATAGGCAAATATGTGGCACCTTGCCAAGAGCTATTGGTGTGGCCTGTTTCCGCCTTGAGACTGGACATGATTTTCTTCAGGCCCATCTGTACAAAGTTGGTCTTGCTGATTCATCGAACTGTGTTCTTTGTGCTTCAGCGCCAATGCATGGAGATCACCTTTCTTCTTGTCCTGCTCTACAGGATGTTATTTCTTCGGGCTCCTTTTCGACTCTCCCATCTAATGGGGCAATTTCTTGCCTGTATTAGACTGCAATGCGTCGTATGCTCGAAAGAGTTCAGATGAGGGTAATATATATATAAAATAATAATAATAATAATGGTCGTTTCTGTCGGATATTGCTATGGTTAATCACCAGACTCCTATATGGAGATGTATGCATAATATTGAAGATATTTTAAACTACCGTATATTTTCGAATATAAGTCGATCCGTATATACGCCGAGGGTACGATTTTCCTTCAAAAATTTACCGAAAGTTCAAAACCCGTATGCAAGCCGAAGTGAAAAAAATTCTAGAACGTTCAAATATGTCGCCAAGAAGTCAAAAATATCGCTAAGCAGGTAAAGCGGAGAAATATTTTCTAATTAAATTGCTTTAAATTAAAACGTTTCTCAACCTTTTTCGTCACAGCATCCAATTTAAATACCGCGGAGCTAGAGGATCGGTCACTCCTCGAGGTAAATACAGGAACATATCTCAGCACGTTTCGAAAATGGCGAGGAAAACAATTTACATTTTAAATTTTAATTTAACTTCATGTGTCTTAGTTAATTTCACAATTTACACTAAGTTATCTAGATTACTAACGAGGAGCACGGTTTGATAATCGCGCTGCTAGACCATGCGACCCCCAATGGTATTTTTACTTAGACGATAACAAGTTTCAATTCTGGCAACCCTATATAAAGATAATTTTTCCTTAAATTTAAGCAGTATAAGCATAGTGAAAAAAAATGCTATATTTGGGATTTCATTGATTGCTTCCGAGTTACGTAGGTTAGGCTAGGAGCTCTACGGTCTACATTTTGCAACACGAGGGCTAACGAGATCGGGACCTACTGCTTAAAGCCGATTCCGAACGGCTACAAACATCCATGCCATTGTGGGATTCGAACCCACGAACTCCGGTTCCGAAGGCCAGCACCCTAACCATTCGGCCATCGTTCGGCACCGGGTTACGTAGAATTGTGTTTATTAAAATATTAACCGATCCTCTACCGTTATAGTACTGTTGTTTTGGAGCGATTATAACAAAGATAAGTCATTTTAAACTTTTTTTTCAATTTTTATGTTTCACCATTTCAAAATTTTTACAAGCTTTATTTATTTCTCGCCGTTATGCATTTACTTTTTTAACGTTTCGTTAATTTTTGCCGATTTGGCGACTTTTTATCGCCAACGGTAAAAAAAACGTTGCCAAAAAACACATAATTTCGCACGTATAGTCCGCACCATCTTATAGTCCGCGGGAGCTATTTTTTACTTAAAAATTTCATAAATTTTCAGATAGTCCTCACCACTAGATAATCCGCGGACTATACGTGCAAAAATATGTATTTTAGTATGATAGTATTAAATCATTTTAAGAGTAAAAACCTAAGTTATGTAGAGTGCCGAAAAATTCTGGATTAGACTCAATTAATTCCTCCTTTAAAATTTGAAATAGTTTCTTCTGCCATAGCCTCGGAAACGAATTTTAAAGGAAGAAACAGAGCCGCCTACATTTTTCTGTTCGAAAACCCAACTATGTAAATCGTCTTCTAATGCAGGCCATTGTATTTTTCCACGACGATTAGATCGCTTTCTTCTCAAATTTTTAATGTTTCCTTTTGCTTTCGCTTATTTTTACTGCTTTCTCGTCGACCTTCTGAATTACTTTCAGTTTGAGGAACTACTTTGATATACCCCCCCAAATCGGAAATTTGGCGCCTTTTTTTCTCGCCAAGATGGATTCTCGCTAAATACAAATAATTAATACATAAAAAATACGGAATCATTAAATACAAAAAAAAAAAAAAAAAAGAATACCTAAAAAATACAATAAATATATAAAAAATACAAATAAATGACACTGAATAACATATATGCAATTTACACAAAAGTCTTAACAAATACAATTGAAAATACGTGTCGGCAATCTAATAAAAAGAATTATTTACACAGAAATTTTGAATTCCTCCCAATTTACCCCAGCAGCAATTTCAATAAATTTATTGAAACAATCAACATTAGCCGCTAAACATGATTTACGAAACATATTGAAAGCTAAAAGATAAAAATAATTAATAAAAAAAAATGGAAAATACAACCAGATTTGCAGCAAAATACAGTAAGTCAGAAATCCGCCTGATCACTTCACAAAGAAATGGCGAATGAATGAAATGGCGGTAAAACATATATGAAATCCGAAAATTGTTGCCACAAAACTTTAAAAAAATAAAAAAATGATATAAAATACAAAAAAGTACTAAATTTGGCAACAGCAAAAACCTAAAAAAAACCTAAATTGGCAACACCAAAATAAGAAACAGCAACCCTAAAAAGTCCGTAGGGAGTGCCAGATTTGGCGCGTAATTTTTTTTCTTTTTTTTTTGGGGGGGGGGTAGATCAAAGTTGTACCCAGCTTGAAATCAGCAATAAAACTGCGATGTTTTAAAGACATAATAAATGACCAATATTACCGCAATCAAAACTTTGAAAACAAAACACTCTGTTACGAGTGATTCTCGAGGTGAAAGGACCATCGACCCTTAACCTTGAACCCATCCACTCGGTGTTGTCAATCGGAGCTGTAAATATTGACTATCGATATATTCCCGTACTCCAGGATACACTTTAAGATTGTGCTGCTTGCTACTACTGATTCGTTCTGCTTTATGGGTTATAGTTTTTTTCATGGTTTGTTACCGATGCGATACTATGTTTTCTTGGCATCCCGTGAGTCGTACTTTTGTTTACATTTGATCATCGCCCCTTCTTTCAATTTTGATGATTTGAGCAATGAACAACCAGCAGATAGTCCGCGGCTGAAGAAATTTGCTTTTTAAAAACAGATAGTCCGCGGACTATACGTGTGAAATTACGGTATTACATCTGTTCCATGGACCCGTATATAAGCCGACTCCCACACTTTAGGTCTTTAAAAAGCCCCAAAATTTCTCGTTCTATACACGGAAATATACGGTAGTTTTATTTCTATATTAGTTATATGGATAACTATTATTGTCTTGTTAGTCTATAACTTTTTAAAGTCAAACATTTCCTTTCTATTATGAATTACCTCGGTTCTTGCATCCACTTTTGAAAAAGAATGTCACAATCGTTTGGCTTTCTTGAATATTCTTATCCGTATTTCTGAGATTTTTTCAGACTTTTTACTGGCTTCCCCAAACAATTTGTTGTGTCTCTGCCTCCTCGTTGGATTTCATCTCATCCTACTAATCGAAACTTTTTTCTGCTTTTAATAATTCTATTCGTGGGATTTTTAATGTGGTCTAATCTTGATTTACTTAGCCCTGAACTCAATCATCTCAGGTATTAACATTGGTAAAGTACAGAGCATATAGTTGATTTTCCTTTAACACACTAAAAGGTTAACAATACAGTTCTATTCAGTAGTAAAGAACTAGAATTAATTGTATTCGAATGATAACGAAATGCAAATAATTTCTTGTTGATAGTGGACTTGAAAAAAACCGGAAGGACATGAAAGAAGCATCTTTTTAAAATGTAAACAAAATTATAGTGAGATAATGTAAAGCTTTCGTTTAATAGCATAAATTTTAGACCGAGAATCCTGATTCAGGGCTCTCGAATAAGGCTTCAGTCTTGCCTTCCTAATCAAACATTTGCTGCTGTTAATTCTTCTGTTCCTCGGGCTTGGAATAATTTGCTCTTCTTTCGATTTACTTAGCACTCAGCTCCATGATCTGAGAGCTGTTGCCATTAATCAGTTTTTTTTCCAAAATAATTGATTCAATTTTTAAGAAACTATCCTCTGTACGTAAGCAGGAAACTTCAGATTATAACCCACAGACATATTTATAGTTTTTTATGTATAAAATAAGACAGCAGACTGTTTAAATTTTCAAAAGGTTTGATTTCAGCGCCATTTTCTCTCTTGTTAAAATAATTTGTTTAGAATCTCATACCGCTATTGAATACCCTCTGCTGTCATGAAGTCGTTCGGAATGGACTTTAAGAAGTTGGTCCGAGTTCCATTAGCTAAACAGTATACCGTATGCAGTGGCGCACGCAGAATTTTTTCAAGGGGGGGGGTCATAATTTTCAAGGTGGGTTTCATAATTCTAAAAAATAATAGCCCGCATAATTTCTACTAAAATTTTTATGTTTGCAATTTTGTCTGAGCTCAAGGGGGGTATTTAAACCCTTAACCCCCCCCTTGCGTACGCCCCTGACCGTATGATTCCGTAACAAACCATTAACAATAATGTACACTTAAATACATGAGGCATTTGTTAAATCTCTTACCAGTACTGCCTTTCCTAACCGGCCAGATGAAACGTGCTCGATAATTTGACTTGGAACAACATGAGGTGCACGTTAAAAAACATGATTTCAGTTTTCGGAATTGTCGTTCTCCCAATCTTACCTTCGGTTATGTTTTCCATTCTGTTAAAAATTCTCCTTCGTTAGTTAATTATTCTACAAGCACCCCTGAGTTTGCATTGTGTTCATTCCTCCGTGAAAGAATTCGCGTAGCCTATTTAAGATGTTGATTGTATGCAGTGACTTACGCAGAATTTTTTCAAGGGAGGGGGGAGGTCATAATTCTAAAAAGTAATAGCCCGCATAATTTCTACTAAAATTTTTATTTTTGCCATTTTTTCTGAACTCAAGGGGGGTGTTTAAACCCCTAAACTCCCCCTTGCGTAAGCCCCTGATTGTATGTCTCCTTCCTTAGCCACTTTCAGCTATCACGTTCCTGTCCTTGATACAACAGCTCACTCATAGTGGCAAAACAGGTATCTGCCTTCAGGTTTTTTTTTTTTTTTTTTTTTTTAATTTGCAAAATTTACGTTACTTTTACTTAAATTGCTACTTAAGCCTTTATTGTATTTGGTAAGAGGATCTGTTCTTTCTTTACTATAACATTGAATTAGCTCGGATGAACATACAATTAGCGTTGCCAACAAACATGTTTTCTGTTATAATCAAATGCATAATTGTAATCTCACTTTTGACATCTTTTTCTTGTTGACAGCAAATGTATAGCTACTTAATACCAGACAATCCGTAAATACAACTGTGTCGCATCTTTCCTGAAGTGAGTCGAAATACGACGCTATGTCAGTTCATTATCAAAATCATCTAGCACTTTATCTAGAGTAGGCAATGCAGGGCTAGAGTCTCTAACACATCTAAAATGGAGCAATTCAACCAAGAAGCGAAATGTATCATTCTTCATTAATAGTCATCATTTTGAGTTAATTTTCCGCGGAGAGACTACTTGGTGCAAGGAAAAGTCAAGTCAAGTCAAGACTAACCTCAATTGAAGCCTTCAACAAAACTCAACTCAAGACGAATGTGGAAATGATCAAATTTTAAAACAATTGTTTTTTATATAGAAGGAAATTCCAGTTTATTTGACAGTGTATAAATTACCGTTGGAAGACTTTGAATTATTTACGTATGAAGGGCTCTCGATTTCAGTATATGCCAGGGATTTATAAAAATACTTTAAGATATTAGGGCTTAACACAACTGTCTGTTATAGTTATACTGATTGCTTTTCGTTTTCGTATCAAAAATTTCTATTCTTTTGTGTCTGTCTTTATTTATACACGATAATATGTCCATTGCTTGCGAGAATTTATATCTTAACATACCAATCAATTCTTTACAGTTGTAAAGAATAGATTTAGGTTTTAAAGTAATTTAAAAGTTTTATCAAGACTCTAACGTAATGCTCAAAATAAGCACAAGGTTGATGGATGTTCAAAGGCCCAAAAGGGCTTTTGGTTATAATACTTTGAATTGAAACCAAAATCATGCAATGTTATTGAACTCAATATTAGTCACTTCATATTTTACGACAAATTAAAACTTTTATACTCTTTATATAACGTTGGAATCTACACTCTCACCATGGCCTTAGTATTAATAACAAACCAAACATAATTTAAATACAGTTATCCTATATTACTCTCTGTTTAAAAAAAATATTTTAACTAGGCATTTTTTGCCCCAAATAGATGCATTCTCCACAGCAAATCTGTCCGGATACATTCAGTATTGATCTATTTACAATCGAGGATATTCAAATACAAACCGAAAAATAAAATGTAATAGGTTTGGATTTAGTGAAAAATATTGTACATTGAATCTCTAATCTAATTGCTTTCAAGGTAGAAATTGGGAAAAAACTTACATAGCAACTAAATTTAATTCAGACACCATCTTTTAGGACCACATAGGAAGAGATGGTTCACGCAGTTACCTGGGCCAAGCCCTCCAACTCCGAAAAACCTAGCAAACAAGCAACATGGGAACTAGCTGTGGTGAGAACAAATAACACGGGTAGAGTTTAAATTCAGGAGAATTTTGAACATAAGTCCAAAATAAGAGCTAGGCGATCACTGGGATCAGTAGTGTTATTTAACTTGTTAAACATTTCTTTAAGTTTTAGGATGAGAGAATTTAAATTAGAGAATCCAAATAATTTTACAATTTCTGCTACAATTTTACCAATTTCAATGATTGGGAGTGACTTGATATGGGAGTTATTATTATGCTCAGAATTAGTTGCTTTAGTGCTATCAGGAAGTTTATTGGAATTTTGATTTATTACATTTTCATTGGGCTTTTTTAATGTAGCAGCATAAGATTTAAAGTTATTAATATAGGAAAAAGTAGTTTGATTATTTTTGCTCACGGGGTTAAGGGAACTAGTTTTCACATTAATAGGAGTTTGGGGGGATTTTATACAGCCCTTGTAACTCGCTGGGTGGTTACCATTGCAATTACAATAAGTCTGACTTTTCACCAATATGGGGGCATTCACTAGTTAAGTGATTTTCAGCACATTTAACTCAGCGCGATCTCTTTCAAGAAATAGTGGTGGGAATTTTTTCTTTTTAGTTATACAAAAAGATTTTTTTAACTAAAGTGAAATTCAGTGACCAGTAGAAAACACACGTAGGGCCCTGGAGCATTCGGCAAACGCAATGAACAATCCCACAACATGTGGATCAATTCAATTATGTCCGCTGGCCTCGTGAAATAGGTTTTTGGTCACAGTCTCCTCCAAGTTCGTAAGCAATACTTCTGGTGATGTCAGGCTAAGGTTGCGGACCTTAGCTCTCATCGCTTCGCCTTAATGCGAGTAGTCTCAAGGCTCACGTGTTTGGCTCGTCCAAATGGCATTAGCAACACCAACATGCACTAATAAAGACGTTTAGCTAAGCTTTACACGTGTCACAATGTGGACGAACCAAAAGATAATTCTAGTAATTAAAAAAAAAAAAAAAGAAAAAAAAAAAAAAAAAAAAAAAAAAAAAAAAAACGAATGGATAGAACGTTGGGTGTAAACGTAGGAGTTCGTGGCACCCAGTGTTACATCGAGGGTGGTAGCCACGGTCTAAACGTATCTAGTGTGTGGCTATCACATTCTCTTGGGGGAAAACAAAAGCCTTGATTTACTGATAAGTGGTTTCATCTATTATAGAAATCTGTAACCAGATTTCATCTGTTTAGAATATGTATAACCCAATTCGATGAATATTCAATAAAGCTCAGAAAATGCCAAATTATGCTCAGTAATTTACATAGTATAAAGTTAGAGTTGTAAGCAGTAGAAAAAACCGGGTTTTTTGGAAAGGGAATTTTGAAAATTTCCAAAACATGGGAATTTTGAAGTGTTTTGTTTACTTTTTATTCTAATCGCACAAGACAATTTTTACATGTTTAGCAATGTTTAGCATGAAGGTATGAGTATATTTTTCCTTTAATATCCCATATTTTTATTATTACATAAATATTAGGCAATAATCTGTTGTGTCACAAAACCCATAAATCATTATTTTTCTTGGATAATATATATATATATATATATATATATATATATATATATATATATATATATATATATATATATCTTTATAAATATATATATTGCGTGTGTGTGTAAGAATTAGACACAAAATGCAACAGTGTCATTTGATTACTCCTTTAAATGATATATGCATTACAAAATATAATAAGCTGTTATTTTAAATTTAAAGATATTTATTTTTATATTGTAAAAGGAGGGGAAAATTTTAATATAAAACAATTTACATAATAAATAATGATCCAAAATAATGTATATAATTATTATATTAGCAATTAAAATGGAAGCAACGAGTTATGTGTTTGATAAGACTAACAGGGTCATTAATGACATAAGTACTACTATAAAATCATTTAAATGTTCATTACTATTATTTCTTGAATATATATATATATATATATATATATATATATATATATATATATATATATATATATATATACTGCCTAAAGTAAAAAAAAAAAAAAAAAAAATCTTAGAAATAATATGCTAGTTCTTAAATAGCCACTGTTGAAAAAAATCGATGTAAACATTGTTAAAATGATTTGTTCCCAAAATTCCGGGTTTATTCCCCTAAAATTCCCGGGTTTATTTCCACCTCTTCAAAATTCCGGGTTTTTTACATCTCTATATAAAGTTCATAATCGTACAATCATAAGTGATATTTAAAAAGGCAAATATAGAACAGGGAATTTGTTTATTTTTACTGAATATTAAACAGACTAATACAAAATATTAAATATTTCTTAATTTTTTTTTATTAATGACTAATAACTAAAAGATATTTAACAAGAACTATGCAATTATTAAAGCTAAAGTTGTAGTTCTTTTTAATACGTCGTCATTTTCCAAACAAACAGACAAACAAAAAATATTTTAAACCTTTTATCTGTAATTGAGCGTCCTAATTAGCCAATAATATGAAACATCACAAAAATTATTAGAAAAGAATAATAAATATATAGTACTTTAATAAGTCCTTGCAATGTCTAATATTTTTTTCCTTATTAAATAGGGATTTTTTTCTTTTATCATTTATTCTTATTAAAGGCTGAAACTACACTTAGAAACTAAGTTTTATTTTCACTCTCTCGAACGATACTCTAGTTTTGTTTTTCAAAAATCTAACAACACTGACAAGTGTTGCCAAAATACAAAAAGGAAAAGTTTTAGAAGCACAAAATAATTTACAAAAATAATATCTACAGTTAATGTTTAATTCTAAATTAAAATTACCGTTACAAATCTGAGTATGACATAAATTTTAAAAATTATACAGTTAGTTTATCATGTGAATTTTGAATAAAAGTTTCAAACATTTTAATGGCTATGCGACTACATACTCTTTTTTTTTTCCATCTACAGAATTTTTACATTTATGGATAAAACCAACAACGTTTTACACAAATGTTTGTCGTGAAATTACAACCTATATGTTAACAATATAATTCCATGTATAGTTAGATAATTCAGTGGTTCTCACTTTGGTCAAGTTAAATTTTGTTTCTTCTCTTTTCAACATATAAAAAAAAAGCAACAAGTAGGTAAAATATCTGAAAGAAAAAAATACACTTTTTTCTCTGTGGATTATGAATTATTAGATTAATACAGGAATTATCATTCATTCGGGGAAGGGTTAAAATTATTTTAATGTTTCAATATAATGAAAATGTTACCAGAAGTAAAATCTAAAAAGTTAATTATAAATGTTACTAAGGTGTCATTGATACTGCCAGATAATTTTTTTTATTTTTGGCTCTTTAAAGTTAGGAACTAAACAAAACCAGTAGATGATAAGAAACAAAAGTTAGTAGTGTAGCGAATAAACAAAATAATAAAATTAGTCATTTCAATCAAAAGAAAAGATAAGATGACCACGTGTTTAAAATTTGTGTTACGTATTAAATTATAAAGTAACGTTAATAACTTACTAACGTCTAAAATGCTTTAAATATTATAAACTGCAAATCCCGAATTTCCACATCAATGTCAATAGTTTGATGAAGTAATAGGAAGGTCACAAATCAAGCATAGAACTTAAAAATTTATATAAAATACTTAAATATAACTAAATAAAAGAGTAAAACCTAACATCATTTTATGAACTCCTTAGCAACTAGATGGCGTTAGTAATCCGCTTGAAAGTTGCCAGTCCTTGACACTTCTCGTTGATGACCTTCAAAATTTAGGGAAAATTACTTGGTGTACTGGCGCCATCTATTCACTTATATATAAACTAAAACTGTTCAAGTAATCGGGACACCTGTATGAGCTTCAGTTGTATGTTGTATTGTGTATGAGCTCTAATTGTTAGTTTTTCTTAATACTTCGTATTAAATAATGGAGGGTGAAGTGAACGTGGTTAGCAGAGATTTAAGCTGCTCATTTTGTTGCAAAGTCTTTGCTCGTACCTTCAATTTGAAAAAGCATTAAAGACAATAATATTTACAATCATCAACACTTAAAAGAACGAATGATAAATATGATTTATTTGTTGTTATTTATATTGTCTTTTACTTTTTAAATCATTAACAATTAATTACCGGTTAAAATAAGCAATTAAATTGAATTATTCAAGCAATTATGTTTGTTTTCTATTTATTTTAATGGACAATAAATTGCCTGATTTAAGCATGAAAAAAATTACTCATTAAAATATTATTGAATATAGTAATTTAGGAGCTTATATTTTTATATTCAAAAATATTCATAATCTTAAATTTTGTCTATGCCTGTCAAAAGTATAGAGAAATATTAAATAATTATTTATCTTTAAGTATTAATTATTATAACTACATTCCATCAAAGGATAAATATTCCATTTAAAGTTTTACACTTCGTTAAAAGCAGTTAAAAATGAATTGTGCTTCGATACTTTTTTGAAGCTGATGAAAGAATTTACTTTCTTATTTAATAGATGAATTTTAACAGCTAAGTTTAACAATTATTCGATATTGCTGTATACTTTTGGGAGGAATAGTAGAATTTAAGATTATGAATATTCTTTGAGATAAAAATGTAAGTTTTTAAATTAGTATATTAAGGACATTTTTCTAGAACAATTTTTTTATCTTTAAAATTCAGGCTCTTTATTGTCCATTATGAACAACATAAGGTATAAAGTTTAAAATGCAAAAGTTAATTTTTAAAAACTGAAAATAAAAAAAAATAAAAAAAGATGGTGATAAAAAGTTGAAAAATAAAAATAACAAACCGACAGAGGATTAATTTTAAAAATTTTCAAAAATGTAAATAAAATATTAGAAAAACATACAAAAATTACCCAAGCTCATTTCGTGGCGAAAATTAATTTTAAAAACTTGAAACAACAAAAGAGAACATAAATGATAATAAAAAATTTACAATTCAAATAACAAAAAAATGAAAAGGAAAAAATATAAAATTAACTTAAAACATTATCAAAAACGAAAATACAACTAAGCAAAAACTGCCCCAAATCATACAAAATTATTTAAATAGTTTTAGTTTATATGTGGATGAATAGATGGCGCCAGTAAACCAAGTAATTTTCTCTGAAACTTGGGACGGAAATTAAAAGACACACTGTGGTTGTTAATATATTCTTCGAGGTACAATGTTATTATGCAGAACATTGTTGATCTGTTTTATGATTCATTTATGTATGCATGCAAAATGATGGATATATAAGACTTACGTATGTATGTGTGTATACCAAGTATGTTTGATTCGGTTTGGAAAACTACGGTCTACTTTTTTGCAACACGAGAGCTAATGAGACCGGGACGTACGATATTATAGCAGATTCCGAACTAACTTCCACACTAACCCGAATTCTAACTTTAAGTACAAAAATTTATAAATCATGTGATCTCTCAAGTTAGAGTTTTCATTGAAAGTAAAGTTTGAAAATTAGCCCCTATCCACAATAACCATAAAACAACTCCTGACATATGCCCTACGTGAACATCGTTGTAGATTAGGTGTAGTCATTCATGATAACAGTGGCATATAAACTCATTCATGGTAATTCGGCGGGTGATGGCATTTTACAAACAGGATAGTTCACCATGCCATAAGGTGAATCGTCAGGGAGTGGTACCAGGAGCATTCTAGGTCTTTTAACGTCACGTCTTGGCCTCCAAATTCAGCCGACATTAATCCGATAGAATATTCCTGGTTTTGCATGGAATTCGTGCTGTATTCCAATGTGTGGGAATTGTAGGACCAATAATTGAACGCTTGGTACCAGATACCTTAGACTACTTATAATTACCTTGAAGAATTTATGCCCCTCGGTGTTGCCGGCTTTAAAAACGAAAGTGAATCGTACGTCGTATTAAACATGTGGTCATAATATAATGGCTCTTCGAAGTTTAAACCAAGAGCATTTTACCTTTTCATTATTTACCAATGTTATGAACTATATTGAAGATACCAAATGCCTACTGTCGCGTCCAGCACTTTTTTTTCATTCCAACTGATTGGGTCTGTCGAATCAACAGTTTTCAAGCTTTTGCCTTTTTGTTGCCCATTTAAATATGCAAATTCAATTTAGCTTGTTTTGCTCAAAGGCTATATCGTTCACTTCTTTAATAATATCTCTAACCTCAAAGCCCTTTAAAAATTTTATCAAGGAAACTCACAGGTGAAAGATTAAAAAAAAAAACTTATTTTGATGGTCTAACTTTGAGCCAAGTCTCATTCTTTTGAATAAAAGCTCACACAGGACATGAAATGAGTTTGCTGATAACCACACGTAAAATGCAGCTAAACTAGCTCCAGAAATATTTCTTACTTTAATTGCATCTAAAACAATAAACAGACTGGTAAATGCACTCAGGAGCTAAAACATTATGACCACCTGTCAATAACGAGTTGGCCCACCTTTGGTGCGCAACACAGCTTCAACCCGCCTTGGCACAGAAACCACAAGTCCTTGGTAGATGGCCACAGACAGATTGTACCAGATGTTTAAGCAACAGTTACGCAAATCCGAGATATTGTGAATTGGTAGTCTTTGAACTCTGAGCTACCGTCCCATGACATCCCAAATCTGTTCTATAAGATTGAGATCCGGTGAGTTAGGCGGCCAGAACATTAACTGGAATTCAGCATCATGTTCCTGGAACCACTCCAACCGGAGCCAGACATGTCTGGCTTCGGTTTTGCTTCACCATGTGGTACAGTCGCCAACGATCTTTTCTTTTGATAGTGTGTGGACATTCAACACCATGTTGTCTACTGCTGGTTTCACCATCATCCATCTACTTTGCATAAGTACTAACAACTGTACATCGCGAACAACCCACAAGTTGTGCATATTCGGAAATACTTGTTTCGAGCCTTCGAGCCATTACAATCTGCCCTCTATCGAAATTACCTAGATATGCAGTCTTTCCCATCACACACAGTAAGTGAAAGAATGATTCTTCAGACTCTCCAGCAGCAGTTAAATAATACTACCTCTTGATCACATGTCCTTTTCACCTTATCCAGGCAAGTTTATTGCAAAATGTAGGGGTGGTCATGCTTAAGCTCTTGAGTGTATGCTGCTCAAGATTTAATCTGAGAATTCTGGTTGCACTTCATTCCCATTGTTCGAGATTGCTCAATACACTTTATTATCTTTCAACAAGACAGGACCCATTTCCTGATTATCAAATAAGATTGATATTTAATTAGTGACTTAACTCTTTGCTTGCCCTATACATCACATATACACATCTATTGTTTTATATGATTGTATATCACATGATACAAAATACTATTATATTAGAAGATTAAGTATAAAATGTAGTTCATTCTGTATCCCATATGATATAAAATAGTAAAAAGCACTAGATGTGCACACCATATGTGATGTATAGGACAGGCAAAGGATTAAATAAATTCAAACTTGTAATCCCTTCCAAACACTTGAACTTGCAAGGTTTGGTTTATTATTAAGGACAATCCTTAGCACATTTCCTATTTAGCACACAGTTATAAATTTAAGAGACCAACTCTTGAGTTTGTGAAGTTTAAAAAATGCACTTTGAATGGATTAAATAATTCTGAAAAAATATTTTCTATGAGACTACCTCATTTCCTAAAACTTATATGTAACTGTGGAATTTTCTAAATTTCTATTTTTTTTTTAATTAAGAGAGAAAATTTATTTTCAATAATATGCACAAATAATTATACTGTTGATTTGTATACCAAAGTTATTTCTATTTAAAATGAAGGATTTTATTTCACTCAGTAATATACTTGAAAAGAGAATAATTTGCAGTTAAAAGTACTATACACTCTCTACCAATAAGTATTTGGACACATATGCAAATGACGATATCTGCAGTCCTGACGTACGTCATGGCCTCCGCCAGTATACATTGTGTAGGAAACAGCATTGGTATTAGTCGCATGAAAGATACCGTGCAGTTCGGAGTTTTCTGATTTTAAGAAAGTTGTGCTGCTTCCATAAGCCTTTGATCACAAAGTTTAACTGCGCTGCTTGGTTAATGTGGTGCAAAGCACATCAAAATTGGACCATAGATCAGTGGAAACAGGTTCTTTGAAGCGATGAATCAAGATTCATCCTTTAACGTTCAGATGGCAGGATGTGGGTCTGGTGTCTGCCTGGAGAACTTATTCTGCCAGAATGCATTGTGCCAACAGTTAAGTTTGGCAGAGGTGAAATTATGGTCTGGGGGTGGCTTCCATTCATGGTAAGCTGAACGCCGATGCCTACTGCACTATTTTGGATGACAATGTACTTCCTATGTTGTGGCAGTTTTACGGGTTGGACCCCTGTTACTTTCAGGATGACAATACCAGTTATCATGTTTCGATAACCTCGACACAAGACAACTGGCACCAAAGCTCGGTATGGTGCCAATGGAGTTCATTGAATGACTGGCCTGACCAGAGCCCATACCTGAAGCCTATTGAGAACTTCTGGGATGAGTTGGATCACCAAATTAAGGGGTGCACTACCTGTCCAAAATCTATGAAGGAACTTGTATGTCTATTCCAAGCCGAGTGGAAGACAATACCACTAGCTGTAATACATAGACTTGTGGAAAGTATGCTCTGGAGGGTTCACGCTGTAATTGCCTCTTGTGGAGGCTCTACCAACTATTGATTTTGAATAAAGTTAGTTTTTCTTTTCTATCACAGGTGTCCATGATTCGTATACAGGGAGATCTAAGCCCTTTCAGATCTGCAATGGTGTTCAACAGGGAAACACTCTTGTATTCCTCTTATTTACCATAACTTTAGAAAAGGTTATCAGAGATGCTGGCATAAACACAAGAGGAACAATATTAAACAAATCTGTACAGATCCTGGCTTATGCTGATGACATTGATATTATTGCCAGATCTGCAAGCACTCTGAGGGAATCCTTCATTGCATTAGAAAAAGCTGCAGAAAAGGTAAAGCTAAAGATAAATGAGGGAAAGACAAAATACATGTATTGTGGAAAGAATAATATTGGCTCTACTTTTGAAGTCGAGGGAGATAAATTTGAATGAGTTGAGAAATTTACTTATTTGGGTTCTGAGGTTGAGTGCCAAAATGACATCAGCCCCGAGATCAGGCAGAGAATTGATGCGGCCAACCAATGTCTATGTGGACTCAGAAGTCAATTAAGGAGCCATTTAATTAAAAGAACGAAAATCCTGTTGTACAAAACTCTCATAAGACCAGTGCTAACTTATGCCTCTGAGACTTGGTCACTTACGCCAAAAGAAGAAAAAAATGCTTGCACTCTTTGAAAGGAGAGTGTTCCGGACCATTTTTGGCGGTGTTTTTGACAGGGGAGCCTGGCGGAGAAGATTTAACTTTGAACTGTACAAGCTTTACAAAGACATCTGGACATCTATTGCGAATGGAAGCAGATCGGGCTGCTTTAAAAGTTTCTTAATGCAGTCCCTTTCGGACAACGACCAAGGGGCAGACCAAAACGACAGTGGATCGACTGCCTGGAGTTGGACTTTGGTCTCATAAAGATTAGATGCTGGAGGACCCAAGCACAAAACAGAGCAGGATGGGAAAAACTTCTTAAGAAGGTGAAAGCCCACAACGGGCTGTCGGGCCAAATATGATGATTATGATGATCACAGGTGTCCAAATACTTATTGGTAAACAGTGTATATTAGTGATTAGTGGATGTCAAAATGATGCACATTCAGTAACAATGTTAAAGCAGTTTTATTAAATAACATCTTAGATTTTACAGTATTGCTTAATAGAAGATATATTGCACATGCTAATATTAAAGCTTAACAACATTAAAAGTGACTAGTACATCAACAAATTTTTATAAAGGATAAATAACATATATATAATATAATAACAATGTTCAACTTTATATTCTGTCTTGAATAAATATAAAGACTAGTTTTACATTATGGCATTTTTAAAATTCAAGAGGCAATAAATAACATCCTACAATATGCATACAACTTTTTTATAACTAATGTAATTTGCTCTGTAATTGACATACATAAATATTTATTAAAAAAGTACATTATTTCCACTAATTTATAGAAACTATTGGAATGGCTGTCAAAGTTTAAACATCAGGGCAATATGCATTAACATGTAACAGAAATTCTGAATAACAACACTTCTAACCTAAAACTTTGTGGCTGTAAGAATATGTGTATGTTACATTTTGATTTCTCATAAAAGGCATATCTGTACAAATGCAAAATTATCCTGGGGTATAAAAAACAACAGCAAACAACATTTTATCACAATATTTTGTAAAGCAATACAAAAAGAAAAAATAAATGGTTTTTTAGTTTGGTCTATGCTTTAGTCATTTTAAACAATAGAAACATGCTAGAAAAAAATGTTTCCACTACCCATTGGACACTTTACCAGGGCCATAACTAGGGCATGGCATAGGTGGCATCTGCCACAGGAGCATCAGTCTTAGGGTTACCACACCATGAAGAAAATGGGGTCCAAAAGGGAACGATTCCCCCCAGGTAGAAATAAAGAAAAGTTGAAAAATAGATTTTTTTTTTATTATAAAATCCAATGTGTTTAAAAATGATTTTTTTAATGAATTTTCTTATTTTTTAAAATGCTTCTAGAGGCTAAACTTGTTATAAACTTGCAAAAAGTTTACCAAACACTCCTAAATGCTTTAATAGAAATCCAAGTATTGGTTTCAAATTTTAAATTTCTTAAAGTTATTAAAAATAAATTTAAATTTAGAAATTCACCAATTTTTTATGAAAATTCAACATTTAAATAAAAAATATTCCCCTCAAAAAAACTATTCAGTTTATTAGCAAAATAATAACTACAAAGTAAAAAATGGAAAAATTAAGAATTAATGTACTAGAAACATTTTAAGAATTAACAAAATATTTTGAGAGGTTATTATGAATATATGATAGAAAAAAAATCATGTTTACATAATTTCACAGGTGGTAGGGGCACAGAGCAGTTTTTTGCAACGAGCGCTAAAGGACTTAGTTATGGCCCTTAAGCATACCACAAAACCATAAGGTAAAAAAAAAAAAATTAGAATCTTGATAGGTATATTCCAAACATTTGTATACTCTGTTAACTGAAATATGACCTTTGATAAAACATAATTAACAACTGCTCAATTTGAGAGAAATATTTACGAAAGAAATTACACTACCCAAAATTTTTCATACATTGAGTAAATTAAATGTAGTATAAAGTTCATGAATGAAAATAAAATCTAAACCTCTGAATATAATAATATACAATACCTAAGGAATGATCATAAAACTTTCATAACTTATTTTACACTAGAATGGTTGGTGTTTTTAATTACCCCGAAAAATCGTAATAATTTATATGCTTAATGAAAAAGTTCTGGAAACTTTGTGAGCCAATATTATCTTTTTAAGAATAATCACTTTTAAAAAATGTCTTTGTAGTCAAAATGACAGTGTTAAGATAGATTTGAGAAGAGGGGAGAAAGAAAATTTTACAACCTCTATGCAAAGGGAGTGGGATTAAAAAAAAAAAAAAAAAGATAAGGAAGAGATTTAACTTTAAATGGAATCAGTAAAAAATTATTCTACTTCCATTATTCTTAGTTAATTTTCTTTAAGCATACAAAACATATCAATGAATAAAATCTATATGATCAAATTTAGTGACACATAGTAAAATATAGATTTTTACTGAAACAGGTGATTTATGAAAGTAACTACAACATGGAATAAATTTTGACTTCAGTGTGGTGATACAGGGTATCTGCCAAAATAAAATGTTTCAAATCCATGACTTTCCCTGATTTAGCAGATCATTTTCCATGACTGTAAAAAGCTTTTGTTAAAGTATATATGAATAAAACTTCTGATGTACATACAAATAAAATATATACTTTTAGAGAAATTACAGGAATTTTATCATAAAAAAACTATAAACTTACTTTATAAGTGTTAATAAACTCACGTACATAAAAATAAATTGTTGTATCTACATACCTAAGTTTAATCATATAGCAATTTTTCATTCAAAATGTTTCCAATTTGAATTCAGGGTACTTTGGTATTATCCAGGTGACCATGAATAATAGCCAAATATAACTCTATAATGTTTATATACAGTATCCCTAGAGATAAACTTATACTTTGTGCAAAAATCTTAATTTTTATTAAAAAAATATTAATTATTATATTAATAAAATTTTAACCTACAATTTAAGAAAAAAACAGAATAATATACATTTACCCACCCATTAAGCTTTCTTGCTTTGAGTTTCCTTGGTGAACAAAATTTTACTAGGCAATATGGTCAATAGGATAATACATAAATACCACACTCAGTAACTTCAGCCAAATGACAAGTGAAAATAGAATTAATCATTTCAATGAATCTTTTTTTTAATCGGTAGTTTAGCGGATCCATGACTTTACTCATTTTACTTGAAAAATCAAGACTTTCCATGACAAAATTAATCCATTGTCTAAATCCATGATTTTCCAGGTGCGTGGAAACCATGTGATATAAAGGATCTTACACAGAAAAACCACAAGAATTATTACCATATTGAATTTACTTAAGACTATTTTTAATCAACATTTTTCATACTAATTTTTAAAATTTCAATATTTTAGATATATAAAAGGGCTTTGGGGACAATATTTAAAATGTTAATATTTCAGGTGAATATAAAAGTTTTAATATTTCAGTGTAATATAAAGTTTCTATTTATTATATTGAGACTAAACAAGTTGTTTGAAAGACATTAAACTTAATAGCAAGAATGAATCTATAAATACATTCAAATATAATAAAGTTTGCAGTGCATAGTATTGTCATATTATGATTCTCTTAGATAAGCTCGTAGAATTATACCTTCAGAAAAATTGCATTTCTGTTATAATTTACTTTGTTCAGTTATCAGACAAAATATAAATTTCAAACTATAAAGTAATATTTAATTAATTATTTCTTAGCTCATTTGATTATTTTAAAGTAAAAGACAGAAACTAATATTAAAGGACACTTGGATAAATTGAAACAAAGCTAAACAATAAGTATAAATTTTCTGTAGAAGCAAACACTTTAAAACAATAACAAAGAAACATGTTTAAAAATTTAAAGAATTTAAAAAATGATTGACGCTTGATTTATAAAGGCTTTGCCACTTGGTCAGGCTTAATATCATGGAATAACAAGACAATTCTGAAATATAAAAAGAAAGATGGAAAGTTGAAAAATGTTGTAAATAAAATTTTAAAATAAATCTCAACAACAAAATTTCTGATACTGGCATATAGATATTTTATAAAATACATATTAAACAAAATATTATATTCAATAGTTAAAAAAATTGCATTAAATGTACAAAAGAGAAATAAATTTTTATATTCTACAGAAAATAAATGACATTCACCAAATAGTAATTACAAAAATTAAGTTAAAAATATATATCCATAAACTGCAATATAATTGATATAGGATGAATTGGTTAGTAAATGATCATAGTACAATATTTGTCAAAAGAAAAATTTGTAACACTGTAACAGTAAAAGTGCAACTAAAGAAGTTTAATTTAAGTTTATAGTTTTTTTAATAAACTCACGTACATAAAAATAAATTGTTGTATCTACATACCTAAGTTTAATCATATAGCAATTTTTCATTCAAAATGTTTCCAATTTGAATTCAGGGTACTTTGGTATTATCCAGGTGACCATGAATAATAGCCAAATATAACTCTATAATGTTTATATACAGTATCCCTAGAGATAAACTTATACTTTGTGCAAAAATCTTAATTTTTATTAAAAAAATATTAATTATTATATTAATAAAATTTTAACCTACAATTTAAGAAAAAACAAACAGAATAATATACATTTACCCACCCATTAAGCTTTCTTGCTTTGAGTTTCCTTGGTGAACAAATTTTACTTGGTAATATGGTCAATAGGATAATACATAAATACCACACTCAGTAACTTCAGCCAAATGACAAGTGAAAATAGAATTAATCATTTCAATGAATCTTTTTTTTAATCGGTAGTTTAGCGGATCCATGACTTTACTCATTTTACTTGAAAAATCAAGACTTTCCATGACAAAATTAATCCATTGTCTAAATCCATGATTTTCCAGGTGCGTGGAAACCATGTGATATAAAGGATCTTACACAGAAAAACCACAAGAATTATTACCATATTGAATTTACTTAAGACTATTTTTAATCAACATTTTTCATACTAATTTTTAAAATTTCAATATTTTAGATATATAAAAGGGCTTTGGGGACAATATTTAAAATGTTAATATTTCAGGTGAATATAAAAGTTTTAATATTTCAGTGTAATATAAAGTTTCTATTTATTATATTGAGACTAAACAAGTTGTTTGAAAGACATTAAACTTAATAGCAAGAATGAATCTATAAATACATTCAAATATAATAAAGTTTGCAGTGCATAGTATTGTCATATTATGATTCTCTTAGATAAGCTCGTAGAATTATACCTTCAGAAAAATTGCATTTCTGTTATAATTTACTTTGTTCAGTTATCAGACAAAATATAAATTTCAAACTATAAAGTAATATTTAATTAATTATTTCTTAGCTCATTTGATTATTTTAAAGTAAAAGACAGAAACTAATATTAAAGGACACTTGGATAAATTGAAACAAAGCTAAACAATAAGTATAAATTTTCTGTAGAAGCAAACACTTTAAAACAATAACAAAGAAACATGTTTAAAAATTTAAAGAATTTAAAAAATGATTGACGCTTGATTTATAAAGGCTTTGCCACTTGGTCAGGCTTAATATCATGGAATAACAAGACAATTCTGAAATATAAAAAGAAAGATGGAAAGTTGAAAAATGTTGTAAATAAAATTTTAAAATAAATCTCAACAACAAAATTTCTGATACTGGCATATAGATATTTTATAAAATACATATTAAACAAAATATTATATTCAATAGTTAAAAAAATTGCATTAAATGTACAAAAGAGAAATAAATTTTTATATTCTACAGAAAATAAATGACATTCACCAAATAGTAATTACAAAAATTAAGTTAAAAATATATATCCATAAACTGCAATATAATTGATATAGGATGAATTGGTTAGTAAATGATCATAGTACAATATTTGTCAAAAGAAAAATTTGTAACACTGTAACAGTAAAAGTGCGACTAAAGAAGTTTAATTTTAACCTTTAAAATATCCACATTAAGGAAGAAAAGAAAAGAAATAGCAGAAAACCTAGTTAATGTCCAATGAATTTCAGTGAATTAACACAAAACGACCAGAGAATGGCCAATTCTATTTTTCAGAATTCAGATATAAAAACATAATTGGCGACAGTAATGCAATGAAGAATAAAAATTTATATTAGGCCAAGTTACATTTAGAGACAATCCCTTGGCAAATCTATATTTGTCTATTTATGGAATAAAATAATTATATCTTTATACTGAGCAGTTGAAGGTGATTTAAGACTTTTACAGGATATACAGGTAATTTAAGATTTTTACAGGATCCTACCAAACTTTGTTCTTTTCTGACTACTTCTAGTGTTTTGGGCATCTCACTAAAATTGTACTTTTATTTCTTTAACCCTAGATTGCTATCTAGTTTTTGTCAAACATTACTAATACTGTTATGCCTACAAGACAACTTTCCAAAAAAATTATTTTAAAACAAGGAAATACAAGTAATGTTTACAACTTCAATAATAATAATACATTAATTTTCAGCTTTTAACATTTTATTTTATAATTACAAACCATCTTCAAAAGATAGTGTTCTAAGACTAAAACTATACATTAACTATTTCAGGAGAGAATGAGAAAAACAAATAAGACAAACACATATGAATTTATTGTACTGCCAATGCCTCAGTGGCATCGCATGAATGATTCAGAAAGCTAAAAAAGGTAATATCAACAAATGTTATAATTATAAATACAATAATTTCTGAGGAAATATGCAATTTTTAGTAATTTTTAAAGAGAAATTTGTAATATGTAATTACCTATTTTGGAAAAAATTCCAAAAATATGTCAGATTTTTAAATGAAGGTTGGTAAGGACAAGGGGATACAATAAGTAATGGAAAAGAAAAAAAATTATAAAAATTGAGCTGCTGAAAAATAATACTATATGAGATAACTTTGAATGTTCTTCACAAAATTTAGTAACTGATTTTCAAGCAGGTGTAAGATTATTACAAGAACAACATTTCTATATTTCCCCTATTACTTTATTGCTAAGCCACTTAAATATATAAAAAAGAACAATTATTTCTGTTTTAAATATTTGATTAACTTTTAATAAACAGTAAATAAACACTGAATATAAAAAAATTAGTAAAATTTTTAGTAATAATGGCAGAGCTAGATAATTGCATAGAGATATTTATCTGGGTCCATTTTTTGCAGGGCCTAAACAAACTGTTATTTTGAAAAGAGATTTGCAAATAAGTTTATTTACTTTTCTGGAGAACCATCTTGTTTTCTTAATGGTTGATAGGTTTAACCTCTGCCTTTAACATTGTTGGCTACAGTTTTGGCATCTGGGTAACATATTTGAATGTTCTATAAATTGTCTTTTCATTTCAGTTTATATAGGAATTTTGAACTTTGTGTAAATTTTTGAAGGAAAATTGCACCCTCAGCTTATAAGCAGAAGGGCTTATATTCAGAAATATATGGTAATTAGTATTAGGTAATTGCTCAAACAATTAATAAGATTCCTTTTACATTTGGCATTTAAAAAGAGATGTTATAAAAAGATGAATCTTACAAATATTATCAAAACAAAATGGTGATAAAAGAGAACACAAAAGTCAGAGCCAAAGAATGTGAAATTACCCAGTAACAAATTTTATTCAAGACAAATACACAAATTCTATGTAACAATTAAAATTAAAAAATCACTTATATTTATGATAATTTTGAAAACTATATAAAGAATTCTAAAAGAAATATTAAAATATAGAATAAGAATAATAATGCAATCATATGGAAAATATATAATTATAAATATTTATATAATATGGTTTATATTTATGACACAAGAATTAAAAATTCTAGTTTAATCCACTATATATATTATTACTTAAATAGTAAAAAGCATTTTAATATTTTAACTTTGAACTTTACACCATAATTAATTTTTAAATAAATAAAATGTATAAATTATATTAACAATGAATAATACAAACCTATCATTACTAATACCCAGCTTTTCATTGATCATTGGATACAGTTTTGAAGCAAAGACAGGATTGTTTTCAGCATTAAAGACTCCAATAGACCAAAGATTCATCCAACATGTTGGTTCTGATGAACCAGCACGAACCATTCTTTGGTCTGTCAATACATTAACACTTATTCTCTGTGGAATGAATGACAGAAATTATTGTCACATACACAACAAAAAATAATTTCAACAGAATTCATAAAAAACACTTATTACAAATGCTTACAACATTACTATCCAGTGGCATATTCAGGGTGGGGCGAAGGGACAATTGAACCCCCAAGTAAAAAATACATCAAATATCTGAAAAACATTAAAAAAATCTTCCTGGCAATTTGCTGCTACTTTTGATGCTGGTGATAGTTTAGCAAAAAGTTGAAAAATTAACAGAATTTAGCTCTTGCAATACAATTCATTTTGTAAATTCTTATTTAAATGAGAATTGACTGAATGGATTATGTCTCCTGTATATGGATACATATACATAACCCCTTATTTCCACAAAAGATTGTTCTGCCAGAAATGCAAAAAAAATTTGCGAAAATTGATATCACTAATTAAAGGTACACAATTGTATAAAACTTGCTAACTACTTACCTTCCATAATTAATTTTTTCTTTTATTTGTACATATTTTAAATAATTTAATTTTTTCCATATCATGAATAGGAATGTTTTCTTTTACTTTTCTATTTAAAGAAGCATCCTATTCAAGAATTGATGACTGTTTGTAATTATTTGCTTTTATAGTTATTTTTTGAAATAATCAAAATTTGCATTATTTATAGTGATTGCCTTAAAGTTGGAGTCATAACTTACCATTATAGAAATGACTGCTTGATTGGTATTGAGAAAAATGATAAATATATAATAATTCAGGATACATTAATAAAAAATGTATCCATAATCAAAAGTGTTTTTTCGATACACCACTGATGCCAACCATGACATATTATATATATATGCATACACACATAAATGCAAAATGCATTTATATATTATATATCAAAAAGCCCAAGAATATAATATTTGTTATACAAACATAATATAAATAAAAAAACAAGAATAGTTCATGAAAATTAATTTTTTTCCACAAACTGGAAGAAAAGGATAAAATTTCTGATAATAATGATACATTATACAGAATATCAACTACACAAATATCACCTATACATCAACAACATTTTAGACTATAAATAACAGAGTGGATTACCATAATAAGTCTAAATTTATGCAGAATGCTAAATAAATATCATGGATCAAATTTAAGAATGAAAACTATAAGTACTGCCTTGTTCCAGAACAAAATTTCATTATCTGAGAAAGGATATGATGAAATAATAA
Source organism: Pardosa pseudoannulata (assembly GCA_032207245.1). NCBI lineage: Eukaryota > Metazoa > Arthropoda > Arachnida > Araneae > Lycosidae > Pardosa > Pardosa pseudoannulata. Next base: position 108,275,529 of record CM063500.1, on the reverse strand, counting down.
ATGTCTGAAAATTACTTACTACAATGTGCTATTTTTTTTTTGAAAACATTTACATTTTGCAGCAAAAAAGCTTTTTTTCATTCATGTTTTGCATATGAATTAAAATCTACAGCTCTTAAACAACGTGTGTATTATTGAGTGTGTAAAAAAAATTATGACATTGGATTGTAGAAGTAATTAAATGCACACATTTATATAAAGAAAAAAAACATAAGTGACATATATATATCCATCAAAACAACAGAAATATGGGTGTATACAATTAGTTTATCTATCACAATTTTGTTTAACAGATAAATTAAAAATTTCACTAGAACTTTTTATTACATTCTAACTCTCACAAATTAAATTAATCCTTTTACCTCTATTGGTTTTGATAATATCTCAGATAATGCTTGAGAAAGCTGAATTTCAAAGTCTTCAGGCACTTTACTGCTAGGAACATTTGTGTAAAACACGCAAAGAGGCATTATAGAGAAGCTAAAATAAAAACATAAATTAAGCTAATCACAAGTGGCAAATGATGGATAATATCAAATATAATATTATAAATATTACATTGTAATTGGTTGTAAAATAATATTGTATGATTATTATAAAAACAACAAAAGTGCTTAAATGTAAAAGGGCAAACCTTTGAATATCACCAAAAAACAAATCAATTTTATGTCTCGCAAGTTTAATAGATAATCATACGATATGGACTTTTAAATTTCTTAAGGAAAGTCAAATAGTGTCGTGGTTAAAGTGAAAATACATTATTAAATTTTTAATCAACATTAAAAGTAATTTTAAGATTTAAAATTTCAAAAATAAAATTTAAATATTGCTTTCAAGCTATATTTTATTAAATTTTAAAATTTCTATACGAATATAAATTATTTTTTCGCAACATGCTTCAACTGTTGAGGAAACTTTCCTTTAAAATATGGCAACAATTATTCTTTGTTGTTGTACAGGTGAAACACATGTGCTACAATTTGTGTATTCTCAGTTGTATAGATAAATTTTCGTGATATTGCCCTATAAAAGCTTTCAAAATGCCTAAAAAGGCGAAGATTGGAAAACAGCGAAAAGATAGGTTTTACAAATTAGCTAAAGAAACAGGTACTAATGCACTTTATTTAAATGAAAATAATTTGGTTATCAAGGAATTCGAGTCATATATTGTTTTAAATCTGCATTCATAACAACTGTTTAAGTGATATGTTAAAATTTTATAACATTTATAAGTAATTTGGTATCTAATTTTGCATGAAGTGTTCGTACTATTTTATATGTGATGATATTAGCTCGTTTTTGATGCTATGGCTATAGTATATGCAAATGTTTAATTGTAACAATTTGACTGTGTCATTTTGGTTAGTAGGTTTTAAGTTTAATCGTTTCTTTTGTGTTTGCTAACTCATAAACCATTTTGTGTTTTTTACCAGTATATATTTTAATAATAATTTAGAAATACTACTATGTTAAAAATGCTCATAAGGTTTTTTGTAATATTTTGTATATTTCATTCTTAAAATAAGATTATCCTCTTAATTACACCCAGATTGTATGTTACTAGTAAAGTAAAAGTTTCTGTATAAATCGTATGAGACAATTCATCTTATTGCAGTGGGTGATAATTATTTCTTTTAATATTGTATATATTTAAAAAGATAAATTTTATATTTTCGTTGATTTCAATGATTTTAGTTTTTTTGAAAAGCTTATTGGCTTCTTATATTTTGTTATTTTTAGATTATTAAACAAGTGAATATCATGTCATAGTAAAATTATTCAAGTACATAGAATATATTAATTACCTAAGTTTTTAAAATTGGTGCATAATGTATACATTTTTAAGAATCTCTACCTTATTATAATAGTTTTAAAAGAAAGTTTAAATTTTGGTAATATAATTCATAATTTAATAGAACATGGGATATATATTTTTTACCTTTTACTGTTTTACTGTGTGTTCTTTAATATTTTCCCTGTTGAGTATGATTAAAACTTCATAATCTTTTTCCATGTATTTCAAATTGTATTTGTTCTTTTTTTCCTTAAGGTTATCGATCTCGAGCATCTTTTAAATTAATTCAACTGAACAGAAAATTTGAGTTCTTGCAAAAATCAAGAGTTTTGATAGATTTGTGTGCTGCACCAGGAGGATGGCTCCAAGTGGCTCAGCAGGCAATGCCTGTATCTAGTGTTATAATTGGTAAGAAAATTTATTATTTTTACAGTTTTTTGTATACATATTAGTAGGTAAGGAACAGCTGTAATATCTCTTTGGTGAGCTTTGCTTAGGTGGAATAAATTACTGTAATTTCACACATATCGCCCACGTGTGCGATTTTGTATTTAAAAAATTTCATAAATCATCAGATAGTCTGCACCAGTAGATAATCTGCAGACTATAAGTGCAAAAATATGTATTTTAATATGACAATATTAATTTATTTGAAGAGTAAAAACCTAAGTACAGTAGAGTGCTGAAAAGTCTGGATTAGACTCAATTAATTCCACTTTTAAAATTTGAATATTTCTTAATAACAATACAATTTTAAGAAGAAACAGACCTACATTTTTCTGTTCGAACCCAGATATGTAAGTCTTCTAATGCAGGCCATTGTATTTTCTGCGACGATTATCACTTTAATTTCTATTTTTAAAGTTTTGCTTTCACCAATTTCTTACTGCTTCCTCGTTGGCCTTCTGGATTACTTTCAGCTTGAAATTAGCAGTAAAATTGCGATGATGTTCTAAAGATATAATGAATCACTAATATTACTGCAAATCAAAACTCCGAAAACAAAACACTGTTACGAGTGATTCTTTTGGTGAAAAGACCTTCGATCTTGAACCCATCCACTCAGTGTTGTCAGTCAGAGCTATAAATAGTGACTACCAATATTTTCCTGTACTTTAAGATTACGATACTTTATACTACTGATTCCTTCTGCTTTATGGATTGTATTTTTTTCATGGTTTATTACTGATACGATGTTTTCTTGACGTCTCATGAGTTGTGCTTTTGTTTATATTTGATCATCGGCCATTTGCACAACACACTTTTATCCCCTTCTTCTGATTTTGATGATTTGAGCAATGAACAACCAGCAAATAGTCTGCGTCTGAAGAAATTTGCTATTTAAACACAGATAGTATGCGGACTATATGTGCAAAATTATGGTACCTTAACCTTGAGCTATTACTTTTGGTGACCATGCATTATTTTTTAGCTGAAATTTTAAGTTATACATAATGAAACTGGTATTAAAAACTCAGAAATACATATATGTAATATGTAAAAAGATTTAATCTAAATGAATTATTTTTCCCAATTTTAATTTTATTTAGTTATGAATAGAACTCAATTCAAAAGCACAATTAATCTCTTCCATTTTCCCATCAATAGAATCTTAATCTTAACTTGCAGTGCATTGTAATAAATTACAATTCTAGGCTATGAGAAATTTGCTATTATAAACATAATCAGTGTTTTGAACGTATTTTTTCATTGTATTTGATTTTGAGGAAACTTTTTCCCTTTCTTATGCCATAGATTATATTTAGCTGATTGTACCAATTTGCATAAATATGTTAAAATGGTATTACTACAAAATTATTTATGTAATTGTTCTGGTTATGAAAATATGTAATTAATCTATGAATTATTTTTACTACCCTCTTTGTTCTTTATGTATTTAATTTAAAGAGAACCTTTCAAAAGCACTTAATTAATCTCTTCATTTTATTCAAGACAGATACAATCTTATCAATGTCTTTTGTTACTTGCAGTGCATTGTAATAAATTAACCTGCCTTATTAGAAAAATAATAATATAAAAAAATAAAGCAGTGTTGCAAAATTTTCTTTTTGTAACATGATTAGTCTCATTCTCTAAAATTAATTTACATCTTTATAATTAACTTTTAATAATGTTATAGCTTATAAAATAATTTTTAGCAGATTCTTTTCCACATATACTATTTTTTTCTTATTTTATAGGTGTTGATTTGGTACCAATAAGACCAATTGCAAATGTAGTTGGTTTGCAAGAAGATATAACAACAGAAAAATGCCGAAAGGTAATACTTTTTCATGTCTTTATTTTCATTTTTTGTTGCATATCAAATTAGGAGAGAATATTTGACTTTTTCATATTTTAAGTATAGAAAGCTTTTTTCTCATCTGTCCCCTTTGCAAGTACAGTTTATTATAAATGAAAGTTTACTAGCATGATTCCTATTAATCCCATACAGTAGGTTTAGATTTTTACTATCTAAAATAAATTTATTTATTTTCCTGTAAATCTTTTATGTATTTTACTTTTCATATACATTCATAATAATGCTAAAAGTAACTGTCAAAATACAATAACTTTCGTGAAACCTATAAAATACTTATTTGGTGTGAATTAAAAGTTCAGCCTTTATATTCATAATATTTTTAAACAATATTTTTTTTACTGTGTAAGCAAATTGGCAAAAGTTGAATTTTTAATATTAAAAAAATTAGAATTCTGAATGGATTCTATTAGTATAAAAAATACTATTAACTCTTTCCCTGGCGTAGGCGTGATAACACGCCGAGACAAATCCAAATCTTTCCTGGCAAAGGCGTGTTTTCACGCTTGGAATTTTTTATTTTAATGCATGCTTTTCAGCCATTTAATTGTTAAATTGCCTGCCAGATCAAGGCAGGATTTTTAGCCCTCGTGTTGCAAAAAGGTAGACCGTAGCACTCCAAACGAAGGTAGGATTTAAATACTCCCTGCTGCCAGGGAAAGGGTTAATAAATGACATTCCATAGCCAGCCAAACTGAAATTTCTTGTTTCAGATAAATCAGTGGTTTAATTCATCAAAAGAAATATTTTAGGTTAATATTTTTATGTACTTAAAAAATAACATAAATGTTTGCTTTATGTACTTTTAAAATAACAGATTCATATTTGTAAAATTCAATTTTAGGCTTTAAAAAAGGAGCTGAAAACCTGGAAAGCTGATACAATTCTACATGATGGTGCCCCAAATGTTGGCAAGAATTGGATTCATGATGCTTTCATGCAAAGTAATATATTTGTTACTAAACTATTGAGAATTATAAGCACTACATGCATAACTTATTTAGTACTAGAAAAACTGCATTTTCTGTAAATTTAGAAAGAAAAGGAGCAATCATTTTGATTATTCCCTGTAGATGAGCTCATGCCCAACTTTTTTCATGATTTGTGAATAATTATATAGTTACTAAATTTAACATTCACATGACATTAATTTTGAGCTTTGATTGTGATTTTATATATATTTTGTTTATATACAAAAATATATATTTACTATGCAAACTAAATTCTTTTTAATAGTTTAAATTTAAAAATCATATTTGATAATTATATATATATATATATATATATACACACACACACACAAAAATTATATGGTTTACCTGCATTATTTATTTTTTGCATTCTGGATGAGTAGTTATGTTTATCACTTTGCATGTACAGGAGTAACAAACATTATGTAATGAAAACAAATTTCATAGATTTATTGAGGCATCAATTTGACTTTCAGTTTTATGCTTGAAATAGTGGGCAGTTGTATTGCTGAAGTATAATGAAATGGTGTATTGTATATTCTGAAATGGTTTAATATTTTTTCACATTATGGAAAACCAAAATAAATATTTGAGCATAGCATATAGTACCAGGTACTATCCAAAATGCAATCTTAAATTTACCTAGGTTTTGAGGCATACATTGTGTAGATCGGCAAAATGCCATTATAATTTTACTTGCTTTATAAAAAATTAAACAATATTCAAGAAGCATGCTTCAAATTTCTGATACTAGAATAAATTTATTTGAAATCTTTTGGATTTTGTAAAATTCAGATCAAACTCAAATTTTTTAGGATTTTTTTAAAGCTATAATGGTCCATTGTTTTGTGAAAAAAAAATTTCATCCCATGTTGTAGATACAAATTGTTTATTAAATTATCTTCAGAAATAAATGCTTCAGTGTTTTGTTTTTTTTTTTTTTTTCTTTTTTTTAAATACCCCTTTTACCAAAATGAGCTGTAATTAAAGTAGAACATAAAGTACAACATGAACTGAAATATTGCTTCAGCAGTTAAAATGACTGCCATGAAACCAACCTTTCTAGGTGTATACAGTTACAGCTTTGATAATAATTACTAAAAAATATTTATCTTTATGATTTTTTAAAAATAATTTTAAAAAATTCATTGAGGAAATAGAAATTCAAAGAATAAACAAGAGAGGTACAGAGATTGAAATCCTTTGCATTGCATTCAAAATGCCTCCTCATGTCTTTCTGTTAAAAATTGAAAATCCTTCTTTATATGTTTTTTATGTAGAAAATATATCTATTTTTTTTTTCATGATTTGTGCTATAAATATTGTGGGATAAACATTTATAAAGTGCTAGATATTTAACCCCTTTGTATGTCCATGTTTCAAATCTGCAACATAACCAAAAACTTTTATAATTTAAAATGACCTTTAAAAGTTTTGTTGATTGTCCTGACTGTGCACCACTACAATTAACATAATTTGCATGTAGAATATGTACCAAATGACAATGCTAAATCCAATTTTTGTATTACAATTTCATTCATTTTTCATTTTATGCATTTACTAAAAAAATTTTTGTATGTATTAATTTTTTAAAAATGTGGAAACACCAGAAGTGGAAATCTGACAAAGATTGTTTCCAATTATTTATATAAAAAATATTTTTGTGCAAAATAATATACATTATTTATAAAAAATAAGTATTTTGTTTGTTAAAAAATAATTTATGCCAACAAATTTTCATTTTCATGCCATTTTTTAATGATCTTTACATGTTTTAACATTATTCTAACATCTGAGGAAATAATTTTTAGTTTAGGGTTGTTGAAATACAGAAATTTTAAAATGTTATGTAAAAAAGGAAATTAATTTTTTCATCTAACTTATAATAAATACTTCTGAGAAAATTATATTTAATTATTTGAAGCATTTCAATATGTATAATAATATTGAATTAAATAAGGAGCAGTGGATGATTCACTGGCATTATGTTATATGTTAAAAATGGTGGTGGTTTGTCAATGCTCTAAGTATAGGAAAAATTAATTCCTGATATAAAGAAAACAAGAAAAGCAGATTTAGGAAATTACAGAGGAAAGTTATGTTTTATATTAAATTTAGTTTGTTTTTGAAGCTTTTCATATACATTATTTATCATGCTATTACTCATTACCAGTTATCAGTATTGTTCTTATTAGACACATTATTATTTTTTTTTATAGTAAAGCACCATTAATAGATCACTAATACTTGCTTAGAGGTTCTAGTTAAGTTGGTGTGGGGTAAAATATCAGTGCTTGCATATTATATATGAAGGAGGAAGGTGTTTGCCAAAGGCACATGGTTTTGTAGTGGGAATAGAGGAATGAGGTGTGTTGGATATTGCCAACTCCTGTCCATTCTTAAATCCTGATCGGAAATATGGTTATACATCTTCATACAGTTTAAGATATCTATTTCGGAGGTCAGAGAAATGACTAACACTTTGCTATAAGTTTCTTGTGCCTGTTTAAACCTCTGTGTCTGGGGTACTTCTCTCATATGTGTTCCTAATTTTGGGGGGCATATCATCCTATATTTTGATGAGCTCCCTATGCTAAGTGCAAGGCCTAAGTTTAATTGCCATGCCTTGGTTGATTCCATCTCTACAAAAGAAGCCTAAGCCTCTTAAACAGGATTGGCTCTTTGGCGGATCCACTTACTCATGAATTCCTCTCTTTAGTCTTAGAGCTTTATTACCCTTCATCTTTACTTTGTTTATCATGGCTACAAATCTCTATCTTTTACTGTTAGTGGCTATGAAACATGACGATTCTAAAGGGGGGAATTTATTTTATACTGTTTTAGTCTTTTTAGTAAAAATAAACATTTTAGTTTATTGTTAATTTCAATAATTTCTAATTCTATCATTATCAAGAATTTTGAATTTGAAAATCAAGGATTTTGTGTACATATTTTTATGTTCTATAAAGGAAAAAAGATAGCCAAAATTTTCTTTCAGTTGAGAAAAAATGGCTATTTTTATAAAACATTATCTTTTTAAATAAATATTTAATGTATTGCATTGTAATATACATGTTACATTTTTACCAGATCAATTGACTTTGAGTGCTCTGAAGCTAGCTACAGAAATGCTTGTAAAAGGAGGATGGTTTATAACTAAAGTATTTAGATCTAAAGATTATTTGTCACTTGTTTGGGCTTTCAAAAAATTATTTAAAAGAGTAAGTACATTTTTTTTAGCTCTATTCAGTAGTACTCTGTGTTTTATGGCAAAATCATATTTTTTTTTTAATATGTACAAATTTCTGTTATTACTTATTGTTTGAAGTATTGCTTATAGTTTGTCTTTATTTTAGTCATATCTTGAATTGTTTTTTGCTTTCCCTTTATAACTTTTATTTACTTTTTTAAGACACAACTCTAAATTCAAGATCCTCCTGCGTTTTCATTATATATGTATATGTTTTTAAACATAGAATATTTATTAAATTAACAAATAATTCCATATTTAAAAATTGGAGTTTCAGTTTATCATTTATCTTTTAGTTGGTATAATGTGCATGTTTGTCTTAATTTTATAATTTCTGGTATTCTAGATCATTTATTGCATTTCTGTACACCCTGTTTATTTGTACAATGTATAAAATGTCAAAAATATAAATAAAAAAGTTCAAGATGTGTGCTGCAGAACGATGGCCGATTGGTTAGGGTGCTGGCCCTTGGTACCGGAGTTCGTGGGTTTGAATGACCGTAGCACTCCCAACCAAACCAAACCAAGATATGTGCTATAGAAAGAATAATTTTTACTCCTTTAGATTGACTGTTATTTTAGGAAAAAATGGGAAAATAACTTATAAGAAGTATTGCTGTATCTTTATTTCACAACTTTTAAAAATAGTACTAGCAATACTAATATAAACACTAAATTTCTGATTTTAAATTCTTTCCATTCCATTTTGCATACTGAACTATTTTCAATTTAAATGCTGCAGTATAATTAGATTGCTTTTTCATCTTGCTTGTATGTTGTCTCAAAATAATACTATTCTCTTATGTAATGGAGTTTGAATAAGGAAAATGCAAGCTCTTATTCCATCCCCAATTTTAAATGGGGATGTAAGAGGTCTTCAATTTTACTTCCTACAGTCATCTCAAAGAAGCCAAATCCCCCCAATGACTGTATGTGACTGGTAAAAGCATGAAAGATTTCAGTAAGAATGGAGTCATGTAAAAATGTTATTGAAAGAGTGGTAGAAGTTTATTCATTTGGTTCATGCAGTGATTGGTTTACAATTTAGAAAGTAACTTGCATATGAAATTTTATGTGTATGCTATGTATGGAGTAAAGTTTTTCATCTTTTTTTTTCTTGTAAAGAATAAAATATGTATACAAACATAAATATGGTATGTCAGTAACTTGAGCCAAAGATAAAACTATTAATATAAATTTATTTAAAGGAAAAAGCTGAATATCTGTCATAAGGGTTGACAGCAGGGTTGGAAAAAAATCATTTAAAAAAAAATTTTTTTTAAATCAGATTTATTTGATTTAAATGAGATTTTTTTTATTTAAATCGGATTTTTTAAATTTTTTTTCTAAATACTAATTTTAATTGTTGTTTTTATGTTTTTTGAAATATACATAGAATAGTTTGTTATAAGATGTAACATCTTATCTATCTAGTATATTCTTCACACTGATTACCTAAACTTAAATATATAATTTTTAATCTAAATACCTTCTATTATTTTGTAATTGGGTAGTGCAAACTAAATAAGATGTTGATTAAAAAAACAAATTAAATATTCATTTAATGCAAATTATTAATTTAAAAAAACAAATCACAATTATTTCAATATTTTTAAGCACTCAATTATGGATTTAATTGTTTCAATAAAAACACTCGCTTTGATGCTTTATCCACTCCTAATTGGTTACGAAAACTAGAATGAACAATACCAAAAGAAGAAAACTCTTTCCATTGCAGCAGATGAGGCCACAGCTGTTGTTATTTGGTAGACAAACTGGATATCAAGTTTTGTAATACTCTCTTTACCTCCCATTACATAAAATGATTTCCACCAGTCATAATCAGTCATTGTACTACCCCTACTACATACTTTCTGATAACAACACCCCTAAATTCTTGGAAAGCACATGCTATCTATTTACACTTATTTACTTATTGGTATTACTGTGCTGACTGATTCCCAATTATCCTGTCTTTGGAATATAAGTTTTGAAATAAGTGAAAAAAAATTATTTAAATCAATGATTTGTTTTAAAAAAATCATCTGATTTAAATCATGCCAACCCTGGTTGACAGTTGTAAGGATTCATATGTAATATTTATAATTTGTTTTCTTGAAAATGAAACCTACCTTACATTAATCCTCTAAGCTTTACACATGTAAATTTCTGCCTAACCAATGATGTCTTTAACCGACTGTGCATGTGTTATGAGGTGATTTAGATCCATATAAAAATCTTCTATTACAAGTACAACTGTTATAACCATATAATTAAAAGTTTTAGGTCCAAATCTAACCTCATAAAATGTGCATATCAATTTGAATGCATAATTGGCTGGGGAGAAAATTATATGTGTAATGCTAAGAAGGTTACTTTTTGCTGTATAAAACACATTAGAGCATATTTTTATGCCCAACATTTAATAATTGATAATTTTAAGATTATGAATCAATTTAATAGTTACATAATTAAGAACAACAGTCCTATATGCTTTTTGTGTTTCAAAATTAATATATAATTATGAAATGTAGCTCTTGAGGTTAAAAAAAATTACATAAATTTCTTCTAGAGATAGGTTGTAAAAAATATCTACAACTTGGACTCCATAGTATAGTTTCATTATATTGGTCTATTACAGTAATGGATATGTGTAAAATCAATGAAAGTCGCATTATAATTTTTCATGAGTAAAGAGCTGTGTTATAGTACCTCTTCTGTGGAATCAGTCGTATGATCTAAAGTTATGTAAAAACATAGGTTCTGTGTAATAGACACTATCCTTTATTTAAACATGTTTTGCTTTTTGGATATAATTCAGTAATTCTCTTCATTTCAACAGCAAAATCATTTCATGCATAATTGCTAAAATGGGCAACTTTTGTAGAACATTCACAAGCAAATCTAACTTTTATAAAGTTTTTTTTACAAAACTGTTTGATAGAATTAGTAAAAAAAAATTTTTATTTTGTAGAAAAACATTTAATTTCTTAAATAAGGAAAAAAAATGATTGGCTTGAAAACTATGCTATGTTCACACTTAATAATTTTTATTGCTTTATCTGTAGTGTAGATACTTGCTTAAATGTTTATTATCATATGAATTTTATTAATATTTTAAATGATTTGGCATTTGAATATTATATGTGGCTGATTTTTCTGTTAAAGATGCAATACATTCATGCCACTATATTAATCTTAAATATCTGTCTTGCAATATTTTAGAAGATGATAATTAATTAAAATCTTCCTTTTTTCCACGACTGAAAAAAAATAGTCTGTAATACACTTAATTTTTTAAATGAATGAAATAAAATGTCTCATTGAAGTTTTGAGAATTTTTTATTTATAAGGTCAAATGTATTATAATGCAATAAAATGTAATAAGGTATATAATTGAGTGCATTAAGCACATTAATATACAGTATTAATATTAAATAAACCAAGAATTAAGACTTTTATAATTTTTTTTTTTCTTTTACAAATGTAGAGTTTAAATATTAGTGAGTTTTACTTGTATACTTCTAAATTTATTTTGGGATGTGTGGTAGACAAATTGTCATGCTTTTTATAATATAGCGTTAAACTGGTGCATTGTGAAGTTTTATAGTTTAAAGATATATTATTTTAAAAAATAGCCTCACTTCAGAAAGGGAAAAGAAAAATAGCTGTTGCAGGTTGGGTCTTCTGTTAAAATAAATTTTATGTATTTTATAATAAAGATGTTTTCCTTAAATTGTTTCCCATATTTGTCTTCAGGTACATGTCACAAAACCCCAGGCGTCTAGAACAGAATCTGCTGAGATTTTTATTGTTTGCCAAGGATATCTAGCACCTGATCATATTGATCCAAAATTTCTTGATCCAACTTACTTGTTTAAAGAAGTTCCTGAGAAGACTGAAACTAAATCAAGTATTCTTCAAATAACAAAGCAAAAGAAAAAAGCTGAAGGTTATGAAGATGATGAAGCAGTTTTTAGCAAATTAAAAGCTTCTGATTTCATTTTCTCAGATAATCACTTAGAAAAGTTGGGCAAATGCACTGAGGTAAGCAAAACTACAATTACCATTTAATCAGAGTATAAGTAATTAAATGTATTCATTTATGTATTTTACTGTAATTTAAAATACCAACTACAAATTAATTTATAGATAGCCTAAAATGAACACATTATTAGTTTTGTACATTAGCTAAATAATTAATGTTAACTTAAAATATTACTTTTTTAAATTATGTGCACCAGATTAGTCGTAACACTTTATTTTAATTTATAAATGCAACATAAATTACCGTAGTTGTAGCTTTCTGAAAAGTGTGCTGATAAATGTTAAGTGCAAGTTATTTTATCTGTGGATAATGCTCAATTCAATTGCTATTATCAGATAAGTTTGACTCTTAATCAAAATTTAAAAAAAAAAAATTAAGTTGTAAACCTACTTGTTTTTTTTTTTTTTTTTTTTTTTTTTAATTAAAAAACTCTCTTTGAGAAACTTTTAAATCTTGATTTCCATGTAAGTATTGCACAGGTTTTGATTGCATTACAAAATTACATATAGTGTAAAAATGAAGTGGTATAGCTGTTTATTACTAGTATTATATAGATTATGTAACTGTGATGGTTTTTTACAGTGATACATTTTTATTCCTATTTATAGGATGATAAATATAAAAAATTTGTAATTTCTGTTGTGACTGACAAAAGTTTTAAGTACAGTTAAAGGTCTTGAAAAGGCTGACTAAGGCATATTATTTTTCCCTGAAAATATACAAGACTACCCATTTTGCTCCTAGCCTTTAGTCTGGGCATTTGAGGTTTCCTTTTCATAATAAAATTTTATATTTATTTCAATTTGTTTTATAAAACTTTTTTCCTTAAAATTTTTTATATTGGGGGTGTAATATATTTTAGAAACTTAAGTCTTTAAGAGTAGTTTATTGACTGGAATGACAATTTGGAGAACTAGATTTATGTTTTCAGTAAATGTTGTGACATTTTATAAATAATTACTCATTGTATGTATTGGATCAGTAGTTCAGTCAGCAGAGGCATTGATCTTGTAACCAGAGAGTTGCAGGTTTGAGGCTTGAGCCAGCCTAAGATCCATTGTGTTTATTAATGGGGTCTAGAGCATGTATAATAGGCTTGTTGTTGGAATCTCCTCTAAGTTCACAAATGATACCTCTAGAAGGGAAGCAAGTGCTCTACATTTTAAATAATTTACTGTGATAAATAACTAATGATTTATGTTTTTCAGATCATTCTGGATGATGAAGATATAAGAGATCACAAATTAACAACTATTGAGATTAAAGAATGCTGTAAAGATATAAAAGTATTGGGAAAGGCAGAATTAAGGTATTTATTTGTTAAAATATATTTCATTTCTATCATTTTTTATCATTTTGGTTTAAAATTTACTTAAAGTAAACAGTGCTTATTTTAGTTCTATTATTTAAATATATATGGGGTTTTTTTTTTTTTTTTTTTTTTTTTCTTTGAATGAAAGAGAGAAAACATTCATTTTAAATTTGTCAGTTTGACCTGTTTTGTCATTTTCACCCTTTTAGATCTTTATTAACATGGAGAAAGCAGTTAAGACTTGCAATCAAAGGTGCTGAAGTGGATGAAAAAAAGTAAGATATCTTAATATTTATATTTTAAAAATTTTGTCTTAAACATAATTTGTTGTTTTATAAAAAAAGAAGTTAAATTATAAAAAAAAAATTTTACAAGTGAACATTCTTATGCTTCATTTTAAATAAACTAGTTTTCACTCCCTACCCCCTTTTTTTCATTGTGAGTCATGGCAAAGAAATATAAAGTTAATATTTCTGTGTTACTCTGTTATCAATTTATTCTTATGTAATGTGACTGTTAAAGAAATTTAAATATTTCCATCCTGGCTGAAAGCCACCTGAAACATAAAATGATTGCTGAAAGCTGGAAAATTGGCTTTCAATTAATTTCCAGCCACTGTAGTGTTCTGGGAGATGGCAAGGTTAATGAGCTTGCAAAAAATGTCTGCAAATTGCAACAAGTGCCCCTTTCATTGTCCTATCATCAAAACTGCTTCAGAAATGTTAAGTTTATACAGAAATTTACAAGAAAAAAATATGGTAATATAACAGGAAAGGATTGGAGCATTTAGAATTTTAAATATTTGTATATTGGATTATTTAACTATGAATGCTGGTCCTTATTTATAAGAAGTTACCTGAAATGTAAAAAGCATTGTTCTGTTGTGCAGATTTTAAAATTGTTTAAAATATTACACTTGATTACAGTACTGTTAATATTTGAAATTCTTCAGGCAGTTTGAATAATTAAATGCAAGTAATTTAAAATTGTGTTTTAAATATTTCTACTTACTATTTTCAATACTAGTTATTTTTGTTTCTTCTGAGCTATATATGATTTCATAACATTAAGCACAATCTTCTAAATAGTTTAATAAAACATCTGTGAAAATGTAAATTAAATTAAACACACTGAATATTAAAATATTTATCATTTATTTGGGTATTATAATAGCTAATGAAGAAATTTCTTAACTGTGTAATATATATTTATATGCATCTGAAACAATATCACTTTAGAAAAGAGGTTACTGAAGTAATTGATGAAGAACAAGAGATAGATGAGGCTGTAAAAGCTGCTGAAGAATTAGAATTATCAAAGCTTCAAGAAGCAAAAAGAAAGAAGAAAAAAATTCTTAAGGAAAGGAAAAAAATCCATGACAGACTGAATTTGAAAATGATTATTAAAGATGATGAACCTATTATTGATGAAGATCGGGAACTATTTACTTTATCACAAATAAAAAATCCTAAGGTAATTATGATTTTCCTTACTGAATAATTTCCAAATGACTTCTAAAAAGCAAAATTATTTATTTTAAATTATTAGATGAAGGGTAACATAGTTTTGCTGTATGAAAGCTATCTAACAAAATCATAAGAACAGATTCAATTAATACTCTTGAATAAAAATTCCTATTAATAGAAATTTTACTTGAATTAATACTTTTTGATTTCTAATATCAGAGATGCTTTAGCTGTTATGCCATGCTGGGGAAAACATTCAAGCAAAAAACAACAATATATATTTAAAACTATAAAATAATCTTTAGAAAAGGGAAAACAACTAAATTCTAAACAAATAACAAGCCAAATATCTAAAAGGATTTTCTTTTTTCCTGACTTTAATTCTGCAAACTTTCTAGTTAATTAAAAAACATTTTAGCTGTTTGAGAGCTAATGTAGCTAAACTTTCTTACTTACACTAATCAGCATTTCATTTAAATGTAATAGAAAACAACAGAGAATAATTATGTTTAAAGATTTTAAATTATAAAGAAATATACTTTGTAAAATATTTTTAAACAAATTTTTTTCTTACACAAAAAGTATTTTACAATTTCAAACCAAAAATATCCTTGGACAAAAATTCAGTTCGTTTGGACATACAGCTACTCTTCAAACTTCTTGGACATACAGCTAACAATCTTTATTTGTCTTTACAACACTAATACATTCAGACATCAAAACAAAATTTAAAAAAAGTTTAGTAATTTATTCAACAATTTAAAGTGGTCTTTTATAATGTTCAATTTAGCTGAACATTCTTTCTAGCTATGAAAGTTTTTGTGGATGATATAAGTATGATCTTATATCATCAGTGATGTTTCCAATTCCAAACGTCTGTGGAAAAATTACTTCTATTCTTTTTGAAGTTGCTCGGCTATCAAGCTCATATTTGTTTCATGCGAAAGGAAAACATACACTTATCCAATTACTTTGTGTTTAAATCCAAAACCTAGTAATCAGACCTGGTATGTTGTAACCAGGTTTTTTTTTCTTTTCATGTTTTTAGATCTATTCTTTAAAATCCTTTTGTCTCTTAAAAAACATAAACAAGTTGCTGCAGAAAATCAATAGCAAATATATAGTTATTATCATTGAAATTATTTTTTGGTATATTTATTTCATAGTATATACAATTTGTACTATAGCACTATTCAACAATGCTTCTGTTCCTCATGAAATAAATGGTGTTTATAATATGTTGGGGAATGCTGAAAAAAATTAATGACATAAAAAATTCTATCACTCACAGTTTTTTTTTCAATGTAATTTTAAAAAAATCTTGAAATTATAAATTGCGTATATTATATTTAAAAAATAAATACAGTTTTTTGGTATTTTATTTTTAATAAGTAATTAATTCAATACTTATCTAATATAAAACTAAGATTGTAATACTGAAACATTACTCTGTTTACAAATTCTGGAAAGTTAAAGAGAAATTTTATTCATAAATTATAGAAAATCATATTCATAAATCATAAGAGAAATTATTCATAAGGAAATTAACAATATCTTATGTATCACATATACATATAAGTAGCTTTATAAATGAAAGTGTAACAGTGATCTCTGGATATATCACAGGTTCACTTACCTTGACATTATGTGGTCATTGGAAAAATAAATTGGTAGCATACTTGTTGCATACTGGTCCCATACTTTCAAGAAAAAATTTTGAGTGTAAGGATAAAAGAACTGAATTTTCAAGGTCATTAAACAGACTAACGCATTTGGTAACTTAGTATGTTTTTATTTAAATTTTTATGATTAGAACTTTGATAATTTTCTAAAAAATGTGTCACAACATTTCAGCACGTAATAATCAATCCAAGCTGCTTTTTCTAAATCATTCATTGTATTCTCAAAATCTTTTGTCACTCATAAGGCATTTTATTTGTGGACCAATAAAAAAATATTCCTCTTAATTTTTACGTAGCTTGGCTAATTCAAGTTTTTCTTAGTTTGCCACTTTAACAAAACTCGTAATAATAAATTTTTAATTTCTGATCATTTTTATTAGCAAAGGAAATTTGTTTCTGGTCTTTTGTTATGTGTTTTATTGCAATAATAAGTTTAAAAAATCATCTGAGGATTAATTGTCTTTAAAAGGAAAAAGTGCTTATATAGTGAAAAATTAAAATTTAAACTCCTTAAAATTATAGCCAAATGGGATTAGCCACTGCTCTTCAATACCAGAGTTCATGTATTCAAAACCCACTTCTGGCAAGGATGTTCATACTCATTCAGAATGGATTTAAGCAGTAGGTCCTAATTTCATTAGGCAAAAAAGTAGACTCTAGCAATCCAAACCAAACCTTAAAATTGGTTGGTGTATAAAATGTTTTCCCACATAACACTCACATTAAATTATTCAGTGTTTATATATGAAACAAATGATGATTTTATCATTTTTTCTCGATGACTTTTTGAATGAGGGTATTATGCACAAAAAATAAGTTAGGAATGAAATAATAAAAGTAAGTAATCATAAAATAATTAAATTAAAAATAAGTTTTCTAATGTGAAACATGTCATATAAAATATTTTATGAAAATATAAATCTGATTATCTCTAAACTATAGTATGTGGATTATCACTTTATACCTTAAAGGTCTTTAATTGTATTTTATTAAAAAAAATTTACTTAAATGGGATATATAGAGTACATAAAATTTTTGAAGTTGTTGATATTTTTATTTTTTAAACTTTAGGAGTTGAATAAAGTGGAGGATGAAACTAACCTAGAATTTAGTCTAGAACCACCAAATCCAGTGATAGATGATATGATGGAAGGGGCCTATCGTAGCTCTTTTGTTCCATACAATAGAGAAACTAAAGATAATCTAGATCTTGATGATGAACAAGAAAAAGAAGAAAGTCTTTATTCCAGTGATGATGATTTAAGTGAAGAAATGGAGTTTGAAAGGTAAGAATAAGATTATTATATTACTATTATATATTAAAACAGCACTGTCCAACTGATCTTAGGACATAAACCACTTTATCTTATACAAATATGTTGGGTTTCAAAGGAAGGTACTAATAGTAAAGTCAATTTTTTTAATAATTAGTTAAATTATACTATGGAAAACATAAAAATATATTTTTTAAATAAAATGTAATAAAAATGTCTGCCAAATCTTAATGAGATGTTTTAGGAATTTTTGGACAAAATAAAACTAAAATTAGTTTTATTTGAGTCTTATATTAATTAATAGAAAATAAACTTGTTTTTATAATAGCTTGATATACTATATAAATTTGTTCTTTTTATTTCATTTTCTTTATATATTTCTATTTGTGTCTGCATGAAGAATTTATATCAAAAAATGGCATGTGTCTGTAATCATGTATCTATATGTATTAAAATTGTTAAATTTTGTTTCCTGTTGTTACAATTTTATCTTTAAAGAACTATTGTCAGTCATTGTATTAGAATAAAAATAATGTAAAAATGTTATAAATGCACTGAAAGTAAAAAATAATTATAAATGCATGAAAGAGAAATGTTCTGAAAATTTTAATTTGCTGATATAGAGAAATTGCTTGGGTAGCTTCTATAGGGTATGGGCCAGTTATTATGATGGGTTATGCGACTAAAAATAAAAGTGTGGGATTTCAGTGTCATAGTAACTATTTGTTAGTCAAGATAAGCACTTAATATATACCAATTAAACATTAGTATTTTGATGTAAATATTCGCTTATATAATTATATCTGTATTGAAAATATGTTACTTTAACACTGATTCCAAATGCACCCCACACTTTTATTTTTTTGTCACAAAACCCATCGTATCAACTGGTTCTTATCCTATAGAAACTCCTTAAAAAGTTTCTCTATATTAGCAAATTACAATTTTCATATAGGAGTTTTTCACATCTCTTTCATGCACTGTTATAAAATTATTTTTAACATTTTTTTATTGTTAAATAAAAGTACTTAAAAAATACTTTTTAATTTTATATTTGACTTTTTTAGTCTCAAATTTTGTAATCAAATATAAGACATTTGAAATTTTTCAAATCTTTTTTTTAATTTGTGTAGACTTTACATTGTAGGATATCAGTGATTGTAGGATATAAATGATTAAAGGATTTTTAAAATTTTAGCCTTTTTAACAAATTTTTAGTGGTAATAATTTATTTAAGAACTATAATTATTGTTTGTATAATTAAAAATCATTAATATAATGCAAGTTTTCAGAAAAAACATGTTATCACATAGAATAAGTTCGAAAAATGCATTGTAAATGAAAAACAAAAGTGAGCTCAAACCCACACTGTCAGGTCAGAAGTTGTGTATGTTACCTCTATGCCACGTTGGCATGTAGAGGCAGCATATAAAAGAACAGCTTTTTACATTTTCTGAACTGATATTTTTTCTCCAATCTAATTTTTTATAATTAAACATTGTATTATCCCTGGACAGAAACTATGTGTGAAATTGCATGTATCTAGCTAGTCAGGAAGTTGGTTAAAAATTGATTAAAAAATACCAACTGACACACAAGTGAAGTTAAAAGCAGTTAATAAATGGACTATGCTTAAAAGTTAATCAGAGTAAGCATTTAGAAACCTAAGGGATGTTCTATATAAAAATAATTATCCAGTTGATCTTACCACATAATTGGTAGTTTTAAATTTAATACAATAATTTTTGAGTATCTAAGTTAAAAATAAAATTATATTATGATGAATAATAATATTATTCTAGATTTAAATTATGTGGTTAATGCAACTTAGTTTATGCTTGAGTGTTTATAATATATGTTTAGTGTATACTAGGATACTTATATGTTAAGTAAATGACCTATTGATGTTGTTCCTTGTATTTTAATTGCCTGGTTTTATTTTTCAATTCACTGGTAGTGAATGATTATGCAGGCTTGCAATTCCGTCACTTTTCTCACCTTTAGTCACTTTTTTTACAAGTGATCACTTTTAGTCACTTTTTTAAGTAAACAGTCACTGTTAGTCACTTTTCTCATGGTATATCACAGCAAAAGTCTATTGTTGAAAAAAGAAAATCTGAATTAATAACAAAATATTTTAATAAAAGACCAAAAATGCGATGCTCTAATCTTAAATAAATACCAATAAAGTATTAATAATAAAGTATTTTACGTCATAGCACACATTTCTCTTTTTCTTCACAATTTTTGTTTAGATACTCTAATCTAGCTATGTACATATTTCAAAACATCATTAATATATGTAGAAAATTGTGATTATAAAAATAATGTATTGTATGTATTAAAATCTAATTTATAGATTTTCTTGAATAAAAAGCAATGTTGAGTTGTGTTAAACAAAATTTTTTAACCTTTTTTGTATTTGACGCTAAAATCATGTCTTGTATGAATCATTGGATTTAGAGTTAAAATAAATAGAAAAATCTTAATAACAGCATCTGTAATCAAGAGGAGAAAACAAATCCCCCCTTTTTTTTTCAATGTTTAGTCACTTTTTAGTCACTTATTCTGTATTATTTGTCACTTTTCTCACCTTCTTGAAAGTACGTCAGCAGTTGCAAGCCTGATTATGCAGTACCAAGAAATGCTTATTTTATAAATCACATCTTTAAGAAACAATTCTTAATTATACAATTGTTTAATGATGTTTGTAGCAGGATTGGCATGATTTAAATCAGTTATTATTTTTTTTTTTCTAATCATTGATTTAAATCATTTTTTTTTTCACTTCTTTTAAAACCTATATTCCAAAGACAAGAGAATTGGGAATCAGTCAGCACAGTAATACCAATAAGTAAATAAGTCTAAATAGATAGCATGTATTTTCCAAGAATTTAGGCGTTGTTATCAGAAAGTGTGTAGTAGGAGTAGTACAATGATTGATTATGATTGCTGGAATTCATTTTATATAATGGGAGGTAAAGAGAGTATTACAGAACTTGAAATCCAGTTTGTCTGCCAAATAACAACAGACATGGCTTCATCTGCTGGAATGGAAAGACAGTTTTCTTCTTTTGGCATTGTTTATTCTTGCCGTCATAACAAATTACGAGTGGATAAAGCATCAAAGCTAGTGTTTTTATTGAATCAATTAAATCCATAATTTAGTGCTTAAAAATATTGAAATAATTATGCTTTGTTTTTTAAATAGTTTGCATTAGAAGAATATTTAATTTGTTCTTTAAATTTACATCTTATTTAGTTTGCATTATCAAATTACAAAGTAATGGAATGTATTTAGATTAAAATTTATATATTTAATTTTAGGTTATTAGTGTGTAGAATATACTAGATAGTTAAGATGTTACTTCTTATAACAAACTATTCTATGTATATAGCAAAAAAACATAGAAACAACAATTAAAATTAGTATTCAGAAAGAAATTCAATTTAAATCAAATAAATCTGATTTTTATTTATTTATTTATTTATTTTTAAATCATGATTTTTTTTTCCAACCCTAGTTTGTGGATATTGCTGATGAGACACAGTATTATTAAACCTTTGTACTTTGCTTTGTTTTTGTTTCTCACTATCAATTTCTCTACTATATATAATATAAAAGGATGGATGTGTAGTGATATTCAACTAATTCTCTATATATAAATTTAAGGAACTAACTGGACTTTTGAAGTGTTTGGCACAGTTACTATACTATTTGTTCTTGAATATATTTCCTTAATATTTGTCTTCTTATTTTAAAGTGATGATGAAGAGGATACCAAAAGCGATATTGAAACTACTAAAGAAATCTTAGAAGGAAAGCAGAATCCTCTTGTTGTTGACTTAGTAGATAGGCCAGATAGGGTAAAAGATACTATTGACAGGTGGTTTGATAAAGATGATTTCTTTGAAAAAAATGAGGAAGATTTGGAACTTGATTTACTGGCTGAAAAATTTGAAAAAAGCAAGGAGGGTAAGCACACAAAATTTGATTCTTATTTTAAATGCTTGCTGTACCAAGTAGCCATTACAATATTTATTATGTGCATTTTTGGTAACTGTCTCTGTAGTTAAGCTTAGCTTACTACTTGCTATAAAGCAAAAAAGTTTTACTAATTTTCTTGTTTCCTTATGTAGTTTTTTGTTATGTTTTATTTAATATCAGTGAACAAGTTCATGTATTTTTTGTCTTCCAGAAGTTACTTCAAAATCAGAAAAAAAGAAGAAAAGCAAATCATCTGAAATAGGTAATTTAATGATGATGAATACAAACTTCAAAACTGGGTTTGGGGATTGAATGGACTTTAAATAAGAATGCAGCACGAAAAAAATCATTTATTGGCAATCACTTTAAAAATAGAATGTCATCGCGGAACAACTCGAGCACAATGCCGCAGGTTCACGTACCTCTTTCCGCATCAAACAAGCACCAGGGAAACACAATGCACCGTGCGTACTTCTTACTCCGAGAGATCCACTTAATGACTGTACTCTGCATGACTCGGTGAACTTGGTGCACAGAACTTCCTGGGCCTTGCCCTCTAGTTCTCAGCTACATAGGAGATTACACTCTACTCTGCATGGGACTCTGTCTGTCTTATATAGGCCCGAGCCGAACGCTGGCCGATTGGCTTTAAGCAGTAGGTCCCGGTCTCATTAGCCCTCGTGTGCAAAAGAGTAGACCGTAGCGCTCCAAAACCAAAACCAAAAAAATATATATATAGGCCCGAAGAAACTGCTGGAATATTTCAGAAACCAGAACTGGAAGTGGTCACGTGATGCCCCACTTGGCGATGAACTTGGTGACAAAAAAAATTGCCAAAACTGCCGCCAACGAGCCAATACCTCGTCAGTTTGGCGAGATACTCATAGAGTCCCATTCTAAATTTACGGCTCGCTAAACAAATTCATAACAATATTATACTAGATGTTAAGCCAGTAACAATTATGGCACTAAGAATCTTGTCAACACTTTAAAATTGTTTAAAAATCTAAAGTATGCAGGTTTACATAAGAATCTGGAATTATTAATGAAATAAGAACAGATGCAAAATAGAACATTTAACATATGTTGAACCATGCCATTCAAAATGGTCACCAAATGCATATTTATACACAGAGGAAACATTTTAAACATAATCAGATTTCAATATGAATTGAAATGTAACTATTTTAACAGAGCAAACTGTATAAGCATAAATAAAATAGTTTCATCAGAAATAACAGTATCTACTTTGTTATTATCAGAATTATTTTTAAAAAGGGGGAAGATCATGATATTAAATACTAAACCCTGACTAAATAGAAAGCTATTTATTGTCTTGGAAAACCTTCGAATTCTAGTGATTTTTTTCTACCATCTTTGAATCCCCAGAAACATAAAATTATGAATATAATACATATTTTGTTCAGGTTGATATTTACCAAATGTAATAGCAATGAATATAATTCACAAGATAATAAAATATTGCATAGTATCCTGTAATTATAACTCAAAACAGCAGTTGTACTGCTTACATTTTGAGTTCAATTTCCTCACACATTTGAAAAGGAAAAACAAGGGGAGTGAAAAATGTTATTTTTTACATTTTGAAGAGATCTGGCCAAATGTGTTTACAACTATTATTTATATTTTCTTTTATTATAATGTTAAAGTGGCATCGTTACTAAAAATTGTAGATTTTTAAATTATAAAATGTTTTCATTCATTTCCTCAATTTTAATGAATCTGTCACTTATTACTTAAATAACATATCATCTGTTGTAAATTTCATGTACTTGATAGTACACATGATCTTTTATATTTGAAATTATTGATACTTAAATTTTTTTATACATAATTAATAGGTGAATCTGATCTGGAAGTTGGAAAAGAAAATGAAAAACAAGGTGAATAATAAGTTCTCTGTATAAACTTTATTACTATAATACCTGATATTTAAAATCTTTTCATGGTATTTTTATAGATATTTAAAATGCTAACTAAAAATTTAACTGATATGTACAAAATGTATCTACATTTTTATGACAGCATAATTAAAAAATAATGTTATTGGGATTCTGGAAAGTATTAAATAATGTAGAGAGAATATAGTTTATGAACTTTTAGAATTTCTCATTCATTAACCTTTTTAAACTTGAGTTTAGAATTTAGCTCATAAATGTTTATTGATTTATGTAAGCATATTTGTACTTCCTCTGAAAGGTTAACATCAAGTTTTATTTAACTTCAAAGTTAAACACAAACTTAAACTTTTTCTAAAATAATGTTCTTAAAGCAAGCATTTTTATAGATTGGGCATGCATAAGGAAATTCTCAGAGTACTTTACTGTTCTAGTAAAATCAAGGTACTTTTTATTAAAAATCTGCAAAAATCACAGAATTTGAAATATTTTAGCCAATTTTGGGAATTTTATTAAAGATTATTATTTTCAATGCAGGAGTACTTACTTTTATAGCATTAACATCTACCAAGCCACAGATATTTGTTGGCCATTTTATTATGGGAGCACCATTTAGGTGGCAAACATTGGTCTCTGTAACAACAAAAAATGGGTCCTCGTAATTTAGAAGCAGAAACGAAGCAAACATCCCCAGGCTTGACTCCAAAGGTGCCATTTGGGATATATTAAATGAGAAGGAAGGGATTGAATCATTTCTACAAAATAATAAAATTGTCCCACCTAGGTCCTCACAATTTAGAAGCAATGACTATCAGGGCAGAAATCCTCCCATACTTGGCCTGCTACCTCCAGAGGTACCTTTTGGCAACTTTAGAGGATATTGTGGTCATGAACCTATTTTGGCACCTCAACCACCATTAATGAACACAGCATATCTTTGGCTTGCTTGAACCTCAAACTGGCAACTCTCCAGTTATGAGACGAGATCGATGCCTTTGCCTACTAAGCTAGTGCAGCTATAATTTTTTTTAAAGATAAAATTATTTATAATTACAGGGATATTGTAATGAAAAGTACAAAGAAAACCACTTTTGACATTTATTTCAATTTTTTAAGTAGTTTTACAGTTTTACTTAACTGCTGTAAAGAATGTTATAATTCTTTTTTTTAAAGTTAAGATCATTTTCAATTTAAGGTAATGCAATTTGCTCTTAAAATTCTTTATATATGTTAAATTATCTATTGTCTCAACAAAAGTTTATGGTAAAACATTTCATTATTTTACCACTACATACGGAATATAATAAGTTATAGTTATAATACAGAATTATAACTGCACCACTACATACAGAAAAGGAATATAACTTGTGGAAATTTTGATTAATCTAACTGAAAGAGTGGTGAAATCATTAAGTGCCTCCAGATAGAAAAATTGTACATTTTAAAATTATAATTCCTTATATAAATTCAAAAGGTGAGAAATGTAGCCTCAGCTTTAGCACATGTCTGAAAAGTTATGTGCAGGCAATACAACAAGGAATTTTGATAGTATTATCAGAGAAAATCAAGGAATTATCAAATTACTTTTTTACTAGATTTTCTTTAAGTTAATTTGTTTAAGGTTCATCATATGTATGTTTTTTGTACTTTTAATTATCTTAATTGGTGTTAATTAAAGTCTTGTTGTACTTCTGGTAAAACTTAGTTTTCTGCTGATAAACAAATGACTTACTAAATTATTTTGTTAATAATTTAACTTTTAAATATTTAAAAGATGAAAAAGAAAATTAATCTTTTTTATAGTCATGATTATTCTATACTTCTGGCCTTTATAATTCTATTACTCTTACTTGTTTCGAATGAGTTCTTTATGTTCTTTTGTTCATATAAATTTTTATAAAACTGTTTATAGAACCAAATTAAGTAATAGTGTGTTTATTATCTAGAATCTAAGAAAAGGAAAAAGAGAGTTCGTTTGGATACAGAAGGCTTAGCTTTGGGTTCATTAATAGTACAGTCAAAGAAAATGAAGAGAGACATTATAGAAAGTGCATATAATCGGTATATGATTTTTTTTTTTTTATTATTATATAAATACCTGCCAACTTGTTTGTTTTCTCTATACATTGTATGAATTTTGATAACATTATAAAATTTGTGTTCGAGTGCAAAGATTGTGTAGTTTTGAACTGCAGAAGTGTTTGTGCTCTGAAAGAAACCCCAGAAATTTTGCACCATCATTTCTGGATATCTGAAGAAATAAAATGATGACTTACTGTCCTTTAATCTTTCCTGTTTATCTTGAAAGCAAATCAAAGAATACAATTTGTTCTCTATGACTCAGATAATCCCTTCAACTACTGTGATATGATCTATTAGACTCCAAATCTTAAAACAGTGGTGTTTATGCTCCAAAGAAACTCCAGAATTCTAGGGATTTTGTAGTAACTATTTCCGGATTTCCATTTGGTTGGTTTGGATTGGTATGAACTGTTGTTTTTCTATTCAAGGGCTAAAGAGGACAAGACCTTTTGCTTATAGTTGATTCGAAATGTCTACAAACATCCATGCAATCAGTGGTATTCAAACCTTTGAACTCTAGTATCAAAGAGCAACAGCCTATCCATCTGGATTTCAGGAAAAATCAAATTTCACGTTATTTCCTTTAACTACTTTGTTCTTTAAAAGCAGATCAATAATGCAGCACATTCTATGTGACTCAAATAATTTTGACAATTAATATAGTTAACTTATAAAATTCTCATCAGAAGGCAATACCAAGTTTAATTTCCGTATCATTTGCCATTTGATTTAATATACATGATCATTTCTAAAATAAACTTTAGATTTAATTTGGAAAAAAAATCAGATATACAAAATACTGGATACTTAAATTATAAAATTAGTTTTACTTTTACTGGTAAAATTAAGTATTTGTCTTATTATCAACATTTGAACATATTAGTTTATAGATAATTGATAGTCCCAGGCTTGCAATTCCGTCACTTTTTTTACAATTGATCACTTTTAGTCACTTTTTTAAGCAAACAGTCACTATTTTTATGGTGTATCACAGCAAAAGTCTGATGTTGAAAAAAGAAAATCTGAATTAATAACAAAATATTTTAATAAAAGACCAAAGATGTGATGCTCTAATCTTATTAAAATGTAATTAATCATATGATTTTCAGAATTTAGTAATTTAAAAAGTCGTAAAGAAGTTCCTGAAATCTACATTTGTACTGATATGTACATTTAATACATTAAAGTAGTTTACTTCAAAGCATCCATTTCTCTTTTTCTTTTTCTTCACAATTTTTGTTTAGACACTCTGATCTAGCTATGTACATATTTCAAAACATCATTAATAGATACAGAAAATTGTGATTATAAAACTAATGTATTTTATGTATTCAAATCTAATTTATAGATTTTCTTGAATAAAAAGCAATGTTGAGTTGTGTTAAACAAAATTTTTAACCTTTTTTTGTATTTGACGCTAAAATCATGTCTTGCATGAACCATTTGATTTAGAGTTAAAATAAATAGAACAATCTTAATAATAGCATCTGTAATCAAGAGGAGAAAAAAAATCACTTTTTTTTTTTCAATGTTTAGTCACTTTTTGGTCACTTATTCCGTATTATTTGTCACTTTTCTCACCTTTTTGAAAGTACCTCAGCAGTTGCAAGCCAGGTTAAACTAGAAGGTTTAGTGAAAGTACTGTTGCTCTCATTAACCATGTTGATATACATTGTTGAAATTCAACTGTCCACAACATTCTTCTGAATTAAATTTTTATCAAGGGAAGTAGTTTTGGGATAATCACAATATATTTTTGATATTCTTAATGTTACAGTATGACCTGCCTACTTGTACAGTTTAGTGGTACATTGTACAGATTCAGGTGACATAAAAGATTGTATGTTTGCCTGTGAAGACTATGATTTTGAGACAATTTTCTTTTTAAAATAATTAAATCTTTGGTAAAATGTTTAAAAAATAAAATTTTCCATAATCTGCAATAAGGGGAAGTTGAGAATATTCTTAGATTGTAATGCAGAACATAATTCTCTCTGCATCCATAAAATATTGTGTACTGTTAATATTGCATAGTTTGTGATCAGATAAAACTTTAAAATACAATAGAATTTAAAAAGTTATGTTGTATGTTTTTTAACAATACCAGAAAGCAGTGCAGAATAGGAGATAATATTCAGCAATGTGCTCTAGACAAGAACGGTTTTTGTTTCCACTTAAATTTTGGTGTTCTATTTCTTATTATAGCTACAGTTTTATTAATTGCTTTTGTAACAACTTTTTTGGTAGAGTTCTGCCTTAGCCTTATCGGTTCCACAAGTTTTCTTTCTCTGGTGGCAGGGATGTTTGCAGCATTTCAGAATTGGCTTTAAGTAGCAGATTTCAGTTTAGTTAGCATTTGTATTGCAAGTAATTGACGATTAAACTCCAAATAAAACCAAAGCAATATCTTTCATTTTAATATTCAAACAAAATATTTCCTTTTGTAACTATTTAATTTTCCTTTTATAAATATGGATATTATAGATAGAAATGGGTAAAATGTTATTTTTCTGATTTGCATATTTTGAGATTTTTTAATGCTTTTCTTTATTTCATGTTATATTTGATATTGATTCATATCAAGTTATCCTCTTTTTACTAGTCATTTTTTATATGAAAAGTTTCTCTTTAATAATTTCTTATTGGTTTAGGTATGCCTCTAATGATGAAAATCTACCTGGCTGGTTTGTTGATGACGAGAAAAAGCACTACAGAAAGCAATTGCCTGTTACTGCTGTAAGTGAACCTATATGATTACTTCTATATGATATGCCTGCGAGAAGTGTAAAACCCATCGTAATATATTGGCCTCGCTATTATAATGATGGGAAGACTGATTTCTGCTTCAGTTTGGTGCTGTTATCTATTGTTTGATCAATTGAATGTAATTAGCACTTCTGTTTTGAAAATGTTGTGTTGTGTGAGAAATAAATGGTCCATGAAAGGATTAACTTTGCACATTTTTGTATTGATTAGAAATTTTTACAGTTTTTAGTACCATGAAAATGAACACAACTTTCAAAAGCTTGCTCATATTAAAAACAAGATATTCTGAACTCTATTATGAGCTAAAATTTCATCTTGTATTTTTAATTAAGGTAAAGAAAAATATCACAGCTCCTTTAAATTCAGCTACTTTTTCCTCAGATGCTGCTTTTTTTTTTTTTTTTTTTTTTTTTTTTTTTTTTTAAGAAAACTTGTTAATAGTGGTAAAATTTTAATTAGAATGATAAAAGATTATTAATATGTTTAAAGGTGTTAAAGTCATGTAGAAACTTGCACAAAATAAATATTAATATCATTGTACTAGTTGTTATATCAATTTTATTGGAGTTTTCTAAATGAATTTTTAAAATTTCAAATATTGAAAAAAAAAAAAATAAGTTCCCTCTACCCTTCCAGATGTATTTGAATGTCATCATTCTCAACCACATCACACCTTAAAACTAGACTTATGATCAAATTAATTCTAAAGTAAACTTACAATTTGCATTATTACAGAATAGCAGGAAAAGAGATTGTAATTGTACAGAAATTAATTTTTATTTGTCAATTACTAAACTTATGTTGGTCAGTACTTTTAAAGATCTGTCAGTGGGTTTTTTAATTGTGGTCATTGTGGTTATGTCATCAGTAATTTCAAGTTTCTCACTATCATTCATCCCTGATTACTTCATCATAAAAAGGTATTTCAATATCACACCATTATGATACTTTGTTATATAAATTGGACTGTAAGATTTACATTACCTATAAATTAGTAGTTAAAAAAACATATTTGGTGCAATTTTATAAAACTAAGATAGTGTATGATTTAATCAGCTGTTTTTACAATAAAATAAATTTTTAATTATTACGAATTATTGTTTAAACATCATTTACATTTTTTTAAACTACTTAAAAAAATAAAAATAATAATTTTTATTTAAATTAGTAGTTTAAATTTAATGCTTAGTTTAAGTGCAAATTACAAATAGTAGTCTATATGCATATTTATATTTTTTTGTTTTTGTAAGTTTCATAATCTTTAAATAATAAAAAAATATTTTAAATACTCTTAATTAAGAGTAATTATAAAATAAATCTTAATTAAACAAATTTCTTCTATATTTACTGTAGGAAATGATTCGAGAATATAGACTGAAGCTGAAAGAAATTGATGCTAGACCAATTAAGAAAGTTGTTGAAGCCAAAGCAAGAAAGAAGAGAAAGGTAATTATTATTATTTTTTTTTTTTTTAAGGATTATTGTAGTCTAAGTGTAAAGAGTTACATTTTCATAAATTATCTTTACATTTTTGTGTGTCTTTAAAGATTTTGTTAAAATAGTTCTTTCTTCTTTGACAGTTCATAAACATTTTATATAAAAGTGTTAATATATATGTTTAAAAAGTCTAATCTATCATATGGAAAACAAAGTTAATTATAATTGGTACACATGCTTTTATAGTAGGTGATAGATTTCAGTTATGTATTTTAAGTACATTCATTCTTAAGAGTCTGGAGGCACTAAAAATTTGTAACAGGAATTTTAGCACCCACAATAGTTATTTAGAGAGCTGACAAAGCCATCAATTTCCTAACCAAAGGGTTATGTGTTCCAGGCTTGAGTCAGCCAAAGATCTATTGTTTTCATTAATGATGGCTGGGCATATAAAATAGATTCATGGTCAGTTTCCTCCAAGTTCAAAAGATACCTCTGGAGGTGGAAGGCTAAGCCTGTGGGTTTCCTGTTTGGTCTGTGCTTCTAAATTATGAGAACCAAACAGGAAGAATGTTACTCACATCTATAGCATTCCTTAAGCTACATGTGCTCCTTGGGTGGTGTTAAATGAGTGACGCTTTGCATCTGTGTTTGGCATAAAATTCTATACCAGCTGCATTGGAAAAAAGAAATATATTATTATTGGGAAATAGAGTCTCTGATTTTAAGTTCCATTCTTAGTATCCAAGTTTGATTGCTCACAATGGGTCACTTACCCTGGTGAGTATAATGTGTTTGTGATGTCTTGCTGAAGATTCTCCTTAATTTTGATCATCCTCAGTTAAGGGGACATCCAAATCCACAGATTCATTCTGCATATTTTGAGAGTTAAAAGATGTTTTGTAAGCTTGCTAGGTTGATATCAGGCACCCCAATATCCTAGTTACACTAACTTCTAGACCATTCTGTGCCCAAGGTTGTTTGTAGACATTTGGAGCAATCTTTCAGAAGTAAATCATATAATATAGGAATAGTGACTAAACAAATAACATACCATCTGTCAGTTACAATTATATATTTTTTTAAAATTCCTGCATTAGAAATTCATTATCAATCCAAAGATAGCAATCAAATCTTGATATGCTGGTATGTCAGACAATTAGTTTGCAGCTTACAGTTTTAACAAGACTGTGAGTATTTGCAGCAGAATTTGTAAATAGCACAAATCTGAGGGTGTCACAAATAAAGCAAAGTATACTGGATTTCAAATCTTTGAATAGCATTAAATTAGGAGTGTCTCAGTTTTGCTTGTTAGCAATTATCAGTTAAAAGCATTCTAGATAAGTGATTAAAGTGATAGAATAAACTATTGTAACATAATCTCTCTCTCTCTCTCTCTCTTTTCTTTTAACAGTACAACAAAATTTAGCTATGATCTATTTCTAGAACATGTGTGAGAACAAAATCTAATTTAAAACTACTTGAGGGTTTTTTTTTTTTTCCTAAGAAAAAAAATCAAAGAATGAAGGATTAATTATGAGAACCACTATAAATGCTTAAAAATTGCTTTGTTGTATGTATATTTATACACTTTACATTCTTCCCCTTTAGGCTGTTAGACGTTTAGAAAAAGCTAGGAAACGTGCTGAAAAAGTTACAGAACATCCTGATATGTCTGTAAATGAAAAGGCTGAACAGTTGAAAGAGTATGTATTTATAGTCTATCAATTCTTATTTATTGTTTTGTGTATTTATGTTTATACTAGGGCTGGACATTGTCTGAATTTTAATATTGAGAAAATTGATATTTTTGATATATCAATATGTTCTAATTCATATACCACTTTATTACAATGTGGTAAATTTAAGCATGTTTTGTATAAAATAATATAAAACTGTGTGTTGATTGCCTAGAAAAATAAAACTCAATTTTTTGATTTAACATATTAAAAGGATTCATGAATTTAAATTTTTTATTTGTACCTTTGTTATGTAATAACAATAGTTATATTAAATTGAAAGGATGTGCTTCTAGCATTAATTTTTGGGTAATCAAGGTTATAATGTCCGATCTTGTTTATCAATGGTTGTAAAAATATATAATTTTATTAAGGTTACCCCCCCCAAAAAAAAAAAAAACTAATTAGATGTTGAACTAAAGTAGTTCAGCATATAAACTGATTTTAATAAAACCTTGAATGTCAAAATAGTGTTTCAAGTAAATTTTTCGAGTAAACTGAAATTTAAAAATGAAATTAAGAAATTGCACAATTTTTGTAAAGAATAGTATTAACAAAGGAAAATGAAGCAAAAACAAAACACTACTCTCAATAACTGCTTCTAATTAATGAAGCTGAATTAGATTTTTAACAGGCTGAATGCCTAAGACAATTTCCCAATTTTTAAAGGAAATTTGCTTGAAGGACTTCAATTTTTTTATTTAAAACAATGCCATAAAAAAAATCTGAAATAAATGTTATTAAAACAAACCCTATCTTACTCAGCTTCTAGCTATCAAAAAATCAAATTCTGACAGAAAAAAAATAATGCAGTAGGCCTAATTTTTATTGGAAATTTGCTGTTAAATGTCATTTTAGATTAGTAATTTCTATGAAAGGGTGTTTGATTGACCATGACAAAATGCCATAAAAAATTTTAGTTGGGCTTTTTGTTACCAACCATCAACTGATATATTACAGTAGCCTAGCCATAGTTTAGATAAAAGTAAAGTTTTGGTTTATAAGGTAAATAATTTTAAATACTTAATGACAGTTCAGCATAGGCTGTGAGATTTGAAACATTGCATAGTTATATGTTTGTCAATGCTATTATTTCAAACCTAATACTTAATTTTATTTCCTGTAGGATTTATAAAAAAGCTCTACCTAAAGAAGATACCAGAGTGACATATGTTGTTGCTAAAAAAGGTGTTGGACGTAGGGTAGGTCGACCTGCTGGTGTTAAAGGGCGATTCAAAGTTGTAGATAAGAGAATGAAGAAAGATACAAGAATGGAGAAGGGGATAAAATCCAAAAAATCTAACAAGAAAAATATGAAAAACAATTCAAAGAAAGGGAAAACCAGGAAAGGAAGGTGATATTGCAAATAAATGAGATATCAGAAAATATGAAATTCTGTATATTTTATAAATAAATTTTCTTTCAATACTAAATGTTTGTCATGTTTAACACTATGTACAAAAACCAACATCCATAATTATGTATATATTCTATGCATTTGAAAAGAATCCTGTTGGTGATTTCACAAGAACTGCCCAAGTATAAATGTATAATTTTATGGTACATATTGAAAGGGTTGAATGTTGAGAAAGATTCTTGTGAGGGGTAACATTTGGCAGCCTTTTGACCTTATTGTTTTTTTAACAAGCTGTTTTTATTTAAAAGCTCCATATATCTAAAAAGGTAATTTCAGTTGTGGGAAATCAATATTTAAAACAAGTGTAAGAGTGGTCATGCATCAAGGAATTTTCAAAGTACTTTTCAAACAAAATTACACTATGGAAAGCTTTCTTTCAATCATGAGCAATCACTATGACAAGAATGGTACTTCTTACTCAAAACACAGCCATGTCAATACCAATTTTTGAATTTGTGTGTCAATGGCTTACAGTATTCTCCCAAATGCTCCTTTTTTGCTCTATAAGTCTATTTTTCAATAGTATTTATTAGTCTATTTTATAAGAATTTTGAACTGTGCAATTTTTATTTGCTGAACAAATTAATAAAAATTTACTATTTTTACATTTTTAAGATTCTTTTGTCCGCTATAAAGGTGAAATAAAAGGATTTTCACACTGATTGGCAACTGAAGGGTAATGTTAGAGTTGTAGCTAAAAGGAAAATGACTATAGAGCTTTGAAGCACGGAGGTACAACTACCAACGATACAGGTAGAAATTGATCAAATACAATTGATGAAAACGTTTGAAAGAAGCCCCAATAAGTGTTGGCCATGTTTGATATTCAGCCATTAGGAACAAAATTGGTAGGTCAGTGTAGTGTTCATTTAGAAGTTGTATAATCCCTCATATGAAGATAGTTGTTATAGCCTTGAGAGGTTGGACTTCTAAGAGTAGGTCCTCGAAATTTAGAAACAAAAGATCCTCAGGCTTGGCCTTTCCAGAGTTAATGTATGGGAAATTATTTTCTTGAATTAATGAACACTGCAGATCTTTGGCTGCACAAATTGGGATATACTAATTACAAGATAAAGTTTTTGGAATATATGAGATTCGATTGGTTAATTTCTGTTTGAATAGAAAAATAATGAGGAGAAAGTTTAAAATTCTACCATTAGTTTGGTTCCATTAATAGCCACAACTTATGTTGTTTAGCTGAACTTGATTTTTTCAGAATTTAGTCTTTAACCATTCTCTTCAGTAACAAAGTATTTAACTGTAAAGGATGATAAGGCAAGACTTGTTAAAGGTCTGAAAATTAATTTCTGATTGGAATGGCTTAACACAGAAGATTTACGAAATGAAAAAATTTTAATGTTGTTCTGAGAAATAGATAAGCATTCTGAAACTTCAATACACAAGAAGTCACAGGTTTGATTCTATAAAAAAATTCTCAAATATTGCATTCACTTTTCACAGGCAGTAATGATGTAACATGATCAGCATGTCAAATAAATGCTATCATGGCCTTAAAAACAAATTAAAATCTCAATTTATAAGTTTAAAAATGAAAATTAACATCTAAACAACTCTACTTTGACCTATTCTGCTCTAAGGAAGTGAATGCTAGACAATAACCAAATTGCATGAAAATAAATTGCTGACTTTTGAACGGAAAATCTTAAGAAAAATATTTGGTGCAGTTTAAGAGAATAATTTTTGGAGATCTTAATTCAATTTTGAATTTTATAAAAAACATAAGGAACCTCTTGTTGTCATAAAAATCAATAGATTGCGATGGCTTGGACACCTATTCCGACTCGATGACTTAAACCCAGTAAAACAGCTCACTTTCACTAATCCCATGGGGCAGAGGAAATGAGGAAGACCACCAATTAGGTGGCTTGACTCAGTCGAGAGGGACTTAACTACTGTCAAAAAGGGAAACTGGAGGAATCTTGCAGCAGATAGGAACGGATGGAAAAAACAGTTTGGGACAGCCTTGGCCTGTAACAGGCTGTAGTGCTTTAGAAGAAGAATGATGTAACATGGACTGTAGATGTAGCAACTAAAAGAGACAGGGCTAAAGCATTGGTTCTTTTTTTATTATTTGTTATCAACTCATGTTATTGATCTAGCCAAATGTTTAGTAGTGGATTGTTCTACTCTAAATTCATTAGAACTTAGCCATGCTTAGTCATATTCATTAGAATATTAGAATTATTGTATCAAACAAATTAATGTATGAGCTGACAAAAGCTATTGAAGAGTTTTAAAAATTATTCTCACTTAACTTGAAAGCAGTCATATAAATTTCATTTTTTTTTTAAATATTTAGAGGCACAATCACCCCTGTATTTAAATTATTCGTAACAGAAGTTGTCAGTATTATTTGCTGTAAAAAAACTAAAGTTTTTTCACAGTAATGATTCTTATGCAATAGATTTTAAATGTTTGGCTATAACAAACTGAACATTCAATTACACAGAATATTAAAGAAATGTAAAATGGATATGATATACTAAAAAATGAGAATTATTTTTGTGTTATAACACAAATGTCATTTATTAATTAATGAGCATGCCAAAATGTACAATGAATAACAATGAATGTGCTATAAATATTAATAAAACAAATATCAGCACCCGCTAATATCTTTTCTACTTTTTCTAAAAAACCTAGTTTCATTTGGATCAAAGCCTTGTTCCTCAGATCCAATAACAGCCCAGGATGGTGTTTCACACATATAGTCAAGGCTAGAGAAGCATTTAGATTTTCCAGATGCATTATATTCTTTTACAAGCTGATGGAATTTTTCATAATCAATCCATGTGTGCCATCTTTCATCGATTAGGAACTGAAATATAAAACCACACAGAAAAATTAGATTGGGAAAAAATTAGTAAATAAAAAACACTATTAATATTAAAATTTATTTGACATTCAAACATATAAGATAATTGACAAATGGTTTGGTTTGGTTTCGAGCGCTACGGTCTACTGTTTTGCACACGAGGGCTAATGAGATCGGGACCTACTGTTTAAA
The DNA here is from genome assembly GCA_032207245.1 of Pardosa pseudoannulata. Taxonomy (NCBI): domain Eukaryota; kingdom Metazoa; phylum Arthropoda; class Arachnida; order Araneae; family Lycosidae; genus Pardosa; species Pardosa pseudoannulata. Next base: position 108,239,035 of record CM063500.1, on the reverse strand, counting down.
GCCGATTCCGAACGGCTACGAACATCCATGCCATAGTGGGATTCGAACTACGGTACCGATGATCAGCGCCCTAACCAATTGGCCAGCATTCAGCAATAATTGACAAAAGAACTTTTACTATAGATTAAGGATTTAGGAAGTGTCGACTCCCATATCTTGAAAAATTAAATGAATATGTTAATATTCAGATCTAAATGTTTCTTTCCTTGTGCAGTGGATTTAAAAGCATTTTTCACTTTTTCTTCAGCTTATTACTTAATAAAGTATATGAAATAAATTATAAAAAAAAAAAAAAATTCAAATGTATTTTGAAAGGAGTCAAAGACTAACACTTTCTTTCATTAAAAGTATCACTTATTAGCTTTAAAGCATCATTCCTAACTAAAATTTATCTTAAACATTCCTCTACATCATAGGACCCCAAACATTTTGGTTTGCACTCTCTCTTTTCAGAAAGAAAAAGACTTGTTTACTTTCTATCTTGAAATTTGTGTTCTATGTGTTTAGAAGAAAGGCTTTTGTATGGTTTTTGGGATTGTTACAAAAGTCTTGAACAAAATATTAAAGCACAGTCAACAGATAATGCTAGCCATTAACACAAAACCTTGTTTTGTAGAGGTCACAATTATTGGTCTGCAAAGTGCACACCACCCTCACTAATTCCGGTGTCAAGAGGTATGCTAAACCATCCAGCAGTTTTCCAAATTCCTACTCTGAATATATCTCTGCTGCATTTGCTTGCAGATTGTATCTCTAGCATGATGGCCATGCTCCGGGCACTAGAAGAGTGAGCAGTGGTGTAGGGTGGCCAAATACTTACGATCTACCCACCACCACTGGAGGGCAACATCGCCATATGAGCCCAGATTGGTGGTAGCTTATTATGATAATTACACAAAGCTTATGGATTTAATGTCTTACTACAGTCTATATTACATTTGTTTACAATTTCTAAAACCATTTGCAGCATCCTTACAGATATCTTGAAACCCCAGGGTTCTACAGAGCCCTGCTTGAAGACTAATGCATTAAATTGTGTAATTTTGAAGTGCAAATTAACCAAGTAAAATAGTAAAACACTACCTTTTTATGAGCAATGAGAATGCAGTTTGAATGTTCATGCTCAGATGCAAGTTCATAATCAGGAAGGTACTCAGCAAGTTTCAATCCAAACGACTTGACTTCATCATGCCAAGGCACATTTTCCATTGTCAAAGAACTAGCATTAGAAGTACCACAATATGTAACACCCTAGAAATAAATTAAAAAATCAAGTACACAAAAAAAAGAGACATGTTTAAAATTATGTTTAAATCAATATTTTAATATTTACCTTAATTTCAATAAAATCTGGAATACCTATGCTAACAAGTTTAGCATATCCCTCAATCTCTTCAGTATTCCAAGCTTTAACTAAAGTCAATCGATAAACAGTGCGCTGACCCTAGCAGAATAAAAAATTTTATTTTAAATAATTAACTACTTTGAAACAATTAACAAGAAGTATTTTTTAATACAATGACAAATATACCTAATATATATTTTTTTTAATCTACATGTAAACAAATATAAAAAAAAATCTGTCACATTTAGGCTAATTATATTTTAAGATAAAATTACAGATTTGAATCAATATTTCATTTTGCAATAAGGAAAAATTGTTTTAAATTGATTAATAAGTTTTAATGTAAACCTTTTATTCAACAACAATTTACTTTATTTAAAATATTTATATAGTTTAGCTTAGAAAATTTCATAACCCCAGAAAAGACCTGGTTTGATTTTGTAAAATTTTATCATTGAAAGGTTAAATTTTTAAAAGAATTTCTCATGTAAATAATTAAATACTTACTTTATTAGAGAGAGCTCTTAGACTCTCAATAAAACGATGCCAAAAGTCTTTGAAAAGAGGCCGATCAATTTTTTTTAAGCTTTGTTCATTGCTAGCATCAACTGATACATATAATTGTGTTACAGGATTAAGATTTTCTATTGCACTAGGAAATTGAGCATTTGTTACAAGAAAAGTAGATATTTCTTTGTCGTGTAGTAAATCTATCAATTTATTAATCTCCGGATACATTATAGGCTCTCCAACCAAAGATAAGGCACAGTGTTTTACTTTCATGCCTTCAGCAAATTTATCAGGTTGAACTCCAGGAACACCTGAAATATTAAAAATTATAATATAGTTAATTTAATTATAAAAATAAATTTTATATGACTAATTTTTGTAGTTAATTTACTGTTAATGTATAACTTTGAAACAAAACAAACCTCTAAATTCTTTTATCATATTGCAATGATTTTTCAAAGCAAGTTCAACAATCTCAGATGCCTCATCCATTTTCCATTTCCACTCTGTTCCAACTGGATTAGTGTGATGCCTATAAAATGGAAAGAAAAAAATTTACTATATACATATATGTGTAAAAAACTGATATATAATTGTTATTTTAACACTTTTTGACAGCAGTGTAATAATATACTCATGTACCAACATAGATATTACACAACTCTTGATAGGAACAATGATTATAACAAAAATAGCCTGAAAGGTACTTAAAATCAAGTCAGTTACTTAGATTTTCATTAAGTTAAAACAGGGAAATTACTTTTATATAGTTTATATGAATTATTTTTATATAGTTTTATTGTACAAAAAGGAATGCAAGAAGACCTAAAATTATTTTTAAGTGGTTTGATTTGGGGTATTATTGTCTACTATTTTTACCTACAGAAGGACAAATGACATCTACTTCAGAATATAAAAAATATTAATAATAATAATTTCAACATAGTTTACCATTAACTGTTAAACATTCTTTTTCTAAACAGGTGATATTTTTTAAAAATAAGATTCAAACGTAAGTATGTTATATGCAAACTTTTCTGACAGGTTTTGTTTTGTTTGGAATGCCTTAGTCCACTTTTTTTCTTACACAAGGGCTGAGACATCCACCTATTGCTTGAAGCCAATTACAAACAACTACAAATATCCATATCAACAGTAGGATTTGAATTTGTAGATTCCAGAACTGAAAGATAGCTCCCTACTACTTCAGCTATTGTACAGCACTTTTTTGACAGACTGTACTTAAATTATTTGAAAAATATTTCAAATAAATTACAGCTAAACTTTTACAAAACATCCTAAAAGTTAAAATATACAATTGTAAACAATAACAATAACCTAATAATTTTCATTTGTTCAGACTTTAACCCCTTAAAGATCACAATTACAAATTCTCTGGTATTTAATACAATTAGGTTATAAATTTTATCTATGAGCATTACAGATTTGAAATATATGAAGAAAACTATTTTTACATTCATTGAGGGGGGGTGCGAGATTTAGATAGGGTGATTTAACTGTGAAACGATCCCCTTGTACTGCAGGAAAATATGTCTTTCTTAAAAGATTAAATACTTTAAGAGAGCAGTGAATAATTACCCTTAAAATAATGTAATTAATAAATAGCTAAACAATTTATAAGTAATGTTTTAGGTAAGTATTTTTACATAAGATAATGAAAAAAATTGAACTCTTGATTCTTCCATGTAAAGCAAATTCAAAAATGTAATTTCAAAGATAAAAAAATTAATTGTAGTAATACCATCTATTTAGAGTTTAAAGTGCTAAAAACAAAGAGAAAAATTAATGTGTTTAAAACAGAGAAAAAGTATTAACAGGTAGTTTCACTGCAAAACCACTGTCCTTAAAAGGGGTAAATCACAGAAAATTTTGTCCTCTTTTACTTGAAATACAACGTACCTCCAACAAAACACACATTTATTAGCACAGGCTAAACTTGGAGTTGCTTCCATGCATCTATGACTTTCGATGCCATAAAAAGTGTGTTTATAACAGCCACCTCTTCCTCGTAACATGGATTTGGTCCATCGACACATTTTAACACCAGAATGGCTCCCAAGAAGTTTGTAACCTTGCTTTGTGAGAGCTTTTCGAAGTACAGGAGTAATCATTTCTTTTGGTTCTTGGTTTTCCTTTAACTTAATAGAAAATGTCAGAATGCTTTAACATAATTTAAAATGGAAAATGAGTAATAAGCTAAAAACAATAGTAATGTAAATTCTTAATTTGCTTTTTAAATAAAAAAAAATCTAAACTGATGAATAAGTTAATTTTTAAAAGCAAAGCTTACTAAACTTAAAATTTTTTACAAATTTTAAAGGAACAACATTAATTATACTTAATTCTTTATTTCAAAATTACCAATTTCATTTTTAGTTTAGCAACAGCCATAAGTATCCAATAAACAATCTAAATGAGACATTTATAAACAAACGAAATACTATAATGAACAAGTTATACTATAATTAAAAAATATATAAATTTTTACTTATATAAATTAAAAATTAATTAGAAAAAATAAAATATGACATAGCGCTACGTATATTTGCAAAAGTCTGAATTATGCAGGCCAAATATTTTTATAGGTCTATTAACAAATACATGTAAATAAAACTAATCAATAAACATTCGAAACTAAATTCTGAAATAAAAAATATAAATAAAAACCTTGTCAGTTTTAGAATTTCCAATTGCTTTTCCAATATCTTCAACATCCATAACATTTTCTTCTTCATCACTACTTTCATATTGTTTTTCCTAAATTTTAAAATATGTTTACAATTACTATAATTAGCATTTAGATTTAGCCAGTAATCATATTATAATAAATATTTATATCATACATTTTCATCCTTAGGAAGAACTTCAGCCATTTTTTGCTCACTACTCATAACATTTAATAGCTCAACTTTCCATTTCTTAAAGTATTCTTCCAAGCCTAAAAAATGTTTTCAAAAATTAACACAGTTCATTTACAATTACAATTACATACTGTTAAAGGATAAAATGTATCTGTATTGAATAAAATCTTACATATCACTGAAAAGCAATGTTTCTGATATGAAGAATATGTGAACATTTTCTAATAATTTGACAGGTTCTGAAGATTAGATTGCTCTATTGGAAATTAGTTTTTTTTGTAATTGAAGTTTTCATTTCAGAACAGGTTGTGCATATTTGAAAAAATTTCCTGTTGGTACCAAAATTTATCTATCTCTGAAACTATGACTCAAATTGAAGACTTTAGGTCTTCATTGCCTCTTTAGGTGGTCAATGAATCCAACAAGTTAAAATTTAATTAAAAATGGAGGAATGGAAATTTTTTTTTAGTTTTCACATAAATTAGCTTAACAAGTGTAATCTCACATGATGGAAATATTTATCCATTAAGACCTGTTGCATGAGGTGATCTTAAAGCAACTGCTCTACTTCTTAATCTTCAACTTTGGTATATAAAATACTGCAGCTTCTTATGTGAATGAATCAAATAATACAGAGATGTACATAGAAAGATACAAAAGACATAAATAGGGGAAGAGGGAGAATGAAACAGGGCAGACAGGGTGAAGAAGAGCAGAAGAGATAAAGAGAGAGAATGAGACACAAAGAGAGTTTTAGTTTGGTTTGGAGTGCTACAGTCTACTTTTTGCAACACAAGGGCTAATGAGACCGGGACCTACAGCTTAAAGCTGGTTCCTAACGGCTACGAACATCCATGCCACTGTGGGATTCGAACCCACGAACTCTGGTACCGAAGACCAGCACCCTAACCAATTGGCCATCGGACACAAAGAGAGAGAAGAAAAGAATTATGATAAAAACGATTGGTTAAGAGAATACTTTACACCATGTAGTAAAAAATTTGTTTTTCCTACATAAATACTGGAAAAGTGCACTTAACATCTATAAATTAAATTGTGTCTCATGAAAAGTTCTGTAAAGTTAATAGATAAGGATGGAGATAGCTTTCTCTTTCAGAAGTATAAATTCCCTAAAATTACTCTAACCAGAATCAAACAGGGTATTTTTATTCACCCTCAAATTGTGGAACTAATAAATGATAATAAATTCCAAAACTTCTTGAAAAAACTGAAAGTTATACAAAGAATACTTTTAAAAACATCCCAATATGTTTTTTAAATAATAAAATGCATAAAATTGTAAGGATGTGGTTGATTAACCGCTAAAAAACAATGGGATGTAATATCTTCCTTAAGATAATATTTTCCTATTAAAACTAGGGAGTTGATAGTGATGAGCATATAGAATGTTTATATCATAATTTAAGTACTATGAAAAATTGATATAATGGAAAAAGAATCTCTCAATTTCAACTAACAGTTGCCGGACTTTATAAAGGGATGTTATAAAGTTAAATATAGGAGACAATCTAGTGCAATGGTATAAATTTAAGGAAAAGAAAATTATCACCATTACAATACCATATGTATGTGTAATACATATGCTATTGTAATGGTTTTTATAATTTTATAAATTATAAAAAATAATTTAATATTATATAATTTTTTTTATTGTAATAAAAGCTAACGTAAAAAATTATTCAATAACAGGAAATTAGTACTATGAATATTGTATAATTTGGCCAAAAAAAAGTTATTTTGTTGTTGTTCATTGTATTAGATAATATGATTATTAAGAATGGATAAATACCAGTGTTCTCATCAGCTTTCACAACAGGTAAAATCTGTGTTGCAGCAAGTCGTCTAAGAGCTTCATCAATTTCAATGCCAACCTATGAAGGAATTAAGTTTATACATTAGATTAGAAAGTGCTAGATAAACAAAAAAAAAAAAAAAAAAAAAGAAAAAAAAAAAAGGTTGGTGGCATAAAGTATATTTAAATAGAGAAGTAATGTTAATGCTCTGAATATTATGGCTGAAAATTATCATGATTGTAAATTTCATATATCTACAACTAACCAATTTGCTTTACAAGGTTTACATTTTGTCTTGGCTATTTCCAAGTTTACGGGCCCCTGGAACCCAGTTCAGTGGGGACACCAAGCATGGGAGATATCGCCAAAATCTAGAACCCTATTTTCTGGCAAACCTTGCTCTTCTTTTAGGACTCTTCCACCACCCCCTAAAAAAAAGGGGGGGGGGGGTATTTTAGGGTATTGGGGGAAATGACATGTGATTTGAATATCTGACCCTTATTGGTTACTGTAACTAGCAATACTCCAAAACCGCTGAATTTGGATTTTCTAGCATCCATTTCGGCTGTGCTATGGATGTTTGCCCATTTTGCCTGAGCTCTTCTGGTATTTTTTCGTTTTTTAAATTTTATACTGGAGCTCATACCAACACAATTAAGGGCTTGTGGAGCTCAATTAAGAGATCCCTTCACACAGTTCGCAAGTGTGAAAATCAATTTGATTCGTACCTTTGGGAACTTATGTGGAGGAAAATGAAAGCAAATCCACAAGATGCTTTTCAAGATTTTTTAAATCAGATCAAACGTGTATATCCACCAACAACTCAGAATACTTAAATTAGGTTAGCACTTTATTTATTTTATATTTTATGCTTAATTTTTGAAGGGTAATTCGAAAGGTTGTGTCTTAATTTAAAACAAAATGAATTTACTTCGTTCTTATATTTCTATTTTAAGTTCACAATTTCTAGAAGTATTTTGTACCATACTTTATTACTTTTTAATCTTTTGATAGCTTTAAAATAATTTCATTAAATAGCAACCGTATTTTATAAATATAACTAAATATTTTATAAGCATAATTGCCTAAATATAACCAACTAATGCTTATATTTTGCTTAATTTGCACTTATTGCAAAAATTCTGCACTGTTTAGTTCAATAAACCGTACAAAAGGGCCTTTAAATTAAAAACTCAAATTTAAATTTGTATTCATCTTAACAAAATTTTAAACCTTTTTTTGTTCAAAATATGTTTTGAAATTGGGGATAAACTTAATACCCAAATTGTAAACATCACTTGGCGACAATTTGGCAATCACTTGTACAAAAATAGAGCCAAAAACATGGCGGCAGGGCCTCCGGAACTTGGAATTTACCTTTTGTTTTCATTGTGATATCATCAGCACAGAATTATTTACATGGCATACTGTTTTTTTAAATACTAATAAATTAACCAAATTTTAGTACAACAAAAAATGTGACAAATATATAAACAGTTCTTATAAATAAATACCCACTGCAAAATTATTATTTTCATTTGCACTAGGTCAGGAATCAACAGATTATTTCAACAGAAGAGCCATGTTGTCACTGAATCAAGATAATGTACAATCATAGAGCCATTTATATGTATTAATTGCTATTATACAATGCATAAAAACTAAAGTCTCATCAGTTGCAAACACCTACATAAAGAGCTGTGATCTGCTGACCACCCATACTAGGTTAAACTAAAAGATGTAAATGAAGCAAATGGAACCCTAAACCAAACAAAAATTTAATTTAGAAAAGGCAAATTCCTTTACATTGACTGCCTACATAAAAATATTTTCTTACTTTGTTGAAATTTTCTTCATATACAGAGTTTCCTAAACCAAATACTGAATATTTCATTCCTTTTAGCATAGTTCTTGAAACTCTAAAATCAAAAGCAGCTTCTTTAAGCCATTTAAAAAACCATTTACAGGTTTCAGGAGGTTGTCCATCAATGTATGTAGAGACAATAAAAATGCAGATTTTCTTCTTGGATGCCTGAAATGTTTAAAATAAAATGGATTTAAGTTTCAATTCTTCTTTATAAAAACCAGTAAAAAGAATAGTACACATAATAATAATTAAAGTTACCTGTTGTATTAAATATTCTTCAGGCTCTATGGTATGCATATCTATAAGTCTTACTTGCCAAATAGCTTCATTAAAACTTTTCCTTAATTCCTCAGCAAAATGCTATAAAATAAAATTTCACATTGAAGAAGCCTAATTTCATTACTTTAAAAATTTACAGACAGGAAATTATAGGAAAAATGAAATAAATGTGATTGTATGAACAGACAAACCTCATTAATGTGAGAATGCATCATATGAAATACTATTCTCAAATGTTTTGGAATTAAAAAAGACAATTTTGTTCAATATTAATTTATTTCTAATTGGGTATTTTACTTCTTGTAACAAATAAAGACAACATGAAAGAGAATAGAAAAACTAAAATGGAAATTGTCAATTTTAAAAACGGATTTTTAGTTTTTTTTTCCCTGGTAAAGAATGTAGACTGTGTAGATGGTCATTTAAGAGCAATAAGTTGTCTTATTTTACCAGACCTCCAGACAAATACAAGGACATTTTTTAGTAAGTGTTGGCAGTTATGAGAAAAAACAAATTTTAATTTTTATGGTACTTCAAGCTGTTTTTTAAAAATTAATTTCATGATATTATGCAGAAATTTTTGTAGATTGCTACACACAAGACACATGCAGCCAATGATTATTTTTAGTTGGAAGTTAATGAAAATAGTTTTAACTCTGGTAAGCCTATCTGAAAGTAGCATGTTTTTATAAATTTTATAAATTTAAACAATATAAAAAACAGCTTTTCTTTGGCAATTCATCAATTGCTTCTGACTTACATAAAAATACATTTTTTAGAAGATTAGCACATTTATTACAGATGTGGCACTGTTATTTTTAGTGCAATTATAATACAGGTAAATCTAATTTTTCAAATTTAATTTTTTTGGAAATTTTATTTTCTGCCACTATATATTTTTTCTATAAATTTTTCTTTTAAAATCATTTTTAGTTTTGCCAATTGGATGATTTTTGTTGTCAATGACAAAAAATGCTGTCAAGAAAGACATATACTATGTCTGCTCCATGGATTCATATACAAGTCAATCATCTCACTTTAGGTTTATGAAAAGCCCCAAAAATGCTTGGCTTATACCCAAAAACATCCAGTGGTTATATTATTACATGCTTACCATTCTTTTTCTCTAGAAAGTTAAAATAATTAACAATAAAGAACATTATATGGATATTATTCTTATCAGTTATGTACTTACATTTATACATGAGCTAATAAACAGCTTTGTACTCAAATGAAATTTTTAAATAAAAAAAGAACTTGACAAAAATCTGAAGGCATGAAATAAGATCTAGAAGAGCATTGTGCATAAATTGTTCTATTAAAAAAAATGTTTTAAAAGATTGCATATGGCTAATTTTGTCTTGGTTAGAAACTCATTACCAGTAGTATGTTTAAAACACTGCTCACACATCATCGTTTTAACCTTTAAATTCAGTTCTTGCCTTGCATACAATGCTGAATATCAGCTCACATTTTGTATTACTGTTATATGGTATTGGTAGAATATACAGCATAACTTCCGGAATTTTATCGTATTTTAAAGTTTCTTCTGATTACAAACAACATAACACTAAACGATATTTCTGTGGTGCATACAAAAATATCTCCCCTGTATTGCAAACAGGTAATGTTTATATTAATTCAAATTTTCCTTATTGTAGATTAAAGAAAAGCTTTAGGGTTATTTCATGAAACTAATTTTTTCCCTCAAAATTAACGCAAAACTGTATGGTTTTCACTTGCCAATATACAACCTTACAATTTGACCCAAATCCATACAATGTATGACTAAATTGTACAACTTGACAGTCATATTTATGTAAAATTAGCCTATAAAATTTTTTGACTCCATAACACAGGTTTTTTTTTTTAACTTTTATATGGAAAAAAACATTTATTTAATATTTTAGTATAATTTTAATATATTAGTCAAATAAGCCTTTATATGGGTAATAACAAGTTGCAGTTCAACAAGAAGAAATTTTTAAAAATATTTTATATAACAATATAATTGATTAAAACACAATTAGCTATAACATTTTCTCTACTTAAAAAAGCATAAAAATACAGAAATAAAAAAAATTTAAAAAAAAAACAATTGAAATATATATTTTTAGTGTTTTGATTAAAACTAGTATTACATACAACAGTAAAGTTAAATTATATTAAAGATTTAAACATAAAAGGAAATTTCTCAAAAATGTGAACCTTGGCATGTCCAGTTTGAGTTCCATAAATGATGTCACACGACGAATCATCACTTGATTTAATATTCAACTGTGGAGGTTCCTAAATGTTCAATTATATTATATACAACAAAGTATGTTTAACAACACCTAATACACAAAATAATATAGAGTTTTAGAATAAGTAAAACATATATATGCAAGAAATATAAATTCTATATTCATGTACTTTGTTATCTGTAAATATGATATTTCTAAAAGTTGGATAAATTTAAATGTTTTATTAGCAAATAATAAACAAAGTGCTCTTAAAGGGCAATAAAAAACCACAAAAATATAGTCCTGGAAGAAAATCCTTTATCTATTATTGGATTTATAGAAAAGTGGAAACATACACTAGCTATAAGGCTTTATTACAAAATATAGATATGCTTAGTTTAATAAATCTAGACTTTATCTGGTTGTGAATGTTGCAAAGTGTTTTTAGCTGCTAAAGGGGTGAAAATAACAATTATCGAAACAAAAATGTACAGAAATATCAAATTAGAAATCCTAGTCTAATTTTATTATAATTAAAAAATTTTAAATGTATTAATAAAAAACTTAAATATATAATAAAATAATTTGTTAGATAAAATTAATAAAAGTATCACTATTTTATAACTACTCTCTAACTGATTCAATTGTAAAATACTTAAATTACCTTTTTATCTCTTAGTAAGAAATATAATATTGTCACAAGTAAAACAACTGCTGCCCAAAAGGGTCCGAGATACACATATAAATTTTCCATACCTAAAATATAAATATGTATTAGGATAATTTTAATATTTAAACAACAATCGACAGCCGGAGAAAGTGTTTTAATAACAATTATACATAAATAAATATATGCGCATATGACTATGGCTCTCATGCAAGCAAAATAGCCGCTCCTAAAAAAAAGTAATTGTGAATTTAAAAACATTAATAGTAGGGATAATCTACTTTGATCCACGGCAGATTCTTCTTAAAAAACAATACAAGATAAATCTAGCTACATTCTCTTACTTAAATTAACTCATATGATTGTAAACAACAGAAAGCACGTGTTTTAAGGGTGAACATGCAGAGTCTGCGATGCAGTGAAACAAACCAATGAAGCAGACTTAGGCGCTAAGGAATGATCAATTCGTTTCATTTGTTTATTTAGATTTAGGGATATTTTAGTATAATATTCCCGCCGCATAACTACTTGGATAGAGATCCAATCTTCAATCAGATAGCAATTTTCCCTAAGATACCATAAATTAGGGAAAATGCACAGATAATACAATATTACAAATTCTTATTTTAATGCTGAATTTATAAATTTCTTAGTTACAAAATAAGTTTTAATTTTTAAAAAGTTTCTTTATAAGAAACAATTTTTTTTATTTCATTCTAGATGCTCTTAAATAATTTCATAGACATTTAAAAGTATTTATATTTTGGTTTGGACTAAATAAATAAGTAGAAAATATTTTTTTAATATTTAAAAGCTACAAATTCTTGAATTTGAAACAGATTTCTAAATTCTAATTTTCTTTACTGAGTGGTCTCCCGTTCTTCAATAACATATCGTCGCCATATTGCGACGAGAAGTCCTACAACTGTTCTTAGTCGCGTTTAGCGGCTCTATTTTGGAATTTTAATTTTTTTTCAACTTTTATTAATACCTTAATTTCGAGTAAAAGTATAAAGTTAACGATCTATTTATTATCTATTATATTTACTCCTATAATATTATAAATTTTACATTTATCTTTCTACTCTTACCATCTTATATATCCATTGCTGTAAGAAAAATTAAGTTTTACGAGAAATTGAACGTGATAATGGCTTTTTAAATAGATTTACCATGAATAACAAAATTGGGTATTTTGCTCCAAAAGGAGTTTTTTCTACTCTTTTCATCTCTTTCCTCGAAACTGGAAACAAAATTGTTGGAATCGGACGGGATGGAGAAAAGCAATTCTCGCAGTTCCTCTTCTAAGTCAAATAACACTGATCCAAAAATTAAGCAAGGTAAGCTTTAAATTAATTTGTATCTATCTTTGTTATTATCGTATACCAAAAATATCTTTCTGTGCTCTCAGTTTATAATTGTGCAGTATCATGTCTTATTAATTTAATTAGGTTCAATCATGTATGCTTTGATATTATTCAATTTATCTTATTTCATTTTCATTGCGTGCTGATTATCTCATTATTTATATCTGTATATTTTTATTTGTCTTAATGTCCTTAAGACATTTGTAACTTCACCTTCCGTGATAGTTTGGAGAATTTTCAGATAGGGAGTTGAGGTGACAGAAGGTGGAAGTTACAGTATGTGTTTACCCATTGTCAAAAATTGCTTAATTTTGTGTATATATTTTTTATTTTTGACATATTGTCATAACTTGGGATTGGGTTATACTGTTAAAATTTTTGATCTTGCTTTATAAAAAAAATATAAAAGTTGTGATTTAACTTTTTTCAGAGTTTTGAAAATGATGTATAGAGATTGTAGTGGCTGTATTACTTTTATGTTAAAGCTTTTTGGATTTATTCATAATATTTTAAGGTCTTTAATAAATCAGGTATTTGCTTATGTTAAAAAGAAGTTAATTTTGTAATTCTGTCTTTAAAAATTTAACTATTTTGTTCCATTTATAACCGAGATTGAAAATTTTGAAATTAAAGTTTATGTGAGAAAACTTTTTTGGTAAATGTGAAAATGAAAATATTTTATCCTCTGGAAATTTTACAGCATTATAAAAATGAGTAAAACTGTTCAGGCTGGCAGGTCAAGCCTGGGGGTTTTCTGCTTGGTCTCTACAAAGATCCACTCTGGACAGAGTCATTCTTTCATACTAGTGGGGTTTTTCAAAACAAAAGGTGCACACCTTCACCTTAACTCAAGTAGCCTTTGGCTTGTCTAAAGGGCATTAGTAACAACAATCTAAACTCGCCGAGCGGTTTTGTGATGTTTCTATTTCCGACTGTAAGTCATACCTGAATCATCTGGATATGATTTTGCATGGGTCTCGTATAAGGAGCAGGTATGGGGGCGAAATAATCAGTCGTAGATGATTTCAAACTTTCCTTTATTTAACAAAAAGCATTTTAAAGAAATATTAACATGTATAAGTAAAATTGTCCAGAGAGGAGATTACTGTAGACAACTTGCTCATCTCAAAGTTCAGCTGGGAGTACCCTCCCGTTTTTTCTTTTCCAAACAGGAAACCTCATTTTTAGGGGAGATTGACATCCCTCCCTTTTTTACCTTTGTTCTTAGAGTAGCTAAAACGTCCTTTGGTGCCCAGCCGAACACAAAGCACAGTTTCTTTTCTCCGTCAGTGCGTTGACAAAAACAGCACACTTGACACTTCTAATCGTCCGTGCATCAAAAAGACCATTAGTGGTACAATACTGCCATTTTCAATTGTTCTAAAGAATAAAAGTTCACCCGACCTGTTACATAGACGGATGCAACTCTTACAAACAAATTCTATGCATTATTGACATATACACCATACTTCTGTACTACAGTAGTGGTATTTATGTGGAACTTTCGATTGGGTTATCATACTCATTTTTGTTTTTTAGGCCATATCTGCGTAAAAATGTTCAGATCACTGTATAAATAAAATATAACATATATATTCATTGAGGAACCTTTTAGTTTAAACTTCCATAAATGCATATTGAAACAGCGATCTTTTATAATTATTTTAATTAACTCAAAGTATTTTCTTTGCCTACACAGAAATATATGGTGGTCTCTCTTTTGTTTAAAAATAGCATTAAGATGTGTAAAATTTCTTTAATATCAATATACTCATCAAGGGGCTTTGTGTAATTAGATTACATCAAATCAGAAAACTCTAATATTATTGATTAAAGTTTGTGTTTTGCTTGGATATCATAACAATAAAAATTTTGTATCAAGACTACAGTAAAACAATACAAACACTTCACAGGTCACCTACAGTCACTTACATGCCGAACGATGGCCGATTGGTTAGGGTGCTGCCTTTGGTACTGGAGTTTGTGGGTTCAAATTCCACTATGGCATGGATGTTCTTAGTCGTTCGGAATCGGCTTTAAGCAGTAGTTCCTGGTCTCATTAGCCCTCATGTTACAAGAAGTAAACCATAGCACTCCAAACCAAACAGTCACTTTCACTTTGAGTACCACTGTAGTAAAGCCTTAAGGGATAAATAACTTTTTAAATGACTGCGGTTCCAGTAGTAGAGCTTTCGGTACCAGAGTTCATGGGTCCAAATCCCACAGTGGCATGGATGTTCGTAGCCATTTGGAATTGGCGTTAATCTGTAGGTCCTGGTCTCATTAGCCCTCGTGTTGCAAAAAGTAGACTGTAGTACTCCAAACCAAACCAGTGGTAGGGCTATGCATAAATTAGTCAAATTTGTTGTTCTGCTGATTTTCACCCAAGTTTTTTTAATTTTAAATTTTTCTTTAGATGTCACAAATAAGCATCTTCGATTACCAAGAGTTAAGGAGAGTATTTCTCCTCGACCTGAAGCTAGACAGAAACCAAACCCACAGAGAAATCGGGAATTGTTTGATAAAAGACCCAGGCATAGAGCTGGAGCTGTTTGTGAGAGATACAGGAGTGAGGTCTGTATATTTAAAAAATAGTTTGAAAACTTAATAATGGCAAACTAAAATGTTAAACTTTAATTTAAAACAAAATAACTTTTAGAAAATTAACAAACTCCCTGTAAAGCATCTAGTTTATATTACAAATTTTATAAATCAGTATGAATATAAAATGTTGAATTCCATGCTGATTTATAAAATTTTCATAAATTACTATACATATTTTTATATTGTACATTATATGTGCTGAAAATTTCATACTGATATATTAAAAAAAATGTATATTACTTTTTATTTAGCTTTGCTTAAAATCTTCCTAATTTTAAATTTGAAAAACTGTTAGTCTTTTTTTTATTATTATTTGCTACGTTGAATTTTGTACTGGTTTTAAAAATGTTAAGGGTTTAGAAATTACAAAAACTTTGTCATAGAAATGGTCATTCTAAAAATTCATTGTATACTACAGTTAGATCATAGCTCATGTAGTATTTTGATTCTTCTTTTTTTTTTTTCTCTTCTTTTCTCAATAGATAACAGAAGATCATGTTGATCCCATATTCAATAAACAAGGAAGCAAAAAAATGAACTTGAACCACCTTTTAAATTTTACCATGGCATCTCCAGATACAAGAGATACTGGTACTAGGAGAGCTACATTTAACAGAACTAAATTTCCAAAATATAATAAAGAGCTATTTTTGCAAGCAAAGTAAGAAAATTCTTAGTAACATAATATTCAATATGTTTTCAAAGTAAGAAGTATGTGTGTGTGAATTGCCTGTATAAATCTGTAAATTGTTTGTATAGCTAAATCATTCATGTTAAAGTATTAAAATACAAATAGAGATTAAATGTTGATGTTCATGTTCAGTGATCTACCAGTGTACTCGCATGTGTGAGCTAAATTTTATTTATAGTTTTGTACTTGGGATTTTTGAATGCACAATTTTTATCAAGTTCAAACTGCTAAGATTTAGTATATGATTATTTTTCTCAGTTGTGTTGAATATGTATGTATTAATGTATGTAATAACTGGGCAGAAATTGTACAGAAAAATCCATGGTCATACATTTCTAAATCATCTATAAATTAAAAGAATAAAACTGAATGGGAATATTTCTCAAAATAAAAAAAAAAATAGTTAAAATTGTATATGATGTGACCACCATTTTGATATTAAACTATAGTAACTTTTATGCAAACTAAAAAAATTTTTAAACATTAATTATATTATTAGGTTTACATAAATTGTTACCCAAGATAGGATATACCAATTTTGGGAATAAATCACTACAAATCTTTTTTCTAAATTTAATAAATTATGAGGAGCCTTTTATTTAGCAATATATGATGAAGCATCAATTTTATGCAGATTTTTCAATTAGCTCAATTAATATCAAGTTTGTAATTAATTTTGCAGTAGAAGAATTGTTGGAACACAAACTGAAAAAAAAAAAGTGATCTTGAGCTTCATTAAGGCCCCCAATAAATAAATAGATATTAACATATCTCATTCTGCTTCATCAGAAGACAGTTAATTCTGTCCTCTGATGAAGCAGATGTCTTCACTTCCACCACATAAAAGCAACAAAACTGCTGTTGCTACACATAAACCAAACAGATATAAAAATATTTTGCATTTAAAATTATTCAATATGTACTGAATCAGTTTCAAAACAAGCTTGATATGACTTAATGTCGTTTATATGTATGTATTGTGTGTATTTCCAAGTATAGTGATCAGGTTAGATTAGAAGGTTTGGCTCAATTCATTTGTATATCACATCATTTAAACTTGCTGCTGAGCCAGGAGAAAAAAAAGGGGGGGATCATATACAGAATGCAGACCTGCATTTTGAATACTGCTGCTCTAATATACTTTAAGGATTTAATTTTCCTAAAACTTATGTATAAGAATCAAATATTATTGTATATTCATTGACCTTAACACGCATCAAAATAGTGCCTAAGATTTGTCCAAAAACTGAAAGAAGTTTATAATTGGATATACAACTGTATCAGGTTTGCTCCTTGTAATATTTTTATTCCTGATAAATATGCTGCCAACTTTTATTATGAAACTGTATAGTCAGGCAGTTGACTGGGTGTGTAACATTGCATGCTGACATTACCTTTTGCCATCTAATCTTGAATTTCCAAGTGATCCAGTTGTCTGTCTATTATTTATGTACTTGTATCCCTGTGCTACTGTTACACTACATATAAAAACTGCTATTGCACAATAGGAAAATCCTCCTTCATGATGACCAATGATTCTTCCACGTCCTAACTCTATAAAATTGTTTAAGTGTCTCCCTCTTTTCTCAACAAGCTATAGTTATATCTCACTTGATGTATACCTCTAGCACACTGTAACTATAGACCGTTTTCAGCATCCATCTTCAGTCCTATATTTATATAGTTTCAGAAGCAGTGCAAAAGGTATTATGTAGCCCATGCATGTGTGATGATGCTGAAATGTTAATCATTTACATATAACTACTTAACATTTGCTGAAATATTTTGTTCAGTCACATCATTTCTTCTTTGTGTTGAAATTTTTACTAACAGAAGTTTATTTCAATATTTTATAGTGTATGATCTATAATTTCATAAATTTTAAAATGTTTATTTTCAGCTGCCAGTTTGTTGCAAGGGATGATGGAAATTATTCTGTTCATGAAAAAAATCCGGATATTCTCGTAGAATGGCCTTTGATTGAAGAAATTGTTAGTATATACTATCTTAAACATTTTATGATATCCAAACAATGTTGTGTATGGATTAATTCAGTTAAATCATATTATAAACTTCAGTATTTTAGCTAATTTATTAAGAGCACTTCTTTAATTAAGAAAAAAAAAGTTACTAAACACAAATTTATCTTGTGTTTCAAATATGTAATTAAAAGGAGATTAAATTATCAAACATTTTTTTCCTTATACTTTTCACAAAGTATATGAAAATAAATTTCCATTTATTACAGAAAAAAAAATTAAAGTTAATCTTCAATGCTCACATTAAAAATGTATATATATAATAGATAGATTTGCTAATACATAAATGTAGTCTTCATTTTACAATAATTAGAATGTTAATTTGAGCAGAAGGGAAATGTACAATTACTTTTGAGTAAGTTTAATATTAAAGTTTCATTAGGTAATTCAATAATTACTATATACTTTCAAAAATGTGTTTAATAATTTAACTATTGTTTTATAGTAAAACTGTTCTGAATTTTGTCCGTTTTCAAATTAATATTTTTTGCAATGTAGAAAACAACCTTTATTAGTAATAAATTTATTGGACATTATTTTGTGATTTACTACTTTCATTTTATGATTAAAAAGTATTGGAAATGCTGTGTTTAAAAAGATGTTTTCTAGAAATGGTATACAAATTTTTGTAAAATGATTTTTCAACTTAAGTAAACATCTGATAACACTGCCTTTATTTCATATGTTTTTTTTTGTTTTTTTTTTTTTTTTAACCATAAGAGAATTTACATTGTCAGTTTTCTCAAAATTACAAATGCAATTGAGTAAATAACTTGCATTCAATCAAAACTCTCACAACAAATTTTTTTTACAAAAGTCATTTGAAATTTTGTAAAAAGTCTTTGACAAAAACAGTATTTAAGTAGTATAAAATGTCTGATAAAACGTTCAATATCTTAGATGAACCGTACTGTAGTAACTACAAAAACCAAGGCAGTGTTGAATATTTCTTTTAGTTACTCCCTTTCCCTCCCCCCTTCCTGCTGGTTATAAATTTCTATCTAACTGGACAGAATATCAATACGTAATATATGAATAGTTTGTGTGAAGTAATTTGTCAAATGAGACCTTAAGTAAAGTAAAACTCATGAGTGTTGTAATGCTCTAATATAACTTCTCACAGTGTAATTAGAGATTAAATAACGATACTTCCCACAATATGATAATGACTCCACAAAGTTTCATATTCTGCCTGCATCATGCATCTTCAAAAAGAGCATGTGTCTTTATATATATATATATATATATATATATATATATATATAATTTTTCAAAGTGCCCTACCCATGGTCACTGTTTTAAGTCAGTGCTTAAATAGGAGAAAATTGGATTAAAAGTAAAGGGTTTTAACAAAAACAACTTGGCAATACCCATAAATCTTGTGATATATTGTTGGAATAGAACATAGAATGCATTTGTTGATATGTTTATAGAATGAATAAGTAATAACATTTTAGATTTATTTTTTATAAAAAGTATCTTAAAAGTTTTAATGCAAGGGATATCTGATCAGGAATGACCTTATTGTTAAAGTGTGTTTATTGGATTTGAAAGAAAATATTGCACTTGGAGGACATTTTTATGAAGATGTAATAAATATTAACCAAATAAACTGATAATTTTTGTTTCATAACAGCATTCTTGATACTTTTTTATCGCAAACTTAGATAAAAGTTATGCCTATGCAGTTCTTTTTTGATAGCCTTTAAAAAAGTACAAGGAATACTTTTTTAAACTTGTTATTTTTTCTAATACAAGTACAAGATATGCTAAAATTATTCATTGGTTTATATAATAATGTTTTTGTATGCTTTATATATGTGCAGCGTTTTCCAAGCTGTGAAGTGCCATTGTGTCCTATATGCTTATACAGTCCGATAGCTGCAAAAATTACTCGATGTGGTCATATTTATTGCTGGCCCTGTATCTTACACTACTTGGCTTTGACTGATAGAACATGGCAGAAATGTCCAATTTGTTTTGAAGCTGTTCACAAAAATGAGCTGAAAAGGTATTATAAAGCTTTTCTAGTTCGTATTTTTTATGCTTTTATGCAACTGAATTAGTCTGATCTTTTTACAGTTCATAAGTATTGTAATAGTTAATTAAATATATTATTATGCTTAAAAAAGACAATTACATGTGCATTAAATTTGCTTTATTTACATTATAATTTAGCATGAAACTTTCATTGTATCTAGTAAATATATATATATATACACACACACATACATACAGTTGATTCTCAATATATCAACTTTGTTTATCTCAGTTTTCTGAGTTACAGGATTCACGTAAATGTAATTCAATGGAAAAAATTTCTTGGTACCTTAAAGTTCGCTTAATGCTTATCTCAATGCTTCAGTGAGTCTTTGTATGTAGTAATAAAAAAATAGAATTTATGAATAATTAAAGAGTTTTAAATATGATTTCTATTTGTGCTTTGGCAGATATAGAAAACTAAAGGTTTTTATAAATCATAATGTACAATATCAGTATTTCTCATTAAGCTGAAAGCCAGGTATATGTATCAAATAATATTAAATGCTTTGTATAAAAATAAATGAGTTAAAATTAATTTCTAAAAGTAGTGAAAAATCTTAGTACTACTGTTCTGCTTAAAATTTGGTGAATTATTTTATTTTTTGAAATTCACATGTATTGGTTTAGTTGTACCATATCTATTTTATGCCTGCTGGTCCATTTATGAATATCGATATGAGTGTGAAAGTATATTACTTTATTATGTTTTCATAGCATATTTTTTCCAGATATTTTAAAATAAAATGTTTTTTCAATATCTTGAACATTTGATTTCTCATTATTCTCTCCTTGATCCCCATAACTTTTAGATACTAAGAGTTGGCTGCATATTTATATAATCTTTATTATTTATAAGCAAAATAGGAAATTTTCGTAGTCATGAAATATTCAAAACATTATATACTTTTCCATGCAGTACATAGAATGACAAAAAATTACTATTAAGTAAACTGATTTTATTAAACAAGATATTTGTCCTTATAACTGCTAGATACCCTGGGGATAGTCAAAGCATAATCTGTCATGCAATATTTTGTAACCCAAGGTAGAATTAATGAAATATATAATTTGAAATAAGTATTGAACTGATTATGGTACATTTATTATTTTTGTGAGTGTTTACCTGGTCTATTAATTTATTAATAACAGAAAATATAATTATATAGTTTTAAATCTGCATCTAAAAAATTTATATGTATGTAATATATCAAGTAATTGCCCTAAAGTCGCATTTCTTAATTTTAACTTTCCTAGCCACCCAAAATAAATCAAGGACATGAATCATTAAGACTGCATTCCTTCCACAGTTATCAAAACCTAAGTCTGAATTAATAACTACTATATATGGCTCTTTCTTTGTTTTCCTGAACCAGATATCTATTTTCTGAAGCAAAACACATATCCTTGCTATTTTCATGCTGTTGTATGCAATTTCTCCACCATGATTGTTTTTGCAAGCAGTACTGTTTTGAACTTTCTTCTGAAAAGTATATGTTTAATTGTTACATATACACAGCATTTCTCACAGCAACATATGCATGGTTCACTCTAAGCTATGTAAGACAAGTCTGTCATTTTTCCTCGTTTAATATAAAAGAAAAGAGGATTGGCAATTAAAAATATAGACTGCTTTTTGATAGATTGAGAAAGAGGAAATTTTACCAGAATTTATATAAATACACATACACACAGCATGACCTGCTGAAATAAAATGTATTTCCAGAAAGGCTCAAAAAGTCCTATGGTGACATGCCTGGGTTAAGCAAAGTAATTAAAATGTATGCAGAATTTATATTTTGCAACAAAATTGTAAGTAGCTGGTGATGCATAGCTTATTCAATAGCTAGTTGATGATGTTTATCTTGTCATAAAAAAGTCAGTCATTCATTTATTTAATACTTTATCTGAAAAGTGTCTCATTCTTTACAATGCCTTGGCATTGTATAATATTTAGTATATGTTATTATGCAGAGTTCAACCCCGACATAAATTGGGTCTGCTTTGCCACCCTTTCATAAAATTCTGTATAGCAAAAGGGATTCCTTCACAAAATTCTACATTGTAAAAGTAGCCTTTCACAAAATTCCATATTGTAAAATCAGTCTCGTAAAAATGGCCTTTTCGTAACTTGAAAACGAAAAGTTAAAAGAAAATTTCCAATCTTTCATTTCCGCAATCGACTAAATATGTACATGTATGGATCACATTAATGTGTTGTTATTGTCAGATGTCCCTACTGGTCTATGTATTTAGATTTTCGATGATGTTTAGATTTCATTCTTTTTTAAATAATTTTTAAAAAATTTTACTTTCTTTTTGTTCTCTCTACCTGTGTGTGTGTGTTGTGTGCGCGAAGTAATTTACTATTATATGTCTTTAAGAGTTTCAAATAGAATTGTGATAACTAAAAATGGTCTTTAATCACATGACAGAATTTATTTTTTACAATTTTCCCCCACAATATGGAAACCTATAATAAAATTTAAAAAAAAAACCTAGATTGGACCCTATATTGAATGCTTCATATTTTTCATTATATATATAAGGATGTGTTATATTTTTATATGCACACATGTGTATGTGAACCATACAATTTTTATTTGTAGTGTATCTGTACGTTTGCAAGCATCTTTTACTGTTGGAGAAGAAATTACAATGTGTCTCATGAAGAGAGTAAAAGGTTCTCTGTTTGCTACACCTATAACATGTGAGAGCCCCAAGCAAATTTGTAATAGAACTGCTGGTAAGTTATTTTCAAATTTATTGGGGATTTTTTTATGAAAATATTGCTATTTTGTCTTTTATTGTATTTTAATTTCAAAGTACTTAACTGTTAATTTTGGTATGTTTTAATTGTGAGTACTATGAAATAAATGCAGTGTTATAGATTTATGTATATGTTAATTTATACATGAGTTGTAAACTTTAGATATTCTTAAACAGTTCTGAAGTATAATTTGAAATTTCAAATATTTTACACCATTTCTTCAGTGCAATTAGTTTACATCAATATAATTTGTTCTACTTGCTTGTGCATAATTTTTTTCCCTTTCAAAATTTAAGATGTAATAAGTATCCTGTATAAGACTACATAAAGCATTAATTACATAAAGCATTTCTTATATTTCATTTTTCTAAGACCTTGTTGAAAATTGCTCAATAACTTTAGAATTACCCTTTGTTTATTCTTTTGTGGTGTATTAGTATGAATTTCATTTTGTATTTGATCATTAGTCACCTTAATATAATATTTTACCCATTTTAAATATTTCCTGTTGTTAAACTTATTTATCAACTCATATCTATTACTCTGCATTTTATGGAGTATTTTTTATTGTTATTTTGTTTTCATAAATCTTTTCTTAATTTTATAAATAGTTTAAAATTCAGTTTTCTCTCTCTTTATCTGTTATAGATGATTATATTGCTCGCTTTCAAAAGCTGCTTTTAGCTAGTAAGAAAGATATATACAGTATCATCAGTAGGGAAAGATCTGAACTTGAAAAAGCATATGAAGTTGAGAAAAATATGCCAGAAGCTTGCTTCATAGAATCAGCTTTAAAAGTATGTGTTTAATTACATTATCATTTATTATTGTTTCTGCAATACAAAAACTGCTGATGTAAATTAATGTAAGTCTATTTAAAATTAGTGCCATAGTATTAAGCATTTTTCATAAATATTAATGACATTCATATAATGCAAATTGCAATGCTTTTTGTATTTTTTAGCATTATCTCAATGTATTAATTTATCTTTTAAAGACAGTTTAGTATGATCATCAATTCGGTTAAACCTTGATCTATCATTTTCAAGGAAATGGGAGGGGGAAAACAAGGAGTCTATCCATACTCCTAGGATTCTCCAGGAGGATTAGTGAATGCTGTAAATAGGGAAATAAAACTATGAATAAATTATATACAAGACTAAGTACTTAATAGTTTAATTAAAAACACTTTGTTTAAAAAATATTTTGTTGTAATTTTGGGTTGTACTTTTTGTAAATGGAACATTCACTGAAAAAAAAAGGGCATTCTTTTCCTCTATTTTTGTACTGTCACTATGTACATCCATGAGAGATAGGCTCTATAATGAATGGAAACCATTTAGAATAATCTAAATGGTTTTAGAAACATTTAGATTATTCTAAATGATTTGGATTAACATCAACAAAAGTGCCACTTCTCCAGTTGTCCTAAACAACATAAAGGAAAAGTTTATGTGGGTACTAAAATTTTGTAGGATAAATGAAAATGTTGTTAATAACTTTGTTTTGTGGGAATAGTTTTGGAATCAAACGATAAGTTTGGGAGAATAATTTCATCTTTATTTTTTTAACATTGGAGACAGAAAATTATACTTAAATAAAGGACTGTATATTTTTAAGTAAGTGATAGTATAACTTCCAAAATAATGTTGAATTAATATTGTAAATGAGTAAATTTTTTACTGAAGCTTGTGTTTTTCAAGATTGATAAGAAAAACTTCAAATATATTTTAGTAGTATAAAATCTCATTAGCAAATTTCAGCGAGTTGTAATCTTAAAACAAAAAAATGTTTAAGTTATATTTATAATATTTTTATCCTTCAAAGCATTTATGATTTTTAAAAGAAATTTTGCCTAAACGAATTTTCTGACTTGTTTAATGTATTCTCTTTAATTAACAGTTACTTGATGAAAGGGAAAAGAATATTACTGAACCTGAATCTACTCCAGAAAATAAACAAATGCTGCTTGATTCTGAAGTTCCATGTGTAAGATGCAGTTTCTTTATTATATGTGTTTAATCTTACTAAGTTTCTTGTAAAAATAGGGGGATGTGTTTACTTTGTTTATTTTATTTTTAACATACATATTTTAACTCATGTCACCAATATACCTTTCACTTCATTCCAGTAATTTTATTTATTAAGTAGAACAGGATTTCTTGTAGATTTCTGTGGGAAATAAGTAATTTATTTTGAATATTATCCAAAATTTCAATAATGTGTTTATTAACAATAACTCTCAGATGACTTAAAAGGTACATTGATGGTCACCTCATATCTATAAAATGCATGATTGAATTTGGGTGTGGAAGTAAATATTCAAAATCAAAAACAAAACCTTTTATGCATTTAAAAAATTATGGAGCAATATATTGAAAATTAGAAATTCATGCAGGAAGTGTATCACCACATAATCTGAAAAATCTCATCATGTATTAGGGAAGTTTTGCTTGAGATTTTAACGGCAATCGACATTTTAGAGTATGAGTGTGAGAAACCTCTCTTACACTCTGCTGGTTTTGTAGATTTTATATATGTTTCTATCTTAAAACTATGTGGATCGAATTAAGTTGTGTGCACATGTCTTCTCATGTGTGAACATAATTCAGGCTGGCAATTCTGTCACTTTTTTTACAATTGATCACTTTTTTAAGTAAACATTCACTTTTTTCATGATATATCACAGCAAAAGTCTGTTGTTGAAAAAAGAAAATCTGAATTAATAACAAAATATTTTAATAAAAGAGCAAAAATGTGGTGCTCTACCAGAATTTAGTGATTTTAAAAAGTCGCAAAGAAGTTTCTGAAATCTACATTTGTACTGAAATGTACATTTAATACATTAAAATAATTTACGTCAAAGCACACATTTCTCTTTTTCTTTTTCTTCACAATTTTTGTTTAGACACTCTAATCTAGCTATGTACAT
This sequence comes from Pardosa pseudoannulata, assembly GCA_032207245.1. Classification (NCBI taxonomy): domain Eukaryota; kingdom Metazoa; phylum Arthropoda; class Arachnida; order Araneae; family Lycosidae; genus Pardosa; species Pardosa pseudoannulata. The sequence continues at coordinate 108,213,003 of CM063500.1, read as the reverse complement.
ATTTCAAAACATCATTAATATATGCAGAAAATTGTGATTATAAAATTAATGTAATGATTGTATTCAATAGTAATTTTTAGATTTTCCTGAACAAAAAACAATGTTGAGTTGTGTTAAACAAAATTTTTAATCTTTTTGTAATCAACGCTAAAATCTGTCTTGCATTAAAATCATTTAGAGTTAAAATAAATAGAAAAATCTTATTAATAGCATCTGTAATCAAGGAGAAAAAAATCACTTTTTTTCAATGTTTAGTCACTTTTTAATCACTTATTCTGTATTATTTGTCACTTTTCTCACCTTTGTGAAAGTACCTCAGAAGTTGCAAGCCTGATAATTAAAACATGCAATGAAATTTGGTATGTGTCTTTTATGCTGTTATTATAGATTTGTATGAAATTTTGCATCTAGTTAGTTAATGGGAGTGAGATTTTTTGTTTGTTTGTTTCATAACAGCTATAGAATTGCTTAAAATAGTAGTAATAACATTAAATAGCTAATTTTCAGTTCATTTATAAGACATCTCATGCAGCAAAATCTACATTTGTTTCCAAAATTCATTTTATAGTTTTTGAACAAAATAAAAAAAAATTTAAACTTTTTTTACAATGTACTTTTTAAAATATTCTTTTACGATCTATACAATGAGTGCAATAATTTTCCTTTTGTTATTCTAGAACAATACATATCATCGAAATCACAACGAATCCATAAGTTCAACTGACTCACATGATGAAATATTTCAATTTGGTGAGTTGTCATTGACCGCATCTTTCTGTATATTTTATTGTAATTTATGATTATTTTCTAATTAATGTATTAATATCATATACTGTCTCTAATGTAGTATAAAGTGTTAAATATAGAAATGTTTATACTGAATAGTAACTTTAACAGTAATACATTGTAAAGTTACTTATTCACTGCCTATTGATATTTTTTCTTATTTTTATTTATGCTTGGTTCTGATTAAAAAATTCAAACATTTTCAGAACCTGGTGACCAGGATTCAGATTTACCATTACGAGAAAATACTAGTCGAATTACTCATGATTCTGAGAAGAGAGGGATCTCTTATTTTTATCAAGGTACTTAAAGACTTTAATTACTATAAAATAGTTATTTTTTAAAACTGTTTTAAGTGTTTTTATTTTAAACTAAACTATTTGAGATTTTTTTAAGAATAAAATTAAACTCTTTAATTTCTACTGCCTCTTTTTCTTTCTTTTCCCGATCAGTATATATACAGAAAGATAACAATAGAGGTACCATTCTTCTGGTTTCAAAAGGCTTTGATGGCCAAATGTGTAGGATGCTATCTTTCTGATTGCATTACATAAATGAAGTCAATATTCTGTACAGGAAAAAATAAATACAGTCTCCAAATTGAAAAAATTAGCTAGTAGGAAAGTTTCTAACAAGTACCATATGGCATGCTGCATAAGGTTGGTACTGTATAGCATGCTGTGTTTAAAATACTAAAAAAAGATAAGTGTATGACTAGACCATGCAGAATACTCAGAAGTTTGTCATACAGCTATAAATGTTTTTATGACATTCAAAGTATTAAATAAGCTAAAAAACTTTTTTAATGTATGGAAAAGGAAAAATAAAATAAATGAAGGATTCAAAATGCGATTAATATAGGTTTGGTTTAGAGCACTACAGTCTACTATTTTGCAACATGAGGGTTAATGAGACTGGGACCTACTGCTTAAAGCTGATTCTGAACAGCTACGAACATCAATACCACAGGGAGATTTAAACCCACAGACTCTGGTACTAAAAATCAATGCCCTAATTATGGCAATCAATATAGACTTCAACAGTTCAAGAGTAAAATAAGGAAAGCAGATTCTGGTCATTACATACATATAATGTAATGGTAATGGTAGGTTATACTTGAAGCACATGTTAACGGTATTAATAGCTAAATTAGATCAAATCTATGTTGAGATGTTTAAATAAAAAATACAGCTCTTTTAAAAAAGTAATCTATTGTTAGATTTCAGTACTTTAAAATATAATTTTCTAAGAGTTGGGTGTAGGGTTTTCCAAGAAACCTCTTAGTTGTTAGAGTTCCAAGTATAATTTTTGATGCTCTCGAGGAAAATGATATACAAAATCGGATTTGGAATCCTTCCACTTCAGATCAACCATAATAAAGGTATTTTAATACTTTACCATTTTAATTTTGATATTTTAAGGTATAAATTTCTAGAGGTGACTGATAAAGCTGCCCAAAAAATCTCATAACCTTAAGAGTTTTATTAGCCAATAAAGTTTGAAGGCCACTGATATAGTTATATTGAAAAATAACCCTTTCTCATTTAAATCATAAACTGGTAATTTTTTTTTTTTTTTTAACTTTCCATAGCTGAAGATGGCCAACATATTTATATGCATAACATAAATGTACGCATGCTGCTAAAAGACTATGGAACTTTGGAGAATGCTCCACCTATAATTCAGGCTAAAATAGTAGAAATTGAAAGTGTATCAATGACTGAGGTAGGTGTTATAGTTTCTTTTCTTTGGTTATCATAGATATGTCATCATGCACTTATTTTCTGTAAAATGTTATAATTCTCTCAAATCTTAGAGGTAATTTTCCTTATCCTAAGAATTCCTCATAAAATCTTAAATACATACTTAAAATTTTATTTATATATCTATTTCTAGAATCTTCGTAAAAGACTTCGATATTTACAACATCTGCCTCTAACTTGTGAATTTCAAGTGGTGGAGTTAAATTTTTCACATTTTCTGGAAAAAGAAACACTTCTTCTGTTTGAAAGTAAAATCAAAGTTTATTTTCTTTTTATTATTAATATTATGTTTTATGCTTAGTACTTACTGATTTTTGGTCCTCTATGTTAGGTGAAATAAATAAGAGGAAACATTTTCGCAATAGAAAAGCTCGAGATGAAAGACGTAGAGAGAAATTTATTGAAATGGAAGAAAACAAAAAACTTGGGAAATGTAGGTTTTCATAGTGTATTTTATAAAAAGTATACTAATTTCTTTTTGTTTTTGACTAATGTGCTCAATATTTAAATACCTTATCTCAATTTTAGATCCAAAAGCAACATACAATTTGCAAAGTATTGATCAATTTCCCAGCTATCAACCTAGTGACTTCCAGCCACTTTCCCCACCTAAATTTGTCAATGCTACAGAAAACATTTCTGTTGAAGGTAGTACTTTTATAGATTTATCATATGCATTAAAAAAAATTAATATATCATCTTAAGATGTACATGTTTAAAAAAAAATACAAACTTTTGGTGTGTCCTTTATTGTGTTTAACCTTTGTTTTTAATTTGTATAAAATTACTAGATATTTTTAATAACTAATTTAGTTTAAACACCCATATTTAAGCATAAGTTAAGGAGTATTATAATTTAGTTGCTTTATTTATCTTATAAGCCATCCCTTTGTATTTCTTATTTTAGCTTCTGAAGATCTCAACACAAATTATGGTGTAGAAGGAACCAATTTGAATTCAGTAAATTCTGATTACCTGAATAATGCTGATGCTGTTCCAACTACTTCATTTGCACAGGTAGCTATTTATATGCATGCTTTTTCTGATTAATTAGAATATACTATCATATACTTCTCTTACAAATTTTAGTTCTATGTTAACTGTTTAGTCAACTGTTTTTTTTTAATCCTCAGTGTTTTGGTGGAAAATTTAATCTTAAGTCATTCAAACTTATATTGCAAGTAAATAATTTTTATTGAAATCGTCAAAGATAAGTATAAATCAGTAAAATTAAACAATTTTCTGATTATTTTACTTGGAGTATAGCTTTGTAATTAACTTTATATTTGAATATCCTATGTCCAAATATCATTAGTTTGATATTTAATGTTAAAACATCTGTATTATTTAAACTGAAAATTGTCGAGTAACAAGAATTATATATACATACATACACTCACCTGCACACACCATGGCAACATTTTGGGCACTGCAAGTTGTGCATTATTACAACAAACTGGTTAGTGGCTAATGTTGAAGGGATGCTTTGTGTTCTTCATTTCTATGAGTTGCATCTCAGGAGAAAGATTATAAAAAGTTTCAGCCCAAGTTTTTCAGTGACAGTAAAAGCAAAATTATTTATTTTAAATATGCAAATCTAATAGTAAGAGCTTTTACATATAGTATTATATTCTTTTCAGCTTATTGTTAAATATGCAATACAGATAGTATATTACATTTACTAGAATAATATATTTTCCCTAAGAAAATCTCAGTATCTCTGGAATTCCCCCTCTCTCTATTCAACATGTCTTCATTATAAAAATATAAAATTGCACATAGTGTATAATTTTTGTGTATAAGCTGAGAAACTTTTTATTGACCAGAAGTGGGGAATCAGCTTATATACAGATATATGGAACAGATGCAATGCATGTGTTTCTTGCAGACATGCCAACTACTCCGAAGTTGCTCTGGAGAAAGTAAAAAATTTGATAACTTTGGAAACTCCTCGGATTGCTCCGGAAAAGAACAAAACTTTTGAACAGCTAAAAGATTACAATTCAGCTATTAAATACAAAGTTTTGAAAAAGAAAATTGTTAATTATTACTCTTTTCACACAGTAATGCTGCATGTTAAATAGTTTTTAGTACTGTATGGAAGAACCAAACTGAATTTAGGTCAAATTTTAGTAGACAAACTCTAGAACCCCTAATGATAGAAAAATGAAAATATTTTTTAATCAGGGTCAATGTTGGTATAAGAAACACTTTTCTGAAAAACAAGTTGTTACAGCTAAAAAAGCTACTCATATATTTTTAAATGCATGGATTTTAATTGACCTTTTACAATTAACTACTGTGTAAATATTTTGAATTAATTTAGAAACCAATAAGATATGTAGTATGTATAATATGTAATTAGCATGTTAAAATTTTAAACCACGCTGTAGCTCCGGACACAAGTGCCTCAATCTTTGCATGTCTGTTCTTGGCAACATTTCTACCATTAGCGACAAAAAACTGTCAAATTGGCAAAAACTAACAAAATTGATTTTTAACTGAAAAAAATATAAATGTATAATGTCAAAAAATAAGTGAAATTTGAAAAATAATTATGAACACACACTAAAACATAAATGAAAATAAATTTACAATGGTTTATTGCATCAAAATATTAGTATTATATTTGTAGTGGATCACCTAATCTTTTCATAAACACAATTAAGCTGGAAGCAAATGATAAATTGTTAAAATAGCCCTTAATTTATGAAAAAATGCTACCTTCAGATAATTACCAGAGATGAAACTATTGGAGTCTTAAGTAAAAATATTGGCCACATGGTCTAGTGCCTTTATTCAAAGAATTGGTTGCTGCAGCAGTAATCTTAATAAGTTAGTATAAAATTGTGAGATTAATAAAGACAGAATGAAATTACCTAAAAATAAGTGTAAATTAATTTTTCCTCACCGAAATGCTAGGAGTGTGCAACAGATCCACTACCTCCATGGTGATTAAACTGGATGCTGAAAAAGGTTTGAGAAGCATTGGTCTGGCATTTTACTCTAAAGCAGTTTGATTGGGAACAATTTTCTCCCATTTTGCTCAGCAACAATTTCGGCTTGGCGATATATTTAAATGTTCCAGAAAGTCTTTCTTGGCTTATATATGGATGGGGCTCTATTTGGAAATATACAGTAGTTATTTTTAGTTTTTAATGATTTATTTTATTTAAATTACAATTTTCTGAGATGTAAGGATTGCAAGTCTGTGGTTAACTATTTTACACTTATAGTTTTGTTCTTTTTCACTGATACAGATGCTAAAAGATGGCCCTAAGACGTTTACCCAGACTCTTAAAGAAAAAAAGAAAGTTGCAGAAATTCACGAAATCAAACATGCTGATTCAGATGAAGATAATTGGATACATCCCCCTGAAAATCAGTCATTAAATGATGTTCTTGCAATGGCTTTGGATGCTGTAACACTGCGAGAATCAGCAAGTAAGTGGAATTTTTATATTTAAAACTGCTGTTAAATTTAAGTGTAGACTTGATTTTATAACTTCTAGTTCATTTGTACAATATAAATAAATAATACTAAAAAATAAACACAAGTATATCATAATGCACTTAGTTTTATTTACAGTCAACATAATTCATACACTTAATATTTACATACTCTTAAGAAACTTAAGCTGCCTTAATATCAACCAAAACATATCTTCACATTGATATCAATATCATGTTAAGTACAAAAGCATTCTTTTTCTTTTAAAAAGAATGGCAATAATATAGGTATAATATTTGAAAAGGGACATAATTTCTTCTTTCTTTCTTAAAATTCAGTCAGTCATTAACAATAACAAAAATTTTAAGAAGCTTCAGTGATGCGTAAGAATTAGTTTTGATATAATTATATATATATATATATATATATATATATATATATATATATATATATATATAAATAGATAATTGAGATAATTTATAGTTTGCAAACAATAATGAAAATGCTGTCATTAAAGTATTTGTGTTGTTGAAAAAATATTCATATTCAAAATTTTACACATACACAAAGGAACATATGGTTAGTAGTTGATCAAACTCAGCATCAAAAATCTTATTGAAAATGCAAGTCTACAATTCACAACCCAAGGATTTTAATTTATTATTCTTGTAATAATGATTTGCAAAGACCCCAATTTAACTTGTGGTGATCCAATGCTGATTTCTTTAAAGCAAATAATAGTTATACATTATAGAAATTTTGTAAACTTTCACTAATTATCATTTTAAAACTGTGCCTTTTAAAGGAGTAAACAAAATACACATATACATTTTAATAAATTTTGCAAGGTTCTTTCAGAGATGGGATAAAATACTTTTCAATATATTGTAAACAAAATTTTAGCATTTATATATATGACTTTGTAATAAGCATAATAATATTTAATTAAAATGATTTTATATTCATAAAATGTAAATGTGCTATCTTATAAATATATATATCCCCTTTTCATTATTATTTGCAGGTAATGGTCAGAAATCAAGTAAGAAGAAAAAAGGAAAGAAACAACAACTTCTTTTCACTACTTCTATGTGTCGCAACAAATAAGTTTTGGATTGTCTGTTATAATGCACAAATGTTTTATTTTTTTGTTTGTTTTGGCTTACATCAAACTTCAAGTGTTATGTTTCTACTACTGGAAAACACTCTTGTAGTAATTACTTTAATAATGAAGGCAGCAATATGATTCTGTGATGTTATAATTATTTTACATGTGATGTAAATTTGTTACTGCCTAAAATTAAAAAAAGTTGTCAAGATTTTTGATTTTGTAAATTTAAGCACAACACATTGTTATACCAAAAGAAATGTGGTTATTCTCCATTAATTTAATCTCAGACTAGAGAATCTGTTATTAATTATCTTTCAGTAACCTCTTCATAATAGACACAGATGAGCTTCTATAACCACCACCAAAATGATTCCTGAAATATAAATTATAAATAATTAACTACATACAATAGGAAAAGTTTAGAATTTATTACTACAGAAGTCATATTTTGTTTTTATCATAAGCTAATCTAACAAAACTTTTTTTTTTTTTTCCAGAAAAGACTGGTTAAAAATTAGCTCTTAATAAAGAGCTGTGATGCAAATAATCTGGTTGTAATGTAGATCACATAATTGGGGAGATTCTTATTTAGCACTTTTAAGGCATATATAAATATGTTAGCCCCTCTCCCCTTTAAAGGGGGAAAAAACCCATATGTAAATCAGGTACTCTATAAAGGAATAAACATTAAAATAAGATCACAATTTTTTTTTCTTTGTTCTAAAGTCAGAGAATATTTATATAACATTATTTACTTTCTGATTACCAAAGTACTTTCAGAAAAAAAAAAAAAAAAATAGTAACTTAGTGGTTTGCCAATTAAAACGTGTTCCAGTAATCAAAATTACAAAAGAAAACAGCTTTCGAAAGGTAACTTTTTATCTTTCAAACAGATGAATTAATATAAAATTAACTGAAATCTATCCTTTAAACCCATTGAATATTTTGAGTGATTTTTCTTTCACTAGATTCGGAGAATGCTTTCTATTATCTTTTAGAAATTGCATACACACTTTTTAATGGGTATGATAGCATCATTTGTGTTAATTTTACATTTATGGGTAACAAAGGGATAAAACAATCAATCAAAATCTGCAATTATTTTTTAAAACAATTTAAAAGATAAATAGAATCTTACCAGTGATTCAGGCAGTGAAATAATTTGTAGACATCTTTTCTTTTATCAAATCCTGGCTGTTTGGGAAGAATAGAATGATAAGCATTGTAGAAAGATCTAGGAAAGCCGCCAAACATATCTGCTATGGAAAGTTCATATTCTGCATGTCCATAAAAAGAGGCTGGATCAAATATCACTGAAAAAATATATATATATTGAACTAAAAAATTCTTATTTGACATTTATATAACTTCAAATAGGTTTCGTTTATATGTACAGCCATCTTAAAATATACTGAAATGCGAACTTAGTATATATAGATGCACCCCGTTTTTATTATACTTTAAAAATCATTTTCTACAAGCTTAAAAATTAATTACCCTTAAATTGAACAATTTATATTCTCTTGTTTCCAATGATTTTCTAATCCCTTTCATTCATTTGTATGGACTGTTTTATTGAAACCTGAATATGGATTAAAATGGATAAAATTAAATAAAAAAAAAAACCTATTTTAAAATTTAAAAAATTTTAGCCCATTAATTAAAGAGAAATAATTCAATGCTAAACCAAGCTTGATTGATCAAAAAAGTATTCAATCTCCATCATGATAAATTTGACTTTCACTGAGTTTACTTGAGTCACTAAATTTCATGATGATTGCTCTAATAATTTTTGAGTGCATAAGAATGAAACAGACATACTTACAGAGTATTTTATTATATGTGCATACCCTGGAACACTGATCCCTAACCACTTTGTGCCTACTTGATGCAATACATCTAATAGCAATATCATATCATTAATTTACCATTATCTTAACTTATAATTAAAATGAAAATATTTTTATAATAGAATCCTTGATAACTATAAATCATCAAAATTTTCAACTTTTTTTTAAATGTTAGCTAAAATTCTAGAATCTCTATCTTAAAAAAAGTGAAAGGGTATAATTTGATTATAAAGCAACAGTAAACTGGTTTGGTTTATTGAACTATTTTCCTACACAAGGGCTAATGAGACTGGATTCTACTCTTGAAAGCCAATTCAAATAACTATGGACATTACATCAGTTGTGGAATATTAGCCAAAGAACTCCAGTACTGAAAACTCATTCAGCGACAGTAAATAGAATGCAATATATATTAAAAAAGAAGATAGATCTAAATGTATGTAAACAAATATACATACAGTTCTAAAAGACAGTGACTCAATTATGATTTATAAATTCCCAAGATGTTCACGATTAGATTGTTTAGTAAAATTTATACAAAATAAACAAATTAGAAAATATAAACATGTGTTTTGCTGTTTATGAATTTTAGTAAATTATAAAATTTGTATTTTTTTAGAACTGATATGTAATTTAGTAATTACTTTATATCTTACATAATGATGGGGCAATTCACAGCAGTTAGAGGGATATATATATGTATACAAAATTTAATTATACTGCTACAAATATTTTAAACATTTTACCTGGACATTCTTTAGTTTCAGCTACATTTCCACTCCATAAATCTCCATGTAAGAGAGAGGGAGTAATTGTAATATCTTTGAAATAAATAGGAAGTTTCAAACTAAGCTCTGACCATAGTTCTCTGGCTTCTGAATCATGATAATTTTGATCTACTAATTTTAGTTGATGATCAAGTCGTTGCTGAGCATAAAATTCCTTTAAAAAGAAAAATCTCAAAATTACAAATTTAAGACATTTAACTTCATCATATAAAAAAACACAAGATATTTAGAAACTTGTTAATGAATAAATAAGGATCAGTGAATAAAGTTTCTCCCCCTTTAATTTTATCCATATAGTCACACAGGACTTTAGAGCAGTTATAGTCTGAACAATGGGGAATGGATAACCTCCAGAAATTTATCATGTTAAGTTATAGCTCAAAGAGTTATAATCATTCTTTAAAAAGCTTTTATTTATATTTGATATACAAAATCACAAAATTTGTAAAGATGAATGCACTCTCCACTTAAATAGTCATAAAAAAGGGCTGCTTCTTTACTACTATTCAAGAGGCCTTTTAATCAAAGATTCAAGATTAAATGAAAGTCAACTTTTTATTTTCGTGTGTGCGTGTGCATCTATGTTTCTAGGAAGCTAATCTATCTAATGGCTAGCAATGAACTTATTGATAGCTTTGTGGGACCATTAACCAAATTTCTCAGTAATCTCAGTCTTCTCACAATATATGATAAACACATTAACTCTCTAATTGCAAAACTGGATTATGTGTTTAAGGGTCACAGCCACTAGTATGGAATTTCACCTTGCATCTTTACAGGGAAAAGGAAAAAAATCTGGCTTAAGCCCAACTATCAAGAATACATGTCCAATGTTCAAACCTTATGACATGCCTCAAAGGATTGCCACCACCAATTTATACTGAAAATTCTTATACCAATTTTCATCTGGGCAGCTGCTCTGCTGTGCAACGATAGATATAAAAGGCATCACCGCAGGATGTTTCTGAAGAACTGAAGACTACATACAATACAGGAGATATTCCTTTTTCACTGTAAGTATATATAATCTTATAAAGGTGTAGACCTACAAACGTATGTGATATAACTTATGTTATCATCAGTATATGATGATGGCATAAAATAAGTGAATTGCATCATTTTATTTGAGAAATACAAGAATAGGTAATCTTCCATTTATTAATTAACTATCCACAACCTGCTGCTGTTATTAGAAATAGTAGCATAGCTTTATTGATAAAATATTTTCATAAGTGAATCAAAATATGAAATAAATATTATTTCATAAACAGTTAATCCTATGATTAAAAATAATTTAACTAATTTTTTTAAAATATATAAAGCAATGATCTTAAATAAAAGAAAACTTGATTACAATGTTTACCAGGAATATACTAAAAGCAAACTTCAAAAAATATAGAATAGCAAAATTTTCATATTATTATCTCTATATATATTTCAACAAATATTACGTTTTACTTGAGGTCAGAATTTCTTTAAATTGCTAATGGAACACAAAATAGAATTTTAAAGGTCACATTAAAAAATAAATAGATTTTAAAATAAAACCCCATATTCTTTTAAAATATTTTAGAGTTCTTGTTTGAAAATGTTTTCTCCTTTACCATACAATGTCAATTTTAACATCAATAAAAATTTCCTTACAGTTTATTCTTGGAAGGTTTCAATACGAAATCCTTTCATTCTGAGGTGTTTATAGAGTAAGAATGAATGGATATCTGGTAACTATCAGGTATCTAGCTGAAATCAGTATCAATTATTTAAATTAATCAGGATAATTTTAAGGGTATTAAATTACCTTGGGATATTTGGAGTACGTCTACCTTTTTGCAACATGAGGGCTAAAATTTTCTGGCAGGCAATTTAACAAATGGATTTTAAAATAAAAAGCGTGAAAACGCCTTTGCCAGGAAAGATTTGGATTTGTGTCGGCATGTTATTATTAACTTTAAAAAAAAGTGGATTAACGGTTTTTGAAATATAGATTAACTTTTACAGAGTGATGGTATAGTTGATCACAAAGAATCTACCATCACCATGGAGACACATAGGCTTTGTCTTGTCCTGTGAAAGAAGATAAAGCCAGAGAGGCTGTCTTCACTTGAAATTTTATGGTATCAGAATCTTTAGAAATTAAACCCAGCTGTGGAATGCCAGCACCCCTCTTTAACAAATTTTTGTCATGCAATCAGATGAGTTTTTATAATATATTGACTACCTAACAGTAATAACAAGAAAGGCTGCTCTCTGATAGGTTCACAGGATCAACCCCCACTCCCTCCATCACAGTGATCATGCAGAAAAAATCAGCAGATATCAATGAGCAACATTGTAAAAGCATTTGTCTATTAGAAACAGAAAATGAAACAAACTTAAATATCCATAAAAAAAATCTTTTTTTCAATGAGAAAAATAATTTTTGGTGGAAGATTTAATTGTAAAGCTAATGTATGATAGAAATGCATACTATGCAAGCTACAGTAAACACACTATTATTTTATTAAATTTCAAACAATTATTACTTTCATTTCCCATTCCTTAACCCTTTCACGAAGGGGAGCGCAAATGCACGCTTATCTCTGAGGCCGGAAGTCACTTTTGCGAGTGAGTATCCTGGGCCAGCGGGTTTTTTGCTATTAAGCCTAAATTCATGAAATTAACGAAGTAGCAATGCGTTATTTAATAATGTTGCGTGAAGTATTTAAACGGAATGGGATTTATATATGTTTATAGATACTTTATTTACTTGAGCTATTTCTTATTTAAATATATTTTATATTTTACTTTTTTTTTACTTAGTATTTAATGACTTTTAACATTGCAAAACTGAATACTATGTTATTTAAACTTTTTTTGTATGAAAAATTTTAAAAACAAGGATCTACAAACAATCCTACATGACAGTTCTTGCACTCGTAGTAACTCATTTGCCGTTTTGGAGGATTTTTCTAGAATGTGAAAAAACGAAACATCGTCAATTTCTTTGTCGGAAATGTCCTCCTCATCATAAGAATCACTAGATCCATTATGAACATAAAGAACAATCAGAATATATTATAGTGTCACTATTACTAATATCCTAATTTGTTTCAGAATCAAAATCTGAAATATTTCACGTCATTTCAGCTATTTCAAGCTCAGTTAAACACTTTTGACACAAAAAATCTAACAATAAAAAGTGACAAAAAATTAAGTCTGTCAGATCTAATTCTGTACTAAAAACTGGACTGCAAACCAGAATACACAACGCTTTAGCAAAAATAAAACTCCCCTGCTTACATAAACAAACACCACGTGGGAATTTAAAGAGCCGTCATAAAACATGTCAATCGGAAACAGTCCTTTTCCCTCATGTTTATATAATCAAAAACCACTTGTATGTGTATCATACTACTCTCCTATTGAGTACAAGGTCAAATCTACATGTATCTAAATCCATATGGACATACAATGCTATCTTGTGTCAAAACTTATAGTTTTAAAACGTTCCACAACACTGGCACACATATATGTGACAGTCGGGGTTGAATGAGAAAACACTCTGGCACGCCAGCGTGACGGCCAGGAAGTGAGTGCGTTTCTTGCTAGCACGTATATGTGACAGTAGGTCCGAAAGGGTTAAGAAATCCTTCAGACCTGAATAATAATATTGATTCATAAATTTTTCATAGTTTACAAATAGAGGTTAATCAATTTTACAGTTAAAGATATTTGAAAAATATAAGATAAAAACAATAAATAAATGATTTGTTCAGAAAGTATTATCATCAATGTAACAGTCGCTTTGCAATAAGATGTATATTACTTTCAGACAGACTGTGCATATCATTATCTATTGTATATCATTAATTAGAAGTATATGCAATGATAATTCTGTAGTAAAAACTTATTTTACAATATAATATTAAACAAATGGATGTAATTATTAATAAATTCTATTACACTGCATGTATTGAAGAAATTTTAAGTTATATGGAAGGTTAAAAAATTATATGTAACTTACCACCCAATTATCTTTCCAGTCATTATTTTGAGGGATATATCCACAACATGTTGTGCAATCAAACCCAAATTGACTAATGTAAGTAGGTGTATCATCATCATTTTTATGTACTGAACTACTTTGATTCTTTAAACTAGCATTATGAAGATGCAACCTGAAGAAAAGTAAAACATTTATACAAACAAAAATATTAATTCCAATGTCCGTATCAAAAGATTTTTTACTAAGATGAATAATTTTTTCATGGTAGAAACTTTTAAATCATTTACTAAAGGAAATAAAAATAAACTTTAGTAAGACAAAATAGTTGAAAAAAAAAAAAGACTTTGTCTACATGAAGGTATTTAATAGTTCTATTTAAAGAAAATACTAAAAATGAATCAGAAATAGTTCAAAACATTAAATGTTATATTAATACAAATCAATTTCAATACTACATTAAAAGTGTCCATTTTAAAATACTTTGTGAGATGAAAAAAGGGCAAGCAGCATTTAAGAGAAATTTAACAGCATAAAATTTGTCTTCAATATAATAATAGAAAGTAGCCATAATCTTTAATGTAGGTTCCATTTGTTTATGCCTGTATCTACAGTACAAATATATCATCTGCCTTCAGAATTGAATATTATTTTAATTATTTTTATAAGCATGTAAAAGGTTCTCTTTCATTAATGTTATTCAAATGTGAAAATAAAATCAGTGCATGGTAAAAAATAGTTTCCAATATATCCTTAAAAAAAAAAAAAAAAAAAAAAAAAAAATAGTAACTCTCATTTTGTTCCTCTTTAATTATCTCAAAGTTATACACACCTTGCTAGCTGCTCTCCTAGTAACTCAGCATGGTCGGATAGCTTGCCCATTGGAATGTATTCCATTACAAACAAAAAACCATGGGAATCTGCATCAATTATCTTTAAAAAGATATTACAAAATAAACAACATTTTTATTGCATTGCTCATAAGAAATAATTTTTATAAATGTTCTTTACATATCAAAATAATTATACTTAATTTATAATCTCAATAATCTTTCATGGAAAAGATTTTTAAGGCTTTATTAATTTGAAACAAAATGAAGCACTGAAAAACATATATTTTACGTATTTAGCAGCATAAAATATCACTTAAGTAATTTCATGAAGAACAATTTTCTTTGACAAATTTTTAATTAAAAAAAAATATGTATACCTCATCACTCATTTACACTTTTTCCCTGATATTAAAATATTGTTTACGAGCATCATAAAATATTTTTTAAATATTTCCATTGAAGGGCAAAAATATATAAAGTTATGACTTTTTTTAGTATATATTTATATGCATAAGTATTCCCTTAAATTTCCAGTTAAGATTTTATATTTCTGTCTTTCCAATTTTACCATTTATTGATATTTGTAAAATTCCTAAAAAAGAAGACTTTATTATGCTAATTTTTTAAGCTAAATTTTAGAACCAATGAAAACAGGATTTCCCATTGTCACGACAGAGGAATCATAAGAGAAAAGAAGAAACATTCTGGGTGAACACTGTTTGTGAAATTGAGAAATAAAAAACAATTTTCAGGTTATTTCTGTTGATTGGTAAGAGTCGTTGAGTACATAGTCCCAGACCCTTTAACTTTAAGGAATGGTCCCAATCCAATAGGTCTGAGACCTATAATATTTTGAGGCCATAAAATTCTGAGAAAAGTGCCATCCATATTAACCCCTCCACAATACAATTTCTATAATGGTAACCAGAAACTTCGGATTCATAAATGCATACATAAAGTGTACATTTACATTTGAAAAGAAGCTTTTTGTCATCTACTTCTGTCACAACAACTGAAATGAATATGTTATCTACAACCACATTCATTTTAGTAGTTTGAGATTTAGTGCCACTATTGTAAACTAGAAATAGCAAGAGGTTCAGTTTAGATCTGTGTTAACTGTTTCATTTTATATCCTGGAAACAAACAGAAATTTTTCAGGGACATTATTAAATCTTCAGAAAGTTCCTAAAGTATTCACTGAAGCAAAGTTTTATTCTTTATTAGTTTCTGCTTTAGGCTTCTAAGAGCCTGGTTTAAATTATATATTTTAAATGTCTAAAAATTAAAGCATAAGGCTTTATTTATTGACCAGAAACTGAAAGTTTTAAAAGATATAGAAAATAATTCCAATTTATATCACATTCAGTTGGAGAAAAAAAGTTGGAGTTATCATGATAATGCTTAAAAGCATTGCTACTAAATAAAAGATTATATTCATTACAATCTTTAAAGAAAAAAAATTTAAAAAGGAAAAAGAGGAAAATTGTTAAAATAAATTTATTTTTTGTTTAAATAGGCAGTATTAGATAAGACTATCCCATTTCATTCCATTACCTTTTTCTTTGTTTTTTGACATCTAGTTCACTTACATTTTGAAATTTAAAATTCTACTTTTAGTTTTCCTTATTTTTATGACTTTATATATATATATATATATATATATATATATATATATATATATATATATATATATATATATATATATATAATAATATGTGTGTGTGTGTGTGTGTGTAACATTTTTTCTGATTTCAAAGAAGTTTTAATCATTTGGTCACTTGGAAAACTTCTAAAGTGGGTTTTACATTATATAAAATCTTTTATGTATGTATAACTGAATGAATAAAATCATTAAGAGGGCAACTCTTGGGGTAAGAGGTTCCCCAAGAGCAGGGTACTGTGACTAGAACATACACAAAGATCAAAATTTTGGGAAAAAAGAAAGAAAAAAAGGAGAAAAATTTAAAAAAAAGAGGAAGTTAAATAACTATTAAAAATTAATGTTCTGATTTACTTAATGCAAAAACAAGTGCCTAAATATGAAATATGGAAGAATCTAAATAACTTTTTATCAATATAAACAAGTACTCCTAGCAAAAAAATATTTAAAACAGATTCAAATAAGATGCTTCTTCAACGTGCCTAATTAAAAAAATAAATTCACCAATACAGTTGAACTTTATTATATTAAACATTGAGGAACCATATTGTTTGTTGTGCTTGAACCTTTAACAAAAATTCTAGATCTCACAAAATTATAACTTGATTAAGATTTACATAAGATTACATATTATCTTATATAAGATTACATACATAAGATTTAAAAAATATTATCTTTAATGATTTTAATTGACTGTAGAATTTCTTATATAGCAGTAAAATCTATACCTTAATAGTTTGTAAAGTAACAATAACTAGATTTAAATTTAATCTATGTCTAAAAATAGCAGACACAGCAGCAGATTTAAATAAAATAACATATACACCGTATAAGGCTATTTTTTTAAGTGGACAATTTTTATGAAAAATTTTAAAATACTAAAATTTCAGGGTGATGATCGAATACGGCACGCTTTCTTTCGGTATCTCAGATAGTGGGTTCAAATTCTACTTTAGACTAACAGATTTTTAACCATTTAGTTTGGTTTGAGAGTTTACTTTTATGTTACCCAACGACTAAAAACATCGGAATTTACTACTTAAAGATGATTCTGAATGGCTACTAACAAAGTAGCAGGATTCGAACCCATGGCAGCATCCTACTGATTCAGGTTTAGGACTGATTTTTTATCGTGATTGCTGTTAAAAGTTTTTCATTTGCAAACTTTTCCTCACCCTCAATGCATATGTAACACTTAAAAAAAAAAAAGGGTGCAGATTTTTCAAAAATAACCAATTTCCATACATATCCGAAATTCTGTAAGTTATTTGCAACAGTGTCATTTTCTCCCAGGCACTGCCCATAGCAGAAAAATTCTGTCAATAAGATAAAGTACCATTTGAAATAATATAGGAACGATCAAAATCTCAATATTGTTACCATGATATTAAAAAATATCAATATATAAAACAATATTACATTCGATCTACATGCACATGCATTCGGAGAATATCTATAAAGAAAGTATGCAGGTTTTTAAAATATAATTCTACTATATGAGAGCCCCAGATTATAATCGCAGTATTAACTTTAAAGGCCCATTAAAAAATGTGCATTTTCCTGAACCGAAATCCAGAAAAGTTTTTTTCGCCACAAACACACAATCTCGGCTTAGATATACTATTAAAACTAGAATCACACCAGTTCTAGATGTTTTATTTATGCTACGTCACATGGCTTTTTGACATTGAGCACTAATTAACTGATAGCTTTTTATATCCCACAAAAGAAAATATTAGAAAAACAAAAATGCTATTGAAACATAGAAAAGACAATGTGTGTGATCCATTCCGCTATTACATAACTCTGTAAATGATGAAAAAGATAAAACGAATAAAAGGAGTGAATGGCCCAAAGAAAAAAAGGAATAAATGCCAAGGATAGCCAAAAAAAAAGGAGGAATCTGTAAAATAAGGAAAAAAGGAGCGATGTGGTGTCTGCTAGAGGTCGACTGTACCCTAAAAAAGAAAACACAACCCAAAAAGAGACCTACAGCTGAAGCAAACCTAAACAGACAATTGACAGGAATATCTTGCAGTTCCTAAGGCTCAAGAAAGTGGCAATTAAGGTATTCAAACCTATGATGCAAGAAAAACTCGCAATCACACAGAATATGGTAAAAGTCTCCCACTCAAGACAACAGCTATGACATAAGCATAGTGAACATACATACTTTTGTTCAGTATGCATTCAATATCCAAAATGGCTATGGCAATATTGATGAAATTCTACCTGCTGATTCAGAAAAACCCTGGAAAGATTTTAGGCAGATCAAATTATTCAAAGGTAAAAGACATGATGGAGACAAAACTTTTTTTTCTCTCTCTGCAAGTTGGCAACCATATATTGGACACAAATTTCTTTGAATTACATACTAAAATAATTAAAATCTTTGAAGAAGCTTAATTCATGAAACAGTGTATAAAAGTGCTTTAACATAAATTTTGATATTAATATCAGGAATAGTTTAGTTATTTAATTTTTTTAATACTATTATTTGGCTTTTTTTTTTAAATTTAGTTTCACTTTTATTCTACAATAAAATGCATCCATTTACAAGGAAAAATGAAGTCATCAATGAAAAACTAAAAATTATAATGAGGTAATAAAGAGATATGATAAAATTCTGAGAGCTTTTTGACTGTCTCTCATATGACAAGTGAGGATTTTTTTTTTTTTTTAAATCACAGTTTTAAGAAATTATATTATTTCTATTATAAGTGTTCTAAAATATATCTTATAAACTAACATTATCACAGAAATATGCCAAAAATCATTTTAGAACAAAACACTTTTTTTCCAGATGTAAAACACATTGCACTATATTTTGTATACAGTAATTTAATAATTCATTCTTCACATGGTATTTTTCAAAAAATTATAATACCCTTAATATCATCATTTGTGTAGCACCTTATAGAAAGTAAAATATGTCTACTTTGATACATAAATAGCTGTACAACTATTTAAGGTTTAATCTACAAAGAGATGATATCACTATATTCATAATTACTCACTATTTTTAAATAATACAGATATTGCATTTGCAAAAATAAATAAATAAACAAACTTACTTTGATTGGATCAGGCACTTTAACAGTTTGAGTTGCTTTAATAGCTTTCAGACTTGCAAATTCTCCCTCAAACATTATTTTGGCCTATCAAAGCAGTATATATAATGTATATATAATAATTGTCATAATACAAAATATTTATTTGGTAATGTTAAATTTCCAAGCAGTTACAAATGCTTGGATTTGGCTAAAAATATGTATTAACTGAAACAAAATCAAAGTTTTACCTTTTCCTCTTTATTTCTTTTAGCAAACATAGGCCCTTTGTTAGTGTCATAACAAAATCCCTCACTTATACAGCCTCCACTAGCTGTATTTGTATTTTTAACATAAGATAAGTCTAGCGCTGATTTCAATTTAGCTTCCATGCTATAAAGTAAATATATATTAAATATCAAACAATATAGGCAAACTCAGAAAGTTTTTTAAGCATAAAATATTTAGACATTTAAAAAAATTACAGTCAATATTATTTTGATAAAAATTTATTTGACTAATATTTTGTGCATATGGCAAATTACTTTGCTATAACTAGTGCATGTTAGAAATTATCATAGATACTCTGCTTATTTAATGCAATGAATTAAAATCAGACAAATTATACACATCCTTATATAAAATTTCTGTATTCTTCTACATAGTAAAAACTTATATACTATTAGAGATAGATAAGATAAAGTATAATATAATATTTAATTTCCTAAAAGGTTCCCTAAGGATTTAATCATGTTGTGGCCCATGAATACAGATTCAAGAGCTAAAACTCTTCAGCCAATAGCAGCCAAAGAAATATACATAAATATTACGTTTTCATAATAATCCACTTTTTATTTTGAAAAGGATGGTAGAATTGAAGAGATAAATTCAATATTCAGCTATTTCATATAAAAACATCCATTGAAATGAAAGGGGAAAAAATATTACAGTTTGTCCGTTTAGAGTGCTTTGCAAACTTCTTGCACATGAGAGCTAACCAACTCACATATTCTAGTAGCACCCTAACTTTTTAGTCACTGCCAAGTAATGGCATATAATGGTTTAAAATAATAATAAAATACCTAATGATATAAATAACTGTGTTCTAACTCTCCCAAGGAAAGTTTGCCAAAGTCCAACCAAAAAAATGGAAGGGAAGAGGAAAGCTCACTTGAAAAAACCAACTTTCAGGCAAAGTATAATCAAAATTTATTGCAGGATTTCATTGGATCCTATCCACTATTATATTAACCACATTACCCAAGTA
The DNA here is from genome assembly GCA_032207245.1 of Pardosa pseudoannulata. Classification (NCBI taxonomy): domain Eukaryota; kingdom Metazoa; phylum Arthropoda; class Arachnida; order Araneae; family Lycosidae; genus Pardosa; species Pardosa pseudoannulata. The sequence continues at coordinate 108,192,459 of CM063500.1, read as the reverse complement.
TTTTACTGCAAAATTTAAAACCACAATTTGTTTGTTTTTTGGCTTGAACCTTTAAATTTGCTTCAACACTTAAGAAATGTATCCTAGCTTATAAAGTACAGCATTACTTTGTAAGAAGCTACAGAAATGAGACCAATATTCATACACAATTCAATTATACTCCTCTCATCCCTTAATTGTAAGGCATGTAAAAATTATAAACATTAACCATGTCTCAACAAAAGAAATCCAGGAATACCCAAAGAAAGCAAACAGGCTTAAGCACATGTGGGGGAGACACCGAGGACAAAATTCAGGGATCTATTCAAATTTTTGGGTAAAACCTGTTTTGGGAAGGGGGAAATGAGTTTTAGAAAATGAATCAACAAAATACTGTAGCTAGTATTACTCATCCACATAATATCAATAAAGGTTCATTTTCTACATTCACTGAAATTTATTTTAAGGGCACAGGAGAGCATATTGGTCAATAACTGATCCATTTACTCTATTTTGAGGCAAATAAGTAATGTTACCTCATCTACACAACTGTTTCTAAGCAAAAATGTGTATTAAAATGAATTGTTCTATGAAACAATATATTAGACAAAACAATATTGTTGAATTTTCTTAAAATAAATAAATTTAAAGGCACATAAAAAAGTCGAAGTACTTAATATATATATTAAATATAAAGAGACTGTTCAGGGTAATATAGGTTCTCCATTGGGTTATGTTCAAAAATAGATAAATTATATATTAATAAAATATTGTTTATAAATTATCTCAGCTTCATGACATATAATTCTTTTGAATTATAACATGTACAGGTATGTTGTGATAATGATAATCAGAACTATTTTTATTAAAAAGCTAGGTTCTATTTAAATCTAAATTTCTAACAATTCATCAAGCAATAACTACTATTTATATGATAATTTTACTCGTGATGCATGAAAGTGGCCCATATATGATAAATAAAATATAACTTAGACGCAAACAAATAATGAAAATAGTGTGCTATATTGTTAGGAATAAGATGATTTTGTTAAGATTTGGATATTCTTATCGTTGTTTCCATAATGAAAAACAAGTAAATCTATCATAATATGAAATTCAAATAAAACTAAACTGCTTAAAAGTTTTAAAAAATCTATGTCAACACTACCGACCTGCGCAAACTGGTGTTAATACTCTTCTGTAGGTAGAATATGTGGAAGAAACAAAACAAAGACCGTTATTAAACGGTTTTGTTTACCATTCCACATTCTTTTGACTAACAAGATTCGATTATATTCGATATTTGAATAGCTGGAAACGATTACGATTTAAAATAAAGCTTATTATCCAAAGAAATCGACAGGTGTTTCAAAAATTTTATTGTCATTGTGATATTTGGAATGGAATTTTTTTTTAAAACTAATAACTTAGTCTGTCCTTAGACTAAGTCACCCAGACATAAACTCATCACTCCATAACAGAATAAAATTTCTTGTTTTAGGTTATAAACAGTAAATGCGATGAACCTCACGGAAACAATCTTCATAAGAAAGTCCTGTGCGGTATTTGGGACAGTTACATAAAAATTGTGAAGTTTTAAATGCTATTTACGCAAAAGTGGTGAAGAAAAATTACTCTTTTGTAAATTAAAATCTTTTAGAGCACAACTGACGATTAGAAAGTATTAAAATCAATTTATTAAGTTTATAAAAGGTTATATTTCGAACATGTCAGGGTCCCTTAGCCATTCCTCTGGTTAAGGCTCCGCTTTCCTTCAGCGAACGTTCACTGAACAAACTAATTTATCACAAGTCAGACTATAAGATTAATTTCTAACATATTTTATCAAATCAAATGTACTGCATCATTTAATTCTCCTGTTTACATATATACACACAATAATAGATTATGATTGATAGATTCAATTTGTAGAATTTTCTGCTAATAAGTCTTCTAGTATAAAATATTTTTAATATCTACTCTGCTTATATACTAAGCAAATTACGAATAAAGTCATTATTTATGATTTCATTAAATACAAAACTTCAGCTAGAATAGTTTAAGACAAAATTTTTGTTAGAACGGGTACAAGAAAGAGAGAGAAATTTGCGTAAATGCAAATAAAATTTCTATAAATACTTTCATGTAGAAATAGAAACTAAAACTAAATAGCAGACGAAATATGATGCGGTCATGATTGTACGGAAACTAACAGAAATAAATTCTATTTAATATTAATATTACATCAAAGTATTAGTCTCAAAAGAAGAGATATTTTTACAAGATATAAAATTTCATTTCCACAAATTTTAGCACTTTTATTCAATTGATTGATGAAGCGTTGAATATGTGAAAATGAAGTTTTCTTACAATGTCAACAAAGTAATCGATTCAGTTGTTGACTGTAAGTTCCTTTAAACGCCCATTCTCGTTAGTGGCGGCTGTACGAAAGAGAAACAAGTTGTTCAAATTTTTTTGTAAAATCAGTATATATATATAATGTGTAAAAAATGTAGTTATCGTTGGATCAAATCCTTAATCAAGTATGTATCTTTTAGTTTTACTTGTTTAAGTTATCCTTGTGCTATATATTTACGGTATTGGTCTGGCAATCGTCTCCCTTGTTTTGACAAATATTTTAAAAGACTTAAATGCTAGTATTTATTCTCTTATATGTTTACTTTCAGAATATTGTATTAACATTACCAGTTTCAATTAAATTACTGCCTATAGTCCTGTGATGTTATTTGCAATTTAAATTCAATAGTTCAAATTGATTTAAGATGTACATTTATTCAGTAAAAGTGTTCCTTTCTAAAAAATCTAATAAAAAGTTGTTTTTTTTTAATGCTAGCTCTAAATTTGATAGATTAATTTTCTTTTCCTAAGTTGAACATCATCACATACGTGCTACTTTTAAGCAAGAATGCTCTTCTACTTACTAAAGTTAACACTTTGAAAATTAGGTGGGATTTTTCCATCAAATGAATTGGACGTAATTATCCAATACCATTGCTGAATTGCTCATTAAATATTTCCCTTTTTGAGTTTTCAATGAGCCTTTTTTTAAAAACAACTAACTCTGTAAGAGTTAAAAGTTGAAATTATAACTGCAGTTTCATGAATAGTTTGTAAATGTAGGGTTGCATGTAGAAGTGTACTTTTTTCTTTTTTTTAATTATTCCAAGATTTTTGTTTCAACTATGTATTTTTCTGTCATTTGCGTAATTATATTTTTTTCCACCTTGTATAATTTTAGTTGTTATTTATTTATGAAAGTTTCTTTCTAGTATACATTCATCATTTAATTTGTAAATTGAAGTATTAACTTTAAATGTCTTAAATTTTGATAACAATACTATCTGTTAGAAATGTACTTAAGAAATTCTAATATAATAACAAGTTAGCTATTAGCTTCATTGCTATTAATAAATTGTACACAAATGACATGATTATGTAATAAATTTGAAATTTGAGTATGATTATATTTATCATTTGCTGTTAAATAACAACAAGTGCTGTTAAATAACATCAAGTGTGGTTTGACATGGTTTTTAAATTTAAGAATTACTGGTCATACTTGTTTAACTGAATTAAAAATGCTAAGTTGGCTAGAAATTAATATAAATCAAATATTTATTTGGGCCAGACTATTGGAAATAAGGAAAATTATTTTGGAACACAAAAGATTAAGTTTCTTAATTTTATTAGGTATTTCAGTTATAACACCTACTAGTGCTATAAAAGTATTACAACTTATATGTTGTTTTAAGTTATATTTTTAAGTATTAAAATTTTACAATTTTATATTTGTGTAAGTGATTTAATGAAAATTTGCTAACAAAGTGATAATTTATAAAAAATTTAGGTGGTTAATCTTTTACAAATTTAGTTTACTATTCTGTAAAGATGTTTAAGTGAAATATTAACTTTCATAAGTAATACCTCAGATAAACAGCTAAAAATAATCATAAAAAGGAAGTAAGCCAAGTAACAATTAGCATTTACTTTTAACTCTATTATTCATGATAAAATTTTTCATGATATTGCTCAATTATTTAATAATTATGTCATTCAATATATTTTTTTTTATATAGATGTTGCAAGAACTGTTGTATGTAGAATGTGAAAAGTTCTGGATAAGCCATTTTTCAGTCTCGGGAAGGAAAAATCAGATGTATGCATTTTTTAATTTTTGTCTTTTGTTTTAGTTCTAAGAGTGTCAATTCATTAGTTTTTACTTCCAAAGGACCAAAATTGTCCATGGAGCATCTTATAAGGAATATCAATTAGTGTTATATATTTTTCCTAATTTTTTAAAATAAACTGTTTTTACTATATTTTTATAATCCAGTTTTGAAGCAATGTGTGTTTACATTCAAAAATCTAACATCTGTGATATAAATTTATTTTTGTATACTAATGCAGTAAAAGTTGGTTTTTCTTACAAATATTTAAAATATTATAATGAATTTTTACATCAGCTTCCCTACCTCCTAGAATTCATCTTAGTTATCCTTGAGAAAAACAGTATCTGGTACAAAGAATGACAGCCTTTGTGTACCTAAAATACATCTACCATTATCCCATAAAGAATTTTGTTTGAAAGCATGCCATAAAGACTATTCATATGTGGACCAACATTCCATTATCTAATTTAAGAAAACCATTAATTCCCAATGGAGTGGCTTCAGTTATTTAATCTAGAAGCAACTACAAACAAATTCTAGATGGGTGCCTCTGAAACTCCATTTTTAAACATTTGTTGACATCTATCTTGGAAGAATAGTATGCTTTGCTAGCAACAGTAGACAGAACAGAGGTAATCCTACAGAAAAAAAAAAAATTGGGATTGTGACAAAAGGTGCAGGGTTTCATTTTGTTCTTTCTTCTTGTATGTATGATCACTGGTACCTTAAGGATATTGGATAGATTTTTCAGGACCACTATTGACCATTGAGATCTTTTGTGAGCTCTACCCACATGTGTTTTTAGCCAACTGATCTGTAAATTAAGTCACACAAGTTCTCAATGTTTTCATCATCTTGCTCCCCCAGTCATCTCTCAAACCTTCAAGAAAAAAAAAAAAAAAAAAAATTAAGTGAGCAAGCATCCATTATAAAAAGCTTTTTTTTAAGGCTCTTGACATTTTTGTTTGATATAGTTCTTGTATTAGAACCTGACTGATAGCATCAGGGTGAATGAATGATGGGTCTCTCTCTCCCCTATATAGATTTAGAATCTATAGTGACTAAATTTTTTGGAGATAAGATTTTCTGTTAGAGTTATATCAGAGCTCTGGGTTATTTAAAGTAGCAATTGCTCTTGAGAGAATTGTGGTGCATCCTTGTTATTTTTGAGCAACTAACTCCAAAAACTCCTGTTACTCTATTTTTTGTCAAACTTCCTTCTATAAATTAGATTGAACATGAATGTTCCTAATTAATTTAATCTGAATAAAACTGTTCATTTTGATGAGATCTGTACAAGGTAGTTCCTATTGATTAGTCCCTTAATGGTTGTTCCTGTAGAAATTGCTATAAATCAACAGAGTTGTTTAATTTTTACTCTTGTTAAAATTGCACATTTGTGTCAGAATTGACTCTCAGTAGTGCTGTGAGACCTGTAGATGACTTTATAAACTGACCCTGTAAATTATGAACTCTGAGTTCAGTGCTAAGGAATTATAGCTGTGTAACATTCGTCTAATTTTATATGCTTAATTCTTTATTCATAATTTCATCTGTAAATATTTATAATCCTTTTATTCATGCCCTATGAATAAAGTATTTAATCAGTATTTTTCTAATAGTAAAGATTTTGCCTGTTTTTTAAGCACTTGGCTGAAGACATTACATTGTATTAATAAATTTTTCAGATCTGCTATCAGGAAATTTTCATAATCATTGATATCATAGCATTTAACTGTCACTATTTTTTAGTATTGTTAGAACAAAAAGGAGAATTCTACCTTTATAAAATATACTTTTATTAAGTAACTTTAAAAGGTAATTTTTTGAAATATAATTTTTCATTTTTTTAAATAAAAAAGAATATAGGTTAATAAAAAAAAGCCTTCTTATAAAAGTTTTATCAATTGTATGTGTTGTTCATATATTTATCCTATTTAATATATTATTTGTATTTATTTATATTGTTGAGTTCATTTTTTATGTTTATATATTTTTTAAAAATTGAAATAGAAAATATGAAGTTTGTGTTTTAAAATTGTATAATGATAGTTCAGTTGATTTTGAGAATTGATATAAGTAAATGTCCCCTGTAATTTCATTTTATGTTAGAACTAAAGGTGGAAATGAAACTGCTTATAAACTATGTGCATGTAAACTTACTTATCTATGAATGCAACCTTATTTGAATCATAATTGTTTTGTTATATCAAATATAAGTAGAATAATCATGTTCAAGTGGAATGATTACTTTGAAGGGGACTAAAGAAGAATTGGAAAAAGAAAATTAATTTTCACATTAACTAGTTTTATTTCATATTTTTTCATGAAACATGAAAACTTTTCACAGCTATAAAAGTCTAAAATCAAAATTAAAAATAGTCAACTGAAGATAATGAAAAAGAAAATATTCAGACTAAGTCTTTGATATTCCTTTATCTTTTTCTTTTGGAATAAAATAAATTAAGAAAAAAGAAAAAAATATATTGTTCCTTTTAAATAATTATATATTTCTTTTCTTGTTAAATTTTTTTTCAGTTTGCATATAATGTAAGAATTTAATTTTTGTTAGCAGCATAATAGCTGTTTTAAATTTCCTTTTATTAATACTATAAAACTTTTAAACTTGTAACAGTGTAGTTACAGGAAACTAGACACATACCTGCTAGTGTAAAGAATTAAAACACGCCTGCTGAAAATGACTTATTTAATTGCATTATTATCAGCTAATAATATATTATCCCTATAGTATAAGACAATTGTGAATTTAAAGAAAAGGAAACATCTGAATTTAATAAATACAAAAAGTATTTGAGAAAATTAATCATTACACATGCAAGACTTAAAGCTATGTAACACATATATAAAGCAAAATATACAATAGAGAAAATAAAAATTGTCTGAGCTCTTTATGAAAGAATTCATTTCTATCCCTCACTGTCTTTTAATATATTCATTAAATTACTTACTTCATTAAAATAGCATATTATGTTTAGTAAGTTAGGAGAACAAAAATGAAATTAGACTGCTAAGGTTTAATGAATAAAATCAATTCTAGAGGAAGTGCCAGGCAAGCTAAGCAATTTGAAATTCAGTATCAAAGGGCAATTTCCTCATTTAATCATTATTCAACCCATTGTAAAATAGGAAATTTCAAGTATTTGTTTACACAAATATTTATTTATAAACACAGTAAGATTGCATTTACCGAGTATAAAAAAGGGATTGTTTTCAGTATAGTTAAGCATTTATAGAACATAAAATGTCTATATCAAATAAAGTTAATTGGATTTTAACCCTTTGACTGATTAGGCCATATCTTTACATGGGCTCACTAAATGTCTCTTCTGTTGATAAAAGCATTAGTCCATGATTTCCAGTGTATGTTTCTAAATTAATCATCACCATCATCATTAGTTTTTGTGCCTTAGGGCACATAAGACCTTTAATCAAGATCTCCACAGCCTCCAGTCCAATACAGCTAATTTTGCTTCACTCGAGCCCACCCATTTAGCCTCTGCACTTTCTTTTTTCATCATGCACCACCAAATATGATGTGGGCATCCATGCTTCCTTTTCCACTTAGGCACCTGTGTCAATGTTACTTTCGATATGCTATTGTCCCTCATTCTCAAAATATGCCCTGTTAATTCCCATCATCTTCATTCAATTTCTTTTTCCATTTTATTATTCTTTGCCATGTTTAAAAGTTCTACATTTAAAATGTTATAAGGCCAGAATATTTTAAAGATGATATTCAAGCATTTTTTTAGAAAAATATTTAATTTAGTGCACTGTACTTAGTTATTTTCCAAGTTTCTGAGCTGTACAGAAAAATTGAAAGAACCAGTGAATTGTTTAGTTTAATTTTAACTAGTATATTAATTGTTTGCCCTAATTTGTTGAGGCTCCTAAAACAATTTCGGGCGTTGGAAGTTTTAAGATTGATATCTTCATCAGTGCCAATATTTTTGTTTAATGTTGCTCCCAGAGAAGATGTTAAAATCTTCTATTATATTATTTTTCACCTTGATAGGTATTGCATATTTTTCATTTATGCTAAGAACTTTTGTTTTGTTTTGATTTATTCTAAACCTTACCAATTTAGCATTTTCACAAAAAAGATTTTTATTCTGTAAGTCTTCCAGTTTAGATATATTAAAATATCGTCTGCAAAGTTAAGGTCCTATATATTTCTATCATATCCCCATTCATTGATTTTTTAAAGTTTGTCATGATCAAATTAATGATAATAAAAAGAAGGCCAGACATTATACATCCCTATGGAACTTCACTCTTTATTAAAAAGAAATCTGTTAATTCCCCACTAAATTCTATGAATGTTTTGCTATTTTGGTACATTTCGCTTATATATATATATATATATATTCTTTTGTGGATTCTAAATTGCAAACACCATAAATTTTTGGCTTTTGTGTTAGAATTTTCCTATATGTTTACAGTTGGGAAAAAAGTCTGGGTGATTAGTATGATTGAAAATATAAATCTTTTCTGTCAAAGACCATGGTAGTCAGTGTTAATTGGATTGCTATATATGATATTTTAGTAAGAAATATAAATCACTTTATTTATGATGGCATTGTTATAATTATTATATAATATATTTTATAATATAGTTTTTAATAAACTGATGTATAGTAAAATTATTTTTAAATTTTGAAGTATTAAATTTATGAATAATGACTTCTGAAAACTAAATTTATTGTTTATGTTGTGTTAATTTTCTATAAACTGATGTTTTTTATTTAAATATAGACTGAAATGGAGGATAATTCAGAAATGTTAATGAAATATCAGAAGTTGGCTCATGAATACTCTAAAGTAAGCAATTTAATCTCTACGTAACTCATGATTCAATTTTTTATTTATATATCTTTTTCATTGTTTAGTAAGATTTTTAATGTGTAAAGGTATTTTATGAAATATACCTAAGTGTTTTTATAACTTTGGATCTTATAAATAATTTTTGTCATTAATGTAGAACTATAAAAAATCAGTGCATTCATTATATATAAAAATAATATTCTAAATATATTTATGATTTAAAAAATGATTAGTTTTAAGTAAGAATGGAATATTTTTAATAAAATGATTGTTAAATAAGATGTCTATACTAACTTATTCTAAAATTTGAAGAAGAATCATAACATTTTTATCTTGAAATTACTCTTAGAACTGAGTAAAAATTATATGGTAATTATATGTTACTTTATTATTCAAGTTTTGCTTTTTTATAAAATAGTTTAAAAGGTCACTAAATAAATGGATGTCTTCTATTCCTTTTATGTTTGCAGCTATGTCACTTTTATTTTACTATAAAAGTATTTATACTTTCCTATTTCTAATTAAATTTTTTAATATACCTTTGATCATCTTGTCCATAAATTATGCATGAAATTGCTTTGTTAAAAATTCATAAAAGGGTTCATTCAAAGTTTGATTGCATGTAGCTAATTAACAATTATTATGTTTAGTTATCTGTTTTATTTATATTTCTATCAAAAAAAAAATCATTTAAATAAATCAGCTGCATAATATTTTCTGTAAAAATCATATTGTTTTTATAGTTAAAAGCTCAAACTTCTGTGTTGAAGAGTGCTATAGCTGATGAACAAGCAAGTGCTTCAGAGTTGCAAGTAATATATTTTCTCTTTCAGAATTTCTAAAAAACTTATCAAAATAAACACCTCTCGTATTTTAATTCATATAATTATTTTTTTTTGTCTTTCAAAAAGGAAACTTTAAAGAAAAAGGACCAATTAATTCGAAAATTAGAGCAAGAGGTAGAATGCTTAAACTTTAGGAATTTACAACTTACCAAAAGAGTATCAATTCTTCAAACAGATTTAGAAGGAATTGATACTAATACTAAACATTCCAAGGTAATATACTCTTTTAAATTTTTTACTTCAGTTTATATGCAAAGCTTTAGATTTATTTATTGATATGAATATTAAATCTAGGGAAAACACTCCAATCATTCAGCTCCTATGTCAGATTCATACGGTGTTTTAAATCTTGAACTTCAGAGCAGAATAGAAGAGAATGAAAAACTACATAAAGAGGTAAAAATTATTAATTCTGTTATTTATTAATGATATTTATCAATAAAATTTTCTTCCATACATTTAAAACAGAAAAATTTGATTTATTGGTAATCAAGACAAATTTTAAAAGTATCCTAATACTATACAGAAATCAAGAAAATAATCTCCTATTGCTGGTACCAAACCCACAACCCTGGGGTGGGAACAGTATTCCTTACCCCTAAGCCATGAAAACACTAATTTAAAATGTTTGTAAATTTTTAACCCTTTTCACTCATATGTCCCTGTATGGAGGACATCTCATGTTTTACCACCACTCTCATATGTCCGCATACAGGGACCATCTCATCTGCACCATTGCATTTGTTTGTTGCCATAGAAATAGGAAAAACTGTGCATGATGATGGAATGATTGTGCAATCACTTTTCCCCCCCAGATTCCTCTTCCTATACTTTCATCCCTGCTTTCTCAAGGCCTTTTCATACTGACTAGTCTCTACTGGTCTAGAGCGTTTCTCCACTGACTGCCCGAGACAGTTTTGTGTTATATTATATAGCACTACTACTTTATAATTTTTTATTTTTTATGTTCACAATGGCTAAGCAACATTTACAAGGCAACACTGAAAATGAATTTGAAAGCAGTGACAGCGAATTTTATAAGGGCTATTATAATCGAGAATTACAGTGCAATTTTGGTAGTGATAAAGGCTGCAGGAAGTGATACTGGAGGTAGTGACACTATAGTTGCTAAAAGAAATCATGCAATACCTTTGCCCAGTACAATCAGCAATAACAATGACTCAATTCACAATGCAAGAGAAGACAATTAAGAGCCATGGGTGAATGTTAAAATGCAGGATAATGTGCCACTCAGGATAGATTTTACGTTTGGCAATAAAGCTGAAGGATCACAAATTCCTGAAAACTGTTCAAACCCCATTGACTTTTTTAACCTTTTTTATGCAGATGAATTGATAAAAAAAATTATTTTACACATGGAATACATGGTAGGGTCTTACAGTGGCAGAATTTGAGTCTTTCCAGGAGTCATTCTAAATATGGGTACAATAACTGTTAACCATCTGGTGAAATATTGGTCCTAAAAGTTCAATGCTAAAATTCCTTTCTTCAGTGCCATATTCAGAAGGGAGCGATTCATGCCAATCTTTTGGATGAGTCATTTGCATGAGACAGATCCAAATGATCAAAGTCTTTAGAGTTGGGTGCAAAAAGTCAGTCATTATTTAGATTTTTTGGAAAAAAAGTTCAAGGAACGTTTTGTTGTCATGTGAAATTTCTGTGGATGAGTCTGTAGTTGGATTCAAAGGCAGAATTAAGTTTTTTGATTTATAACCCTCAAAAAACCAACAAAGTAGGGAATCGGGATATATATGTTGACAGATGCTAATACTCAATATATATTTTATTTTGCCTTACTATGGAAGATGGACATCAGAAAATTTAGTAAGGAATCCATCTTGAGGAAGAGACTACTCACCATATTTTTTCTGATTGTGAATTTTTCTCAGTTCTAAGGCTTGAGCACATTGGTTGCTACTTTCTTGAACCTTAGGAGTTGTAGGATATTCTTCTGCTGCTGAGGTTTGCTTCAGCTGATGTCCTTTTTTCTTATGTGTTTTTGGGGTTGTGTTTTCTTTGGTTTGGGTATAATAGATCTGGTTTAGTGTCCTGCTTTTGGGGAACTGCTCAGAAGCTGTCCTAGAGCTGAATTCTTTACTTTATTCATACTCAATTTTGAACCCTCCATTTATCCCCTTCCTTTTATAAATTTATTCAACCCATAAAATAATTTTGAATTACTTCTCCTAAACAGTATTTGCTGAATCAAATCAAAGGACTAGCTAGTGTAAAAGTTGTAATTTGAGAAAGTGTAATTTTTTATAATTTTTTAATACATTAGTTTGTTTTTTAGATAGGTATCTTCCATTAGCATTTTTCTTTTTGCATACCTTCTAATGATCTCTCATGTACTCCAGAGGGTATGTGTACCACTAGTTGGGAGGTACCAGTTTAAAGGATGGATAGATTTGTCGGCTGGAAGAGCTACTGTTTTTTGCTGTAAAAAGTCTATAATTAGACTATACAGGGTTCCCACGGTCATGAAAAGTCATTGAAAACTGTTTAAATTTTCTTTTTGCTTTTTAAGGCCTTAAAAGTTTTTGAATTTTTTTTAGGTCATTGAATTTGAGGTCCAGTGCTTGACTTTTCTTTTTTAAGTCCCCGCAAGATGTTATGTAGCCTCCACACTATGGCCAATTGTTCACCACTTCCTAATGGGGACCTTGAACGATGGTTCAGTGGTTGAATCCACATGCTGGGCCACTCAATGAGTGAGCTCATGGATTCATCCATTGGGTCTACTGCGCACTTTAGTGGCACATCTGGCTGCCTTTGACCTTTGGAGAAAAACCACCTCCGAAGCCATTGTTCATCAAGGCTATTTTATCTTTTGCTGCCATTAACCACCATAAGCCATAGACGGTGGTAATGGCTTGCAGTGAACCATAGTGTGGAGGGGCCTTTAATTCATGTCTGCACTGAAAATTGAGAAGGATCGTTATTGGCAATTGTGGGCGTGTCACGTGACTCATCTTTCAGGTACAGCAAAATGCACTAGCTACTGTCGCTGGCTTGATAAAATATGATTTAAAAAGGGATATAAAAAAATAAAAACTTTCGAATACTTTAAAAAGAAACTGTATTTTTAAACCAGTATATGTGTGCTTATAGCCCTTCCTTTTTTTACACCATTTCAAAAGCCTGGTTTTTTTTTTTTTTTTCTGGGAAAAGAGTGAACATTATATATATAGTTCTACTGTTTTGGGGAGTTATTTAAATTTTTTTTTTCAATTATGAACACCGTATCAAAGAGGTGCTTGAAAAAAATATCAGGTTTTGGAAAAGTCATTGAAAAGTGCTTGAAATTTTCAGAAGCAAAAGAGTGGGAACCATGCTATAATCTATGGTTTATAGTTGATTCCAAAGTGCTATGAACATCTATATCAGTAGTAAGTTAAAATCAGAGAACTCAGCAATTAAAGCAGATATCTCCATGTTTGAACATCACCTTACCTAAAAGTGAAGGAGGAAAGTAGCAGCTTCTATTACTATAACTAAGGAATTTGAATAAACAATCTCAGAAGCTGTCTGTTAATCACAAAGATAGCTCTGGTCAACTTATTGGTACCTGTCTGTTGCCATGTAAACAAGCCTTTTTTCATTTTTGACAGAGGAAAACGGAAGAAATGCATCTGCTTTGATATTCTGAACTCCTTTATGGCTTGTTAGCAATATTTTTATTCTAGACAGTTTGTACTAGACACTTTATAATGTTTGATTCATATTTAATTTTATTCATATATTTATTACCTAGTTTTGTAAGAGAATTCATGGTCCATTCTGTTATTTTAGATAAGCTACATAGTTTTTAATAAAATTTTTTGTGGTAACTGTTAAAAATTTAAATAAAGATTATATTTTCACAGTATTTTTATTTAATTAGTATAAATTAATAAATTTATTTAGACTACCTAAATACTAAATATTTTTATCTCTTTCTCTCAAAGCAGTTTATTAAAGAACTATGCAATTTCTTTAATATCAACAAATTTGCTATTAGTATAGCTTTATTTTGTTTATGAAATCTTATTGTTTATTACATCATTTTTAACTTAAGAGGAAAATTCTAAAATGTCTTAATTTAACACATATATAATTTGTACACAGGTTTTTATACTTAGTTTTGGGACCTGTTTTACATATTGCTGAATCTATAAATTTTAAATTATCTTGTAAATGTTTAATTTAAAACTTTATTTTAATATGTTAAAGGTGTATACTGCCAATCTAGAGCACCAAAAAGAAGTATCAGCACTATCATCAACAATTGAAAAACTCCAAAATGACCTCTCTGATCAAGAAAGAAAATTAAATGAAAAAATTCAGGAGCAGGATAGTTTAATAAATACACTACAGAAAGAAAAGATCAAAATGCAGGTATAAAAAAATAGTTTTGCTGTTATCGAATTTGGTTTACTGTAATTTTTCAAGTAAAATTATATTTGTATTGTGTTAATAAAGTCTGTATATGATAGGTAACTTTAAAAAATTATGAAAAAGAAATAAAAGACCAGAAAAAAGAAGAAGAAATCAAGTAAGCATAATCTTCCTTCTACTATCATTGTAAGAGTTATAAGTGAATAGCCACACCCCTTTAAGGAAGCAGCTTTTATGCTACTAAGCCTCCCCAAAAAGAAATTTTTTCTGCCTTTTCTCTGTCATTTATTTTTAAATACAATAAAAATTCATAGAAAGTATTTCTTATTCCCCAAAACTTCCTAAAAGCCTGTATATTAATAATTTACTTATAATAAAGTTTTGTGAAGTATTTATTTATACGACAGGATGTTCAATCCACTAATGTTAATTATGTTTAGTTACATGCAGTCAGAACATATTTTTTACCAACCATTTATGATCCGACAGATATGAAGGCATTTGCTGTCATTTTTTTTTATTTCTGCCTGATCATATCCCCTCTCATTTACATGAAATCGAACAAATTTTTTAATAAAGTTGGTGGATCTTTTGTTTTTTACAGCAAGTGCTCATTTTTATTCTTCATGTCCCCTGGTAGCACAAATATATGGGTCAATGTTGTAAAAATTGTGGCCAGTATTTTGAATGTATCTGAATGTCTGACATCAAATTTTGGATATATGATAATATTGAATGACATAATGTAAAATTTAAATTTAAAACTGCTTAAAAGAAAACATTTAAAAAATTGTTTATATTGCTTATGAATAGAAATATTACTCTAAAAACTGAAATTTAATAACTGTGCCAGTTTTTACAAAACTAATTTTTTAAATGTTTATCTTAATGTTCTTAACAATGTTCTACAATGTCATGAGTTTGTTTGATGTAAGTCGATATTATAATTTTGATATTGGCTGATATTTTTGTGCTACCTGTGAAGTGCTTGTTTTTTATGTTTTAAAAAAGTAAACTGACATGAGCAAGAGAAAAAGGAGCATGCTTTCTTTGGAAGATAAAACCAAAATTCTGAAAGATAATCCCAGTCAATCAAAAACTGATTTGACAAAAGGATTAAAATACTCTAATAAGTCTGTGCTTCCACTGAGGAGGAAAAGAGATAAAAATTGTTGAATGCTCTAAGGGTATCCTGACAATAATCATGAAAAATTGAGAAAGAAATTATTAAGATGCTTAAAAGTTAAATTTAAGGGTACTTCCATTGCATCTGCAATGCTGTTGAACCATGTTCATAATTGTCATTTTTTTTTATCTTGAGGTGAGACTCACCCTCTACCTTTGCAGTTTAACCTTAGAGCCATAGCATCTTGTTTTACCTTGAGCATATGTCAAAGGTACCACAGAAAGAAAGTTTGAGAACTGTTAAAGGAATTGAATTCATTATTGCCTGCACCTAACCACCAAATGTGGTTAATGGATATGTGATATATGGATTTTATAAAAAGTATAACTGGTTGGGATATGTAACTGTGAGTAGACCATTTTCCTGTTAGTTTTTGAAGATAGAATTGCTGGAAAAGGACTTTAACTGTTTAATAATTTTTTACAATTATTTCTATGACAGTCTTTTAAAATACTAAATTAAATATTTCTTTATATTTCATTTCTTTGATAAATGAAATTATAATTTATAAAAGTTCTTCTAAAATGTCATTCTTAAAGGATTTTTTAATGTATATTTCATGTGTGGGAGAATGGATGTAGGAGAATGTTATTAAGAGTGGAAATCATTCTTAATAATAAGTAATAGTCTTAGGGAGAATTATATATATATATATATAATTCTAGTAATGTGTAGTGTAATTTTGAATTCAAGTAAATTAGATTTTGGTACTTTTAAAGGATAATTTGTAATTTCCTGTTGTAAACTTATTTTAGATCTAAAGATAACTCATCAGCTCAAGAAGATCTTCGATTTCAGCTTGAAGAAGCCCAAAATATTATTGATGATAAAGTTTTATTCAATGATACATGTATGTAAATAATTTTATATTACATATGTTACCTGTTTGTATGTATTATATCAATACTAATAATTAAGAAGAATTTTCTTGTGTTACTAAATTATATTCAACAAAAAATATATTAATGTTAAAAACTTGTTAAATTGTTTAAGTTTTTCACCATAAATTTCTTGTTTTTTAAGTAATTGTAAAGTAATGCATCTAACTGTTATTAAATGGCCATCAAAGAATTACTGATAATACCTAAATATAATATTATTCCTCTGTCTTTTAAACTTATGTATATATACATATTGCAGTAGGACTCACTTTCATTAGCTTCTATGTAGCAAAACAATAAACAATAATGAGTCCAAATCGGTCCAAAGGGGCTTTATATTATAGTTTGTTTTGGTATGGCACTGCCTTTTGAAGCCAGAGTCCACAGGTTTGAATTCTGATGCTGTAATGTGTGATAATAGTCATTTAGAACTGACTTTAATAGTTTCTAATCTCTCGTTAGCCATTGTGAGCCAAAAAATAGATCATAGTACTTCAAACTACACCAAAATGTGCATTGTCATTCAATAAAAGTTCCCTTCATTCACATTTCCCTTTCTTTTGTCCCATATTGCCTTTTGTGATATTTTTAATATTTCACAGTAGTACACAGCTTTGTTTCACTTTATGGCAAAAAATAGAAGTATACCTTTTGTGATCAATAAAGACAAAGACTGTGATGTAACAAAATGTAACTGTTAATGGATGAAGTGCATTATTCTTTAATTTTAATTTAATAAATCGTAGTTTACGTTTCCATTTTTGTTTTGTTTTAGTTTTTTCTTATTATATATGAGTTATGATTTTTATAGTTCTAAAACAAAAATTCTTAAATTTGATCAAAATGTTATAGTTTTAAGTATCACTTTTGAAAGTATTTTTGAGAAAGGTAAAACATATTCTTTACATATTTATTACCTTTATAGATTATTTCTACCTTTTTTAGATAATTTTGTAAATTAATTTTCTCTAATCAATTGATTAATTTTACTTTCTATGGCATGCTTAACAAAATTTTTTTAACAATCAATTTCTTGATGTACAATTTTTTTATACATATATCTATATATTCAGCTCTTGAAGTTTTCAACAAGTTGAATGTCCCTGTTTTACAACGTGGGAAGCATCAACAGTTATGTTCCTTGATGCTTAAAATGCATGGGCTGATTGCAGATTTTTCTCGCCAATTATCAGATCTATACACATTTATGATTCAAAGACTTTGCTCAACAACTTCAGACTCTAGCCTTCAAGTCATAATAACTAGGGTAAGAAATGAAGTTTTTTAGTTGTACTTCATATATATGATTCTAGCCCCTTTATGTCCAGCTTTTAGTCTCTAATTAAAGTTCCTTAATAAAGGATACATTTATTTCAAAATTTAAAGTTGCTTTTAGCTTCTATTGTGTACTAGCAATATACATAATTTTGAAAACTAAACAACTCATTTTCATGAACTGTATAACTTATTATAAGAGCCACAATAGCTTGGTTCGCCAAGGTGCCAACTTATAACTGATAGGTGTGAGTTTGATGCTTGATCTAGCAAAATATCTACTATGTTCTTTATTGGCATGTAAAATAGGTTAATGGTTGCAGTGTCCTCCAATTTTCCAAATGATACCTCAGAAGATGGCAAGCTAAGCTTGGGGGTCTTCTGCTTGGTCCCTGCCTCTAAATCACAAGGATCCAGCAGGGCAATGTTAGTTGTATCAATAACATTCCTTAAGGTACATGTGCTCCCCAGGTGGGGCTAAATGTGTAACAATTTTGCAGCCTTGTTTAGCATAAAGATATCTGTTTGTATTGCCAGTTGCATCAGAAAAAAACCATTTTATTTTAATATTATTAACAAACTGTAGAAATATATATTAAAGAAATAAAACCTACATCTGGCAGTTTTGGCAATCTTTCCATGCATTGGGCTAACAGAAAATTACTTACCTCTTAAAGAGAACCAAGATACATATAAAAGTAAAATATTAAGTGTGTGACAAAAACAAAATGTTAAATATTTTTAATTTTTAAAACAGTCATGCCATTACTCCTAGTAATGGAATAAATTCACATAGGAAAGAAATGACAAAATGGAAATTTAAAAGCAAGAAATGTACCAAATAGTAATAAAGTTAAACTACCAAAGTAAATAGAGTCAAAAAGCAGCAATTTTATCTTAAAACATATTTAAACACTAACAAATAAGCTACTTAAAAGTTTTAATAATTTTAGCTTATTACTATATATATATATATATATATATATATATATATATATATATATATATATATATATATATATATATATATATATATATATCCAATCACACCTTCATATATGGTTGCCAAAAAAGGGAGGCAAATAAAAGTGTTGTATCTCCATTATGACCTTGATCTTTCATCAGTTTGAGTTTGCTTAAAATCTTCCCAGGATCTATGCCCTAAACATCATCCAAAATTTCATAAAGATTAATACAGCTATTTCAGAATGCTTAGTGCATATATGGACAGACGTACATGCATATGATTATCTATAGAGAGTTTTAAAGTCATGTGATGCAGCATTTCCTTGTTTTGTTTATCAATATTTCAGGGTTTATAATAGATAACTATATAAAAATTTTACATCTTAGACTTAAGTAACAAAGTATGTAAAAATGCTTATTTTAGGGCAGTGATGAGGAAACTATTGATTAAAGATCAGATGAATTCTTTTAGAGGTTCTATCTAACTACTGACTTTAAAACAGTTCGATGAAAAATTTCCATTTCAATGTTTAAAAATTTCATTTAATTGCAATTTCTTTCCTTCAAATTTTACATAAAAATTTTTTTGGCTGTACAGATTTAAGTTAAGAAAATTGGTAAAAAAATTTAATTTAAAAACTTTTCCATGCGCAAAAGAGGAATACATTTTAATAAACATGCATAAAATTTGTTAAAGTAGTCTTATTTGCTTTAAAATGTAAATTCATAAAAGTATAAATAAAATTTTGAAAGAAGAATTTTTATCATTTATAAAATAATGTTAAAAACAATAGAGATACTCAGGCTTGTGCACTTAAAAATTATATATTATTAAAGCAAATATGATTATATATATTTTGCATACTTTTAGTTTAAATGGGCATGTGTATTGAAGTTTGTTATTATTTTACCTGACTTTGTGACTTCACTTATTCTTTCAGTTAGAATCAGATTTTCGTGTCAGTATTTCTCATATAAAAACTATTCCTGCTAATTTTGAAAAGATTACAAGTGCTATTAAAGATGAATCTCTGACTTGGGTAAGTCTTTGTCATATTATTTTCTCATACATTTAGTTCTGAAATT
The DNA here is from genome assembly GCA_032207245.1 of Pardosa pseudoannulata. NCBI lineage: Eukaryota > Metazoa > Arthropoda > Arachnida > Araneae > Lycosidae > Pardosa > Pardosa pseudoannulata. The sequence continues at coordinate 108,172,808 of CM063500.1, read as the reverse complement.
TTTTGATATAATTTAAAGAATTCAGAGAATGGTAATGATAATTAAAAGTTATGAGCTATATAAAAGATTGACTGTATAAATTTGCATTTTTTACAAGAAATCAATGACAAGAGGTTTCAGAACTCATCCCCATCATGTTAAGGTGCCACATCATGTTAACCAGTTAAAAATCCAATAGCTTTCCTCAGCCATTCCTATGAAGCTTTAAAACCTTCTTATGGTGCACATTCAGACAGTCAAAATTGAGCTCTTTGAGATGTTTATAACCCTCCACACTGCATCATCAGCATATTGAACAGACCTGAAATAATAACAGTGTTGCATACACTCAATAAAAAAGGGCTGGACACAAATAATGAGCTGATAGTTTAACACAACAACACAAAACAGACATCTATTCACATATTTACAGAGGGGTTGACAAAAGCATACTTATGCTGTGTTAACTTTATATTGTCTATTTTTGTTTCCACCACATACTGATTAACATCTATGTTAAAGTAACTGTCAGTTTAGTTTCAATTTAACCAGCACTTTATTTTTTTTCCTTTTATTCCATGAAGAAGCCCTCCCGGCATTCTAATTTGTTTTGTGACTGTATTTCATGGCCAGTTGAATATATATATATATATATATATATATATATATATATATATATAAAGGCAAGTCGCTTGTTATGCTGGTGTGTGGTGGTATTTTTTTGACGGTGAATGAGCTGTCTCGTTTCTCAATATGTTCTATGTTTATTGAAGATGCCTGTTTTTTATGTTAAACTTAATGTGTTTTTATTTTAATTAAGTGATTATATTTAAGAATAAATTCAGTTACCATCGCCTGTGGATTGATCATCATTTATTTGTGCAAGTTTATTTTTTTATCGATGCTTTGGGGTGGTTTAAAAGGAACCGGGAATTACGGCAAGTAGCTTCCTCGTTATAAAATGTTTACAAACTGGAGTACAGTGAGATAGCGTCTCTAGGAGAATAGGTGGTCATTGGACATGCACGATGAACCCGCTAACCCCTTTCTCCTCCCGTGCAGGGGAGCAACTATTTTGTTCTCCACTAACAGAGTTCCTGATGGACCCAAGAGCAATACTAACAGATTCAGGACCAGTAAAAGAGATACTGGACTCTTTTCCTTGCCAATTCATCAATTAGCTCATGAATGTTCATAAATTCAGTATAATAGTTAGTTACTATAGTGATAGAGAACTTGAGGGATAAATAAGGAGCTTTGCATTCTAAATATTAGAGTTTCCTATCTATTCTGCGACAATATCAATGGAACCCCTGATGCTGAACTTTGTAGAGTTATTTAAGAGTGCATGGAAAAACTAAATCGTATTCTGATAAATTTAATACAGCTTTATGTAAATGCAAATGAATATTTCTGAAATCTGAAGCATTTTATTGTAAATTTGTACCTATACTCAGTCTAAAGATTTTTATTAAAATATATTTTAATTTTTAGGACACATCACCTGTGTTAGAATTCTCTATTGCCTTCCAAAAATATGTTACCTACTTAGAGAAACTGGTGCCATATTTAGTTCTAAGGTAAGATAAATAAGCTGTATGAATTTTAAAATCCTGTTACTTATATCATATAATGAAATATTACTTCAATTATTCTATTTTAGAATGATTAATGAAAAAATACTACTTATGAGCTTGGACTGTGCTTTTTTTAATCCTCTATCAACAATTGAATTTTGGTTATTGAGCAGTAGCAAGTTGGCTTAGTGATATATAAATTAAACCCTTAAACTCAATCTTCTTCAATAAACCTAGTATAATTGTTTTATATGTCTGTAAATAAATATAAATGTGATAGTGTGCTTAAATTTGTAAATTGAAAAAGCAAAATTTTTATTAATTTAAAAATTATAATAAAGTAGAGAGCCTCAAATCTGGATGTCCAAAATTCAGAATGGCCCCAAATACATTTTTTTTCAAATGACTTTATATATAAATATATATATAAATTATGATGTAAAATGAGATTTTCTTATTTTATCTACATGTCAGGTCTAAAAAAGGGGTAGTTAGAAATTATGTGATTTATAAACGATTTTAAAAAGGGAACTCTTTTATAATAATAAAATAAATTAAAAAGACCCACACTTGCATAACCTTTTGGAGTAACATGGTCAGGCATAGAGATATTTAACTGGAAGTTGATGACTAATCAAGCCAGAAGAGCAGTTAGCATGTGGACATGGAGCTGTCAACACCTTTCCACATTTAGCTTCGCCACAAATAAATGAAAATGGCCCAAGGGATGCCTGAAACTGAAAGTCCATGTTAAATAAAGAAGTGTTTTTACTAAGAAGGACTAATTATTCCATTTGCCTTAACACTGGACCATGTCATACATATATTTATTATAAAAATTTTGTATGTTGTAAATTTGCAATTTTTAAAACCAGATTGACAATTCCTCTACAATTCTATTGATTTTACAGGCAAAGATTTTCACACTTTATTCATTTCAGTGTTAAATTTCTGCACTACAAATCTGTTCGAAAAATAAACACATGAAAAAAAATGGAGTGTGTTAAAAGATTCAAGGGTGTGAAATAATGTGCAAAATTGAAACCTAAAATGATTATTGCACAACTTTATGTTCTTTCTTAATATTGTAAAGTTAACATGTGTTTTTGAAATTTTTCAACAGTTTCTCTAATTGAATTTTTCATATTTTCAACTAAATTTGAAATTTAGCATGTTAAAGAGATCTGCAAGTGTTACTTTTAAGATCTGTAAGAATAAACATAACTTTTTGTAACATAAAAGAGCTACTAAGAAATAGTAGAGCTACTAAGAAAATTTCAGTTCTTAAATTATGTGATGAATATGGTGTAGGAAAATCTATAATGTATGACTTAGAAAAAAAATAGATCCTGGAATTCTTTCTTTATAATGATACACAGCTTGAAATGATCAGAAGAAAAACAATACATTCCACAAGAAGATTTAGATAAAGTTTTGATAGAGTGATTTTGTCAATGTTAAAGTAAAAAAGTACTTTCGGCTAAACCAATGTTAATGCAAAAAGTTAGGAATTTCCATAAGTAGTTAAAGTTATCAACTTTTTGAGAATACTCTACTGAATGTCTAAAGAGCTTTAAAAATGTCATAGAATACATCAGTCACATGTGTGCAGTGAATGTGTATCAGCAGATAATGAAGCTGCAAGCAACTTATTGGTGTTTCTAATCAATTAGTATCCAAACAAAATTTAAATCCAGACCAAATTTATAATGCTGACAAAACATCTTTGTTTTGTTAGCATTTTCTGAGATAAAGTTCATGACAGCAGATGAAGCTGCAAACACATGCATTAAAAATGCAAGGGAGAGATTAACTGTTCTGGCTGGGACAAATGCTGCCAGAATGCATGTATGTTAATATCTGGTTATTGGTAAAAGTGCTACCATTTAAAGGAATCAAAATGTTCCCTGGGGATTACTGGTCAAATAAGAGCCTAGACTACACTGGAAATCATGACAGATTAGTTCAGTAACCACTTTGTGCTGGAAGCAGATACCCATTGTAGAGTTATCAGTCTTCTATATGAGTCAAAAATATTTCTTCTCTTGCATAACTGTTCTTCCCATTTTCCAGCTGATCGTTTTGGAAAGGAAAATATACAAGCTTTATATTTACCACTAAACTGCACCTCTCTTTTTTAAACTCATGAATATGAGTGTTCTGTAATTGCTGAAATGCATCTGCAAGAGTAACTAGTTATGGAACTCTGTAGTCAGTTGCAAGCATGTACAAGAATATGTAAAACAATTTAACATTATAGATGCAATTTGCAGTTTTCATGAGCATGGAAAAGAGTAATGAAAGACACTTTAAAGCATGCATCAAAGACACATAGTACTATAATAAAGAGGTAGCCATGTGAGGTGGCACTATAAGAGGGTGGTATTAGCAGTGAAATTTAAAAGGCAGCTTTTCAAAGATTTACATTTTACTGAAAAATTCTACTGCATGATACTTGGCACAGTTTATGGCTTGCAGCTTTGTGTACAGATGTCAAAAAGGAGAATCATTTTGAAAGGTTCCATAATTCTAAAGCATGTAACCTGAAAAGGGAAATTTTTTATCTGTCATCATATTTTTGCAATATTGAGCAATTTGCTTGTTTTGTATTCTCAAGATATAGAAGAAATAATGAAAATTAATAACAGTAGGCTGATTGTCTACAAATTAACAGTTAAATTTGTGTCCTGGTGAGGAATCAGATGAGGACAACAAAAGTGAGTATGATAGCAGTAATTTTGGTGAAAAAATCCCATTAGAAAAACTATTTAATTCATTAGATGATATCATCAAAGGCTTGGAATAATGGGGTATTTTATCTGAACAAAAACAAATGTGTTTATAGAGAAAAGTTTTTGACTAAAATTGCAAATTAATAAAGCAGCATAAATTAACAGATATTTCCATTGCAAATACTGAAAATAAAAATTAAAATATCTTTAAGTAAACTTTTGTTACATTGTGATACATTTTTTAATATAACCTTCTTTATAAATTATTTCTGTTAAAGTATCTGCTGAGTGTTTCAAACAAATTTTAGATGTAACAAGTGCAAGATAGAGGATTGTAAGGTAGTAATAAGTAGAAAGATGTTAATAAAGGCATAAGGAAATAAAAAATTGTAGAGGGTCCAAAATTTGAAATTGTTAAGGTTCTTATTTGAGGCTTTCTATTCTACTAATTTTCTTTTATTTAATCTCAAAAGACCTATAAAAATAATCTTATTGGTCTAAAGTATAAAAAATTAACATTTAAAACTGTTCTTTTTGTTTTTATTACCTTCAGTTTATATAAAACAAAATATTTTCATTAGAATACAGAATAAAGATTCATGGATTAGTTCATCTCCCAAAACCGTGGAACTAGTTCCAAAATTGATATCTTTGTGCAGAAAATTGATGAATACTTTTAAAACTTTGTGCAGATATTTGGAACTCTTACAAACAATTGGTATGTATTTATTTTATGCCATGTTTTAGAGATTATTTGTAAAATTTGTTATATACTAGAAGGATGATTCTATAATTTCCTCCCACTTTTGCTTTAATAAAAAGCTCTAAACTTCTCAGCTTATACCTAGAAATATATGGTATATGGTAATTATATAGTTGAAAATTATCTCAATAGCAAAGTTTAGATCTATTTCAACATTTCAGTATAGTCAACCAATTCATGACTTTTTGTAATGATAAACATTCATAATCATAAATCCAGGTTATGGCTAAATTGGTAGGGGTGATGCCTTTTCATGGGTTTGAATCTAACTCTTACAGGAATCTTTGTAGCCATCCATAATTAGCTTTAAGCAGTAGATCTTAGTGTAACTAGCTCTTATATTGCAAAATATTTGGTTGTAAAACTTTACACCAAACTATAATAAAAAAAAGTTCAATTTAAGTCTTCCCACAATACTGTTAGAAAGGAGTCCATTAGAAGGTTTTGAAAGATTGCTGATTTTAATGTGACCTAAAAATAGTATAAAATGATGTACAAAATGTAAAACAACTTTTGGAAATTCAAAAACCAAAAACTTTTTTTTTTTTTTTCCCATGTATTTAGGAAGGGAGAGTGTAAAAAAGCAAGTATACTTTGATTTTTTTCAAGAACAATAAACAATTAATAAAACATTCTATTAATACTTTAGAAAAGGTTAAAGCAGCATATCAATTCAAGACATATGACATTACTGTCTATAGTACGTTGTTCCTTCAGGTCAAATCCAAAACTCATGGAGTTGCTATAACACAGTAGAAATTTGAGAAATTATGTAGAAAGCACCAAAATTTATAGATTTTAATCCATACTTGTCAGTTTGCTACTAACATTTGTTTTGAGCTTTGGAAGTACAGTTGAAAAAAGTATGGAAAAAGATTTTTTTTTTCTTATGAAGATGTAATGAATATGTATATACATTATATAATATAATGGCTGTAATTTTAGGCTGTGCTACTAAAAGAGCTTTTTTTCAGTTCAAAAGACCTTTTCAATAGGTAACTGTTCTAAAACTAGCTGTATTAGTCTTGTAAGCTGCATGAAATTTTCATTGTTTTTTCATTTGTTATATAAAATTAATCTTTGTTGCCAATACAACAGCTCTATGGAGGTTTTGTGTTGGTCACTAGAGATGAGTAACCTTTCACCTGAAATGAGTGGGATGCGTATCCTTTCCTCATTATACATTCAGGTCAGTTCCCAAAGGGCTACAAAAAGATACATAATTATTACATTTGTTGGAATGAATAAGCCCTAATTCAGGGCAGTTCCCAAAGGGCTACAAAAATATACATAATTATGACACTTGTTGGAATGAATAAGCCCTAATTCTCCAATACTAGAAAAAATATTTATGTTAATCATGTATGGGTTTGAGTTATGATTCTGGTAGCTAAAATAGTGATATAGCCAAGATCCCTGCAGAGTTTGAGCCGAATGCTGGCCGATTGGTTAGGGCGCTGATCGTCGGTACCGGAGTTCGTGGGTTCAAATCCCACTATGGCATGGATGTTCGTAGCCGTTCGGAATCGGCTTTAAGCAGTAGGTCCCGGTCTCATTAGCCCTCGTGTGCAAAACAGTAGATCGTAGCGCTCCAAACCAAACCAAACCCTGCAGAGTTGAAATCCTAGCAAGCCAAACTATTAAAAAATCATTATTCAAATTAAAAAGCTAACTTTAACTAAAATACAATTTTAAACTAAATATTACTGATTACAAATAAAAAATTTTGATAACTAAATCATAAAAAATTTGTTATTACTGGAATAATGTTTGGCCAATTGAGAAATAATAGTTAAACATTGAAATGGGTATTGAAAAAATTAATTTTATTCAAAAATGATAGAAATGTATGCAAGTTTTATATATTATCCAGGTACCATTTGCTATGTATATTGATTTTTTTTTTTTGGGGGGGGGGGGTATATGTAAGCTTGAATATTTTAATAAATTCTAAATTTTTCAAGGGAAACTGAAAAATAGTTTGAATGTTCTTTTTGTAGAGTAGTTAAGTAAAATTTATTAGAAATTCTATTCACATCCATTGTTGTGTTTATGTGCGTACCTACTAATAGCTGTTATATATGTATTCTATTACAAAAGTGCTTTACAATGTCTAAATCTTATTTCAAACACATAAAAGATTTTAATTAATTTTAACTTTTGATTGAGTAATGTATCTATTAATTCTTTATCTAGTTAAGTATCAGTTATAAAATTTTCTATGTTTTTTAGGTGCAGATGAGAGAAAGATTTATTTAACTAAGCAGCCTGTGATTATTAAAAAAATACTTTTGAATTTAGAAACTTTGCAGCTCTCATTTGATGGTATGTATTGTATTTTAAAATCATCATCTTTATTTATTTATTTTATTTATTTTACAACCTTTGCATTTTTATTTTCAGAGGCAAGAAAGTTATTTGGTTCAAAAATTGCACTTGATCACCAGATGCCTATAATCAGTCAAGATGAAAAAAGTACTGATGAATGTATTTTATCAACTTTAGTATCTATATCTTCCACATTAAAAAAAGTAATTTCATCTTTTGAAAATAATTCATTTTAATACTTGTTAGAATGCAACACTTTTAAATGTGTGTGTGTGTGTGTGTGTGTGTGTGTACCAGAGAAAGTGTGATATGAGAGAGAGAGAGAGAAGAATAAAAACTCTATATTTCTAGAATCTTCTAGAATATTTTTAGTGTGTGATGCTCTGACAGATTATTGTAAACATATTTGACTTTTTTTTTCATATTTTTTATTATTGTTAGCTATTATTTTTATATCTTAGAACATAAGAGTGATATAAATGTATTATGCTTCAAACTTTTCTAATTAATTGTTTTGTATTTATATACAATTGTTTTGTCTCTTATGATTAAAATTATCTACTGTACAGGGTGCCTAAAATGTTTTTAATTGGGCTTTTTCTCTATAACTGCTGGTTCTATTCTTATACTTCCATTTTTTAAAATAAATTTCAAATAATTTAAGTATTTTTAAATTTAAAAATTCAATTTTGTAAGTATTACAAATCTAAATTTTTCTTTGTCTTTGCCCATTCCGCATTATCATATTTAGTAAAAATTTGAACTAATCCTAAAAACCATAACACAAAAAATTCAACTTTTCTGTGATAAAAATTTACTAAGATATTTAATTTTAAAGTTTGTGTAAATTTAAAGTTTTTTCCTCTTTGGGGAATTGGTTAAAAGATTAATTACAGTCATTTAAGTATGAAATGAGGTTGCAATGTCCCTTTTATGAAAAAAAGTGTTGGTAATCCTTGATTATAAATTAGGGTTATCCATAGTAAAGTAGATATACACTGTATTTCCTAGTAAAATCTCTTAATTCCATCCTCCTTTTGCCATAAAAGGGATGCTGAACAATGGTTGAATGGTAGAGTGCTGCTCTTTGGTACTGGGATTTGCGGGTTTGAATCCCGCTGAGGGATAGATATTCATAGCTGTTCGGAATTGGCTTTAAGCAGTAGATCTCGGTTTCATTGGCCTCATGTAGCAAAATAGTAGACCATAGTGCTCCAAACCAAACCATAAAAGAGCATTACAACCGGATTTCAAACTCAAATTATTCTTATAAATCTTTTAACAGATCCCTGAAGGGAGAAGAAAAGGAAATTGAAATTTTGAATTTAAATAATTCAGTTAAAAGTGTAACAGAGAAGGGAAACTGTTTGTGTTACTTAAGATAGCCTAAATTTTTGCGAAATATAATGATAAAAAATGGAAAAACTTATGAAAATCTCTTTTTAAATTTAAAAGTATCATGAAAAGAATGTTTATTTTTGTAATTGGATGTTTATTTATGGCTAATAATTGAAGAAAAAAAGGTGAGGCCAGTTAAGGACTTACCATGCACCTTGTATGTGATTCTATATTATTGTATATATGTAATTTACTAATATCTTTTCATATTGGGTTTTGAGAAGTGTGTGACACCTTTTTAGCACACAATTTTTAATCTTTGTAAATAACCACTGTAACTTTTTTTTCTACTATCATATTCAAATTAGTTTTTCATTAGTAACCCAGTCATTTTAATGCCTGGGTTCTTTTTGTGATTTTAGAATTGAGTTTTTACCAAGAAAAAAAGCTCATATTAAACTCTATACTAAGAAATATTTTTATTATTTAATTTATAGCTTATAGAAATGATTTCAAAAGATATAGATATGATTTCCTGTGATATTTGGTACAAACCAAGAAACTGTTCCAAGGTAAGAAATGGAACTGTAAACCCTTATGCTTGGCAGTACAAAAATAGAGGATCAAAATACTTTCAGCTTATTAATCAGGTATGTTGTTATAGATTTTTAATGTACATTAGAGTTAGATACCCTTTCTACCATGTATTAATGACCAAGCCCCTTTATAAAAAAGTTGTAGAAATAGAGCAGTCCTAAATGTGTGAAATACAAAATGTGTCTAATAATGCAGTATGTCAAAATAGTTGCAGTACAATAAACTGTTAATGATACTACAGTTTGAACTTTTAATGGATATATTCACCAGCAGTTAAACCAGGTTCTAGTGTTATTCAAGTGTTAAATGGAAAAAAACAGTATTCACCCTGCTATAATCCAAGAAAGACTTTATTTTCTAATTTACTGAATGTGATCCACCAAATGGATGAGTTAACTCTTGGATTTGTTTATCAGACATACATGGATCATGTCATCATTCTATAAATAAATATGATGAAAAATCAGCATTTACTTGATTTAAATTCTTATGCATGCTAATATATATTTAATTATATCATTTACTATTTATATAAACTAACTAAAATTTACACTTTGTAATGAATTTTCTAAAAATATGTAATTATTAATGAAGTAACTGTATATAATGTATTAAATACAAATGTGGAATTTGGTTTCCACACATTCTTGCACAGGCATCCTTGTATTTCTTAATTTTCTTTACTTTAAAATTTTTAATGCCTGATGTATCTGACACTACTTATATTATCCTAGTTAAAAAATTAAGCTTATTTTAATATTTATTTCCAAAAAGTTTATATAAATTTACTATTTAAACAAACACATTAAGTAACTAATTTATTATTTGAACACTACATTTAATTAATTTATATTTAAACACATTAAGTTTTATAAATTTACTATTATTTTAAACTTATTTAGTTTATATAAATATACTATTTATATAAACTAACTAAAATTTACACTTTTTAATGAATTTTCTAAAAATATGTAATTATTAATGAAGTAACTGTACATAAAATATTAAATACAAATGTGAAGTTTGATTTCCACACAAATTCTTGCACGGGCATCCTTGTATTTCTTTTCTTTACTTTAAAATTTTTAATGCCTGATGTATCTGACACTACTTTTATTATCCTAGTTAAAAAATTAAGCTTATTTTAATATTTATTTCCAAAAAGATTTTTGTTATTATTTATTTTTGATAATTTGGGGAATTTAGTTCATAACAATATGTAAATCAAGATTTCTTTTTGTATATTTTACATTTAAGTAATTCATTTTCCTGCCCTAATGTGCCCTGCTTATTGTAAGGCTATTCTAAGGGCAGTTTGAGTTTTTTGTAATATTTTATAACATTAGAGTTTAGATAAAAGATTTAATTATTTTATATTGTTAGAGTTTGACAGTGCACTGATAAGATTTTCAATTCTACAGCTTGTAATGAGGAAAATAAATTAAGAATATTGATGTATTTGTCTATTACATAAAATGAGTTTCTTTTTTAATGGCTGTAAAATTTCATTTATCTGAAGTTTCCATCATTATTTCGAGTGTATAATGCAAATAATGCTACAAACATCTGAACCTCAATGAAAACAACTGTTGGTATATAGTTACATGATTTTGTTAACCAACCACAGGTGTTCTTGCAAACAATTAAGCATTTATTAAGGCCCCTCCACACTATGATCCACTGCAATCCATTACCACAATTTTTTTCTGCAAATTTTTTCTGGGTTTTCTTTGTTTCTCTGGAAATTTTTTTTTTTTTTTTTTTTTTTTTTTGTAAAATAAAATATGTTCTAAAATTAAAAAAAAAAAAAAAATCACAGTGTTTATACTTAAAACAACACAATCTGTGTTCCTTAATAGTTTTTACATTGTTGTAAACAATGTGCAGTTAAGTATAATTCTCCAATAAAATTTTGAAAGCTTTGAGAAATTTTAATAGTTTTATGCATTTTAATAATAATTTTTTAGCACTTAATTTTAAAAGATTAAAGATTCTAAAACTATAAAAATAAAAAATAATATTTTGGTGATAACTTTTCTAAAATTTATTATAATCAAATTATTAGTTGCACCAGCACTAGAACTTGTAATTTATTAGTATTTTAATAGTTAGTAAATTCAGGCAATGATGTAGATTGCATTGTTGGTAAAGCTTATGAAAATATTAAAAATTGTTTAATAATAAGTTGAATTCTCAAATTAGTACACTATTTTGCAAGTTTTAACAAAAGTAGAACTTTAAAAAATTCCTTTTATTAGTACCACTAAAGTGTGTAATTATCTGTCTCATTTTATTTTAAAAAGCATTAAAAGATGCTTAAATACAAAATAGTTATTTATAAGTTTTAAATAGATTTATATGAGAAATAAACTGATTTTATATTCTAATGGTTTAATTTGTAAACTTTTTCATGTTTACGACATAATTCAGAAATTTAAAAAAAATCAAATTTTTGAAGTATTTTCAAATTTTTACTTATTTATTTATTTTACAGAAGATTGATTTAATGTTTATATTGTAGTTTTGTAATATTTTGAGATATATTTGAAATGAGTATAAAATTACCCTTTTCAGTCTGAAATGCCTTCTATTCCATATGAAGTTGCACTGGAAAATCAGAAAACTATCCAAGATCATTCGGATAATCAAGAAAATTTAACTCAGCAAGTAAGTTGCTTTATTTTTCATGCTTTCCATGTTTAAATTTCACATCTGTTGTGCTTTTGATTGTCATAAAATTTAAAGTATTAAATGACTGAAATCTGAAATCAAAATTTCAGTAAAGAATATCTTAAAATTTTCTTAATTTATAGGTCAGTATTTGTACTGTGTTTTAAATTACTACCATATATGGGGCATGTTAAACTAAAATAGTTGAAAATAATTCAGTTAGTAGAATCCAAACGAAGTTTTCTGACTGAAAAAAAATATATAATTATTCCTTTTATTAAGAAGTAATTCAATTGAGCTGGTTTAACATACCTATTTCAAATAGATTTTAAGATGGAATGTTTGATTTTAAAGTAATGCTAATTTCTTGCAAAACTAGGATAAAAGGGGGGAATATAATAAGTGATTATGAGGTGAAGTTATTTTGTGTTATTTTATACCAAAAACCTGTTTGGATGGGTAACTTTTACTAATACACTTTGTCTACAATTCTTTTCCTATTTAATGTAAATTGTGTATTTATTTTCTTGAGTATATAAGGGAGAGAAAACAATTCAAGCTATAAGGATTTTCTACAACTGTTTTAATATTTACAACTAATTTTAATATTGTTTTGTGTTTAGATTCATATATAAGTATATAACACTGCAGTGTAACTACACATTTCTTACTTTCAGTATACAAAATTGTAAGTATTTTCAGAAATAGTATGTTGGCAGGTATGGCTTGAAAATTGAAGTTGCATAATGCTATGTGAAATTTTTGGCACATTTAAAAAAGTTCTTATGATTTAATTTCATAAAAAAAGCATTTTAGTACTAATATTTTTTTTAATTATTGTTTAATGTAGTAAAGAAGTTGTCTGTTTTTTAGCTTGAGCATTATCAGAATAAATTGATGCAATTAGAACTGGTAAGTTTGATGATAATTCATTTATTAATTACTTATAACCTATTACTAAAAGAAAGCTTATTTTTTAAGGAAAATTCTTTTTAAATATTGCGATTAACATGTAACATTTGAATACACACATATACATATGTGTATAGAAGATAAAATGTCAGAATTTTTGTGTAAAAAAAGTCAATGTTTGACATTTTACCTATATATTATTAAATCCAGATGGTACTATGAACAGGTAAAGATAATACATTGAGTGTTTTGAAAACATCATTTTTATTTTAAAAGCTCGCCAGCTCACATGTTTATTATATATACACAGATATAAAAAAGAAGAGAATGGAATTTCTCACAATGGTCTTTTTATAGATAGCAAAGGTGATAGTGTAGCACATTCATCTATCTTATTGCATGTTCATTGGGAAGTCCATGGGTAAAATCAGTCATTCATGCAGTTGTCTGTATTTTGCCTTTGAATAATGAATCATTTTATTATCCCTTTGAGTTTAAAAAGTTGAGCTTGTGCTATTTTCTTATATTACACATACAGACACGTAATACTATTAGTAATAGGAATATGCAGGCCATTTATGTGTAAAATAAGTAAAAGAGTTAAATTCAAAATATTAATCTAAAGTTTATTTGATTTTCTTCAAACTTTAAATGTTTATTTTGAAATGGTTTAACACAATGATTTTATGATATGTTTAGAAACTTTAATTTATTTCATACTTTGATAAATATGCTTTACAATATGAATTTTGGCTACAAGTTAAAAGTTATGCAAAAGATGGTGGTGGTTGCATGTAGTATTAAGATTTTTAAGAACTGTAAAAATTAACGTTGTTTTAATTTGTAACTGGCAGAGGACAATTTGGGTGACTTGTATTTTATATTCAAAACCCTGTTATTATAATATTACTTAATATATATATGAAAAACATTAAAATTTTTGAATTCATATTATTGACAAAAATCTTATGCAACTGACTACTTTAAATTATTCACAATGCAAATCTGTACACAACTCTGCTGAAAATGTAAAATATAATACATGTAAATTAAACTTGTTAGTTTCTTATTAGACTTCAAATTAAAAATCAGTATTTTTACATGTGTGTGTATGTGTGTGTGTGTATTAAATTGTACTTTTATGAAAAATTAAAGACAGAAATAGTTATAAAATACGTGTAATATAATGTTTATCATATTTTTCCTTAGGACAAAGAAAAATGGATGTTGGAGTGTACTTTAATGAAAGCCAAAGAATCTAGAGTAAGTAAAAATACAAGGGAGAGGTTGCTTGTCCCTTTCCAAGGCATACAGTAATAGAGTTATAATAATGGGTATTTTTGACTCACTTCAGTGTCAGAATAGTGTCCATGCTGAATAGTTTGCAGTCATTGGCTTTGAAAAAAACAACAAAATTTGAAGATAAAAATGTTGAATTTATTCAAGCTATCCGTCTTTGGTGTTATTCCACTAAAACATTTTACGTTTGCTTTTATAATGATATGAGGGTGCAAGTGAACCAACCAATGAGTGTGCTAAGAGTTTGTCACATGTGTGATGCTAGAATTGAACTAAGTTATGTAAAGGAGTTATATAAGATTAGTTGAGCTAAGCAGAAATTAATTTTTGTGTTCTTGAAGTCACCAAATGTTACCACAATCAGAAGAGAAACAATGACATCTTGAAAAAGGTTGTAATTTTAGGGATAAAATCGCCAAATACGTATTTTAGAATATAATTATAATTAAGTTGGTTAGTTATAATTAAAATATCATTACATATATATATACACACACACACATATATATATATATATATATATATATATAGATAGATAGATAGATAGATTGATATATAAGTTTCTTGTCAGATTTCTTGCAACCATTAGACTTACTGAATTTTGTTAACTTAGGACTCCTTTTGATTGTTACAAGTTCTAAAAGGTTGCACATAAAAATATATTTTAAGAATTTCCTTTCTTCAAATAAGCATGTTGCAAGCTTTTGATAACTAATTACTATTTTTACTCTTGACCATTTATAAATTATATATATATATAATCTTTGTAAAGAATTGGAGCAATAATACTGAATCAGAAAAGGTTAATTTCAGATTATGATTTTTCACTTTTCCTTAGTTTTAGTTGGTTATTTTGGAAACAACTTTCAAGTATATAACAGTATTTATTAAAAAATACCTAGAATTTTGTTTTGATAAAATTCTTTACCCTTGTCAATTTAGAACTTTGTTTAGATTCCTATAATTATAACTGTTGAAATATGTTATCTATCTCTTCAATCAACTGTGACTACTAATTCAGTATTAAAATCTGTTTGTATGTATGTGTGTCCATCTTCTTACAAAATTATGTAGTATTCCTATTTCTATTGTTAAGTTGGTGTCAATAATTTACCATTGTTGACATTATCATCACCTGATATATGGTAATATGATTGACTTTAAGGCAGAACAACAATTGCTAATTCTGCCAAACTGTTATTTATGTATTGGAAACTTTTTATTTAAATTTTTTTTGTGAATTAATTGCAGTAAATTTTGTTATTTTTGTCAATAATTTATATTTTTTAAAGAACTTTTCAAAGCCTTTATTTTGAAGTAGCTCTATATTTTTTTTCTGTTCACATATCATCTTCAATTTTACATTCTTCTACTTTGATGGCATTCTTAGCCTCTTGATCACAAATCAAGAGGCTAAGAATCCATTAAATATACTCTATGGTATTAGCAGCATCCAATGATTAAAATCTCATTTTCTGAATTTCTCTGCTGTCTTAGCAATCAAGTTTATACATATGTACATACTAATCACCATGCTTGATCAATTAGCAAACTTTATATCAGCTGTATTATTGTAGTGGGAACATTTTAGAGCAGAATCATTCTAAATCACATCATAATCATGAATTAATAAGTACTAACAGAAACTTATTACTGAAATTACTAACTGCACTATAGTGGAGTCAGATTGAATAAAGGGGCTTAAAAACTCTAATGTGGCCGCAGCTCGATTTTTATGTTGCATCTATTACTCCTTTTTTTATTAATTTTATTTTGGTCAAGTTCTTTTTCACCTCCAGAATAATTGTAAGGTTCTGGGGAGTATTTTTAGAACAAGCAAGGGCTGAACGATAGCCAAATGGTTAGGGCACTGGTCTTTGGTATCAGAGTTTGTGGGTTCAAATACCTCTGTGACATGGATGTTCATAGCCATTCAGAATTAGCTTTAAGCAGTAGGTTCCTGTCCCATTAGCTCTCATGTTGCAAAAATGTAGACTGTAGAGATCCAAACCAAACCAAGCAAACCAGCTCATAAGGGTTTTGCACTGTGGGCCAGCAACCCTTCACAATGACTTTTAAGTGATGGTTTTTACGGCTATGGTTATGTCTGTAGCCTCAAATTTCTTGTTTTCTCTTTATACCTGCTGCATACTCTCTTAAAGGTGTAACTCCAACAAATTCTTCCTCTACTAAAAATGTAGCCCTCATTTTGTTCCATTAGGTTCTCACCACCCTCACTAATTCCAGTGTCATGAGTACTAGGTCTGCTAATGCATCCAGTCTTATTCTAAATTCTTTCCCCCTGATCACTACTGAGCAGCAGTTTTTTTTATTGTGGTGCCTGCAGTGCACCTCGTTTGTGCAAGACACCTTGTCAGGGGTCTGCTCAATACTTGCAGTCTGGCAACTACTGCCAAGATAAGCCTAGAAACTCTCACTGATGGGCCTGGATTGGTGCATGAATATATTCCTGTAATTTCTTTATAATTGCTGTTGTTGGCATATACTTAGACTCAATTTAAAATTAAAATATTTATGTTGATCTTTTATACTATTTTGAATTTTTATGTCTATTTAGGATTCTAATTCTCCATCTGATGGGGATGAGCTAAAAGCCCAAGGATATGATGAAATTCATCAATTTGTCCAAACCACTGTTAACCAACTCATTCAGCAGATACAGTTTGCTGATAGCAAATTTATTGCTTATAGGAATGAAGTAAGTCATTTTTTTACTTTTTAAAAGAAAAAATTCGTAATAATTGTAATGAATTATTTAAAAACATTACTTTTGATGCTTTTTTTTTTTTTTTTTTCTCTTTCTTGAGTACTTGAGTTATGATTGACTTATGGCAGAATAACAATTGCTAATTCTGTCAAACTGTTATTTTTGTATTAGAAATTTTTGAGTTCCAATTTTTTGTGTGAATGAATTGCAGTGAATTTTGTTATTTTTGTCAATTTATATTTTTTAAAGAACTCTTCAAAACTTTATTTTGAAGTACCTCTATATTTTTTTTCTGTTTGCACATCTTCAGTTTCACATTCTTCTTATATTCTGATGACATTCTTAGCCTCTTGATTTGTGATCAAGAGGCTAAGATTCCATTAAATATACTCTATGGTATTAGCAGCATCGAATGATCAAAATCTCAGTTTCTGAATTTCACTGCTTTACATTTATGGGGAGACGTTCTTAATCTTTGTATGAAATTATGTATTAATATATGTATATCTTAATACATAATTATTTTGTTTTAAAATATTTTAAATGAAAATTTAGAGAATGTGGTTATGAAAGGAGAATTGTGAATCTTGTTAGCTGTATCAATCATTTATAAACTTCAGTAAAGTGTTACCAGATCAACAAATGAGTTTTTAAAAAATCTTTCTTTATACTGTGTTTTATTTAGAATAAATTAAGTAGTGTTGTAAATGTACTATCAACCTTGAATTAATCTTGCTTGCTTTTGGTACAGTAGTGTTATTGTGTTGAACATACCTCAAACTTTTAGTATGCTTATTTTATACCATGATAATTTTAAGTTAGTTAACATACACTTTTTCAAAGTATGAAGATATTTGTTGAATTAAACAAATAAAATTATGAAATTTATTACAAACAAATTAAGCTTATTGTGATGTGATGTTATAAAAAATCAAGGTTAACAGTATTGGAATAAATATTTATAATTCAGTGAAGAACATTAAAGATTTTTTAAAATACAAAACCATTTTTCCAGTGTTAAGAAATTATACTACTTTCATACTATATCAAAATTTGATTTGTTTTACTCAATATCTTTTAAAATACATTCCTTTTACAGTGTGAAACTCTTCATCAAAAATTGAAAATGAGTTATCAAAAGAAAGATGTTTTAGAGAGTGAAATTTCAACTATGAGACAAACTATTGAAAGAATGAAGGTAAGAAAAATGTTTAAATTTCTAAAATTTTGTTAAAAGAAATTTTCCCATTTAGTCATTTTTCTTTGTTATTACAAGAAAATATACTGTAGGCTGCTCTTTGGTTTATCACAAAAAGCTGTATCAAGATTATCTCCTAAAAGATTCATAGAACATGTTCATAGAATATTTTCCAACCTTTATTAGAGCTTAATACTAAATTCTTTAGTATTTAGCTCTATCTAAATACATCAGGTCAAATCTAATTATGTTGTTACGAAGATATCTTCTTTATGTGTTTCAAATGTTCAATCCGCAGACATACATCTGCAAACCAAACCACAAAAATATGCACATCCACAAGTAAAAGGCTTATTTCTCCCCCCCCACCACCACACACACACACAATAAAAAAAAATTCTCTACCTTTTCCAGACATTTTACAGTTGTGTGCAATTTTGTCCTCCTTTAAAAATAATTTTAGAATAATAAAGCAAAACTTGAAGTATTCAAATAAAATACAAACTCATGTATAAAGCTAAATTTTCATGAAGTACTGACTAAATTTTCAAAATAGTGACTACTACTGACTTATATCTGAAAAATACTGACTTTACTGATTATTTTTCACCTCTGAATATTATGAAAAATATTCAAAGGTCAAATTATGAATTATAAACTGGCAATATAATTTGTTTTTTGATGAGGGTTGATATATGATTACTTTTACAGTTTTAGTTTTATTTATATAGTGTGATTTTAAATCCACTTTTTTACTGTCCAAACATGGTAGAAATTGATAATTTTTGTAATCAATGTAGCATTTGACTGATATTTTCTTCTACGATTGACCTATACAGGCTGTCCAGAGGTAAACCATTAAGAAATTTATAATAGTTTGCAATTTCTTTCCTAATTAAATTCACACTATTTAATACAACATTTCTGTCAATTCTTTAATAAAACTGGTTTTAGATACAAAAATTTTATTTAAGTTACAATTTTATTATTAACAAGTAAAATCCCAAAGCATTTTAAAACTTATATTCTCTTCTGTCTTTAGATGGTCCAAATAAACTGCATGAGGAACAGAGGATTATTCAATTTCCTTAAAAATAATAATGAAAACTATGACAACAGTTATTTACTTGCAGTTATGCTTTTTCGCATTTTATTTATATTTTAAAAAATGCATCATAATATTAAAAATTTATACATTATGTAAAAAATTAAGTTTGCTCCTTGAAAGAATTAATTTTATTTTTAGCTTATTTTTTAATTATAGACTATTTTTTAATATTTCTTTTTAATCAATTTTATTTTTTTCTTTCGAGTTTCAATTGCTTCCTTTTCTGAAATTCCTTTTTTCATTTTTGCATATTCTCATTTAACAGTGAATAGGCTTTTTAAAAAGAATACACAAGGTCTTCAATTAAATAATCTTCATTTTTTTTTTTTTTATTTCTTTTAATGTTGACAAACCTGTTATTTTTTAAACTTTTAATTTGTAAAAACTTTCCTGATTTTTAAAAAATTCTTTACATTTCCCCCGATAATTTTTGATTAGTAGACATCCTGTAATAGCAACAAAAATTATTTTTAATGGTTCTGCAGGTTATGGTTTATTTAGAGTACATGTATTTTGCAAATACTAAAAGAAACAAGCATTGCATTAATTTAATTTTTTTTAATAGGAAGAACAGAAAACTTTGATGCATTCCTATGAAGATCAACTAAATACAATGAGTGAACATTTAGCAAATTTGAATGAAACTTTAACAGCTCAAAAAGATGAAATTGATGCCCTGAAGCAATCAGGAGGAAAGGTAATGTACTTGATCTTACAGAAAAATTTGTAAGGTCTAGTATTTGTTGTGTAAATACTGTATAATTTTTTTTTTTCTTCTAGGGCTCAAAAAAGGGCAAGTTAAGGTAAAAGGAACACAATATGGATCTTCTAACTGAAGTTTGAACAATAATAAAAGTGCATAATTTTATGTATATTTTTTGTACATTTAGAGCATGTTTTTCATATGTGTGAAAAACAAATTGTACTAATTCATTAAACTTTAGAAATTTGATTGAATGTGTTGTAAGTACATACACGACTCATATACCAAGATTGCATCAACAGATGCAACTACTAACTACTGAAGTCTTTTCCCTCTCTTTCTGACATTTTCTCATGTGTCACATAAAATTTGTAGATAATAATGATGATGCTTTGCATGTTATGATACCATACATTCTTAATTAGCATTAATAAAAATTCCCATAAAAGGATCCAAAATAGCTGAAAGCCTAATTTGTAAAAATGTATGATTTTAAATAATTGAGTTGCTTAGAAAACCAAATGATTTAAAATATAAATGATCTTTTTAGTTATTGGATATGGTCAAAAACTTTGTACTAATCTATAATTTTGGTGTACGTACCATATGTAATTATCTAGCTTATTGCATTTTTAAGTTTGTGTTTATTATTTAGACACAGACATATACTTTTCCCCAGTAGAAGTGTGTGTGTGTGTGGGGGGGGGAGTGCATGCTTAAAATATTGATATTCATTAAAATCTACATTTCTCACTCCTTTGTAAATGGAAAGTAAAAAGTAATGCTATGTGTTTATATTGAAAATTTATTTCATATCAAACTTTTTTTTCTGCTTCATTTTTAGTACCAGATATGGTATTGAGTTTTCTATTCTTCCCCATTACTGATTAATTCATAAATGTGTTTTGTTCATTGAAATATATACTTGTCAAAGATGAAGCAAAGCTTTTCTTGAGGCAAAATGTGAATTTTTTTTTAGTTTTTAAACAATGGAGATTGAAATTATGGCTTTGAATATAACAAGCTATTGTTCTATAGATAGTAAACTTGTATGATTATGTAGTTGTACTAACATAGTAATTAAGTTTCTTTCTGCCACTCCCACATGACATTTATAGTGTGTTAGATTAATTTTTTGATTTATAGCAGGTAAGACTTTAGTTAATGTAAAATCCTGCTTAAAAAGTATTGAAAATTGGATGCAACATCATTTGGCAATCATTTCAAAGTCACCAATTATTTCATCTGAACTTATTTTTAAGTGACTTTGACAATATATTTTCCACTGGACAGATTATAGGCCTATAATCAAATACATAAAATTTTCATGTAATAATTAGAGATTAGAAGGCTGGGCCCAGGTAATCTTGTTGCATAATCACCCTTGTATATGTATAATTTTGTCTACTTAATTCTTGGTATTTTTCAGGCCCATGTTCATAAATACATTAACAGACATGCATATACAAAAGATGTTTTATCATACTTATGAGTTATGTATTTAATCATACCTGCTAACAAACCATGAAGATTATTATATGGTACTTTAAAATTAACACATAGTTAAACAAACAAAAAATCCTTAGGGTTTTGATTGTTTTTCATATATGCTTATGTGGCCTAATTATATAATCTATAGCTGCAGTAGGAAAAGGTGAGTTGTGAGTTTGGGGCTTGAGTCAGCCAAAGAATGTTAGCTGGGCTACATAAAATGAATTCAGATCGCAGTACCCTCAAAGTTCCCAAATGATACCTATGGAGGTGATAGGCAAAGGGGTCTTCTGATTCTTAATTATCAGAACCAACCTTGTGTTGTCCCAATAGATTAATGTTGGCCGCCTACATGGTGGTGCTTCAATAATAAAATGGCCAACAAATATTTGCAGCTTAGTAATGGCAAATACTATAAAAGCAAGTGCCTCTGCATTAAAAATATTTACATAAATAAACAATACATAATGATTTTTTTTAATACAGGAACTATACAATACTTTCTTTTATATTAAATATTCATGCCTGGTTATGCAAGAAATTTATTTCATGTATATGAAAATTACACAATCTTTAATGCAGAGCTAAAACATACAAGTTGGAAGTATGCCCATTAAAATATCAAGGCCAACAGTAAAATTGTATTATTACAATATTTCTTTTTACAGTAACATAGGAGAGTTGGTCTTTAGAACTAATTAAAAACTTCTGAAAATTTCTAAAACGTGTTTTTATAGCATTGGTAAGAAAAAGTGACCAAAACAGTGTCATAAAATCTTGTCAGTAATCACTCATAAGGTGTATGTAAAGTTCATTTTAATAAATGTAACCATGTTGATATTTCAGTACAAAAGCAAATACTGGAGGTAATGATAACAGATACCCCACACAAGAAAGCATAAAATCTTGATAACAAGAATATTTCTAGAGAAATATTAAAATATTAAATAAAGCATGATAACCTGTATTTAAATTAAACACACAATAAAACAAACATATAATAGCTTTAATTAAATAGCTATTTCATAAACAAAAAAAAAAAAAGTTAAATGACAAAACTATTTTACAAGAAAAAAATTATGATCTTTAATGACAAAATAATTTAAAACAGTTTTATGCAAATTATAATATTTTGTTCAAGGTGATTGAGTTCAAACTTCCTCAATAATTTAAATAATTGTGCATTCACCTAATGCACATAACTAAATAAACTCATAACATACTAAAGTTCTTGAAGTCCTTAACAAACTTTTCAAAATTTGTAATTGGTCTGTTATAATTAGCTTGCAAAAAGTTTAAATTTCAGTTTCTGTAACAAAAATGATATAAGCTTAAGACTTAATTTTGAATATATATAAAAAATAACCTTGAATGATAGCTAATGTTTAGATGTTTAGGTAAGGTAAAGGAAAGTTAATGGTAGATAGAAAACAAATCTAAATATTGATTAACAAGAATAAAATAAAGATTTAAACAATTACACAAAACTGTCTTAATGAATTTTCTGAACAATTATTAAAATCCGTCAATATTTTATTCACAACACAAAAAATATACTTTTAATTTACAATCACTTATGTTGTTGCTGTAAGTGAAATCAGTTTCAAATAACTATATCTTACAAACATCAAGTTTTATATTGTTCATTTCTCTGATCCAGAATTTTTATGTAACCATCATTCTTGGTGCAATAGACATGGACATTAGTTCCTGGAATAACAACTTGCAAGCATAAGGAATTGTGATTTGAGAAATCTGAAAGAGATAATTCAGGAGAAACATATTAGATTCATATCTATATAAATCAGCAATATTTTTAAATAACAATTTTTTTTATATTTGATGAGAAAACTAAATTTTGACAACTGCCCCCTATGTGTATTTTACTTTAACACAAAGTTTGATAACTAGACCTGCCAACTCTCCAGGTTTAGCCTGGAAATAGTGGATTTTTTACCATTTTCCAAATATCCTAAATAAAAGTATGAATTGCAGATTTTTAAAGGGGGAAACTATCTTTTCTTTTGCACCTAATTTTGTCCTGCGGGAGGGGAGGGGGAGAACAAAATGAAATTTTTCTTCAGTTCCATTAGGTTCTGGTTAACAGCATCAGTGCTATCAACACTGAAAAGGGAAAAAAAAAAACCCTACTGCATCTTGAAGAAAGACGTGTCAATACCAAGTGGAATTTCATCGAATAAATAAAGAACAGTGATAAATATTTTAAATAAATAAACTCTTAGATTACATGTTATTAATTTTAATGAATCCACATAATGCCAAATGGTAATGAATTTTTAGCTATGTCAACACACATTTTTGTTCATCAATAACAAGTAAAGCAATTGAAAACTTGTGGATTTGTAAATCAACAGGGACCATGAGTAGAACAAACATTAGATTTTTATTTTTTTAAATCCAATACATTGTTTTAAAATTAAAATCTGCAAGAATAAATGTAGTACAAAAGAAACAATTGTAATATTTTTAAAAGGTAAAATGGTGTCATTAAATAACTTTCCTTTGTTTAATGTCATTTTCATTGTTTATTAATTTTTCAGCGATTTTGTATTATGATTTCTCTGATATGATACAATATTAACCATTTATAAAAATTGAAAATTTTATAATTTGGTCTTCTTTCATACAATTTTATTTTCGTTAGTATAGTAATTAATAAATATGATAAGCTTTTGGAGGATTTAAGAATTTTGGGGGTTGGCAGGTCTGGCTAACCTATTTTGAGTAAATTCTACCCCTTTGCCATATGAAATGTAAAGGAATTCATAATATTAAGATAAACCCAACTACTGAATAGAGTAAGTTATGTTTAAATACAAATTAATAACAGAATGTAAGTGCCCTATACTATTATAAATTATTTATTTTATTCCAAGGCGATAAAGGACTGTAAAGGAAATTATTTTAATTATAGTCACAGAAATATTTAATACAAGATGAAAAAAATAAATATATATGTTATAAATTGCACTAATTAAGGCAATAATTTTATATAATGCATTCTTGTATATTGTAATTTTTTCTCCTAATGAAAGATGGTAGTTGGAGGGGGGGGGAAGCAGGCAACATCAAATGCTTGTAGACCATTTTATTATAGGAGTAATATATAAAAGGTTGACACTGCTCTAATACACCAAAACCTCTTTCAAGAATTGGACCTACACTTACTGTGTAAAAATGTTTACTATTATGTAATATTAGTTACTACAGATAATATATATAGCCAGTAATTAAACTCAATTTTTTTCTCCACATAAGCATTAAACATCTAACAAGTGTTTAATGATATAATTTTCTATATAATATGTGATAGAGCAGAACCCTTTTAAAATTTATATTAATAAAATACCTTTATTTGTGTTTAAAGAAGACTACTATATCAAAAGTTATCACAAATAATATAAAATTAAATATATTTCTTCTGCTCTTTTTTAAAAATTTCGTCACTCACTACTCTGTATAATTTTCTGCTTTATCTAAACCTGCCACATGGTAACAATTGTTTTGAGAAATCTTTGAATATAAACTGCCCAAAAGTAGAACTTTTTTTTTTTTTTTTTTTTTTTTTTGCATGGGTTAACATGAAGCTTTAAGAATCTAATATGGTCAGTACCTGTATTGAAATAATCAAAAATAAACCAATAATAAAAATAAATGCATGAAATATTTTACCATTAAAAAAAAGTGAGAGAGGGGGAGTGATATCTTAAAAGAATTCACACCTTATTTAATAATGGAACTGAAAATTAAAATTACCTGAGTTTTATTTCTGCATCCCCTGCATTCAAAAGTGTTATTTTTGAGATTTGCTATAGCAAATAACCCACACAAATTACAAACATGCACTCTATATGGGTCAGACACTTCAAACAGACGCTCACGAAGAAACTGGGCTGCACCATGGGCAATCTGACAATCACGCTCCATTTCACCAAAACGTAAACCTCCATCCCTAGAAAAATTAATATTCATTAGATAGATTCAAAGTTATACCAAATGCAAAACATATACACATAAATAAATAATTAAATCTTAAAAAAGAGGATAAAAAAAGTACTGTTGACTACATATTTCAATAAATTATTTATAAGAGTATATGCATTTGTTTTTATATAAATTTACATGATTGGTCATGGACAAGCATTTTTTAAACAAATCATCAAAAGGTCACTGACAAAGTGAAACTGAGTTATATTATGAGTTATGCAAGGATTTATGAGGCAAGCTGGGATTAATTTTGGCATGTGCAAAGTCACCAATTTTCTTGAATGAGAAGGGGAGAACAAGAGTTTCACCAAAGGTTGTCTGAAATTTAATTTAAAATACAATTATGACTAAATTAGTCACTTTTAGGTTAAATTATCATTTGTAGCATTATATATTAATATATATATGTATATATATATATATATATATATATATATATATATATATATATATATATATATATATTACCACAAGAAAATAAATACTTAAAAAAAGTGAGCAAATTTTTTGAACAATGATAATTATGTGCATAATGGAGCTGGTTTATGAAGTGCTTAAATTTCCCACGGTAATTTTTTAATGTAAAAGAAGAAAATGCGAGACTTTTTCACATTTACATGCTGCTCAAAGTGCAAGCTAATTTCTTTTGCAATACTTTTTATATAAAGATAAAATGTATGATATATGTTCATTAAGACAATCTTCAATATCAGTTACGAATTTTTCTAAAAGAATTTCTTAGGTGTATAGAAATTCAGAGATAAGTGAAAAATAAAAGAAGTATTCTGCTATGATGCACTAAAACAGTTTAGGCAAAATCTATATGATAAATCAAATAAGAGTTATACTGAAACATTCTTAACATCAGGCACTTCATTCTCCAAGACAAAAAAAAAAGTACATAAACAAAAGTATACTAAATTACCTGGCTCTTCCTTCCATAGGCTGCCTCACCAGAATTTGGACAGGACCTCTAGCTCTAGAATGGATTTTGTCATCCACCATATGTTTTAATCTTTGATAATAGGTAGGCCCCAAGAAAATCTGGGCATTTACTTTTCGACCAGTGTGGCCATTATACATGACCTAAAAATGAGAAAAGTATTATTAATATAATTGTTTTTTGTATATATATAAACTTTTTAAAGAAAACTAGATGTGTACATGAAATAAGGAAAAACATATAACTTTTTCTAATTTTATTGGTTATCTTTATGTTTACAAAAACAGGTAACCATCCTAGATAATCAGAATTAAGCAGTAAAATCATAATATTTACACTTAACAGCAAGTTTTGCAGCCCAATAAATCTTTTTATTGTATCAATTCCATAATATATCATAATTTTAAATACAAGTTTTAGTCTCATATGTAAGAATTTTGAGATTAGTCTTACATATGAATAATTTGCAATTTATTCCATGATAAATTCACACTATTTAATACACAATTTCTTTTTAATTCTTTTATAAAACTAGTTTAATTATCTTTTTTTATTTAATCCCAACTTTTGTTGTTGTCTTCTGAATATTCCTTTTCTTATTACTCTCTATTCTCATTTAATAGCAAATAAGCTTTTTTAAAAGAATGCACAAGAGTATATTTTTTTTAACTGTCAGCTGGCAGAATTAGACATTTTTTATACATAATTTGCAGAGTAATTAATATTGCACCTAAATTATATAATTGCTACTTATGATAAATGTATAAAGAATAAATAAAAATGAAGCTTTAAATATGTTTTTAACAAAGACTGAAAGAAAAACTTTTCCTCCAGTCTTTAAC
The DNA here is from genome assembly GCA_032207245.1 of Pardosa pseudoannulata. Lineage (NCBI taxonomy): Eukaryota > Metazoa > Arthropoda > Arachnida > Araneae > Lycosidae > Pardosa > Pardosa pseudoannulata. The sequence goes on along the minus strand of CM063500.1, from coordinate 108,145,592 downwards.
TGCTAATTCAAGTTTAGTGAGAGTCACTTTAGATTTATAAAAAACTTCAAAATATCATAGAAATAAAAAATAAAGCATTATTATATTTAGAATCCTAAAAGTTTGCTATACAATAAAAGTTTATTTTTATTTTATTTATTTATTTTATTTAATTTTGCTAAAAACACCCTTTCATGGTTCCCACTCTTTTGCTTCTGAAAATTTCAAGCACTTTCCAATAACTTTTCCAAAACCTGATATTTTTTTCAAGCACCTCTTTGATACGCTGTTCATAATTGAAAAAAATTAAAATAACTCCCCAAAACAGTGGAACTATATATATAATGTCCACTCTTTTCCCAGAAAAAAAACCCCAGGCTTTTGAAATGGTGTAAAAAAGGAAGGCTATAAGCACACGAATACCGGTTTAAATATACAGTTTTTTTTAAAGCATTCCAAACTTCTTATTTTTTTATATCCCTTTTTAAATCATATTTTATCAAGCTGGTGACAGTAGCTAGCAGTGCATGAAAGACGAGTCACGTGACATGCCCACAATTGCTGATAACATTCCTTCTCAATTTTCCAGTGCAGACATGAATTAAGGGTCCCTCCACACTATGGTCCACTGCAAGCCATCCGCACCCTCTGGATGGGGTATGGCTTATCGTGGTCGATGGCAGCAGACGATAAAACCTTGACGAACGATGGCTTTGGAGGCAGTTTTTCTCCAAAGATCAAAGGCAGCCAGATGCGCCACTAAAGTGTGCAGTAGACCCAATGGACGAATCCACAAGCTCGACTTATTGAGTGGCCCACCGTGTGTATGCAACCCGTAAACCATCATTTAAGGTCCCCATTAGGAAGTGGTGAACAATTGGCCATAGTGTGGAGGCTACATAACATTTTGCAGGGACTTGAAAAAGAAAAATCAAGCATCGGATCTCAAATTCAATGACCTCAAAGAAAATTCAAAAACTTTTAAGGCCTTAAAAAACAAAAAGAAAATTTAAGCACTTTTCAATGACTTTTCATGACTATGGGAACCCTGCCTTTTAGTAGACAGTTACCTTAAAATCAATTCAATTAAAGTTTAAAATGTTCAAAGAAGAAAATACCTCATTTCCTCTAAGATGATAGCCATACTCCTGAAGAAGATTAGAAATTTTCTGTACATTTACAGTATCATTAAATGGAGTAGCATCACCAATTTCTCCTTTGTTGGCTGACACTTTTCCTTGAAGGCATTCAATTAAATGGCCAATAGTCATACGAGATGGAATAGCATGAGGATTAATAATGATATCAGGTGTTAAACCTTCAGCAGTGAAAGGCATATCCTAAAAATGCAAAAATTCATATTAAATCATGATTTAATGTAAGTAAATTATTTTGAAATATTAAATTTTAAAAGAAAAATTTCTTTACCTCACCATGTATCAATGTTTAAGATTAGTTTTTCAAGATATTGTATCAGAATAAACATTAATTAATATATCACTTACTTCTTGACGATATGTAATACCACAAGTTCCTTTTTGTCCATGACGAGATGCAAATTTATCCCCAATTTGTGGGATGCGAACAGATCTCACACGAATCTTGCAAAATTTATAACCATCAGTGTTGACAGTCAACATCACTTGATCAACAATTCCTGTTTCACTATTTCTCAGGAAAGTACTAGCATCCCTTTTAGTAAATCGCCTAGTAGTGCTATCAAGCTGAAATGGTAAATTGTTTAAATTACAAACAAGAATTATATAAGTAATAAAAATTGAATTTCATCAATATAACATAACATAAGGAAATGTATGCATTAATTTAAATAACTAACAGTAACACCAAACTAATTGGATGTGGTCTTTTGTGTTTTTTTTTTGTTTTTTTTTTTTTTTTTTTACTTTAAAAAATACTATTTACATAAACTATTATACTGCTCTTCAACGAGATTTATTCTAGTGTCTCATTTATATATATATTTCAGTAACTAGTTAATATTAAAGCAAATATAAGATATGGAAGTTATTTTTCTAAAATATGATTGATGTTTCTCTAGAAAGGTGAAAAAATATCAATGAAGAACGTTATACGAACTTTATTCTTATGTCTCATGTGATTACGTTTCCATCAGCTAATAAATAACTTTGAATTACAAACAATAGTACTCAATTAAAATCTTTAAATTATAAAAAATTACTAGGAAAATTATGATTTAAATGATTATATATAACTGATTTTGCCTTGGTTAAAAATTATTTGACAAGAGTCAAAAACAATGCCCATGTATCACCATTTTAACTATTAATATATCTTATAAATTTTTATCACAGATGGAACTTCTAAATTCTTGTCAGGGATACATTGCTGAATATCTTCTCACATTCTGCAGTTTTATGTGATATTATTACAATATACAGTATAACTTTTTAAATTCTATTGCATTTTGAAGTTCTCTCTGACTGCAAATCCTGTGATAACAACAGTAGAGGATATTTTAGGGGTAGAGAGAATTATCTACCATATTGTGAATGAAGAATATTGGTATGTATTCAACTTCCACTCATTACATATAACCTTGTTTTTCCACAAGACATTTTTTTTTCAAAGTTAACTCAAAACCATATGGTCACATACAATCTTACAACCTGACCCAAATCCATATAATGTACAACTAAACTGTACAAGTTGGCAGTTGAGGATATTGTATGTAGGAAGTTAACAATTAAGAAAAAGTAAACTTTGACTGATGAAACGTGAATAGATTCCTTTTTACAACATCAAAAAATAGCCTAAACATGTAATGAGAATGAATCAATGCAGCAGTTATAATGGATGAAAAAAATAAAAATCAATCACATATTAATGATTTAAATATTGTTACAATACCATGAGAAATTCTAAAAAATAAAAACACAAAGTTTTTACACATAATTTATACATTGTATTTTTATAAAGGATTTTTTTTAAACTTTTCTTACTAAATTATAATCTCTTATACTTGAAAAAAATTTTTTTAATGCATCTGAATTCTATTCAATTTTTCTCCATCTTATTACATACTAAATATTGAATATTGCTAAATATCTTACAAACATTAATTTTTCTACACTTTAAGATACCATAATTAAAAATTTACTAATACTATTTAAACCAATTAGATAGATTTACCTCATCTTCATTATCTGGAAGAGTTATAGTCTTTCCAATAATAACATCTTCACCAGATACTCTAGTACCAGGAGCAATAATACCATCATCATCTAGCTTGTCATAAATAGCATTGCGCATGCCTAAGGGACAAATAAACAAGGAAATTAATATTTAATATAAAATAATTCCTAATGATTCTGTCCTATGATGTCAATTAGAAAACAGTATGTATTTCTGGATGAATAAATCACATAAATACAAATTTTAAAAAGCAACTAAGAAATCAACTTACTAAAAATGGAAAATTAATGTGTAAACAAGGTTACACATAATTTAAAATACATGGAAAAAGTTAAATATGTAGTTAAAATATCAAATATTGAGACATATTAACTGAAATAAAACATAACAGAGCTAAGCATTTGATGTACGAAAACAAAAAGAATTTAATACATTTATTTAGCTATCTTTTATAGCCCTTATAAATATAAATCTTATAGCCCTTAAAAATGCTATATAGCATTTTTTAATGTATAAAACAAATTTAGTCATGTATTGTAGCTAGAATAGTTATCAAAATATCATAGCAATGCATAAGTTTTGTTACAGTCATAAAACTCAAGAATTACATCTGAATATATCGACTGCCACAAGGGTTATCGATGACCAGCAAAGCTCACTGATTGTTGAGTAATTGTTCAGAGATTCTTATCACATTCTCTATGCATTTCACAATATAAAATGATCAATATGCCTCTTTTGCATATTGGTACAATTTGATCTGACAATATTATTATTCTATGACAATCAATGTATTAATTAAGCTAAAATTGCACATTATGATAATAGAATCATTCAGTAATAATAGGATGGTTTGAGTAAATTATGGATGCTCAAAATTACTTCTTCATATAACAGTTTCATTTGGAGTGCTACAGTCTACTTTTTTGCAACATGACGGCTAATAAGACTGAGACCTACAGCTTAAAGCCGATTCCGAATGGCTACGAACATTCATGCCACAATGGGATTTGAACCCACGAACTCCGGTACTGAAGGCCAGCACACTAACCAATCGGCCATTATTCGGCTCTTCATATAACAGCTGCAAGTCAAGGTTAATGAGATATTTACTAATTCATCCCCGAAAATAGGAAAACACTGCAGTTTAAAAAAATCTTATCACTTTATATGTGTATATATAGAGAGTGCAGAATTTGCATACAATTTTAAAACTAAATATTTTTTTTTCAGACTGACTATTTAAAATTCATAGAAGATGGAGGGTTTATAAGAGATATGATAAAAATTCCAAAACTATGTTTAGTGATATTACTATACCTTGACAAGTATCTCTTGAGGGCTTTTCAAAGAGTTCCTCTTGATCACCGATTTGTTTTTGTTCAGCATCTTTATAAGCTCGGTAGAAAACAGATCTAAATAAATAATTAAAAAATTAATATTTTTTAATATACTTATATTAAATTTATTTTAATAATTTATTTTAAGCAAAAATAAAAAATAACAGTCAATATCAAATTTTATTTAGCTTTTAAGGAAACCCTTAATGCTTAAAAATGTTTATTTCACCCTTCCAAGCCAGTACTAGCTATAAATCAAATTTCAAGACAATTAAAAAAAAATATTATGACATACATTTAAAATATAAATTACCTCTATTGCAATTTTATACAAATACATCTGCATTCTAAATCTTTTAAAGTACAATACACTAAAATGTATTAATGAAATTAAAAATCAGAAAACAATTTTGAAAAGAACAAATCCTGTAATTCTTAATAGAAAGAATAGCAAAAATAACAAATCCAAATGATTAAGAAGCAGGATAAATGTTCCTACTATATAAGCAATATTTTAGTTTTTAAAAGCTGAAACAGTAATAAACTATTCAATGGAAGATTCTTTTTAACATTCCTAATAAACAAACATTTCACTTAATATCAGTTCAAAATTTTTACTGAAACATTCTTGAATTTATAAATTTAGTACCTCGAAGGATAGAGATAACTAACTCTTTAAGAAGCCTACTATAAAAGTAAAAAACACAAAATCCATCACAATGATGAAAATTCATGGATTTTCAGAATATTTTAGGACTTTTATGATATATTTCATATATTTATTTTATAGGCTATCCAAGGAAATATTCTTCCCATTATAGGCAAGGTGCTGATGTTCACACAGAATACTTATAAAGGGAGCCACAATAGCTCAGTTGGGAAAGGCAGCAATCTTATCACTGGAGTGTTGCAGGCTTGGAGTTTGTGCCGGATTATGATCCACCGTGTTTATTAATGGTGACTGAGACATGTACAATACATTTGTGGTGATAACGCCCACAAAGTTCTTAAATGATGAATCTGGGAATCTTTTGCTTAGTGCCTGCTACAAAATTAGTAGGATCCACTTGAACTGAGTTGTTTTTTCATACTAGTGGTGGTCGCCAAAACAAAAGACACTTTTGCCTAAATTTGTGTAGTATCTGGCTCACAGGCTTGGCTCATCCAAGCAGCATTGGCAATAACAACAACTGATTCAAAGAACAGAAACTGTACTTCCTTCAAAGGTTATCAATATTTAAAAAAAAAATAAATAAAAAAAAATAAGATAAGAGCTAAAAATTTAATGGGTTCTTCCCTCAAAACGGATGGAATTAAGGTTATTTTCTAGATCAATGGCTGAATAGTTAGCACTGAAGAAATGGAAGCATGCAGATTCGGGGCTATGAACCTGACAACATTTGAAATTTCAAAGTGTGGGGGTTTAAAGAATTAATCTTTTGGTTTCTAGTTTTGCACACACTTTACTGTATGTTTATCCTTCATTAAGTATTGTATTTTCCTCCCAAAATATATAATCTTCAGCAACACAATACCTTGATATGATTAAGTATTTAGCACATCTTAAGTATTAAATAACGAAACATAATACTTAATAACAAAAGTAGCTAAGGAAGTAGCTAGGTAACAAAAATAGCTAAGGAATTTATTTTTTATTTGGTTTGATTTGGGGCACTGCAGTCTTCTTTTTTACTATAAGAGAGTGACTGAAACTTACTCTAAAAGGCTGATTCTAAATGGCTACAAACATCCAAGTCAGCAGTGGGATTTAAACCCACAAATTCCAAAACCAAACAGCAGTGCCCTTCTTATTCGGCCCAAGGAAAAAAATAATTTTGTTAAATGTATGAAGAAATAACAAAGGTAATTATTTTAAAATTCAAATGTCCAATGCATATATATTTTTAGAAATTTCTATATTTGCGAAGATGACTTCAAAAATAGCAATTAAAAATTTTATAATTAGTAAATTTTGTATGAAATCTCTCAAAATGTTTTTAAAAATTACATAAATTTAATTCAGCATTTTTTTTATATGATACAATTGAGCCATGGTTAATTTTAACCCACTTTAAAAATCCTGAACACTACTGTAAAGCAAACATCCAACATACTTTTAAAAAACTCAATCTGATTAAAATACAAATATTTTTAATACCTTTTTCATTTCATTACCAAAACAAAATGTATAACTCTGAATTTTATTAACATAATTTATGTTTCACTACATCATAGGCAAAATAATGGCTGAATTTGTCTTTTGGAGCAGACTTTTAGAATCAGAGTCAATGAGCTTATATCCAACTGCATGAATGTTTGTAGACATTTGGGATTACGATTAAGCAGTAGGTCTCATTAGCTTTCTCGATATACAACAATAAACAGTAGTGCTCCAAACAAAACTAAATCACTACATCATCTTGTAAACTTGTTTCATAATTGCTAGCCTTTTAATATCATATTCCAGAATTTTCATCAAAATTTAGGATGTCTTACACAGGAACTTTTAATACTTTTCTTGAATTAGAAAATAAGCATTATCATTGTAATTGTTAAAAATATGAGTGTGTGTGTATACATATACATACATACACATAAGCAACTAAAATTTGAAATTAGTTTAATAACTCAAAATATGCTGTAAAAAACTAAAAAATGGTTCAAATTTTCAGATGTACAAAGAAAAATGGCAATAACTGCATCTGTTAGCTCCCACAAAAATATTGATCTCTTTGAAATTTATAATTTAAATGTTTCAAATTTATGTAATCTCTGATACTGTGTTTTGCAATACATTTTTTAAAAAATAAATCTACATTTCATAAATTCAGATTTCAGGAATTAAAAAAGTAAGGAATTCAGGGCAAATTTGCAGTTACAATCACCACTGTTGAGAATTTACTGTCATATTGAGCAATGATGTAAAAATATCTTACCTGAAAAATCCTCTGTCAATGGCAGATGCATTTAAAATAATAGAATCTTCTTGATTGTAACCAGTATATGACATAATAGCCACTACAGAATTAATTCCTGCTGGAAGTTCTCTGAATCGTAGATATTCCATAGATCGTGTGGTAACCAGAGGCTTTTGAGGATAATACAACACATGAGCAAGTGTATCCATGCGAACATGGAAGTTAGTAATGTAAACACCCATGGCTTGCTTACCCATAGCAGACTGATATGTGTTACGAGGAGACTATGGAAGAAAAAGATATTGATGAACTTTAGCAGAACACATATAAAAATCAAACTAAACCAACATTAATTTTTTTCCCAGGATATTAATGAATAAAATTTTAGTTTAAAAAAAATTTTACAATTTATATTATGATTATGTTATTACATTAGGACAACATTTTAATTCATGATGAAATATATTCAACTTGATGCATTTTGAGAACTAAAATACTAAATTAACACTATTGCATATATTTTTTTTATCTCTTTTCTTAAGATTAAAATAATGTACATGAAAAAACAGGTACTGCAAGTCTAAACACATACCATTTTTTAATTATTAAATTGAAAAAAAAATTAAATTTACACTCATAAATTAAAATTAACTTATTACTTTTAAATTTCTTTTTATATGTTAAAAATTACCTTATAGATATTAAATATATAAATTAAGGTAATAATAAGGTACATATATATATATACATATACATATATATGTGTGTGTGTGTGTGTGTGTGTGTGTGTGAATATATGAAGAATGGGAAATAAAAGAAAAGTGGTTAAAACAAAGTATTTATTAACATTATCTGTGAATGCAACTTGTGCAAAAAGATGAAACTACATGACTTGAAATCTTAAGTCTCCTAAGACTTTTTAGATACAAATTATAATATTATAAATAAATCATGTACTTTAGTAATTTCACTTAATACTTAATTCAAATAAAGAATATTACACAGTACATGATTTAAATAATCATTGAGACTTCATTATATTAATTATATTAGATTAATTATATCATATTAGATATTAATCATTGAGACTTCATAAGTTAAATGACAAAATTTGAGCTTCTTAATGATATAAGTTTGCTTCATGAGCAAATTTGATTGTGATGGTGCATAATATTAACCGGGCAACAATATATCAAAGATTATAACACTTTTTTTTAAAATCAGATTGAGAAAAAATGTGTGAAATGTTTTTATCAAACAGTGATTAATAAATGACTGGGAGGATGCATGTATGTACACATGCATACACACATATATCAATCAAGTTTAATATTGCACATAAAGACAAATACAGCAAGCAGCTATTTCAAAGTCATAATGAACTATTTTCATTTCAGTACTGTATAAAAACTAAACAGGAAAAATACAGATATTGTATGATACTACCCAGGTTTTGTATAGCTTATAACAATGGTTTGAAAGGGCAGATTTCTTTTAAGAGACCTTCAAAATTAAACAAATTTAGGCACAAAATATTTTTTTATATATTTACCTGATTGTGATCAGGAAATGGAATAATAGAGGCACAAACTCCAAGCATCATTGAAGGGTGAATTTCACAATGTGTATAAGTAGAACAATATGCTTGGCCTTTATCTTCTTGAAGATCATCTGGAGTCATAGCAAGCATAACAGTTTCTTCTTCTAGAGTATCTATGTATTCTACCACACCATTGGCTACCAGATCTTGCCAACTAACAAATAAAACAATGTTTAACAATTAAATCCTTGGTAAATAAACAAATTTTCTTAAAGGTAAGACAACGTGCAATTTTGTATAAAAGTTTTTTTTTTTTTTTTCAGTTTCATTCCAACCAGATTATCTATATGCTATAAATCTAATAAGCTGTAGCAGGCAATGGTTAGTTTTTGGGTTGGCAACCCAAAAGCGACAAAGCACATGAATAATGATACAATATAAATATTTTATATAAAAACTTTGAATGTATATTTTTCATTCAGGAATCATCAGTAAAAGTTTTTTTTTATGTTGAGATAAACATTAAACTGAGAAACCTTTTTAGGGGTTATATTTAACAATTTACATTTAAACTGATTTCCTGGTATTCCAAACACTATTAAAGAACTTGACACATCTCAGATTCTTACTTATAAAGCTCATGCAATGGGATAAAATAATGATCATAACATGCAATGGGAAAATATCAATGATCTCATATCTGCAATGAGGCTTATTTTATCCTACAATTAACTTAAGTACAGTGTTTTTCAATTCATTCACAACAAAATACACAATTTAGTAATAATAGCAGGGTTGCCAACCTCCAACCAATGGAATCAGGAATCAGTATTGATGAACCTACCCCCCCCTCCCCAGTACTTTTCCCCATCTCATAAAGAAATATAAAAAACACGAAAAATATAAATAAAAATTTTAAGCAATTTACAGTGCACCAGATGAAAAATATTTAATTTTCAAAATTAAGAATTTAAAACTTAGCAAATAATTTTCAATTTTAACCTTCACGAAACTTAGTAATACATATACAGGGGTCTGTTCAAAGAAAAAACTGAGTCCCCTTTTGGACTCTTCAGAAAATATTTTCATAAATATTTTCATGATATTTACAAACGTTATAGATATGTAGTATACCTAAAGTTACGTTTTTATGTAGACAAATATTTTTTTATTACATATAAGCTAATCTTTTTTTTTTAACTTCAATATGATGTTAAAATAAAATCTAAATTTTTCTTTCAGTTAAATTTTTGATATAATCTTAACAATTGCATATTACTTAATCAAAATTTTCGATTTTTCCGTAATTTTTGCAGCAACGTCCGTAATTCCGTAATCATTAGCTAAAATTCGGAATAATTCCGTAGAATCCGGAATCGTTGGTAACTCTGTAATAGTAACAATTTTAAAAAGAGACATACAAGTATAAAATTGTTTGTCCAATTTGTTGTGCCTGAAAAATATTTCTACCCATATACAGAGATTAACGAGAATAGGACTTCTATAAATGTCCCTAAATGTTTAATATGTGCCATATAATATCTTCGTGTTTCTTACATAATAGGAATGTTTAACTCTTTGACATGCAAAATAGAAATAAAAATACATGATACAATTTAATGATAAGGGGAAAAGGTCATCTACATATTTTCTTAAATTACTTTATACACACAGTTGATGATTTTAAAAAGCAATACCTGTAATTATTATATTCTCTTTCTTTCAGTCTATCAACATGACGTTTTTTCAGAAGAAGCTTTTGGTTTTCAACAATAAGTAAGGGTCGACAAATCCTTCCTGCATCAGTATAGATACGGATTTCTCTGTCTCGTATATCTCGAACCATTGATACCTACAAAACCATACACAAGTACAATTCAAAGGACTGATTTTTTAATTTGAAGAAATTGTAAGCTTCCTAATTTACTTGTAAATATTGACATATGATTAATTTATTACAAAACAGTAAAAAAAATTAAGATCTAAAAAATTAAATAAACATTCTTCAGTAAGCTGTTTTTAGACAAATAATTTAAAAAATATTTACATACCTCAGATACAATAATATCCATCTGTCTCCTTAGTTTACGTAAAGTATTCATCAACTGGTCAGGGTCTCTATGAATACCCACCCAACAACCATTCACGAAGATCTTTGTAGCTCTGAAATAAATTGGTGTTAGTAAAATTTGAAATAAGTGCCTAATATATATATATATATATATATATATATATATATATATATATATATATATATATATATATATACACACACACACACATATATATATATAAAGTTTTCTAATATGCTTTGGCTTATATCAATAATTTTACTCACTCTGCAATTGCAGAAGGAGCAATTTCTTCCAAATTTTCCATACTCCATTCTTCTAAAAACTCTAAAATAGGAGAAGGTTGAGAACCAACAGAGATGTAAGCCATAAGAGCTAGATTCTTTACTAATCCTACAGCATGGCCCTTCAAGAAAAAAAAATAGTTCTAATTATTCACATACTAAAATTTTGTTTATATTTTTATTCCTATCATGCACTTATATATTCATATTTTACATAATATTCTAAGAACTAAAAAGGTAAAAACTAACTTTAATCTGTAACTTTCAATAATTAAAGTAGTTCTTAAAACATAAATAAAACATGATTTTTAATGGTTTTTTTTTATTTATTAAATTAATGATTGGAACTGTATGAAAAAAGTTTTCAATATTCACATATTCACACACAATTTCAATGCGGTTTTTAAATTATTAGTATATATATTTAATTTATTTATACTTACATAACATGAAAATCATACTCATCATTTTTAAAAGTATAAAGAGCCTTACAATTTTTTTTTCAAGCAATGCATTTTTTAACCATAAATGAAATCAAATCCTTACACTATTAACAAAAATATTTATTAAAAGAGCTTCTAAATACCAGAGCAAATTAGCATTTACAAAACTTCATGACAGTGTTTAAATAAAAGTATGTTCTGTATAGATATTTTATTAAAAATTGAATAGTCATGAAGATACATTCTCTAGATTACTTAAACAAATATCTTAAGCACAATATACATACACACATATATAATCACATCTTTTGATAATATGTGCATCAAAATCATAATTGTATTCTAAATGAGTAAAATGCAAAACTTGTTTTCCTTGTGAAAATAATTTTGATATTATGCTGAACAACAAATATTTATCTAAAGTAGGGCTGAGCAATATCTGAATTTAAATAATATATGTCATTCATAAAATATAGATATTTCCGATAAGTTCTAATTCATATACCACTTAATTACAGTATTGTAAATAAAAATATGTTCTGTATAAAATAATAAAAACACCCATTTAAATGTGTATGTTGGTTAACTAGATAACAAAAATTTATTTTCCTAATTTAACATGGAAGATATAAAAGCATGCATGCTGAAAAAGGATAGATAAATTTAAGTTTTTAAATATAGCTTTAAATAAAAGTAAATTTTTTGCCTGCATATCCAATTTAAAATGTATATTATTCTAAACTTTCAAAAATTTAAACAAATGAATCAAATGAAACAAGAAAATGTACATAAGGCAATAGATATATTTTTTAAAAAAAGGATGTGCTTGCATTATTTTTTGGTAACAGTTGATGAAATTTAGAACAATCGTGCTTCCAAAGTCTCAACATGTACAGCTACAGTTGTAAAATAAGTTTATGTAAATAAATTGTTGTATTATTAATCAGATTAGATATAAAAGCATATTTACTAAGTGTAATTTTAGTATTAGAACTATTTAATTAAATGCCAAACTAGAATAATTTATTCTAGAATAATAGCCAAATAGAGAAAAAACTAGAAAATGCCAAACTAGAATAATATAACATGTTTTTAATAAAACCCCGAGTGACAAATAAAGAATATTTCAAAAAGTTTATTTATTACAAGTAAGTTTTAAAATCAAAATTTAAAAAAGCAAATAAAAATTTGCATTAAATGTGTCAAAAAATTACATAAATTCAGTAAAAAAATATAATTTATAATTAAAAATGAAGCAGTTAAGGAACACTACTCTCAATAATTGCTTCTAATAAACTTAATTAGATTTTCAAAACTAATAAAAAAAATTGTCTTAATACAATACATTTTCATGTTCTTAGGGATTATATTATACACAATACAAAAACTCAAATCTGGCATTCTTCAAAATATTGACTTAAGCTTAACTCTTTTTTTAAAAAAATATATGTCTATAATTAAAAAATTTATGCATATTTTACTATCTTTATTATTTTTACAACAAGCACAAAACTTTGAAAATAAATAAATAAAATAAATAAATAATCTTGCAAGTATTGATATTTTCAAAAGTAAGCAGCTTCCATGCATAAAAAATATATTATATTAATTAATATAACATTTTTTAATATATTAATAATTATGTTAATTAATATTAACATCAAAACAAAATTTTCACAAATTGGCAATTTTTGCACAAAACTAAAATATTGTGGTCACATAATCTACGTGTGAAAGAATACTTTTTTCCCAGATTATGCATATAGAATAATTCCATAATGAGGATGAAATACCATATGAAACAGTATATTAGGGAGATTGAAATCTTATCATTAATGAAGAATTAAATAAATATCAATATATTTCAGTACAGCACCCTGCTCTAATCTAGAGGAAAATTACAAACATATAAAAAATGATAAAACTAATTAAATTCCTTTCAAATTTTGATAGAATCTATATCAGCTTCTTTTTACAATAAATATTCTACAAAAGGAATATTTAATGACATTTTAACTTACTTCTGGTGTTTCAGCAGGGCATATCATTCCCCACAGTGTGTTATGGAGCTGACGGGGTTTAGCTAATTTACCATCTCTACCAATAGGAGAGTTTACACGTCGCAAATGTGATAATGTGGATGCAAAAGTTAGTCTGTTCAACACCTATAAATAAGAAAAATATTTTTAACAAATTAAAGGAAAGCTGTAATAAAATGTGTGGAACAAACATGGCATAATTAATCACAGAAAAACTTGCATGCTACCTATTCAGTTTCAGCTAAAATGAAGAACTTTAATATAGTAAGTAGTTAATATTAGCAACTAAATATAGCTAATGTCTACAATTATTAAGAAAACTGATTAAAAATAGGGATTAAGTTAGTATAAAAGTGTAATTACCTTTCAATCACATATGCACCATTAAATTTTTAAAAATTTATAAAAAATGGAAGGAATAATGATAAAGATATGTGGTTTGCACAAAAAAATAAGGCAGAAGCATAAAAAAGTTAGTTTAAAAAGTTACCAGTACAGCGAGTGCTGATGACTTGAAATACAATGAAAAGGACAGCCATGTATTGCCTTCCTTTATTCATACAATAACAAATACTCAACATATTCCATTATTAACGAGACTTACAACACTAAAGCAGCATACAACATGTCAGAATGAATATTAGAAACTTTCCTTGAGATTGAATCTTTAAGTTTGGCCAATGTTGGTTGGGATGGACAATATATCAGTGATTTCAAATATCCCCACAGCCAGAAAATAGCTGGGATGAGGTGAAGAGATGCAGGCACAACTTTGTCCCGCAAAAGAATGAGATAACACTCACTGGTCACTTTGTACATTTTTGATCTAGATTTTAGGAACAATTCTTCAAAGAAGAATGGACAATGTCAATCTGGATGACTGCATTAGCTGTGTTGCATGCACAAGGATTTGACATTGCCCCTATCATTCATAACAGTTTCCACCACAGAAATATGGCCCTCTGTAACCAATGAGAATATTCCACAGTATAGATGATTCTTCAACAAGCCAATTTCTTTGAACCATTTTATAAGCATCAATACCCCAGCACACAATATGGGGTCATTCTTCTTTATCACTCATTTCCTGTTTGAAAATTTCACAATGCAATATTTACTGACTATCCATTCTTCAAAAAATCTTCACCAACAGTGTTTGATTGGTTAATGATAACATTCTGAAACTGAATAAAAAATAATCTGTTGTCTAAATCCATGATTTTCCATGACTTTCCAGGTGCAAAGAAACCTTTTTTCTGACATAACATAAAAATAAATCTTCACCTCTCAGCAATTATAAATAACCAAGAATTTTATTTATAAAATACTTTTCATGAAAAATGAAAAAGAAAGGTCTTTTTAACCATTCATGCATTTACTACACTTTAATTAAATGATTCATACCTGAGATACACCAGCTCTAGCTTGATGTGCCTTCTTCTGATCTCCCCAGTTTCCAGTAGCAAGGGAATATCGCAATCCATCAGTTATAATTCGAGTTCTGACAGCAAGTTCTACATTAAAGTCTTTTCCTCTATCAATAAACTTCTGGGCATAAAGTCTAACCTCTTTAGTTAAAGTACGGAAAAGACCTCGAAAGAGGAAAGCCAGTAAAGGACCAGCTAAATCTAGGCGCTTATTTCCATAGTGATCTCTGTCATCTAACTCTCGTCGACCAAGAGCAGCCAATAATAATCTATGAACCATATATCTAGAAAGACAAAGTAAAGGTGTTAACTGTCTTACAATAATATTTTATATAAATTAAAATCAATTACATTATGCTATCAATTGTAAAATTTTATAGACCAGGAATGTCCAACTCAAAAAACTTTGTGGGCACTTTAGAAATGCACTTCATTCCAGTGGATAGCATTGCATATATACATCTGTATAGGTATGAATATATATATATATATATATGCGTGTGTGTGTGTGTTATGTAATGATGAAAAATTAGTCGGTAAGACTCTGGAAATTTTTCTTGTACATTTAAGGAAGAATTAATCTATACACAATTTTATATTAAAACATATTAAAGAATTTTTATTCATGGGTACAAGACATCTAGTGGGCAAAGTATGTTAGTTATCAATAAAACAATCAAATATTATATTTACTATAATTAGTGTGATATTTGTCTTAATTATAAATTTTGCCTATTCTGTGACAGGCTGCAATTGAGTCACTCCTAATATAAGAAATTTATAAGAGAACAAACTTAAAATTTATTTGTAAGCATGTAAAAAAATAATTTAATAAAAAACAGAAAAACAAAAAAAAATTTATTATGGTAACTTATATTCTTTTAATGTTATTCAAAATTAAGAGTAACTTACCCAAGATAATAAGCTTTCTTGGTTTCACAAAAATCACTGACACCAACGTGAGGCAACATTTCTTTTTGCAAGATTTCTCTAGCATATTTAATACGTTTCTCTTTAGTAACACCAGGTCGAGCACCACGAGAACCAATGAAATTCAGAGCAACATTTTGTTCTTGGATTACAAAAGCCTCGTCCAAAGATGGCTTCACCTAAATTGAGATTATTGTGTTAAAAACATCTCAAACATTAATACACAAATAATTTTTAATTGAATGTCTTAAATGATCCCATAAAAACTTTACATATGAATTTTTCTTTTTTTTTTTGTAAAATACATATTAAATTACTATGAATTTTAAAATAATCATAATAAAATTACTTATAAAAAAAATCTATATTAATTACCATCTCCATCATTTCTTGGTCTTCAAAATCATAAATGATATGCTCCAGGATGTCACGATCTGCTACAAAACCCAATGCTCTAAATACAATCATGATAGGAATTTCCTGCTTGATGTAAGGCAAAATGGCTATAATCCTTTGACCAATAGCACTCTTTCTAACTCCCTAAAATGTAATTGAGAAAAAAAATTATATACAGAAGATAAAACACATTTACCAAGCCACAGTGTGATTATCAAAACATCTCAAGCAAACTGAAGCACTGCAAGCAAACCAAACGCATAAGTACATAAAAGGAATTTAAATAGAAAATTAATATCTCTAAAACGATTGATAACACTGATAATAAGATGATTGATAGAATCTATATTTTCAAAACTTATCATGAAATTAAAGCTGTAAGTTTTCAAAAACTAAACAACAAATAATGTCATAAACATAGCATTTCTCTTTTAAAAGAATAAAAACAAATTATTAAATAATATAAAACATATAATTTTGCTTTTTTAAGCTGAAAAATGTATTACAGAATTCATTAGGGAAAAATTTATTAATAAACTCTACTTGCATTGTGTATTTATAAACAACTCACTAAAGCTTGTGTATTGTAACTGGTTTTCACTAGAAAATTAAATAAATTCTACCACTATTTTATTCTTAGAATGTATACAACTGCTTTGTTATATTGTATAAATAAACTTATTATTCTAAACACAACTCTGCCTTAAAAAAAAAAAAAAAAAAAAAAAAAAAAAAAAAGAGAGAGAGAGAGAGAGAGAGAGAGAGAGGATGGTTCCACTTACAATTTAAGTGGGTTCATTATAGCATTATCTATTACTTTCCCTTTCTCCCTCTAGTATAAAAACTAATGGAATTTGATGGCATTCAATTTACTGTGAATTACAAATTTAACAAATATTATTGAATATACACAAAATATTCCAAACTCTTTTAAGTTAATATTAATTGTTAAATTCAGCTTTTGTAACACAGAAAGTATACAGTATAACCCCTTTTCTAAAAACAACTACAAATGGTATTTTTATGATACCTAAACATAAAGTCAAAGCAAATTTGTGAAATGAATAGAAAACATAATCTCACCTGTCCTCCTCTAGCAAGCATGTTCACCCAAAGTGTGCTGGTTGGACGGGAAGAATGCTCCAAACAAGAACGACATTCTGATTTGTATGCATATTTTGAATCTTTCATTTGAAAAACATACACAGAATTTGTGGCCATTTTTTCTTGGGCAATTAATACCTATAAAAACATACTTATATTAATTTTTTAAATGGCAATTCATAACATTACATTACACACATCTATTTTTTATGTATTTATGCTTCAAAGTGTAAACATACATTTTTAATTTAAAAATTATTTAAAAAAATTTTAAATTAAAGTGGGTGTTTGGGCTCAAAATACAGAACTAATATTTGTATGTATTAGTATAATACAAACATATAGATACAAAATATTTAGCATAAGTTAGGTTCTAGAAAATATCAAAAACAACTCACAAGTACTCACATAAAATAAGATCTATTTTCAAAAACAATTGGAAAAGAAACCTTAAAGAAAGCATTTTTATGGTATTTTTTTTTTCAGGCATAACATTAGGAAAATTTCTCCCTTCTATGCAATCTGTATCAAAATATTTTAATGAAAAGACATATAATATTGACACAATTTAAAATTGAGAACTTTTACCACAAAAAGGCCCTAAATATATAAAGAGCTAAACTTTCCATTTCTTTCAAAAAACATTCCCCAAATATAAATTCTAAAATTCCCACTTTTTCCACACTTCAACATTTCCTTATATAATGCATAAAAGCCTAGGACCAGCTACTTAAAATGACTACAAATACCATACAAGGCTATTATACTATGTCAATAGAAGGATCAGAACTCATGAAATATAGTACTGAAAGCAGTAACTGATTACACCAGTCTGGTCTGTTTTCTTTACCTTTCTGGCCTCAACACAGTGGAATAAGATCTTAAAGATAACTGCTCTCCTTGACTTAAATTTACTTGTACAAATATATTTTAAATAAAAATAGCTGTTGTTGTTGCCAAGGTTACTTGGAAGAGCCAAGCTGAGACCACATGAATTAAGGCAAAGTTATGCACATTTCAATTGATAAGCACCGCTAGGGTGAAAAAACATCTTAACTCAAGTAGAGTCCTCGTAATTTAGATAAGGGACCAAGAAGAAGATTCCTAGGCTTGGCCTGCCACCCCCAGAGGTATTATTTGAGAACTTGGAGGACATTGTGACCATGAACATATTTTACATGCCCCAGTCACCATTAATGAACATGGCAGATCTTAGGTCAGCTCAAGCCTCAAACCCGCAAACCTCCAGTTACCAGATAGCCTTTGCCAACTGAGCTACCACGGCAAAGCTGATGTAAACAAATGAAGCAACAATATTCTGAACAGGAGATAAAATTATGAAATACAATGTAATTTTAAAAAGCATACTATAAATTCAAGCAGTACCAAAAGAAACATTACCAAAAATTAAACCCAATCTATATGAAAAGGAAAAAACAGGTTAAAATGTTGGGAAAAAAGGCAAGGTATAGTAAAAATAAATTCTACAAAGTACAAATACTGTTATTTTATTCATATGCAAGTACTTGTGAACTTTTACTGCAAGTCATAATTTCATTATATCACAGCTACATTATATGAATACTATATTTGTACCAGAAATATAGTACTATAATATAAAGTCTCATATAAATTGGATGGAATCATTCAACATTTGTTTGCTCATTTTAGATGTTTTCATGTCAAATAAAAGACTGATATCCTTCATCATTTTAATTTTACACACAAACATATTTACATGTATATTTACAATTATTTATGACTTCTGTATATTATTTATGACTTCAGTTAATTTTAGTTATATTAGGTATGTTTCTTGCAAATGTACATTATGTAATTCCACTTATATTGTGCTGGTGTATGTTGACTCTAAACCTAGAGCCACCTGATGGTAACATGCTACAAAGGAGAGTATCAACCATAAATTTTATATGAGAATATGGACAGGTATCAACCTGAATAAAAATTTACATAGGTAACTATAATTTCTTACCTTTTCAGAACCATTAATAATGAAGTAACCTCCAGGATCTAAAGGACATTCATTTAACTCAGTAAGATCTCGATCGGTCAATCCATTTAAAAGGCAGTATGTTGATCTCAACATAATTGGAATTTTTCCAATAAAAACTTTCTGCAACTGTGTTTCAACAGGATCTTCTCCTTCTTTAATAACTATTTTTGTGATATCTACATACAGAGGAGCTGAATATCTGCAAATATAAAAATACCCAATATGCAAATTAGCTGGTAAAGAAATGAAAAATAAAATAAGGTAATAAAAATGTCAACTAATTTGATTAATCACATTAAAAAAATATAATGTTAATGCTATTTTGAATTACATTTTTTAAAAAAAATTACAATTAAACTCACGTGAGATTTCGTAATCTAGCTTCATTAGGCATCATTGGTGATGGAGCACCATCTTTCTCCCAGTGAGTTGGTTTAGAAAGATAAATTTGCTCAAACTTCACTAGGTAGCGTGGCTATAAAAAATAAAATATGATACAGCAACAGGTTTATAACTCAAAATTCAACTTTTGTTATAAATATATCAAAATCATATCTTAAAATTACTACAGCAGATAACAGTAGCAATAAAAAACATATTTCACTTTACAAATTATACCTTAAAATATTCAAAATTCAACATTTTCTTTAGTTATGCGCTGAATTAACTTTTTGTTTTAGTAATTGAAATTCCTTTATGCAGCTTGAGGAAATAATAAAAAAAAAAATTTCACATATGTAACACGACTTCTTTCCTCAATAAGTATTTAAATGTATAATTTGAGGATACAAATGTAGATGTAACCCATTGAAAATATTCTTCATCAATTACACAGGTGAATTATTTCATATTTTTTTAGTTTCTCTGGCTTTCTGGGTAAAAAGAACTATTAGTTGATTGCAGTCGTGACATCAGAAAATTTGAGTCCAGATTTCAGTCACCAGAACTTCATATTTGTTGAGAATTAAAACACATTGGTCTACTGATCATCTTTATAGTTCAGAAGCTGTACATAGAATGTTCTAAGAATATTCCTATTTGCTGCCCACAGTGAGTGAGTCACAGGATTTTGTTCCCAAAAGACTTCAGATGGATCAGCAATTTTGTGACATAAGAGAGAAATTAATCATATAAGCTAGCTCAAAAACATACAGGCAGCAATATAATTATTTCAAAAGCAATAATAGCATTTTTCTGGGTCAGCTGAAAAATGAGGCCAGTCGGCAGAAAATTACCATTTATTCCAATGCTAGTTTTGAGAGGTAGGTAAAAAAAATTTAAGTTGAAGGACATTTATCTGACATTTTATGACTGGGAAATTAAGTATTACAAAAATGAGATTGGGGGAGAAAAAGAGAATTTTTGATATCTATTTAAGGGGTAATAATTTTGTATATATATATATATATATATATACACACAAGTTTAAAATCTAAAACAAAATTTATTAGCATACAGTTGAAAATTTATACTAATAAATTTAAAGATTTATAAAATAATAATTACTTATTGACAAGGATATGGGTTTCAAGATTACAAATACCAAAATAACAATTTCTACATTTCAAAAATCATGCATATTTTTTTCTACTTTAAATTATAAATATTTTTGCACTTAGTTTTTGAATTTTTCTTAAGATTAAAATGAAGTTATTTAATGTTTTTATTTGGTACTTACTGGAGTTTCAACTTCTCCTGTTGCATGCTGTGCTTCAGCTTGTAAGTCAATCTGTGGTGTATCTTCTACAATACGCTGAACTGACATCTGAATAAATTCATCAAAGGAATCTAACTGTTGGCGTACAAGACCTTTTTCATCAAAGTAAGCACTGATAACAATCCAACAAGCTTCTTGCCATAAATCAGCAGTAATTTCTTCAGACTCATCTTCCTCAAAATTTTCTAGAAAACAAAGATGCAGAAAATGTACATTATTATAATTAAATTTCTCTTCATTAATAATTGATTTTGAATCATTTTCTTCTATATCACTAATTGGTTCATTTATTTAATGAATATATACTCTGATAAATAACATTTTCTCCCAATAATAATCCTGAGTCAAGTCTTTCTGAAAAACAACAGAAGTGTGCAAATCATATCTGAAAGCAACACAAACTGACACTAAAACCTTCACATAGAAGTGAAAAAAGTTTTGGAGAGCTATCAAAAACGAGAATGTTTTATCACATAGAAAGTTAAAGATCCTGAGGTGTGTTTGTTTATATTACAATTTCCTCCCTCCCCAGTCACTGCCAATGAGCAAAACATCAAAAACAAGAAGAATCTGAAGGTCTGAAGGAATCTGAAGATCAGAATACTAAAACTACATTCAGTTTAAATATAATAGACATAGAATGCTAACTAGTCGTGATTAAAAATAGTTTCAGCTTAAAATGTATACATGTTCTGCCCATTCACTAGGCTAATTCTCCAACAATGCATGAGTGAACCTGGGCCTAAGATAAGTTTCTATGAAATGTATATTTGATTTGCCTGTCGCAAAGAGATTAAATACTAGTTGGATAGTTTTCAAGTTATACAAAAGTGGAGAATATTCTAAAATGTCACCTAAACAGCATAGAAGCCACACTATTAGTTTTACGCTTAATGTAATTTTAAGTGCAATTCCAACACATTTTCTTTTTTCTTTCATTCTGGATAATCCCTGAGAAGGTAACATCAGTTATGGCTTAATGTGATATGTTAATACTGACTTAGGAAATAAAAATATGTTACTGTAATTAATGTTGAAGTTGCATTGAAAGAGCTTGGTTTATATGAATAAACACATATACCAGATAGGTGTCTTGGATCTTGACTTTTGAAATTTTACTTTAATTCTAAGAAGTAATAATGGATAAACTTTCTTTGAGCTCGGTAAAAAACCAATTTCCACCCATTTATATTCCAATGGCTTAAATCTTAATAATTTCAGACTCCCAGCCAAAAGACAAAAAAATTTCAATAGTCTCTTGCCCCTTTCCCAATCATTATTTGGAATAAAAGTTTTGTATCTCCTATATATATATTTTTGCTTTTACAATCAATAACCATTTCTTCTGTCCTTAGTCTGGAGATTGTACTTTTGTTGATTTGATGCTCAAAACTGGTTAGCAAACGTATATTTGTAAAGCACTATTTTGCAATTTAGTGTCAAAGATATTATACTCTTACTATTATAACCTAGAATAATATACACTAGCAAATATGTTAAATTACATTTTTACTAATTTTTTTTTCTATTCACACAAATATTTACCAATAAGCATTTTTGCTAGGTACTACTGAAGAACTGGGTGCCCCTCCTACTTTTGGTGATTTTTAAATGGAGCCAACTACACTAACCCTTTCACTTGAAGTAACCAAAAGGTAGTGTTATGAGTGGGGGCAGATTTTCGACAGAAATAATGTAGCTACACTTATAGTAAGCAATGGAAAATGAAAAATATAATAATAGTGCACTTAATACCACCAAAAGTAAAAAATTATAAATGCACACTTACTACCAGAACCCATTACAAAATGATATTTTATATATATTAATCCATCCAAATAATAAAAATAATTAGACATAATGAACTACTGGAGAATGGGACCATAAACCAGCAAGAAACAATATCCTAATAGAAATAATAGAATACAAGTTTTACTGGTTTGAATTTTCGGTGAAATCACCGCTTACCTTCTAATCAATGAATTTAATTTCACAATTTTATAACCCAATGAGAATTAGGCACATTTCATACACTATTAAATGGTTGCATAAAGAGAGCCTGCTCTGGAATGAACAAAAATTACAAAATGGCACAGAGAAGAGAGAAGTAAATAGTACGGGTCGCCATACTTTGCACTTTATTGCCCATATGTCAGGGGACATCCACATGTTCAGTCAAGCCTTTTGTTATTCTCTAAATACTTAACTGGAAAAAATTGGAGCATAATAAAAAGAAAGAATATCACATGTTTTTATAAAATTTGCTTTATTTTCGCTCATCTAGTGAAAATTGTCACTTGCATTATTACTACTAGAATATGACTAACACTAATACTTTAATAAAGTTACATACAATTTCCTTTTTAAAAAGATTGTAAGTTTGTTGAACATTAAGATATTATACTGATGATTAATATATTCTTACACTATTTCCTTTTATTATTTGAAAGGGTATGGGGGATACAGATCATTTACATTATTACAATGAAAATGTAAGTATGTGCATTAGCTATTTTAAAGCTAATAAATATTTTGCTCAAACTTTTTGTATTGAATACCTTGATTTTTGGAAATACCCCAACGATTTTTGAATAAGAACTGACATGACACCAAAATAGTATAATTATACATAACAGTAATATTCAAAAAGTATTGCAGCAATGTTGTTATAAACTGTTAGTGGAAGCCATAAGTTTCCAGCTTTTGGAAATGATATTTGAGGATTCCTCTTTGGTAAATATATCTTCGATTACATAAAAACATTTGTCAAATTAATTAAATAAAAAAACACTCCATCAAAATGTGCCAATAAAAATACTTCAATATATCTATATACAGATATACATTTACTACTATCAGAAGGACACAATTACGTTTGGATCAATCAGAAATAATTCTTGAAACAATGCAAATTATGTACATTTGGCTCTACGCAAAAATTTTACATTATTTTACTTTTGAAATGAAAGTAAATTAAGCGGAAATGCTTATTTGTGTAAAAGATGCAGCCTGAATGATAACATATTACTAAAATAATCTTCAAGTTGAACCATTGTAAGATTATCAGAGTACAACGCAATAGTGTATAAACTGTTCCATTTCGTACATGTACGCTTTGAATAAAATTTAAAGAATATCTTAATAACACTTACCTTCTTCCTCGTACATGATCGGACTTTTGTAACAAACGTATAACAAAAATACAGATTAGTTTGTATACACACTGCCGAACACACGGCGAAGTCGTTTACGACTATTCGGTTATCTGCCAGTTACAGGTTTAGTCTATGTATTGCACTATCCTGCAATATCCTTATACCTGCGAGGGCATTCAAGCGGACCCATCGCTCATCGCTGTTCACTGTATCATTGATCTAGGAAATCCTAACCGAACCCTTGCTGTTTGACACCGCTCTCCGAGAATCACTGTTGAACTTCTGGAAATGTGGAACAGTCTATTTTGGGACACGATCTTATATATTATCGGGGATCCCCGATAATATATAAATTCGCAAGTGGCATTCTTATCCTTAACATTGGCTGACAGATAGTATAATATAAAAGAAGAGGGGAAAGAGGACAGAGAAAACACTAGTAAAATAAAATACAATTAGATAGGCAGAAGATATTTTCAATAATCAAACAGTTAACAACCAAAAAACAGAGACAACACCTCAGTGGAAAACCCGTCAAACGAAACAAACAACATAGAGACAAGAGCAAACACAAAACAGAAAAAGGAACCCCGAACTAAGGGAACGAAATGTACACAACACAACAGGGCAACCAGACCAAACCATGAATATGTAGCTGAATCGATAACAAAATCGTAAGAAAGACTAACTGAAAGGTAAATTGCTATCTATGAAACGGGTAAGGATGTCCATGTTTACATTTCAAAGATTATCCCTAGTGACTCAATCTAGAAATTGATTAAAAGGAGCCAGACCATAGCTTCTTCGTTTTAGTTGGTTTAAATTTAAGTCACTCATAATAATAAACGGTGGTTCAATGCTATCAAGCAGAGAACTGAAATAGTCAGGTACAAAGCTACACCTTAGGCTATAGATATTAATAACAGTGAACAGTGTTATTAACAGAAATTTTAACAGCAATATGCTCATTAATGGAATGTTGAATGGGCATTGGACAGAAATAGAGCCATTGAAATGAAATTGCGCTGAACAGCGGTGAGAATACCACCCCCACCTATCCCTAGACTATCCTTAAGGTAAAAAACCTTTTGATCAACAGAAAATTGAAGACGGATTGATTAAGAAAGGTTTCTTGAGCAAGCAGAATAAGGATAGAAGCAAAAACAGAAAACTTGAGGAAAGCTACCCTGGCCCGAAGACCACGATGTTCCACGACGCAACTGAAAAACAAGCCATTATAAAATTAAAAAAAAAAAAAAACCCAGGCGGCCCGTTTAGGCCAGGACACTCAAAAAGGGGGAAGGAGCCCACTCTAAGGGTACCACGGGTATTAAGCAGAGTAATCCATCAACCCAAGGTCCCCGTCAGATGGGGGCAGCGGAAAAGATGGTATGACATTCCGAGACATCCTCTTTTTTCTTTTCTTATCTTTTCGAGTAGCACTGTATGGAGCCGTAGGGAAAAACTTGTAAAATATTTGTGAATGATGATATTATTTTAATGACTTTATTGAACTCTTCTATTTGAGTATTTAAGAAACTCAGAAGTGTTACTTTAATTTCTTCCATGATTTTTTCCAGATTCGTGGTTACTTCTTGAAAATTACCATCTTTTCCCCTTGATTTGGTAGCCACCACCTCTGCATAGGATATTGCTTTCATACTTTGACAATTCTGTGCATAACGCCTTCTAGCTTCAGTAATTGTCAAGGGATTCAGACATTTGAATTTATTTATTTCTACTTCCCAGATATAAGCGTTACAAACTTTGTTAATTGCTTCATGATACTCATCACAATTGCTATATTTCATATAATCATACTGACACTTTAGAGACGAATGTCCTTAGCCACACTTATAGCAAACGGCATTTTTAAATGTTCTAGTGGAGTATGATAACTAGAAGCAATTATTACATTGGTAGGATCTATCTATAAAAGGTCTTATCCGTATCTCTTGAAACCATAAGTGAATGTTTTCAAGAAGTCTTGCCCAATTTTTGTTATCAGAAAGTTTTTAATGGGACTCGTTTACCTTCTTCGACTTCTGAAACCGTCGTACATCGAAAAGTGGCAAGCCGGTTGCCGTCAGTTCATCATCCATCTTACTTCAAGTGACATTCAGGTGGATTTCATAAAGAAAATTTGTTATAAGTGTATCTGGATCAAGTCTGGGTTCAGTTAGTACAGATGGCGACTTATTTATTATTAATAGCTGGATAACTGTATCATATTATTCTCCGTCATACATTCAGTTTTTCCATTTCTTGTGGATTTTAAAAAAGTCAGTTTGATGTTGGGAAGCTAGCCCAACATCAAACGTTCGTATGTTTGAATTAGCCGTACGGGTTCATTTTTAAACTTTCTTGAGTGAGAAATAAGGATAGCCCTTCAGGATCTTCAAGAAAATTTTTCAGAGGCTTTTCATGCTAAGCAAAAGCCAAGCCCAAATAAGAAAGCGGCTGGAAGTTGGCCTACCAAAAAGTTATCGTCATCCTTCGACACCTCCATTAAAAAAGTAAACAAACCCACTTACTGCATGCGCAGCCAAAAATAGCAGAAAATAAAAAAAAACACCATCTGAAACTAAACCACAGTAAGAAATGACAAGAAACAGAACAAATACCAAAGTCCCACAACACTTACAAACACAATATATTACTCTGAGAGAAACAACCACCATGTAGCCGTAGTCTAAGCAGTTGTCAACCTTTAAAATAGTTGATAATGATAAAATTTCGTACTACACAACCAAAACAAACAGACAAATTGTACTAGCGATCACTCAGTGACTGGTAGAAAGTGCTCGTTGTTTTCCCTCGATGTTGTCTATGAAGCAGACAATTAAATTAGAAATAGCGAGGGCTGAGCGATCAGTGATGGGAAAAGGGCCGCTTGGATTCGCCCGATGACTTAAGGAACATTATGTTAGTAGCACCTAAGGAATTTCAATGTATGATGGCATAAATTCGTAGTATTATTATTATATTTATCTGTTATTAGAGTTTAAATTGACAAGTAAGACAGTTATGAAATATATCGATATTTTAAATGATTAATCGATTTTATTCTCGGACACCTGTACCTGTCCTAATAGTTTGTAATTCTGGGTGTGGTGACGAATATTTCAAATCTCATTGTTTTCGTTAGAAATTGCAAACATTAAAAGGAATTAGGAACATTGTGGAAATTTGTATTTTGGAATTGTCTTTTTTAGATTAAGTTTATTTGGTGTTTCTGAGCGTTTGTATTGCAAGTAATTGTATCTATTATCCGACATCTTACTGACTTACAATGTTTTGGAAATTTACTTAACTATTGTATGTGATACCATGCCACGCATCGCCATGAAGAATGGAAAATTTAATAATGTTATGCTTTTAGCTTGTGCCACTCTTGGAGTGAGTGTCATTTGTATTGTCATTGCTTTTACGACTCCATACTGGTTAGTGTCTGATGGCTTGGCACCCGTTGAAAAGTTCCAAAGACTTGGACTGTGGGAAGCTTGTTTCAAAGGATTTGTCGATATTTATTATCGATATGATCGAGAATTTCAAGGTTGCAAGTGGATATTTGACGAAGATTATAATTTCATCCAATCTTTTCTTTCTCCACGTAAGTATTTTATCTTTATATAATCGTGCAATGCCTTCAAATTATTTCATGCTTTATGAATATATGTCATTGAGTTATATTTTGATTTCGTTGCCACATATCTCACTTTGGCAAACCACCCGTTATACATATCCCTAATAAGTTTTATTCTTAATAAGCTAAATCATGCTTTACAGAAGTTATTAAATGTAAAAATATATACATGATCAGTATTATATTAGTATGCTTAATATGCTCCAAAAGAGGTATAGATTCCAATATTTATTTGTTAAACATTATATAATGGTCTATTATCAAGTGTACAAAATTGCCTTAAGAATAAAGATTGCTTTTTGTTGATTGATCTTAGTAAAACATTCTCAGGTATGACATTCTATGAAATGTCATCTCTTATTTTTGTTTCTAAGCATCTATTGACCTACTTCTAATTTAGTTTATTTTTCAAATGTACATCCACCTTATTCTACAGTAACTTATCTTTGATTTTTTTTTTCATATATCTAAACACAAGTCATTAAAAGGACCAATAGAAGACTTAATTTTTACATTTTTTTCCCTTTAGTAACACCTAAGTGTATACAAAGGAATTTACTGTACTCTTTGCTAATTATAAATATATCTCTTTAAAGTTTCATAACTACTCACTGATCAATTTAATATTGTCGATACTCATTGAATTTATCCAATTGAAAACAGACTTGTTCACACTATTAATTTCACAATTTGTGATGTTGAAACAAATAATTGTTCATTTGTACATGGATGTTCTATTTCTTTCTTATTTCTCCAGCAGCATTTGAATTTTCAATAGAGAATATTGAAGATGGATGTTTATCATTTATTTGAATGGTGCTATGATTGTCAATATGAAGTATAACACTGAATAAAAGCACTATATATTTAAAAAATTTCTAAATTAGGGCTTTCAAATTAAATTAAGACCACTATGATAAATAGTTATTAAATTACAAATAACAATATTAATTTAATCTTTGCATTTTCTTTTTTAAGGTTCAAAATTAAAAATAAGCTATTTAGAAAACTCTAGACTGTATATTCATAATTTGTATTATTTCATTTATCATGATTTGTGTGTTTCAGTTTTTGATATAGCATTTTCAGGAGCTTTATACAAAGCATAACATTTCAAAGCCTCATGCATATATACTCAACGTTATATTTTTGCTCTTTGGAGTTGGTATTATTTAACCGTGAAATATACTTTTTTCAATTTGAAATGTGGATGAAAAGAATATATTTCTATACAAAAACTAATTCTAACATCTGTATTTCTCTAATTCTGCTTAGTCTGAAAATAACCCATATACTGCTAGACTATTTTGGTTGGAATATTCAAAAACTGCCAAATTTACTTTTAAAAAGTTTGCAGTGTATTGGATTATGAATTATTTTTAGTCCATTATTTTATTTATTACTTCTAGTTTCTTCTCAGTGTTCAATATTATATTAGTAATTTAGATTCATGAAAGAATTGTGATGGTCAATAGAGCTGGATTGTATTTCAGTATATTGTCAAATATTGATATTCCTTATATATTGCGTTAAAAATATTCAAAATTCTTCTCTGTTGATATATCCTCTATCAATTTCTCCTCCATTTACAGTAGTGTAGATTGTCAATAAATAACTTAAATATTCTACATATATCAATTTAAAGAATGTTTCTTCCAGTTACTACTTTCATTTACTGTCCCATTTATGTGGTTACCCATGTATATGATATAAGCAAAAGTCAGAAAATTATTTTTGTTCAACTATGAAGGTCTTTCATAGGATATCCAGGGTTGGCTTTATTTGCCCAACCCGAAAAAACCCGGGCGGGTTTTTTCAAAATTCGGTTAACAAAATCTTTATTTAAAATTCCACATATTTAACTAATAATAAATATATTGAATTAAATCTATAATATATATTACATATTTCATCTTTGACAATGATCCTAGAATTTTTTTAAATTTGAGGGGTCTAAACTGCTAGAAAAAACAAAAAATTAAAAACTTTTCAGGGAAAAATAGTTATCTGTAATAACAAATACAATAAAATCTAAATTAAACAAAGTTAATAAGAATATATGATGAAAAAAAATAATAAGAATATTGAAGTATTACATGTGATAAAATTAATCGAAAAATGGACAAGAACAATTGGGTAAAAAATATGTATAACAACTGCAAATAATAAACATGGGGATAATATATATATATAATTAATTCTGCTACTTATCATATATAACTTACAAATTAACTAAAAAAATATATTCTGAATGCTTTAATAACACAATACTGCTAATAAATATAGAGCAATAATTTAATACATTTTATTGAAAAGAAAAAACTTCAAATGCAAATATTTCAAAGCCAACTTTTAGTATAAAATAATCACCATTCAAAACTAGTTTTTTGATGTTAGAAAAATTTTATAATAGGAAAAAAATTTATTTTAAGATTTCAAAATTTCCTTTAATTTAGACAAAAATTTCTTGTGCATAATCTAAAATTGATTTTTAAAATTTTTAATTTTAAAAAGTGTAACATTTTAAATTTATTTTAATCATACAATTAATTATATATCCTGTCCTCTTACATAACAAAAAACCTGAATAGTTTTCAAATCCCCAAAAAAGCATCTAAAACCCTTTAAAGTATAGAAAAAACCCTGATAAAACCCGAAAAAAGGCCCAAAACCCTGAAAAAACCTACTGGGTTGGGTTTTACCCGGGTTTTTGCCAACCCTGAGGATATCCCAATATATTCTGAGACACTCATGTAATGCATTTAAATAGAATACAGTTCATAAATATCCTGTTTCTATGCCTGCTACTGGCATGGAATATGTCATATTAATATTCACTACTTGATCTCAATAGCCAGTGACACATGCAGTTGCTGTTTGTTCATTCATATTTTCTGTTAATATTGGAGACTTATGGTGTTAGGGTTACAACATTGGGAGAAGGTTCAAAATCATGTTGATTTCCCAATATCTTGTAAAATTATATATTAAAGAAGAATGTTTAAATTTTATGGTTTACTTGGAGATTGAAACAGCAAAATAATAAATGAAAATATATCTTTGTTCAATTTATGTCTCTGCAGTTTTAAAGCACTTTTGCAACATATTAATATTAATTTGGAGATATATTAACAATATTAAATTTGATATTATCCAGCCATGCTTGTTAGCTATAATTTTTATGATTTAAATAATAACAAAATTAAAAATTCCTTGATGCCCATAGCATTTTAGTTCACATAACCAGTCATGGCTGATTTATCAGCTTGCTGGTCATAAGTGGATTAAGGTACATAATTCTTTTCAGATGAAATGGCCAATTAATCATTCTCTACCCAGGTAACATTAAAAGGCTTCTTTGGTCTTTAAATGTTATATAAAAAAAAGGTAATTCACTTATGTTTGTCAGTTATTTTAATATATTTATACAGTATAAAAGGGATTTTTACTGTATTCTCATGTATACTATTCCTATTATATGTTTTAATAAAAATTGAATAGAATATTATTTAGGTGTGTTTTGTTTCTGTGCAATTCTTTATGTATAGCTGTAAAATAATTTTAAGTTGGTTTATACTTAATTTGTCCTTTCTTCTTTTAGCATTTTTTGTGGCTGTTCAAGTTTTATTTACATTGGGCTTAGTGAGTTTAATTCTAGCTTGCTTAGTTTTGATGGTGTTCACCATGTGCCTGGTATCTGATAAAGATGTTTTGATTTTGAAATTGTTGGCTTCCCTTGTTTTAGTAGCAGGTTTGTACATAATTTCAAAATTATTTTCTGTATTGTTATATAAAAAATTGTTTCTTTCGTCTATAGTATATTTATCCCGTTTTCATCATGTAGGTTTAATGGTCTATAAGTCTATGATTATTACAATCTACATATAATTTTTAATTTGTCAGAAAGGGGATTATTACGATTGAAACATTTACATACCTACCATATATACCATATCATGCATTATACATAAAAATTACTCATTTTAAACATTCTTTATGCAATTTTGACTGCTTATTATATTTTTCTTGCAACTTATTTGCATTTAAAAGTGTTTTAAGCCAGTTTTTAACTAATATTCTCTAAAAGAATTAAACTAACTACTTGATTTTTTTAATTGATCAATCAAATAGCATGCTATTAATCAATTTGTAGCACTGTCTGATATTGCTTTAATTAAATATATTTAATTGCACAAAATGTTAAAAACTTTATAGTTAAATTTTTGAAATCTTATACTTCTGTGCTAAATTTTTAAAGATTTTTTTTGCCTCTATTTTAATCTCAAAAGTTTTTTAACCCTGTGAAAAGTGTAAAATCTATAAATGTTCAAGAGCAAGTTATTTAATTTAATCAAAATGTATTGAAATTAATCTATGAAGTTCTAATATGTTATTACTGTACAAAAATAGGTTAGAGTAAAAATGTTATGCACAAATTAATGTTAGTAATTGGGAGTAAATGTTGCTTATACCAGATTTTACGTATTCATTTTTTTACCAAGTTGGCAGGTATGCATTTAGTTTATAAAAGTAAATAAAATTTTTTATTTTAGACTATTCTTCTTTACATTCTTTCCATTGAATGAAAGTAATACATATTCTTAAGTTAACTGCAGATGTTATTTAAACGTATAAAATATTTAGCTGATTTAGTAAAATAGAAAGGTAGAATTTTATGTTCTGTAAGTCAATCTAATTTAAACTTATTGTTTCTGATAGTCTTTTGTATGAATATTGAAATAAATCCATTAGTTTATCTATCTATCTATTAGTCTATTACTTATAATTGTATGGTTTAATATGATTTTTTCTTTTATGATTCCAACTTATTCGGTCAGGTCAATATTTTAAACTTAAAATTTTAAGTTCATTAAACAGTTTATTTCTTGTTTCAGTTATTCTGTTCTTGATCACAGAGGATAATAATAATAATAAAGATAAATTAATTTTTAATTTTATCAAAGACAACTGTTGATCTTTTATTTAACTCAGTTATAAAAGTAATATTTTAAAAATACCTAGTTGACATTGAACTGTTATTCTTGAATCAGAATCATGTAAAAAGTGGGTGAAAGTGTCTACTTATGTTGACTATGATAATATATTCATTTATATACAAATTACTGGCGTCTAGCGGTTCATATGACGGGATCAGTAAAATTTTTAATTTTCCAGAATTGTAAAATACCCTATGATGCAGGTTAAAAAAAAAAAAAAATTTGTTTTTTGGCTGAGAATTATCTTTCAACAAAAGTGATTGATTAAAATTATCACACATGTATCTATTTTATTTTATAAAAATCATAAAAAGTTGAAAAATAATAAAAATTTATTTTAAAAATAATAAAACAACTTTAGGAATAAGAATTAAAAAAAAAAAAAAAGCAGAAAGTATTAGATTAGTTTGATATTTAGAAAATTTGACTATCGTCAGGATCAGAACCGTCAACTCGATAAGTACAATGATCAAATAAGCAGGACACTCTACCAAATGCTCAACGACTACCCACGGTGAAGGAACTAATTAGAATATATGAGGGTCAGTCCAGAAATTTAAATATTACGCTCTGTCCTCGCTATCCTATCAAGATTGAATTTAGTATAGAATAAGAGGGAGAATAAGGCTTGAAATAATAGCATTAAATGCTCGAAAAGCAGGGATGGAGTGGATTTCGAACTCGCTTTGAATTTTGCTAACCCTAACTCATAAAAACTCCAATATATATGCTCGTGTCTATTCCAGGTACAACCGCTTCATAAATTTGTGGACAGACAACTTAGGCTATTATTATATAGGGGCAGGGTTGGCAAAAACCCGGTTTTTTTCAGAAAAAACTCAACCCAGTGGGTTTTTTTCGGGGGTTTTCAGGGTTTTTTGGGTTTTATCAGGGTTTTTTGGGTTTTTTCAGGTTTTATCAGGGTTTTTTCTTTATAATTTATATGTAAGAGGACAGGATATATAATTGTTTGATTAAAATATTTTTAAAATGTTATTCACTTTTTAAAGTTAAAAATTTTAAAAATCAATTTTAAATTATGCAAAATAAATTTTGGAAAATGATGAGTTGCAAAGCAGAAAAAATTAACTACTAAATGGTGACTTCTGTAAATTTTTAGAAGATTTACAAACAATAACATCAACTTCAGCATCTATTGAAAGAATCTTTTCTTCTTTTGGACTAATTTGGTCAAAACTATGAAACAGACTAGGATGTGATACTTCAAAAAAATTAGTCAAAGTATACAGATCTTTGAAAATAATCAAAAGGAGTTGAAAAAGACTGGTAACTTTAAAGAACTAAAAAAAAATTAATTTGTCATAGATCAGTATTTAATTAATAATCACATTTATTTTACTTGTATCTATATAAGAGGAAAAATTAAAAACAATTTCATAAAAGTTTAATGATTTATTTAGAATTTTACATACTAATTTAATTTTATATCACTAAATCATATTAAAATACTCTTGTTTCAAGATAACAGTTAATCTGTCAATTGTTTGTATGAACAAGTTTTTCCCTTATATCGTAACAGATGATAAAGAAACTTATATCACTGACTGGATAACATTTAGAATAAGTTGTATAAAATATAGAAAGTTCTTCTAATTTGTTTATGTTCTTGTAAATATACTCAAACCCTCTGGGTAATTCTTTTTTAGCCATATTTCTTTTAATATTGGCTGAAAGACGTCAGTTTTCATCATCTTGGCAGAAATACTGGTTGTTTTGATTTTTAATTGTTTCTATAATTTTTTCATTGTGTTTAGACCCCCTCAAATTAAAAAAAAAAAATTCTACGCTCATTGTCAAAGATGAAATATGTAATATATATTATAGATTTAACTCAATATTTCTCTTATTAGCTAAATATATGGAATTTTAAATAATGATTTTGAAAAAACTCAATTTTGAAAAAACCCACTTGGGTTTTTTCAAGTGGGTTTTTTTGAAAAAACCCACCCGGGTTTTTTCGGGTTGGGCAAATTAAGCCAACCCTGTATAGGGGATACAAATTATTTATTTCTGAGCAAGGTTGTAAAAATTGTACTGCAGTGCTCTTTTAATACTTTATATATTTTTGCAGTTTTTTGCATTGAGTCCCAATTTTGGAATATATTCAAATTTTCTAATATGAACAGGCATGCACCCAGTGGGAAGGTTGGCAGGCATAAGCCCTCTCTCATAAACAAAACTGTCATTGTTATGATGGATCAAAACCTTTTTAATAATATCAGTAGAGCCACAGACTTTTTTAAACTCAAACATTTATGGAAGTATCAAAGTATACATAAATGGTGTAATTGATGAAGAGGCAAAGAGAAAAAAAAAAAAAAAAAAGATCAATTTTTATTTATAATTTCTTTATGTATACTTTAAAATTAAATTTTTAATTTTTTGCAGTACTTAGTTTTAGTACTTAGTGTATTACAAACAAATAAGTGACAATGTAAAATTTATAATAAAATTATTAAAATGAAATTTTGACTTTGTGTACATTATTGTTTGTAATAGATTGTGTAGTATGACATAATGAATTTTAAGAAATGCTTACATACAATTTTATTTCTTTATCCCTCCCAATATAAAATTCTGGGAATGTGATGAATATAATTAATGACTTACAGGTACATTAGCTATTTTGCTAGAAATTTTAGATTTAATTTCATAATACTCAATTTTCTGTGATAGAAATTAAATTCAATTTCAGCATAAAAGTATGCTTATAACCTAATAATCAAGAAAATCTGAAGGTTCTGTCATAATTTAATTTAAATTAGAATGCATGGAATAGGAAAAAATATAGTTTTGTAAAAAAAAAAAAAGCCTTTGGTTTTTAATTATAAAAGTAAATGCTAAAACAATTAAAATTCAATAACTTATTCTAATCAGAATTTTTGGAGTGATTTTGTGACATTCCAATATATCCAAATTAAATTTTTCAAAAAAAGAAAAAATTCCCTGTTGACAAGATATTTTTCCATAATATTGGCATAATTATCATAATAAGTAAATTTTCTAATACACATAGAACTATATGTAAATTTAAAAAAATTTCATTTAAGTGATCTATTTAAAAGACTTTTTTTTTGGGGGGGGGGCTCTTATAAGTTCTTTGTTCTAAGTTATTTGAATTAGACTGGTTCTTTTTTAATATTTTTATATAATTTACATTTAAATATAATTACTATATGCATTGTTTTGCTTACCAACTGATCACAACATGAGATGCACTTTGCACTTTCTTTTAAAAGGGAGAACAACATATTTTTTTCTTTTATTTTACTAATTATATTCTGTACCTCTTAAAATTAATATCATTACACTTCATTTTCTAATTTAGTTACATTAGATTTTATTTTTGTTTTGTTGCAGGGGTTTTCAGTTCAATTGCTGTCATAACATTTGGAGCCCTTGGTGATGAAAGAAACTGGATGCCTGATCCAGATCACAATAATTTATCATGGTCATTTGCCTTTGGTGTGATTGGAGCTTTGCTGGAACTGGGATCAGGAACCTTATTTGTAGTTCAGTCTTGCCTTGTAAAACGACATACCCAAGATCGAAATCAACAAGTCTTTACACTGAATCAAGTTTCCAAGGCTTGAAAACATTTTTTAATGTTTTACTGCCTTGAGCATTTTGTTATCAGTGGTTCTCAAATCCTTTTTTTTTTCTTTTATATATATTTCCTGAAATTTATGAAACATGTATGTTTAGAAAAGGAAGGAGTTGCAGTATTTAGTATTTTTAGCACACAGTTTATTTTGATTTTTTAAGTATATGAATTTTTTTGTTTTTAAATCTGTATTTAAGGTCATACTGGCATTAAGAAACCTTATTCTTTAATGTTATTTCTTCATGCTGAAAAGTTCATATTTGGAAATTTATTGCATATAAAATATATTTTATTGTGATTTTTTTTTTCTTTTTACTCTTGTTAGTTTTGTTTTATACCTATTACTCTTTAAAATATATGAGTATATATTGCCTGATACTGTACCATTAAGAAGAGTGTATGAAATCTTTTTCAAGATGATGAAAGGTGCAATTTATTTTTATATTTTACCTTTAATACATTTTGCTTCCATCTTCATTATAGCATTTGTTGTTTATCTGTTAGTAATCATGTAGGTATGTTTTTAAATGAACTTTAGTGAATGCTTTAGATCATTTATTTTTAATAACAATATTTTTATTTTTTTTTTCAATGTGTCACTCTTTTAATATCTTGTGAGCCTTAAGTTGATCAAATAACCAAATTTGTTGCTAATATAAATTTTCTTTATTTTATCTTAGTGTCTTGAGAACCACTGCATTTTATCATTTTTAATGTTTGATTTGGTAGTTTAAAAATGCCAAAAAATGTCAACTCATATATTGTTCCAAAATTGAAATATATTTTAATATTTACTGTTAGAATTTTGTATAAAGGTTACCTTTTCAAATTTGTACTAATCATTAATTATGTTTGGGTTTATTTAATATGTAAAGAAAATTATCCCAGTATATTGCAGTACTAAGTCACAGATAATTATATCAATAAATTATAAAAATAAATTGATCAGGATTTTGTTTCTTGTTAACTTTTAGAAATTTTTAAGCCTTTTTTGGGGGGGAGGGGATAAGCAAAATTTTTTTAATCTAAAAATAACTAATTTTAAAAATGTTTACCCATACCTGCCATTATTTTCTCAATACTTCTATATACTCCTGTTTTCCCTCATGTGTGAAACTTTCGTATGACTTACGAAAATGACAGATGTTTTTACATTATGAAGAATCTCTGCATTCAGATATTTAAAGATTTTGGATTTTGTTTACATTCCATTTATTACCGTCTAGTCTTTCAGTTTTGTTTTTTTAATAGCTTAAATGTGCTTGTCATGTTATGTTAAATAAAACTTTTTGATGAGAGGGCAATGTGAAATTTTTTCATGACAACATATTTATAATGTATATAGTTATTTTATGGAAATTTTATTATAAAAGTTACATATATTAACT
The DNA here is from genome assembly GCA_032207245.1 of Pardosa pseudoannulata. Classification (NCBI taxonomy): domain Eukaryota; kingdom Metazoa; phylum Arthropoda; class Arachnida; order Araneae; family Lycosidae; genus Pardosa; species Pardosa pseudoannulata. The sequence continues at coordinate 108,107,404 of CM063500.1, read as the reverse complement.
TGTGATCAATACCTGTTTTAAATGTACCTATTCAGTCCAGAATTGTAGTTTCTAATATTTTGATAGTATTCTTTAAGGAATATATCAGAACTTCCACTGGTGTGTTTATTTTCGAAGATTCTTTTTAGATTTAATTTTCCCTCTAATTTCTGCTTCATATATTCATTACTTTGTTGCATTTTTATCCTACTACGTGAAAATTGTGTGCTCTTTTGCATTTATTGCTACACTCATGAAAAATATGTTCTTGTTTCAATGAATATTTATGAAATTTGTAAGATTTAAACTCTTGCATGTTTATTTACTGTTTTCTTTAATGTATAAACAAATGGCTGTCTTTGCCGCTTCAGCTATTAGCCATTTAGTTTCTCAATATCTCTTAACTATATAATTTTATGTATTTGAGGCTTAAGTTGTTAAATAATGTTTAAATCTTGAAAATATAATGCATATCAAACATTTTAGCAAGATTATATATATATTTTTTCATAATTGCTTATTTGTGAAGGTTGATAAAAGAAGGTTTTGTTCAGTTGTTGGCATATTTTTTTTTATGATTTTACACCTTAAAACTTTTTTAAAACTCAATTTATTTACTGTAATTAACAAATGATTGAGAAATTTTATTTTTTATGAAATGAAAATAAAAGCTTTGTGTCACTGGTGGAATTTCATATAATTGTTAAACAAGAAAATAAATAAAAACTATTCTGAAATATGAATTTATGAAGTTGATATTTTACTGGAAATTTATATAAAATTTTGACAATGTTTCTAAATTTTTAAATATGTATATGATCTTATTTTTAATAGCTAAAAATAAGTACAAATTGTATGACTCTAATTTAATTAGACTTATGTGTGTTTATTATGATGTATGATTGTGATCTGGATTGTTTAATTTTTCTTACCACGAGTGCATTATTTTATTATGTAAAATGGTGCTGGAAAATAATATGGAATCAAAGCATTTAAGAATAATTGTTTCATAGTAATGTGAACAAATTAAATCAAATATTCCAGAAGACTTGATTTCTATTATTTTCTTCAAAATAATTGTGTTTTCTTTATGTGAATTACTGAACTAGTTTGGTATATTATGGCAACAATTTTTCATTCAACTGTGTTTCTGACACACATATATACATATATTTTTTAGGTATTACATTTGTTTTGTTGATTTGAATATTTTCTTATGTATATATTTTTGTTCACTAAAAGCATTTACAACTATTTGTACAGTTAACTGTCTAAATAAAAGGAGTCACTTTTATAACTGTTTTAACTCTTTCTTATAGCTAACATACATATACTTTTATATGTTTAACTATACATGGTTTCCGTACACCTGGAAAATTATGGATTTAGACAATGGATTAATTTTGTCATGGAAAGTCATCATTTTTCAATTAAAATGAGTAAAAGTCATGAATCCGCTAAACTACCAATTAAAAAAAATGCATTGAATTGTTTAATTCTATTTTTACTTGTCATTTGGCTGAAGTTACTGAGTTTGGTATTTATGTATTATCCTATTGACCCTATTGCCAAGTAAAATTTGTTCACCAAGGAAACTCAAAGCAAGAAAGCTTAATGGGTGGGTAAATGTATATTTTTCTGGTTTTTTCTTAAATTGTAGATTAAAATTTTATTAATATAATAATAATTATTTTTTAATAAAAATTAGTTAAGATTTTTGCACAAAATATAAGTTTATCTCTACAGATATTGTATATAAACATTATAGGGTTATATTTGGCTATTATTCATGGTCACCTAGATAATACCAAAGTACCCTGAATTCAAATTGGAAACATTTTGATTGAAAAATTGCTATATGATTAAACTTAGGTATTAGATACAACAATTTATTTTTATGTATATAAGTTTATTAACACTTATAAAGTAAGTTTATAGTTTTTTTATGATAAAATTCTTGTTATTTCTCCAAAAGCATATATTTTATTTGTATGTACATCAGAAATTTTATTCATATATATACTTTAACGAAAGCTTTTTAAAGTCATGGAAAAATGATCTGCTAAATCAGGGAAAGTTATGAAAAGTCATGGATTTGAAAAATTTTATTTTGGCAGATACCCTGAATATAGTTTTTAAAGAATGTTACAAAAAATTTCAGCTATATATCTTAAATCAGTTTTTATATACCCAAAATGAGAAAAGTTTTTACATTATAAGCAGCTTTTAAATCTAAATTCTAAACTATCAGAGACACCTTCAAACATGAGTCACTTTGCAGCAGACAAAAAATATAAATATGTACAAGAACATGTTTTTTTTTTTTTACTTTATATTTTTAATAAAATTTTCAGTATTTTTAAATAAGTACTTGTTTAAAATATTTCTTAATCTAGATAACAAAGCATATATTTTTAATTTAGAAAATGGGTTCATTAGTTTTTGAGAAAATAACCAAATATATAATAATTATTTCTTGAATGTAATAAAAGCATTATCACAAATTCTGTATGGCTTGACCAACATCATTCTGCAATATACTCATTCTACAGCTTTTTTCTGCAACACACACACACACACATATATATATATATATATATATATATACACACACATACATACATACATATATGTGTGTGTGTATTTGATATAAGATACAGCTACCAAATCTGGTGGTTAAGCTCTAATGGCAAATCTCTTAAACTATTAGTTTGCATGTAATTTTTTAACAACTAGTCAATATTTCTTTTTCCCAGGTTTAGGCATAACAGTTATAATTTGGCATTAATTTCACTTCAACCATCCAGAAGAAAATAATTGAGATAAACTCTTTTTAAAACTCCATTGTACTATGAAAAACTTAGAAGGCACCTATCGCGTGTCCTTGTTATGCAACAGTTGCCCGAGATCTAGAAGAAACTTATAACTTTTGTCCTTTGGCAAGAGAAAGGAGTTCTCCAGAGGTTCAACTTGCATCAGCATTTTTTGTGATCTTTATATGGCCTGATGGTTACTAATATGCTATATCAGTGTCAGACTTGCAACTGCTGAGGTACTTTGAAAAAGGTGAGAAAAGTGACAAATAATACAGAATAAGTGACTAAACACTGAAAAAAGTGATTTTTTTTCTCCTATTGATTACAGATGCTATTATTAAGATTTTTCTATTTATTTTAACTCGAAATCAAATCGTTCATGCAAGACATAATTTTAATGTCAACTAAAAAAAAGTTAAAAATTTTGTTTAACACAACTCAACATTGCTTTTTATTCAAGAAAATCTGTAAATTAGATTTGAAAACATACAATACATTAATTTTATAATCACAATTTTCTGCATATATTAATGACATTTTGAAATATGTACATAGCTAGATTAGAGTATCTAAACAAAAATTGTGAAGTAAAAGAAATGTATGCTTGGACATAAGTTACTTAATGTATTAAATGTATATTTCAGGAACTTTTTTACGACTTTTTAAAATCACTAAATTCTGGAAACCATATGACTAATTACATTTTAATAAGAAAAATAAGATTAGAGCATCACATTTTTGGTCTTTTATTAAAATATATTTTTATTAATTCAGATTTTCTTTTTTCAACAAAAGAAAGAACCAGAAATACAGGCTGGGTCCAAAATAGCCCCACGGGGTGATGTACTTGTAAGACGTCAATGCGTTCGTTAAGTTTTTCCCTCCCACCAGTAGCTGTACAACCAAATGATTCAATAATGTACTTACCCAAGGTCATCTACCAACTTACGAGAGCCACACAAGAAAAATAATACAGAAGGTTTCTATTTGGTTGTGTTGAGTGATTGTAGCACTTGTGCTAAGAATGAAATACGGTTCAGTACATTGTCGGACCCCCTGATACACCATAAAAAAAGTGACAAAAAGTGATTGTTTTCTTTAAAAAGTGACTAAAAGTGATCAATTGTAAAAAAGGTAAGAAAAGTGACGGAATTGCAAGCCTGCAGTGTTCAAGGTTCGTGCGGATCCCATACAAGATTCATGTGAAACAAGAGGTAAAATTGCAAGCAAAGGATTTTATTCGTGGGAATGAGGAAGTAGTTACACTCTTGAAATGAGGCTCTTTTCTTCACCATGATATGGAATTAAAATTAGAGAAATAATTTAATTGGCTTTGGATAAATTTTTAATGTATAACACACACTCACATACATGTATGTAAAGTAGATGTATTTTGAGTTACAAGCAACTATCCAGGTATGGAGATCATCAATGACAAAATAGCCAAAAATCAGTAAAGGAAAAAAATTTTTAAAAGCAAAATAATTATTTTCTTTTTTAAATAATGTACTTTAAATGCAACTTATAAATTATTCCCATTGTGTTTCATCATGCTTATATACAATATTTATTCTTAATAAATGAACTTTTCTTTTTAAAAAATCAATTTAAAAAATAAGTTTAATTTTAAAAAACTGCTTTGAATTAATTTCATTTCAATTAGCTTAAATGAAGAATATTGATTTATTCTGTCTAGTCTTTCTCCTGTACCTCAGAAATGTCAACTTGTTGATCACCAAAGTACATAATACTTAAAGACAATTTATAGCTGTATATTCTACTGTAATGCAGGATTGTAAATATTTGTTAAACATCAATTATTGATTTCTTTAATCTATATATATAAAAATGAATTTGTGTGTGTCTGTCTGTCTGTCTGTCTGTACTCAATAGACTCAAAAACTATGCATCCAATCGCCATGAAAATTTGGGAAATGTTTAGGTATATCCCTGGGAAGGTTTTTGTAAATTTTCAACGTTCGAAATTCATTCCTTCCCCCTTTTTCGAGCATTTCATGTCATTATTCCAAGCATTATTTTCCCCGGTTAAACGCAAACGATTAAGTTTTTAATTTATCGCATCATATCTAAGGGCCATTGTAATGAAAAAGTAATTTATATTATGCAAAGGTTTGATTATATGTTGCTTTTCTGTTACAAAAAATACCAAACTTATTTTTTATATCAAAACTTACGAAAAACATTCAATTTACTCAACTTCTTTCATATTTCTGTACTTCATACTCACGAAAAAACAGCCCTACGATTAAAAATATTTATTAAATACATTCCTGTGTGCATAAATGATATAATTAGTACTTGTATACAATAAAGGGTATAATTTTTTTTACTGTTATGATAAATGATTGATTTTAAACTTAAATTATTAGTCTTTTTTCCAATGCAGCAGGCAAAACCATAATGCCTTAACAAAGCTGTGAGCCTGTTACTCATTTAGCACCACCTGAGGAGCATGCGTAGCTTAAGGTATGCTATGAACGTAACATTACCCCTGCTGGGTCCTCATAATTTAGAAGCAGAAGACCCATAGAGGTATCATTTGAGAACTTGGAGGACTTTGTGACCACAAACATATTTCAAGTGCTCCAGTCACTTTTAGTGAACACGGTGGATCTTAGTCCTAAATACGAAAGTAACAAAAATGCTGCCATTGCCGACTGAGCTAACTTTTTTTCAGTATGGTGTGTGGTATTTTTACTGCTTTTTCAGAAACTCTATATTAGTATTTTTAAAGCTTACTACAACTCTTAAACTAGTACTGCTTTCTTAAACTTTAAAATTACATTTAAATAAATTTGATTTTTTTATATTAAAATGCAGTACTCAAAGTTCATAAAAATTTTGATTACATATTGTTTTACATTGGCCTGTTGAATGATGCGTATATGGTGGCTTATTATATACATATCACTGTAGAACTGTGGTTTGTATAAGTCAGGGCCCTTCCCTCTGCCAAAAAGCCTAAACACCCTGAGGGAGTTACAGCTTGTTTTTATATTTTTTTTAATGCTTCTGCCAACACTTCCCCCCTTCCCTCTTTTTAATTAATCTCCATCCAATTCTTTGATTTTAATTTAATCAGGGTTTTTTTTTACCCCAGAACTTATGTAAGGTCATGGTAACTTATGTAAGGTCATTTTCCAAGCAAGCTAGGTCACAAGAATTCCGCAGGGTAACTTTTGCAATAACTTACAAGCAATGGTTCTAAGGCCCAGAGTTATAGATATTGCCTCACAAAATTTTCTCTTGTTATGCCAGATACTGCGTGGAAGGTGCAATTCCTATGAATTCTTCCTCTGCTATGATTGTAGCCCTCATTTTGGTTTATAAAGTTTGTGTTAGCTTTGAACTAACCTGATAAGTCCAATGAACACAAGTAATACCCCAATCCATAGACAATCCCCTTTTTCTAAAATTATTAAAAATATGAATATCAGAACAATGCATGCATTTTTGCAGTTCCAAACTATTATTGCCTGCACATAGCCAACTTATTTTCTAAATCATTTTGTAAAGCTTCAAAAAGACTTGATTTGAAAGATGAACCTTCTATTATTGCATGAAAAAGCATATCAGAATTGTAAGTTTCCTGGGGTACCTTGGCTGAACGCCTTATTCCCTGTTATAAGGCTAAGGATTCATAATCCAGTGTCCAGTCATTAAGTTTAAAAACAATAAATATACAAATGAAGGTCTTAAGGATGGGAAGGGAACAGTACTAAGCCCTTAACAAGTGAAATATAAGATGAAAATAAATATTAAGATAAAAATAGAGATAAAAAGAAAAAAATTAGTTTTTCTTTTTAATTTATTAAAGAAAATACTGTGCATCACAGAAAGAGATAATGAGTGAATGATGATAAGATAAATGATAAGTAGATGAAAAAAGCAAAATATGGAAAAATTAAAGTTTAAAATTAAGTTCAGCTTAAAATTTGTGGTGAGAAAAGCTCAGAGCAGGTTCTGTGGCACCATCTATTGAACGGCCGCGCGTTTGACAGTATATTGGGAGCGTTAAGAAGGGAGATGAAAACCTAACAATTTAAGGAATCATGGCATGCTTAGCTTTCCTATGAAAAAGTATAGAAATAATGGTTTGTTCTTTCATAAAATCCCCTTAAAATATTTTCTAGTTAACCAAATTTTTTTGTAAAAATTTCATTTTGTTATGTTTATACAATGTAATTTCTTGGTGATGCTACTTACTCAGCTTTCAATTATAACAATATATTTCAAACTAGAAATGTAATTAAAAAATTATTTGTTTAAAAATTAATGACCCAACACAAAAAGTAATTTACTCCTTTTTAAGGAGTCCTTAAAATTAAAAAGTGTATAATCCCTGGATATGCACAAATTGAAATTTCTCAATTTCAGTAAAATAAAATTAGTTCTGGCTTTAAACATACACTTTGAGTAACTACATATCACACTCTGGCCTTAATAGTGATAAAACTCATAAAAGTGTTTGAGAAATAAGAAATTTAAAAAAAAAGGTATTAATGTTACTGAAATAGAAGTTTCCTTTAAATCTGGTCTCAGGAATCTAAATTGAAAATTAGAGATCAGACTCTCCTTCATGCACGTCAGGGTACATTATACATATATATATATATATATATATATATATATATATATATAGAGAGAGAGAGAGAGAGAGAGAGAGAGCTTACAAAACCTGAAACTGATCCTTTTTTACTTCCTTGTATTTAGTAAAGGAAATATTGTAATAAAAAATACTGGTCTTCATATTTCAACTGAAATACCCATTTTTACCATATTTATATCAATATTGATCAATTTCACCTGTATATCTGTATATGCAGTCAAGGAATTTAAAGTTTTGAAACTTTAAATATCCATCTTGATCATTCTTGAATGATCTTTGATTAGTTTCAACATGACATCTCACATGTGTATCCATCCCTGTTAATTCAATTGTAATCTGCATGCTATACCATGAAAAAATTTACTTAATGTCTATCAATGCTGCTAGACATAATGCAGAAATGATTTGCTCTAAAATATTGAAATTTTATATTTAGAATTAACATCTAGTTGTGCACCTCTATTTTTTCAATCTGTGTTCTATAATGAAAAATCTCAACATAATTTAAATTAATGCTACCAGTCTCTGTCAAATAGCAGTATTTAAGTTATACTCATTATTGAATTAATATTATATAAATTTTTTATGTTAAGAAGAAAAACTACTATTTTAATAGTTCTATAATTGTTCACTTTATTCAAGAATGGAAAAACTATCTCACATTCAAATAAAATAAGTTTAAACTAAGTATACAAAATGTATAATGTGCATACCTTTTAACAGACATACAAGGAAGTCATAGAGTCCATATTAAATTTTTTTTTGTGTGTTGCTATTCTCATCATCATCATAGTTGGCCTGACATCCCGTTGTGGGCCTTCGCCTTCTTAAGAAGTTTTTCCCATCCTGCTCTGTTTTGTGCTTGGGACCTCCTGCATCTAATCTTTATGAGACCAAAGTCCGACTCCAGGCAGTTGATCCACCATCATTTTGGTTTGCCCTTTGGTCGTTGTCTGAAAGGGACTGCATTAAAAACTTTTAAAGCAGCCCGATCTGCGTCCATTCGCAAAGATGTTCAGCCCATCTCATTCTATTCAGTCTGATAAATTTGATGACGTCATCCTCTTTGTAAAGCTTGTACAGTTCAAAGTTAAATCTTCTCCGCCAGGCTCCCCTGTCAAAAACACAGCCAAAAATGGTCACTCTCCTTTCAAAGAGTGCAAGCATTTTTTCTTCTTTTGACGTAAGTGATCAAGTCACAGAGGCATAAGTTAGCACTGGTCTTATGAGAATTTTGTACAACAGGATTTTCATTCTTCTTTTAATTAAATGGCTCCTCAATTGACTTCTGAGTCCACATAGACATCGGTTGGCCACATCAATTCTCTTCCTGATCTTGGGGCTGATGTCATTTTGGCACTCAACCCAAATAAGTAAATTTCTCAACTCGTTCAAATTTATGTCCCTCGACTTCAAAAGTAGAGCCAATATTATTCTTTCCACAATACATGTATTTTGTCTTTCCCTCATTTATCTTTAGCTTTACCTTTTCTGCAGCTTTTTCTAATGCAATGAAGGATTCCCTCAGGGTGCTTGCAGATCTGGCAATAATATCAATGTCATCAGCATAAGCCAGGATCTGTACAGATTTGTTGAATATTGTTCCTCTTGTGTTTATGCCAGCATCCCTGATAACCTTTTCAAGAAGTTATGGTAAATAGGAGGCATGCGAGAACGTCTCCCTGTTGAACACCACTGCAGATTTCAAAGGGCTTAGATAGTTCTCCCTGTATATGAACCATGGAAGAGATATCCATGAAGGTGAGCTTCAAAGGGTTAACTAACTTTTTCGGCACCCTGAAGTCCAACAAGGCTCTCTAAATTTCTAATCTATCGATACTATCATAGGCTGCCCGGAAGTCTAGTGTTGCTAATCTAGCCTAAGTATAATGTAAAGACTTTTTTATTACAGGAAATAGTAATAATTTCTTTTATATATATATATATATATATATATATATATATATATATATATATATATTTGAAGCTATACTGAATTTGTGAAGGAAATATAAAGAATTAATATATTTTTTAAATATTTACATGTTCTTAATTTTTTAAATAACTTATGTACAAGTTGTGAGTGTTTAGTTACATTCCATGGAATATGAGTGTGTGTGTATATATGTATGTATATGTATATATATATATATATATATATATATATATATATATATATATATATATATATATATATATATATATATATAAATTTAAAAAAAACTAGTTTTGTACTCCAAACACATAGTTAAGATAACAAGAAAACTTCAATTTTATTTTTATACATCAATTAAAGTACATAAAATCTTGAAAATGGGAGATTCATATTATATAACTGAAATATGCTAAGTGCTTTCTTTTAAAAAATAATTCAACATTTATAGAGAGATGTATTCAATTTTTAAAAATTTATCTTCAAGGAAATTTATTACCTTGTGCTTTTTGTAATATAATGCATTTCAATGCTTCAAAAGCTTCAGTTCAAAATTTTATATTTGATACATTTTGTTTTTGTTTTTTTATATATACACATAAACAAGCATTAAATCTTAATTTGTATTATTTTTTTTACAAACAAATATGTATGATGCCAGTTTTCACCATTTAATGTGACAAAAAAATATAACAAGCATTATTTTAATATTTATTCACAATTTCATAATATGTCATGGTTTAAAGTAGAGATCATGGCATTTATAAGTGGACTTTTATCGTGGACTTAGTACATTAAATTCATAATTAACAATTAAAATACACATTTGATCATTTACAAAGATATAAATTTGACAAAAGAAATTGTTAAAAACTGTGCTTTAAAGAGCTTTAAAACTAATATCTTACAATTATATTAATATGAGATTTTTTTTTCTGTGTTAAGTATTCATAAGTCAAAATCAGTGCAGTCATAATGATAATAATAATAATAAAAACAGTTGTAATTCTAAAAATTTTTCTCAGTAAAGAAATGTTTCATTATCATTAATATTTCCTATGCAACATTTAACTTGCAGACCATCTATAAGCCCGCCATTACTCAAACTGGTAACAATAGGCATCTATCACATTCCTTATTATCCTCCCTTTTCTGTACAGACTAGTTCACACTATTCAAACATCAATGTGCTTTGCATTTAATAAGCTTAATGTGTTCATCACAAGATTCAACAAGCATAACATACAGCAATTTCAACAACAATTGTTTACTAACTATAAACACAAGTGAAGTAACTGGAGATTAATACAGTTTATATATCAAACCCACAACACTTAACAACTCTCTCACAACACATATCACAATCTTTAATAAAAGCTCTTCTGATAACAAAGGAAACTATCCTATATATTCACTACCAATTTCAACTGCCATTAAATCAATGAATTCTTGTATATTGCATAAATGTATTGTAATATGTTTTCTTTTAAATATGTGAAAAAGCATAATATTAATCTAACATTGAAAAAATAGGGGGCGGGGAGGAGATTTTGTAACAAAATTTCATTAACTATAATGCCTGTAGTCTTTCCACATATTCTTGAATTTAGTTCCTCTACTTTAACTTTTCTAGTTGTTAGAATGATCAACACATCAAATGTTCCTTTCAAATTTTGTGGTTGCAGGCATGAGAACAATTTTCATTTTTGTAAAGATGTAAACTAGAAAAAAAAAATAACAAAGTTAAGAAATTGCCGCATTGTGTTGATAATTTTTTTTTACCTTAAAAATGTCTTCAAATTGAAATCAACACAAAATATTCTTAATAGAGCTATTTCATTAGTTTTATAAAACTAATATCAATATTTCAGGGACTTAGAGACACATTATCCCTCACAAAAAGTAAACATGAAATAATCAATTTTTTATACTAACTAAATTGAAATAATCAATTTTTTTATACTAACTAAATTTGAATATCCTGCAGTATATATAAAATATAATGGTTCGTAAGATATCTAGAGTTTTTTTGGGCCAAAATTAAAATCTTTTAAGCATAAAAAATATTTTAATTAATTTTCCAATATGTATTATTTAAATATTTTTAAAACAATAATGATTGAATAATTTTTTATTTTCCCTTTTTTACAATGTATTTATCTTTTAATTATTAAACAATAATTTAACAAATATAGTACTGGTTTCAATAAGTATCTTAAATTATTACCTACTACTATTATTAGTTAGTAGCTGACTGGTTGAAATTGGATAGTGGGTAAAAGAAAAATTGATACTGAAAAGTATGTAAAATTGGCATTTATAATGTAATACTTTAAAAAATATATTACCAATTAATACTAAAGTCTTTGATTAACATAACATTAATTTTCTATGTGAATAAAACATATTGTCATTTATAATAGGGTTTTAAAGAAATAAAATAAACATTTTCGATGATAGACTATACATATCACAAACTCAACAAGAATAAAAATCACACAAAGAAAGAAAATAGTATTTGACAATATTAAGTAAAAACTGCTCACATATTTTATTGTTATGGTAAACCAAGAATATGAATTAGAATTTAACCCAAAAAATAAAGTTGCAGATTATTTTTTTTTCTTAAGCAAGCACATGTCAATACACATAATAAATGTTCAGAACAATGAATAGTTTTCTATTAGCATATTTCAGGAAACATTGGTATTTTCCTTATCAACTAAAAAACAGAATTTCTATATAAACTATGAGTGAAAAATTTTAAAAAATACTCACTGTATTATTATACCCCAAATTATTACTCAAATTCTTGTAGAAGAAAATACTTTGTGCTTGTAATATAAATTTTATACACATTTGGCACTTTAATTCTAATTATAGGATAAATTTAGATGTTGCTTTAGAAATAAATTTTGAAGGGTAGAAAATTTCAAAATTTTGATACGTTTAATAACTTCAAAAAAGTATCTAAGATATTTTTAGTCTTTTTCTAGTAATTACAAAATGGATGAAATAAAGTTTGTAAAATTGAAATGATTTTAAAACACTAATTGAGAACTTCAGAAATATTTAAAAATGATACGAGGTAAACTTGTAGTTTATATCAATTACAGATGTTCTAATAGTTAAGTTTACAGTAAAATTTAGCATTACATGTTATTTGTATTTAATGCATGGTTTTATTTTTAACTGCCTTTTTCTTGCTGTACTAACAACTTTTTCTAGTAGAATATTTATTTTGCAGTTATATACACTAGCATGGCACACACACGTATATATATATATACACACACAACACAGAAATTTGACTGATACTACATTTTAAGGATTCTATTCATTTTTCAAGACTTTATTCTAAAATTAATAAATATTTAAAATAAGCATGCTTTATAATTTTTATTAGCTACATATTCCTCAAGTCTTTTAAGAATAAATAATTTACCACAGTCAGATGTGACATTAAAATAAATTGATTAATATTTTGGGGATGAAACTACAGTTATCCAAATCAGTAATAACAGTAGTAATAATAATAATACAGTGAAAATAATCAGTTCAGATTTAAAAAGATATTTAAAACAAATTAAATACACCTTTTTAAAAATTTGCAGTTTTTCATATCCATTTTTTTAGTGGTATTTAATTTAAATATTTTTAGAATGTTTATTTTTCATGTTAATATATGTAGTCTGCTACATTCATTTCATTTTATCTCAATGCAATTTTTCCTGTCCTGTTGATTTTTATTTCAGTATAATAAACAAAGTATTTTCACTCTTAGTTAGATTTAATTCAAAGAAAAAACACATTCTAGAAAATAGATGACTTACAGTGGTTTTATTGCAATTAGATGGCAAGAATTTCATAACATTTTACTATGTGATAAATTTGCATTATTTTTTAAAGTTTGTATTTTAAGAGAATACATGTTTCTAAAAAACTAATTTATGTTAGATGACTTCATTAAAATAAAAGTTTAGGTACAAAGAATTCTTACTAAAATTGGGTTAGGGTAAGTTAAAAAATGTTATTATTATAGATTTAACATTAGTTTGATTTGCCTATTTATTACATGGTAAAATCAGAAAAATTTGCATAATAATAAATTTTTTACACTACCTTTTTAACATTGGTTAAGACCAAATCTAAACTTAATTATTTTCTAAAGAGAAATTATATTTCAAGTAATATTCACTAAATCATAAGAAATTGGAAAGTTCTAAACATTTATATTTCCTGGAAATATATATATATATATATAATAAATTGTAAACCATAAACAGTATACCAAAATTATAATAGCACAAAATATTTAAGAACTAGCTATAAAGTTTTGACAGATATATTTAATTTATTAATATAACGTATAAATAATTTTTTTATATAAAAGGTCTGATAAGTTTTTTTCAAGATGAAAACATTTGAAGTTTTTAAACCCATAAGTACACAAAATTTTTCAAAATATTGGTTTTGAAGCCTACTTTCAAATATTGTGAGCAGGTAATTACCAACACACATGGACTAAAATTAAAGTCTGGAATGATTTTGGTGTTATTAAGAGAAATTGATTTTATAAAATAGAACTCAAATGTTCTTTAGAAAAGTTGTGGATTAAGAAGAATTTGTATATGGAGCAAACTGCAATTTAGTAACAGTTAATGTCTTTCCATAATTTAATACACACAAAACTTACAGGAATACAAGAGATAATATACCACTCTTAGAGTAGTACACTATATATTAATGAAGTTAGCCTATGTACATTAAGACCTGTAATTTGTCTACCTCTCATTTTGATCTGAACTTCTTACTAAAATATACTAATACATACATATGTATATATAAAATTATAATTTTCCTAATTTCTAACTGCCGGACGATGGCCGAATGGTTAGGGTGCTGGCCTTCGGAACCGGAGTTCGTGGGTTCGAATCCCACTATGGCATGGATGTTCGTAGCCGTTCGGAATCGGCTTTAAGCAGTAGGTCCCGGTCTCATTAGCCCTCGTGTTGCAAAAAGTAGACCGTAGCACTCCAAACCAAACCAAACCAAACCTAATTTCTAACATTTTATTACATTTTATTGTCCAAAACAGTATCCAGACTTTAATTTTGACATGCATGCACAATATAGTTAAAATATACTTTTAAAATTTACTGCATTTTATTAGATTCTACAAAATTACTTTTGAAATCATGAATTGCTAATGCAGAAGAATTAAGAGTTACAATGAGATATTAGTACTGGTAAATATTGTTTAAAATAATTTTATTAGGACTCTGGAAAAAATTATAGAGAGTAATCATATATGAAAGAAAGTTATGTTCACTAATTAACAATACATAAAAATTTATGTCTAATTAGAAAAAAAACCTTTTGCATGACTTTTTGAACACTGTCATTATAAAAAATTAATATGAAAATTTTTAGAACATTTAATTCATTCATAAATTTATAATCTCCTCTTAACATTTATTACAAATATAACAGACTATGTAAAAGTAAACATTAAAATTTAATGGGAGAATCAATACCCTGTGTTCAGTTCTAATATCATTTTTAAAACAATAATGCATCAGAAACAGCACAATATAAAATATATCATTTTCCAACTAAGTTGTACAGTCATAATTTTTGTACAGGTAAAATCATTTTTTTTTTTCATTTTCATTTCCATAATTACTCATTATGATAAACATCCCTGATATAAAATTTGGATGGAAAAAAGTAATTATTTACATTAAATTAAAAAATATTCAAAATCACCAGATTATTTTTTAAAATTTTCAAACAAGAAGAAACTTTGGATTCAAGTTATATAGAGAGCTAATACATTAATACTTAGCAATGAAAATATGAATGAAATCTACATGAAAAAGCATACAGATCAGAAGTGTAGCATATGGAGGGGGCAAAAGAGCACCTGCCCTGAAAACACTTTTATAGGGTCCCTAAAAAATCCCTATTTTTAACTAAAAGTCTGTGTATTTAGAATAGGTGCCTCAAGGTCACGTATGCTCATTAGAAGCAGCAAGGGGTAAATTCAGGTGCATTTATTTTTTATACTTATATTGAGGATTGGTTTCCATTGAATATAACTTTTCCACCTTACTTTAGTCTTTTAAAAGATTTCTGATGTGCTTCATTTAAATTTTTACGCTTCATTTAAATTAATAATATTTTAATTTATTTTAATTTTGTATGCCTTTTATAGCTCGAAACAATTTTTGTTATGGCTATCTATTGCTAAAATAAATTGACACTTTTAAAATAATATATTTTAGGTTCAAACTAGACTGATAATTTTAAAACATATTACACATAACACTTACAGCATATATGAAATTGTAATCATGTTTGCAAGTATATATTCTAAATTTTAACTTTATATATTTTCATTAAACTTCATGCTAATTCAATACCATTTTTAAAAATTGAGATTTTTTTTAATGCTTAGCAGAAAATAGTATAAAAATTCTTTTTGGAGCTCCTGATTAACAATGAAATACTTCCAACTCATGTTTAACAACCAAATAGCTACTGAAATTTATAGTAGTAGTAGTGAGACCCCTTAAGAAAATAATAGAGTGGGGAGGAAAAATAGAAGTCATTTTTTCATGGTCATTACCACAGTTCACAATGGTAATAGGGGAGAAATTTGACCTTGAGGTGCTTATTCTGAATACACAGACTATAATATATATATATATATATATATATATATATATATATAATTTTATTACATATATTTAATATGTCTTATATTAACAAAATGAGACATATCAAACTAGAATTTTATTTTGAAAATTGATGCTCAAAGGGATCTTCTTCAATCAATCAATCACAATATATATATATATATATATATATATATATATATATATATATATATATATGTATGTATATATATATATATATATATATATATATATATCAAATATCATATATATATATATATATATATATATATATATATATATATATATATATATATATATATATATATATATATATATATATATATATATATATATATATATATATATATATATATATATATATATATGATATTGTAACAGTCAGTAATTTCTGAATAATATTTATTACAATTTTCAATTTCGAAAAAAGTTTCTTCAAACAGTAATACAGCTTTTAGAAAATGATTTATTAATAAACAATTTCAAAATATGTATTTACAACTAAATTTTGGTTTTTCTAGTTTGTAAAATTTTTAATTTTGCAATAAAAAAAAATATCTGTAGCTTAATATTTTTCCTCACTCTACAAAATTTTATATATAATAATTTATAAGGAGGCGGGGAGGAGACATCAAATTTGGCTTTTACCCCACTCAGTATAAACCTATGCTACACCATTGATAAAGAAACAATTGTATGGTCCAACAAAAAAGAGTTTCCTAACAAATGTGATTACCTTAATATTTTTATAGTAGTACTTAAGTGTAGTTTAAATCACAATGATTAATTTTATCTTAAAATATTATTACACTCAAGATAAAAGTAACAAAAGAATTTCAAATTCTTAATATTTTACTTAGTTATAATTATGACTAATAAAGACTTAAAGAATTTCATATAATAAATTGCTTTGAAATCCTGTCAAGGATATTTATATTTCTATTGTTAAATAATGATGAAAGTCATTACTTTAACAATAAAAAACTAAACAGAAAAGTTGAGAGCAAAAATCTGATTACCATATAATTAAAAGAAGTTTCCGAACAAATGAAATAATCAGACATCAATAAAAAAAAATTACAATTAAAAATATTTTATTATCTTTTGCATATAAAATTTTTGTAATAGGCAGCCTAGTGAGAAAAACTTCCTTCAAATTGGACCATACTAGTTTTTATAATAAGTACAGTTGCTTCTACAATTGCTATGTCTAATGTTTTCTAAAACAAAACAAAGAATATTTAACTAATTAATTTCTGGCACTTAAATCACTCACAAAATCCCATTCCATGTCACTGTCATCTAAAGGAGTGGTCAATTGCTTAATTCTGTTCTTTGATCTCCAAACTTTAAGAGTAAAATCATCACTTGCTGTGACCAGCATTTCCGGATCTTGAGGATTAAAAGCAACTGAATTAACAACATCAGTATGAGGTAACTTGGCTAGGCAGTTTCCATAATGGCGATCCCACAGATAACCATGCTTATCTTCAGCACCACTACAATTGAAATATGAAAAAGTTATGAAAAAAGATCATGCGAACTAATTAAAATAACTTTATAAAATACCTATGTAATTATTACAAATACATATGCATCTGAATACATACATAATTACATGTATATGTGTATTAAAAAATTATACATATAATATTGAACTCTAGTAGCTCAGCGAAAGCAGAAATCTCATAACTGAAGGACTGCAAGTTCAGGGATCAAGCCAGCCAAAGATCTGCCATACTCTTTAATGGTGGCTAGGGAATATAAATAGGTTCATAGTTGAAATGTTCATGTCCTCTAAGTTTCTAAACGATACCTTTGAAGGTGGTGGACCAAGCCTGGAGGCCTTCTGTTTTGTCCCAGTTTCGAAATTACAAGGACTCACTTTGAGAATAAAGTCATTCTTCCACCCTAGCAGCACTCTTGAAAAAAAAAAAAGAAAGCCACATCCTTTGGCTTTAATTCGAGTAGCCTCAACCTCATATATGCTTTATTGTTTAATAGTACCTCTGGGTAAGTGTTTAACTGTTTAACAAGAACTTCTGTGATGAGGTAAAGCTTTGTTATGCTGAGAATGAACAATGTAATGTATCTTAGTTTCATATTGCTAGTAATGTTGAAATTATCAAATTTGAATTATTGGATGTCCCTTATTTCAAGATCTCTCCATTAGGATACAGGCTGACTCTTTAAACTTCACTGTACACTTAGCCATGAAGAAAAGGGATGGATGAATGTTTTGCTCTAATAAAACCCTTTTCTTCTGACAGCAAAGAAAATTATGCCTTAACTGGTTTGGGAGTTTGAAAAACAAAACTTCTTTATTGCTTTTTAAATCTAATTGATTTTTCCTCAGATTTTAAATTGATACATTTAATTTCTGAAAATAACACATTAGTAATATATGACAAGGTACAGTATTGATAATAGTAATATTAATAACATACAAATAAATTTAGATGAAACAAGAGCTAAGCAAAATAAAACATTTAGAGATAAAATAATTTAACTGTAATGAACAACTGTGCCCACTTACCTTGCAACATACTGATCACAAACATCCAAAAATATGAAAAAACATTCATCATTAGGTGTATAAGCTTTATGTGATCTCAACATGGTTCCTACTTCTTTCAAAGTACATAAATCAATTACATGAATGTCAATCTCTTGTGCAATTGGTGGTGGTGTTAAAGGATTTTCAATCACATATCCTTGAGGCCAAGGTCTGCTGTTTACATATAAGTATCTATAAGGGGGGGAAAACTAGCTATAAATAATGAAAAATATATAAAGATCATTTTCCTGAATTCTTCAAATATTTAAAGAAAATTCCTATTTGATAATTTTTTCATAGTAAGACAAATTCTTCAATTAACACAAAGAACACTCTATTACAAAGGGAAATAAAACTAAAATACAGTCTTGACTTAACTAAAGTTAAGTCAAGACTGTATTTTAGTCTTATTTCATCCATCAAAAGTAATGCACTTTAATAATTTTTCTTTATTCTAAAATTCTCCACAAATGTTAAATGTACTCTTTACTAGAGTATATGTCCATAAGGTATTGTGTAAACATTAATGTCATCGTATACAGCTGAGTTAGATTAAAAGTAATGAATGCATGCTCTCATTTTCATTATTGTAATAGTAAATATATCAAACAAAAAACTTTTGTAGCTTGTGATCCCATTATGATCCCAACATGGAACTTTGAGGATTAATTAACAATAATATGAGTTACTTTTGAGAACTTTTTCAAATTTTTTAAAAACTTGGCTTTTTGAGAAATTTAAATTTTAAATTTTAATTTAAATTTAATTAAAAAATTTAAATCATCATGTGTTGTATATCATATGAAAGCCCATTAAAAAAAGGTTTAAAATAACACCTTGCACACATCTCTAGCTTAATTAGGTGAGTAGCAAGTGTAATTTAAAGGTATGCTGAAAGTGTATTTTTTAGAGAAATCTGGCAACTTTAAAGCCTTATAACTCCCAAACCAGTTATTATTTGAACATAAGATTTGGGAATTTTCTTTATAACCATGAAGTCACTTACTATACCAAATTTTATTAAAATTGGAGGTGGTCAGGTAGAATTTGTTCTAAAATTGCGTTGATTTCACATGGAATAACCCCTTTACAAGTACAGAGCAGATTATAAGAATAAACCTTTTTTAAATGCTAATGAAAACACAACTAAAATTTTGAAAGCAATCAAAAGATGCTGTAAAACTTTAATTACTGATAAAAATAATATTTAATAATTTCTACAGGGTAAGCAAAATGAAACAAATTTTTGGTTCATCCTTTACAATAACAACTTTTCTTTTTATCATCTGCTGAAATTATGCTGTTTGGAATAAGATAACCAATAATTGAGATTTTTATCACTACTCAAGAATAAAATTAAACAAGCAGAAATATTGATTTTCAGATTATAGTTATTAAGTTTACTTAAAATATAAGAATATTTTTTTTAAATGGGACCAAATGGTTTTCATTACAATAAATTACAAATAAAATAAGTTACTCCTGTTTTTAGCACTTCTTTTAATCGTGCATACACAAAAAAGAAAATATCCAAGAATGAATATGCAAAACAGATATATAAGAACACATTAATACATAAGTTGTTAATCAATAAAAAAAAATATACTGCATCTAACCTAGTATTTTATACAGTATAATATAATTTTCCATTTTTAAACTGATAACTAAAATTTTAAGAGAAAAAAGTTTAATTGTTGCTTATTTACTAGACACAAACCTGTGATCAGGTGATAAGCCCATTCCAATTATATGTCCATGCAAATCAATTACATGATCAATCTTATCGAAGTAATGCATAACAGTCTCTTCATCTTGCCAATTAGGTGAAGCAGTAGGTGGAGCATGATTTCTTTCCTGCCTTTCAGCAAGCCTTTGCATTAAAGAAGGTGTTTCAGTTACTCTTTCAGCAAACCTGTCACCAAATATAAATTATCTTTTATAAAAAAAAAATCACATTTTAATAAAGATTTTTTTTTAAAATTACATCTCATGTTAGTTTTCAAAAAACTGGTATGGTTAAAATAATTTATATTTTCAAATGTACTCATTGTGATACAAATATACAAAAGCAATCTTCTTTATGCTTTTAATAAGAGTAAAATTTATAAACATTCTTACTTGAAAGGTTTTATTCTTTTGAAACCAATTTGATGTGGTGTATAAGTTAAGGAACCAGTGGTAAAGATGAGAAATTTTTCCCTAGGGTCTAAAATCTTTTCAATACTAGTATCCTCTTCTTGACTATCACATCCGTCACTTTCATCTTCAGAATTAACAACAGTTGAAGAATCTTCACCTCTACTTTTACGATTTCTATGCTTCCGGCATAATTTATCAAGCTTAATTGTGTTATTTTCATCTTCTAAAAGGAAATTAAGAAAAGCAAATAAATTCTCTGAGGAAAAAACGAGAATAATTCAGAATATTATATTATGACAAAGATATACTTTTCTTGTTCTTGTTCATATAGGAAATCAGTTTCAACTTTATTTAAATCATTTGAAATATCTATCTGAGAGAAAGAACAATTACAGATATTAAATTTAACTTTACATAAATTTGTTAGTTTAAAATAATTTAACATTAGTACGATTATTAGTATTCCCCTATTATTTATAGGTAATAAAGTATACCATCAAAATATTTTAACAAAATATTTACATTGAAGTAATTTAATAAAATATCCTTATCTAAAATGTAATTCTTTGTATGACTGTGTTACAATCAGTAAAACACACAGAAACGGGTGTTAGTTGCGTAGTAAGCTTGGAAAAATTGTTGCTATCTTGCACCACTGCAATTAATACACTTTGCTTGAAGAATTTCTAATAAATGGCAATATTAAGTTTAATTGCATAACAAAGATTCAATCATCAAATGATGTAGAGGGCTATAACCTTAGGCTTATTAAATAATTAATAAATTTAAAACACTAGATACCCACAGTAGATTTCTTACAAAGGTTGTTTTAAATTAATTTTAAATTTTTAAGTTGTTTCAATTATTTTTTAAACATTAGAAATGATGTATTCTTACCTTTTGATTTGGAGTATATGAGATACAAAGAGTAAGAATATTCATAAAAATGAACGTGATAAGACCAGTTACTTCCCTTTACAATTGAAAGTATCCATTGAAAGTCAAATTAGATTGTTTTAGTAGCATTGTTGCTGTTCTTCTTTCTAGAACTGCCTGACAATATTTATTTCTTTATTCAGCATTTTAAATGCAGTTATAAAAATTACTAACCTAATTCATTTATGTGAATTAAAATTTAAAACAGTTAATATTGATGTAAGCTTTTCAATCTCTACATGCACTTAAAAATTTGAAATAAATTCATTTTTGTGATATTTAAATATTTAGGAGTTGTACCAAATTTAAAACATTAGGAATTTTATCCTAGCTCAAGCCTACCAAAGTTCTGTTGTATTTCTTAATGGTGGCTGGAGAATGTAAAGTTGGTTTGTGGTTGCAATGTTCTCAAAGTTCCCAAACCTGGAGGTCTTTAGCTTGGTTCCTGTTCTAAATTAAAAGGAGCCACTTAGTTTGTGTTGCCCTAGGAAGTAATGCTGGACACCTTTATTATGCTCTCATAATAAAATGGTCAACAAAACCCACAGTATTGTATGGACAAAAGCTTAACAGGCAAATGGGTTCTCTATAAGATAAAAACCAGTTTCTATAATGACTTTTGCAAATAAAAACAAAAGCTTGGGATACTCAACATATGCATACATATCACATTAGTAATTTAATCAGGGCCACAGTCAAAAATTATTTTCGGATGGGAATCAAGGGGGAAAGACATTGTTATTTGTGAATGATACTCCAGTAACACTACAGGTTTTGTTATGCATGTATATCCCTAATGAGTATCATAACACAAATGCAGCTTTACAACAACATTAAAAAAAATGATATAATGGGCAATTTTAAAGTTTTGAAAATGTGTCATGAAGTATCCATACGAGGAATTTAATAGTAAAATAAACATTGAAAAGAAATAAACTAAATGAGAAATTAAATTCTAACTTATAAAACAGAAATATAATTAAAGAAAAAGCAAAATTTGGTCAGAAAATGAACAAATTAAAATTTTTTCCCTCTATATTATACGTATGCTTGCCTTAAAGATTTTTAAAAAATTTTGAATAATTATTGCCAAATATCTAAACATATATCTTTAAATCACCACAATCAAACAATGACCGATGGATAGTGCACAACTTTGGTGCCACAACTCATAGATTTACATAGTCATTAGGAAGGCAGTAGGTCCTGGTCTTAATAGTTCTCATGTAGCAAAATAGTAAACTGTACTCCAAATCAAACTAAATTACCATGTAAAAAACTGTAATAAAGGCAGTTAAAATATGAATAAAATATTTACATCATAGATATTTTTTTAACTCTTGCAAGTAACTTCCTAGAAGAGTGATAATTTATTTATATTAATACAAACCATATATATTTTATTTCAAATTCAGTGAAAAAAATTCTAAGAGCTTTACAATAAATAAATAAAGCTCATATGTGCTGTAGTAGTTTTTCATGAGTAAGAAGATTAATTAATTTGAAGATCTACTCATAAGTATACAGTTAATAATAAGTGATATATTTTTATCAAGATCATCAAGGTTGTTACCTTTATATACCAAAATGAAGATGTTTGCATACATTATTACATTATGCATACCTTTTTATTATTTTTAATGGATTGCAAATTAATTTTCTTCGAATTTTAACCCTTGTATTCAAAGTTAGTTTGAGCCAAACAATGGCTGAATGGGTAGGTTGCTATTCTTCAGTACAGCAGTGTGTGGGTTTGAATCAGACTGCTGGATTAAATGTTCGTAGAGATTCAAAATCAGTGATAAGTAGTATGTCCTGGTCTCACTAACCATCATGTAGCAAAATGATAGACGAGTGGTTCTAAACTTTTTCTGGACCACCACCCCCTTTCCAAGGAAAAAAAATATTCATATGCCTCTTTATCTATAAATGTTAAGTATACCAAATATTAAAGCATTGTTGCATGTTATCTATATCTATTTTGTTAATATATCTATTACGAATAACAAAGTAAAATTTAATTAAACTCCTCAGCACTACAGCACAACTTGGGGGTTATAGCTTGCAGTGCGACTCTCCAGTTCTGAGACCAAGAGAACTGGAACATGAAGCTTATGCCCTGGATAGGTGGTTAATCTTATACAGATCCCCCAGTGTTTAGTTCCCAAGCATGCTTGGTTCTCAATTTGTCTACCCACTACAGAGATGAAAATCTGAGTCAACCTTGGCCAGCCTGAGGATCGAACCTGAGAATTGTGTTGTCGGAGCACAAAGCACTATCCTAACATCACACTGGGCTTCAAAATTTAATTAAGATGGTCATCAAATGTAGGAAAAAATTGTTTATTATAAAATTTTAAAATAAGCATAAAATCAATAAGAAATAAAAAAAAATAATGAAATGATATCACCATGGTTGAGTTTGGTTGATGGCTGCTGAGATGGGTGATGCTGGTGGAGCTTTAATAATTTGTTTATGTTACGATTTCATTAACATCATTTGTAAATCTCCAAGTTCAGTAAAGTTAATTTTCTTAGACAATCAACTAGCTACTGCATACTATATTGAGCCCCCATTCAACCAAATACAATGAAGGAAATGCTATTAAAATATCTGTACTCTATCTCAGGAGTGATCAAATGACAGCCCACAGTGAAATTTATGAAATTTATAGTTGAAAGAATATTGCATTTATTGTTGTAAATACACTATTATTCCATTGATTTATTCATGATTTTTTTACACATATTATGTCTATTGGCTGCCCCTTTTGACTGCCACAATGCCATAATTTCCTTTTGAACCCGCTACCACTATCCCCCTTGGAAGGCTTCAATTGTCATCATTGGGGAGAGAGAGCAGTACCACCATAGTTGAAAAGCTACTGTAGAGATCCAAACCAGCCAACCAACAGCCAAAATTATTCTGGATATTTGTTTAGTCCTTTCATTCATATGGTAACAGAAATTTTCCAATTCCAAGAAGAATTTGTACATGTTTTACCTATTATTTGTTTTACATTAAATATGTAAAACTTTTTTCATTTTAAGTCATAAAACAAAATTAAAATATTTTATTTTTTATCTAGGTTCATTGATATAAAAATTTAAAATAATACAGAAATTAATTAAACATAAATGCCTGTTTATCATTATTTGAACTGTAAAATTTTTACCTGAAAAAAAATATATATTGCATAAAATAGAAATTCTTCCTATGCCCTTGATACTATGTCTCTGTTTTCATGAATATCATGTAGCTATACATTCTCACAGTCACCATAACGCATATTTGCACAATCTGGAAATCCCAGTACTTTAATATAAAATTATGACTATTAATGTTGATATAATGTGGATATAATACAAAAAATATCTAGAAACTACTGAAATTTTTGTTGTTCTCTCAACTTACATTTAAATTAAACTTTCCTTTATAATTAAAAGTAAGATTTTTCTTCATTCATTATTAAAATATACACATAATAGTTCACATGACAGTGATATTTTTTCAAATAATTACACAACCTACATACCACTCAAACCACTCCATTCTTCATCCCATGGTAAAAGTGGATCTTCAAAATCTGAACTTGTATTTTCTTCATCACTTGAATCTGAAGGCATATCTGCTCTTTCAGCTCGCCGGTACTCCTGGCTATAGCGAATAGGACTATCCATTGTACAAGCTTCCTTACTTTCAGCTGTAAAATCAACCTAAAAATTTCCAGAAATAGCATATAAGGCAGGTAGTTTTTTAGAAACTAATAAAAGGGTTATTATAAATTAAAATGATATTTAAATGGAGAACAGATACTTTGAACAAATTCAATTAAACAGGTATTTTCACTTCAAGGCTCTTTAAAAGTTAATATAATTTTTAATAATAAGTTTCAGTAAAGTTACAGAAATCAATACCTTTTACCCAATCTCACACAAATAAGCATTTCTCTTTTCAACAAAAAAATATCTTATTATAATTACGACACTGTTTATAAAAATCTTCCCTTTAAAGAAAAAAAAGGCCCATTTTCTTTAAGGTTACAGTATATTATCATTTCTTCTAGTACCTTCTGGCACATAAAACCTCAAGTCTCGCTTTCCACTGTGCTCTGCCTTTCACTGCCACTCTCTTCCTGCCAACTGGACCATCCAGCTTCTTTTTCTTTTTCTGTTTGCCTGCACCAGGTTAATTTTGGGCAGCCTCCAGTGTCCACTCGAGGGTAACAAAGAGGATTTCCTCACTGCCCATTCTCAAGACAGGGCCTGTGAAACTCCATCTTCTAATTTTTATTTCCTCATCTATTGGTTAACCTTGTTCCTTTTAATAGCTTGTCATTAGTTATTGTATTAGGCTAAAAACTTTTCATATTTGATCGAAGGCATTTAGCTTGTTGGCCTGGTTTGTTATCAACTTGCATGTTTCAGAGTTATATAAAAGGTCTGATTTTATTGGAATTTCTACAGATTTAATTTTACTCTTAAAGTTATGCTAGAGTTTTTCCATAACTTATTTAGATTTCTAAAAACATTGCATGCTTTAATAAATCTGTTCTGTACATCAGTTTCTGTTCCTCTTTGTGTATTTAATGCTGCACCAAAAATAAGAAAATTCAACATCTTCTATTCATTCGCTATTAAGATATATAGAGGTATTATTTTTACTGTTAATGCTAAGAATTTTTGTTTTGTTTCTATTTATTTGTAGCCCTAATATTTTTGCTTTTTCTACAAGAAGGCGTATTTTTCTCTGCAGATCTTGTAGTGAGGACAACAGAAGCACAATATATCTGCATGATATCATCTTCTAGGCAAGAGGTAAATTTCCATCTTATACCTAGTCTCTCCTTTGTTGTTTCTCTCATTATCCAGTCTACAGCAAAATTAATAATAATATGGATATGACACAACCCAGTCAAACTCTGGTTCTAACTAAAAATAAAATGGTTTGTCTTTTATCCACCTCAACATATCCCTGGCTATTATTATAAAGTTCTTTAAAAATATTTATAAATTTTTGTGGAATGCCATAAAGATCTGAAGTTCTCCACAATTTTTCTCTTATAATTGAATTAAAAGCTTTACAAAAAATAAATAAATTTAAAAATAATATAGCATTATGCTCAAGACATTGTTCTACGATGTTTCTGAGAGTAAATATGTGCTGGATTGTACTGTTACCAGTACAAAATCCAGCTTGTTCAGTTCTCAGAGTATGATCCTCCTCCTTTTTAATTCTGTTAATGATGATTCTTCCCAATATTTTTTATAGTATTGAGAACCGGCTTATATCCCATCAGTTTCTGCATCTGGATAAATCTTCTTTTTTGGGTATTTTGATTATCACTTCATTTTTCCATTCATTTCTCTTTCAGTATTCCAAATTTTATTAAATAGTCCAGGCAGCAATTTGGTTGTTAAATTTTTTTCTGGCTTTAACAGTTCAGCTGTGATGTTACCATTTCCACAAGCCTTATTTGCTTTTTGTGCTCTCAGAGCAACCTTGACCTCTTCCAGAAAGATTTCTTCAGAGGAAATGCTTGTCATCTGTTCAGCATTTAATGCCTCTCCAGATATTTAATGTTGATCAAAAGACTCTGCATGACAGACATTTAACACATTCTTCAAAATGTTCCTTCCATCTATCCTGGATGTCAGAATCCTTCCATGTTTCTCCTTCACAGGAAAATTAAAATTTCCTTTTCAACTACTCATCTGTTTAACTATTTGAGAAAACCTTAGAAATTGCCCTCATTCATCAGCTTCCTGGGCATCCTTAGCTAGTTTACTGAGAAACTCTCTCATCTATCTCTAGCTGCTTTTATTGTCCATTTCTCAGTACTGTTCTACGTGCAACTTTCGTGGTTTCTTAGATTTTGTACTGTATCGCATAGTTATGAATTTCTTTCTTTACTCACTTTTTTCCATATTTTGGCTGTAAGCCATTCTTTATCTTTTTACTTTTTCTATTACTGATTATGTCATTAGCTGTTGTATTTAAAAATTCTTTAAATTTCTTTCATTCTTCAGTTCTTACTTCTTTCTTCTATTATTCCATTTTTCCTTGAGTACTAAGAATCTGTTCTTTAACTCTAAATTAAATTTTTCTTCTACTTCTTTAGTTTTTAATTTTGCAGCATCATAATTAATGCAACTTTTCATTTCTAGTCTTCTTCCTGGTCTGCACAGTCAATTTCACTGTCATGGTTACCAGGTAACGTTCAAACCAACATCTGATTTTCTCTTGACTCTCCCATTTAGCACTGACCTGGCAAATCTTCCATTAATAACTGCATGGTCAGTCTGATTCCTAGTAATACTATCTGAGGATAGTCATGTGTAACTTTGTGGATATCTTTATGTTTAAACACATTTTCTCCTATCACTACGTTGTTAATTTCGCAAAAGGTGAAAAATAGCTCTTCATTTTCATTTCTCTCACCCTTAGCTTCATTACCCAACATCTCTTGGTATTTGTCCTCCTCTTAAATTTTCACATTCATATCTCCGATTAATACAATCATATCACGCTTTTTTACTTTATTTAAATTTTTTTGCAAAAGTTCATAGAAGATATGTTTTTTATTCCCATCTGCATTACTAGTAGGTGCATCTTAAATGATGGAAAATTTTATGTCTTGAAAAGAACCTTGCCCTGATGATTCTTTCATTGACAAATTCTCACTCCATAAGACTCTTGTTGGCATTTTGACTTAAAATGAGGACAACATCACTTTCATACTTCTCCTCATTACCAGAACATAAGATGAACATCATTAGTTCTCAATTTACCAAACCCAGTCCATCTCAATTTACCAATTCCAAGAATGTCCAGACTATAGTTTTTCATTTACAACTTGCTTTGTTTTTCCAAACTAGTACATAATTCTTACAGTCCATGATTCTATCTTCAAAGTATGTTTTGGATCTGTGTGTTTTGGAAAGATAAGATGATGGTGAATGACTTCATCCACCTCAAGGAATCCTTTTAGCTATCCCCTTGTGACATTATTGGCACATCTTCTGACTAGGCCAGAGAGTTCCTGTCAATAATATGGCAAGTCACTACATCTTCCAGGAGCAAAATATCTTCAAGATTTATATTTTCTGTAATCTTTTCTCTCTCTCTCTATCTGGAAATGAGATTAGTCCATCACCCAACCCTCCTCTTTTATCCAGGCTTGGGACTGTCTGAGGAAACAACTAAGGTCCCTCCACCAGGAAGAGTTTTATGGCTTATAAAGGGAAGTATTTACAAAATGTATGTGTTTATACATAATTTTCCAACAAAGATTATAGGAGGTTAAAACATACTCTTTAATACATAGCAAGAATCAGTATGAAGAATTTATTCATATTCAGTATTACTCTAGGAACACTACAGGGGTTAGATCCCCACTACACCTGCTAGGTATGATGGGCAAAATAGGCAAACCTCTGGAGGGTACAGTAAAGGGTTAAAAAATTTGTACTAGAAAATAGTTGCCTTCTAGAGACCTTGAATGAATAAATAGCTCACGTTTATGTTATATATGAAAAAAAACACAGAAAACCTCATGCAGCTGACTTGATTTATTCATCCAGCTGCAAACCCATTACTTAGTTTAGGTAAATGACCTATGTTAACATGCAGCAAATTTTTCCACTTGGCCATGGTTTACTTTATTAATAAATATTACACACCCCATTTTATTAATGGCAATGCATACAACATAAATTCTATTTACATTAGCAATAAATACTTTACATGCTAAAATTGCTTCAAATTTATATCAATTATAGAAATTTTAATTAATGATAACTAATATCATAATAAATACAAATGCTAAATAACTTTAAAAATTATAATGCATTTGACTTTATTAATATATTTTGGAAAATTGATAAAAAAATTTTGTGATTTTCTTAGGATAAAAATGATTTTTATCTCTTTGAAGTTAAAAATGTTATTGATCCATGATTCATGTCTCTATTGTCTGCTTGTAATTTAAAATTATAAATAAATAGTTTATAGAAAATTTTTATTTTACAATTTTCTTAATTAAAAAAATTAAGAATATGAATAAAATATCTTTAAATTGGAAATTACCATAATTACAAATTACCTACTTAATGAAAAACTTTCTTTACAAACATTCCTAATTTTGTTTATAATTTAAAAAAATCCTTTATGAAAAATATTTGAAGTAATTTACCTTGATATCTTGGGGTAATGAACCTGAGGCTAGTTCCAATGTACGACTTCTTCTTGCAGGCCAAGGATTTGCAGCCAGTGCATCTCGTGAAACAGGGTTTCCATGAATGACAGGCTGAGCCGATGAATGAGAAGGCTGTTGTTCAGCAGATGTATCCAATTTAGATTCAGAACAACAACAATTGGCTACAGTTATTGAACGTATAGAGCTAGCCTTTCGATTATAAAATTTGAACAGGCGCTTCACAATGGGTTTCTTCTCGGATTCTGATTCTTGCCAAGCTTTGTTCAGCCACAAAGCTGAGCAAGATACTAAGTGTCCTAACAAATGAAGCCTTCCAGACAGTAAATAATCATCAGTATACCATGTGCCAAAGATGTCATATGGTTTATTCAGAACCCTGCACTGAAGGGTAAAATTTCCTAAAATTTAGAGAGAGACAACAATTCAAAGAATTTTTTTTTAAATAAAACTTTAATAAAATATATAACCAAAATACCAAAAGAGAATTAATACAGCTTTGAATATACAAAAAACACATATTATGATAATAAATTTCTTATTAAAGAGACCATAGTTATATGGAATAAAAATTAAATTCTCATATAATAATACAAAATTACAATAATATTCTGATATCATATTTAACACCAAGGTTAAAAGATCAAGAAAATATTTTGATTTTATCAAACATGTTATCCTAAAAATGTCAAGGTTAAATCTGTTACTGAATGTCAAGGTTAAATCTTGATGATAATTTATTATTTAAGTCTTAAAGAATGGGGAAGAGATTTATATAAAATGCTTGGGAATTTAAAAATATAGATTTTAATCAACTGTAACATTTGATATTGCTATCTTTTACTACAGTGCCTTAATCCTTGTTTACTATAGCTTTGGTGATAAAGATTATAAATTGGTATTTCTACATAAAGTAATTTATAGCATAATATAACATAAATATATAGCAAAATAAAAAATAATAATTATAGTTACTTATAACCAGTACTTGAGTTATAGATTTAAATTATTATGACCTACAGAAAGATTGTTCTATAGCAGGGCTGTCCAACTGGCGGCCCGCCAACAAATATTGTGTGACCCGCCAACTTCTTATTCAACACATTCCTTTTTTCGAAATTTTATTATGGTATAAAGAAGCATCCAAAACTTGGTCAAGCCGGGGTCCCATCAGAAAACCTTGAACAAGAACTTTTAAGCACGGATTTTTCACGTCACGTGGCATTTCTAACTGATATTACTGGCCACCTGAACGATGTGAACTTAATACTACAAGGAAGAGGACAACTGGTGTTTGACCTATTCGCATACATCAGTGGGTTTAGAAACAAGCTGAAAATTTTCCATGAAACTTTGGGAAAAAATAACTTATCTCACTTCACCAGCTGCAGTCGTTTGGCGTCAGATTGTGAGGAATTTCTGACTTTTTCTTAATTTTGCCCTGAGTTGCAGACTATTATTGATGAATTCAACACGAGATTTTTCAGATTTTGAGAGCATCAAGAATGAAGT
This sequence comes from Pardosa pseudoannulata, assembly GCA_032207245.1. Classification (NCBI taxonomy): domain Eukaryota; kingdom Metazoa; phylum Arthropoda; class Arachnida; order Araneae; family Lycosidae; genus Pardosa; species Pardosa pseudoannulata. Next base: position 108,075,985 of record CM063500.1, on the reverse strand, counting down.
GGCTCTGTTTAGTAACTCAACCACAGCAATCATTGAAGAACAACTGGCCAACCAACATTTAGAGCCTTGTGATCTCCAGGCTGACCCATTATTTCAAACAAAAACCAAAAGGGGACCCCGAGTTCTTCAATTTGCTTCCATCTGAATGGTTTCCAAATCTGCATAAGTTATAACTGAAAATAACTTCCATGTTTGGGAGCCCATATTTATGCGAAAGTGCTTTTTCGGAGATGAAGTTTATCAAGAATCGTCACAGGAGCTCTCTCTGACAGTTCATTGTTAGACCTTCTTCAGAAGGTAACGACAAACATCGATGTTGCCATTCCAGACCTTTGTAAAAAAGGCTGATCGGCCTCAGTTTTTCCATTAAAATGTAAGCAAATTGTTTTATAATTCTTCTTTTCCATTGTTTTAAAACTAATAATTCAACTATTAATTGTTATTGTATAAGAGGTAAGAGGTTATTATTCAACTTTTCCAAGCTGCGGCCCTCCAGGTGATCAGTGACCGATTCTGGCCCGTGAGCTGTTTGTAGTTGGACAGCCCTGTTCTATAGGATTTTCTGGGCCAAGCCCTCTAATCCTGTAAGTTGTAACACTGATCATGAATTTGAGAGAAAATGAGAAAAAATAAAAACATAAAGAAGGAAAGGATAGAATATATGAATCTGTTAATAACATAACAATTTGCTACAGTAAGAAGTTTGAGAGCAGCTATAGCCCTTCTCACAGTGGTTGCAGAAAAAAAGAAAAACTAGTTTTATCAAATTGTAAGATTATACAGTGGGTTTCAGAATAGCCAATTAGTACAAACAGCAAATTCTGCAGTTGGTTTATGAGGAGATCTAAAGCTGGAGAGGACATATTTTAAATTTAAAATATTTTTTCTTACATTTTAGACAATTTTTCTTACAAGTTTATTTGTATACATATATTAGAGATACACAAAAATCATATATCCTTATTAATAATGGCCATGGTCCTTCTAACAACAAGATAAGAATGGTCATAATTGACTAGATTAATAACAAGACTCTTATTGAAGATTTTATGAAATTTAACAAAAAAGAATTTGAAAGAAATTTAGAACTGTACAGATTTTAAGTTCATTATGAAGATCTGAATAATGCTCTTTATACAATACTACTTAAGCATAGAAATTCATTTTAATAACTTAGAGACATTGAAAAATTAAAATACCTTGGAGATTAAATACTGCAATTTCACCAGAAGCAGTGTGCGCACCAAAATGTACTCCTGAAACAAGCAAGAGTGTATCAGATTCATTAAACTGAGAAAACTGCGTGTAATTCCAGCAAAAGGATTTCATATCAGTACTATGGCACACTTCAGCAGGATAGGTAGCTTTCCAAACCTGTCAGATAAACAGAATAAAATTCAATAAAACGAAGCTTTACATTTTTAAACTTTTTTTTATTGAATTAGTATCCAAATTTATTTTATATTTTTAAACTTACTTTCATTTTTTCTTTTAATTAAATAAGTATCTAAGTTTATGTATCATTATTTATTAACTAAACATGAGAAGATAAGTCTGGGAATAATCTACAGATTTTTAAAAAAATTTCAAATATTTTTTATATGGTTTAAAAATACCTAAAGTTTATAAATAAAACTTGCTTCAGATTCTGACTGATAAAATTTATTAATGTGCTAATACTTTTTGTACAAGTATGTTAAATAACATAACTAAATATGACAAATTAATCAATATGACACAACATAAGCAAACAAATGCTTAACTGGTCATTAGTTTAAAATAAACAATTTTTATACATTAAAACAGCTTTTTAAACTTTATTTTGTTAAATAGTTATTTTAAATTTTCAGATAGAAACAGAGAAATGCATTCTTGAATAATTAAGACAACAAACTTTTAAAGTAAAACTTTTATTTCAATTTCATATTATGCAGCATAATATAATTTTAAGTATAAATGAATAAGATATATTTTTTGGCATGATGCTACAACATGAAAAATTAAAAATAAAAATAAAAAATGTAAAACAAAAAAAAAAATTTTTCAGAAAATTAAAATAATTCATGTTGTTAAACATATATATATTTCTAACTTTTTTTTATCCCAATTAAAAAAGTTAAAATAAACAAAATTAAATTGAATTCACTATACATTATTTATATATATATAATATATATATATATATATATATATATATATATATAATTACATACATATAATAAATTTATAGTACTGATAGAAAAAACTTTAGTATAAAAAAATTATTTTATAACAAATTGAATAAGAGCAAAAAAATATGTAATGTAAATAAAGACTTCACAAAAATATAAATAGCTCTTTAAAGCCTTTTGGAAACATGACCTTTGTTTACATAACTAACTGGCATACTATCAAACTACATTTAACATGATCCACATTAAAATGTTTAAAAAACAGGAATTATTATACATAAAAATGATTAATCAAAAGAATAAAACAATATAATTAGAGACAAATAACACATAAATATCTTACCTTAATGTAGCCATCTTTAGAACTGCTGGCAAACATTTCTCCATTATGGGCAAAACTGACATGAAGTACCTGATGAGTATGATCACCTAAAACTTCACTTTGGTGAGTGGGAGTATGATATTTTAGTCTTTTATATTCACTAAGCCATGAATACTTTCCGGGTGCGATAGGAATGCTTCTATCAATCTTAAAATCAATATGAAACAAGCGCTTCCATAAAAATTCATCGCTGCCCAATCGTAACCAGTTTTTACAGGTTTGCCGGACTTTTAAAAGTTCATTCGCAGTAAGATGTGAAAATATGTGCAACAAAATTGGATCTGGCATACGATTCCACTCCGGATCATCCATAATAGCACTGAATTATTCACAGCAATAAAATAAAATATTTAAAATACAATCTTAGAAATCGGTACTATATTAATACGTCACACAAAAGTCAAAACTTAACAAATTAAACAATAAATCAAACCCCTTCATGTCACTGAAATTTTAAAATAAACATAACAAAGGCTTATATGATGTTGGAAAAGTCATGCGCCGCATAATTTATTATTCTGGAGGAGTAAGCATAAACTACAACAAAAAACAAAAACTGTTTCTATATTTATTGTTATATGCTATAAAATACAACACTACAGTACTCCTTTATTTCATCATTACTCACAAGGAGTTTTTATATTTTTATACTCCGAATTCATTACGATAATAACACAACAGTTTACTTTCGTAAAACAGGGAATACGTTTCCTGTGGAAGCTGTCTAGTGTTTCTCTTCATAACGTAAACAGAACTAGAGCAGCTGATCGTGAAGAGTTTAGAGGTAGTACACTTAAGATTAACCTAAAAGCAGATGTAAGAAAACGATACTGGAACCGGTCCACTTAAAGGAGCTTAAAAGCTTAGGCTCAATATATTTTCTAAAAACTTCTATTTCTTATGAAATAAGTCTGAGCCCTCAAGTGAAAGAATCTCTGCAAATATTTGCTTACAAAGTATGAAGGCTATTAATTATGCTAGAAATTACTAAATATAAACTTTATCTACAGTTTTTAAGGCCCAGCCTCACTATAATCAAGTATATCAATAAAAAAAAGAATATATGCATTTGTAAATTAATGATTAACAACAATATGTTTGTACAGTTTTTAATCTACTGTTGAATCTATTCAGGTACAGTAGGTCACAGCATATTCTTGCTGTTCATTAGGGCTGAAAGATATCAGAACTTTAATATCGCAGTATATTCACAATTAATATTGATATCATTGATATATCACAATAATACTTTAAAGTAGGAGTGTACAGATATTATTATTTTTTTAATAACTTCAGGTTTCTTTCTTTCCAGACCAGACTTTTTTTTAAATTAAAATTTTTAGGATTACAATTTGATCCTAAAAAACTTGGATTGGTTTGGTTTGGTTTGGAGTGCTACGGTCTACTTTTTGCAACACGAAGGCTAATGAGACCGCGACCTACAGCTTAAAACCGATTCCGAACGTCTACGAACGTCCATGCCACTGTGGGATTCGAACCCACGAACTCCGGTACCGAAGGCCAGCACCCTAACCAATCAGCCCTCGTTCAGCCTAAAAAACTTTTCACGAGTAATTAATTTCAATATTAAACTTTTAGATGTCTGTCAATAGCATTCATAGCGCAAAAAGAATAGACTGTAGCGATCCAAATGAAAACGGTTTCATTGGTAAAATATCCGGCAGGCGAAAGCGTGATATGACCTACAATTTTCCGTTCTAAAAACTGATAAGTTATGAATTAAACATATGAATCGGGTATTCTAAAAATATTTTCAAAAGCTATTGTACTAATAAACAGAAAAGACCGCAAACGAAACTATTTGGCAACACTTAGCTACTTTACATTTTAATTATTTCTGTAATTCAAGTCTATGTATATTACGTGAAAGAAGCAAAATATTCAGATATCTCAAAAATTTGAAATTCAATAAAAAATGATTTATTTAAAAAAATTTAACTGTTTTTTTTTTTTTTTTCAAAAATTCTCCGAACAACAAATATTTTACCTGAAAAAATTTACTTTTCTAAATTTAATGAAAATTTATAAGAATAAAATTTCGTTGATCCATTGAAACTCAGTAAAACGAAACTTGAAATTAATAATTCGAATTACTTAATTATTAAGAAGAAATAATTAAGTAACTTATTATAAAAATTATTTCTTATTTTTTTAAAATGAAAAGACAGTTAATTATAATTTAGATTCTGATATTGTATAGCATGTGATATTTCAAATGACTACATAAATTAAACGTAGCCTTCAAAGAAACTGCACACTGACCTAAATTGCAAATCGATATAATTTCCCTATTTTGCCATTTGCATCTCCAAGAAACAAAATAACTGCCAAACATTGCTTTTTGTGACACCTTTTAATAGTTTCATGATATATTCACACGATTATATCAATTATACAATCAACACGATTACAAGCATTCATTTTTTTTACCTTGATATTCGCCAAAACTCCACACACCTCCGATGTTAGTAGAAGGAGTGTAAGCAGCAAGCTTTCGAGATATATCAACGCTGATTATTGTCATGAAGCAGTCAATATCGATATTATCCCAACAAGCTAGTAGCAGGTGAAAGATCAGAACAATATCTTTGATATACCCCGATATTATTCCAAGCCAGTAGCAGGAACGGGAACTGAACAATCAGTTCTTCTCTGCCTGTCACGAGCAGTCGAATTCCTGGCCCTGATCTTAATACTTCGAGTTATAGGGATATACTACCAAAGACCTTGACGAAGACATGATCTTCAAAGGTAGATTTTCTGGCTTGTATTGTATCAAGTACTAGGATAAATACGCGAAGCGGTCGTCAAATGCATGCAATAGCTTGAAAAAAATATTACTTTATATAGATATATAAGTTATATTCAGGATGTCTTTCAGCGATCCCCGTTATCGCGCGAGGAGGAAAATCCGTATCGCTGACAGAGAATATAACGGAAGAGCAGAATTTTAATATTGTTATCGTGATACACACAGAATATCAATATTCAACGATATATTGATAAACGGTCCACCCTAGTGTACAGCAGTTCTAATAAAAAAAGTGATCTTCCTCTGCCAGTTCGTGCTTCAACTTTTAAGAATTCATTATCTTGGTTTTTCATTTCGTGACCTATATAGGACATGAAATATTCTACACTGGTGTGCAAAACTTAAGCAACAAGTGGTTTTTTTGCAATAACTCCACGAGAAATCATCTGAGACACATGAAATTCAGGAATGAGGGAAAGTATCATGTACGTAAAGGATGACGAAAGCATCGGCGCTGAAAAAGGAATACAATGCATACGGTATGGAATCAAACAAAAACAAGCTTTATTGAACGCATAGTATCGTGACTCATGATTGTCTATCCAAGAGGAAGAACATCAAGCAGATGCTCCTTAATATGGGATATGCCCTACCCTTACTGCAATGGTTGCTTCGCACCGTCTCCGCATACTCAGAATTAACTCATCCAACATTTGTTGTGGGTGCAGTACCCATTCCGCAATCATCATCTGTTTTGAGTTGTTGGGTGTTTTCCGGAGGATGTAAGCGTGCTGCAATGCGTCTTCCCAAAGCATTCCACACATGTTCGATGGGATATAAATCAGGATGTACACTGGCAGGGGAGTCATCAGTCTATAAAATTAAACCAAAAACTGTATATTTTATGGGCAATCCATATAAGTTGGCAGGTATGAAGTTACCTCATTGGAGAATGTGTCGCAGTTTGGATATAACCAGATGGATAGAACAACATCTTTATTAATTTACCATCATAGAATAATTCACGAACATGCTGTGTTAATAATATGCACATTACATAGCGACAGCAAGTACATGGTTTAAAATATTTTGATTGTAAGTGCTTCAAAATTGCAAGGTGCCCCAAAGTTATAAAGGGAGAGGAGATTATTCTTACATAAGACGCATCCATGTCGGAATTTCTGGACAATTTTAGTGTCATTCAAATAACCATCATTAGATAAGATTGATCCACACCAGAGTGCCTCAAAATGTGCATCGAAACCTTAAAGTTCCCCCTTGTCGAAATTTTGAATAGAAATAATATAAAACATTTGGAATAATCATAATTATTAACTTTATAATGTGTAAGAACTTTAGAATATACGCATATAAAAAATTCTTTCGCTACCTGTGATCATCACACGAATAGAAAGGGAATCTTACAGCTCTGGCTATGAATGTAAGCACGCATAAGGGGAGAGGATACTCCCAGTCCGTAACAATGACGTGGAGACCTGAAGCCTAGGTTTGTGACACTATAACATAATAGCAGTGCTGTCCCTGATGGCTAGCCGATACAAATTAATATTGATAATCTACTTAAACTCCTCAGCCTATGAGGACCTCGTAAAATGAGTGATGTCATGCTCATCCGACCGCACTTCGAGGAGCTTTAAAAAAGGGAGTGCAACAGCTCTAGGGAGGGGGAGAAGCGAAGGTCTACAAAACAAGACACCAACTGCTGCACTCTTCTTAAATATTGCAAAGGCATTTGACTGAGTCACACATGACGGACATATGTACAAATTAATTCACCTCCGTGAGCTTGATGCCATTATACACTTTTTGAAACACAACCTTTGCAATAGATACTTTAAAGTCCGTATCAACAACACCTTTTCTAATGCTAAACACATCACTGCTGAAGTCCGACAGAGCCCAATTTTAGGACCGACACTATTCAATATATACAGGGTGTTTCAAAAATGGCCGGTATATTTGAAAAATCAATAAAAACTAAACGGAGATTGAGAAAAATTCACAGCTTATTGCAATATGCTTGGGACAACAGTAAATTTTCAGGCAGACAAACTTTAAAATTAGTTACAATGTTCCACAACAGACGGCGCTGCAGTCTGGACCAGGTGTACCGCCACTATCCTGAAACAATTGAATAACTGGAACAGTACATCCGTTCTGCATGTGAAACTATCCCGCCTGAGACGTTTACACGGGTTTCTGATAATTTCGTTCTGAGAATACACCATATTATTGCTGTGCATGGTGGATATCTGGAAAATATCGTAGTTTAGATTTTCCAGACTGCAGCGTCATCTGTTGTGGAACGTTGTAAATAATTTAGAAAGTTTGTCTGCCTAAAAATTTAATATTGTCCCAAGCATATTGCAATAAACTGTGTATTTCTATCACTGCCCGTTCAGTTTTTATTGATTTTTCAAATATACCGGTCATTTTTGAAACACCCTGTATATCAACGACATTCCACGTTCAGATTTAACTAACCACGCATGTTATTTTGACGGTAGGGCAATTTATACTTTTGCTCACCACATTAATAGTGTGGCCTCTTACATAACCATCTCTCTGCTCTGGAAACTTAGTTCACACACTGGAAGATTAAAAGTAATCCTAGTAATTGCCAGGAAATTTATTTTAGTCGCTCCTTTAAGCTACCACCGCGGCTTCAGTTATACGACGAGGTAATCGAATGGGAGTACTCGGTTATGAGTTACGTAAGATATAAAATTAACCTGAAAACAACACATAACAAATATTGGGAATAAAGTAATTGCCGGGAAGGTTGAGCTACATTCACTTCTTTTCCGCCCTCATATATCTCTTAAACAAAGTATTACTTACAAAACAGCAATACTGACAACTACAATTTACGCAACACCGGTTTGGTCTTTTACATTCCCTGCTAACTCAGACATCTTAAATGGTGCTCATAATAAAATTCTCAGAGGAATGGCAAGAGCTCTGCGCTACTTAAGTAATAATATCATACGGTATGATCTTAACATTTTAACTTTCAAAGAAATTTGCCGTAAAATTTCCATTAAGTTCTATAATATAAATAACACAAATAATGAAATCCTTGCTGAACTACCTGACTATGATTTCAGGGAAAGCAATAATCGTAAAATGCCCCGACCCGCTATGCTTTCCTAAAATCATTTTATTCTCCATATTCACTTAGATTTTCTAAGTTTTTCCAAATTCTCATTTTACTAGTTCCCGCGCCGACATTAGATGGCGCCACGATGATGCTTCCTACTAATTCTCATTTTACTAGTTCCCGCGCCGACATTAGATGGCGCCACGATGATGCTTCCTACTCCTCGCTTCAAGTTAGCTTCTGAATTTAAACGTTAAACTCTTCATTCCTATCCTTAGTATTTCTTTTCATCTTTCAACTTCTTTTTGCTTATTTTAACATTATATATATATATATATATATATATAAAACAAAAACACAAAAAATTAATAAAATTTTATAAATTAACATCATTATCAGCAAAAATATCTCTCCTTTCTTCTCTATGATTTTAATTGCTATCAATGGCTTAAATTACTTCTTTTAACCTTTATGTAATTGTATTTCCCAATTAATGGAGCCTTAGTTAATAACGCATACCTTCATTGAATCTCAAACATTCAAGACTGGGGATTCGGCCTTGACCCCAGGTGCCCCGATGAAGTACTATTACTGTTCGCAGCCGTTCGGAATCGGCTTTAAGCAATAGGGCCCCCGTCTCATTACCCGTAGTGTAGTAAAACAGTAGACTGTAGCACTCTGGACTTAATGATGCTAGTAATGATTTTTTGGAACCGGGCGTCTCTTGGAGAGCAACGTGTCCAACCCTCTAGAGAGAGGAAAACTTTGATGCGAGTCTCGAGGTGACTTAGTTTTTGCAGACTTCGGGCTATGATCCAATTCCTTATTGTTAGACTAAGAGAAGGAATCTCTTTCTCTTGCGGCCAAGTTGTCAAAAAAGTATTAGAGAGCTATCAGTTTCATCTCGACGATAAGCAGCGGAAGAACGGGTTTCTACATTTGGTATCGGCAGTAGAGGAGCTCCGTCTAGGGGTTCATTGTACGAGGCACATCCAGAAAGTAAGTTTCCCAATGTTTTCCCCTTTAAAGTAAACATAATTAGCCGTGCTAATTGATCGTGGGTAACAGATCTGTGACGTATTAATCATATGCCAGGTGAACAAGTCCCGATTCGTGCCAGTAGTGGGGTACCAGTGGTACGGAATAGAAACTTTCCTTCTGCCGCCGCCTGCAAGGTTCGGTCGGTGATCTTGAATGCACAAAGCATTGCGCCAATTGCAACTCATCGTCAGCTCTGTCAGGTCTATGAGCCGAAAATGATACCCGAACACAAAATTCGACGCTTAGGAGCAGCACTGATATTTTTGATACAGTATCACGACGACAGCGACGAGTTCCTCGACCGGATCGTCACGGGCAATGAGACTTGGATTTCGCACTATACCCCGGAAACCAAGCGGCAGTCAATGCAATGGCATCAAAGTGGATATTCGGCCAGGACCAAATTCAAACAGACGCTGTCGGTTCGGAAAAGGACGTGCACGGTGTTCTGGGACAGGAAGGCTGGTTCCATTAACAAGTGGCAGAGTTCTACGACAGAGGTACACAAAAGTTGATCCCAAAAGACGACAAGTATCTCAATTCTGGTGGTGGCTATGTTGAAAAATAGCTGAAACATTTTTGTTCTTGTTGCCAATAAATATGTCCATAAAAGTGCAAGTTCTTTTTTTCTTTTAAATAGGGAAACTTACTTTCTGGATGCGCCTTGTATATATCAATTGTAGGGCTTGGCCTGTTACCTCTAGAGGTATCATTTGGAGGATATTGCAACCACAAACGTATTTTACATGTCTAATAATGATATTTAATGAACATGGGAGATCTTTGGTCGATTTGAGCCTTGAACTCACAACCTTCTGGTTATGAAATCAACGCCTTTATAGACTTAACTACAGCAGTTCACTTTCAAAAAGGGGCATTCAAAAAATGATGCATACAAATAGGTTTTTCTGATGGTTAGCATAATATGAGTGATTTGAAATAATAGTTTTGAGAAAATTCTTTCTTACAACATATATTATAAACCTAGGTAGATCTTTCACCAGTCTGTGTATAAAATTCGGATGATGAAACTATAAGAAAATGTTTTGCACATGCACTTCAAACATATGGTTTTTCCCTAGTGTGGGAACAAAGATGACTTTTCAGAACAGAATGATTAGAATCATTTCTCTCTAGTATGAATATGAAGATATGCTTTTAATGTCAAATTGCTAGAAAATACTTTTGCTCATACATTGCAAGTGAATGACTTTTCTTCTGTGTGAGAAAGAAAATGATCTTCTAAGATGCACTTGGGAGAAAAAGATTTCTTGCATATATTACAAGCAAACTGTTTTTCTCCAGTATGGGAATGAAGATGAACAACTAAGTTTTGTGAGAAAATGATTTGTTACATACATTACAAATAAATGGTTTTTCTCCAGTATGATATAGATGAATATTTAAGTTGTACTTTTCAGAAAATGCTTTTTCATATATACTGCAAGTATATGGCTTTTCCCCACTGTGAGAACGAAAATGAACAACTAAGTTCTTTTTTCGAGAAAAGGATTTCTTACATACATCACAGGTATATGGTTCTTCAGCTGTGTATGGTTTTGGAGTGCTACGGTCTACTTTTTACAACACGAGGACTAATGAGACTGGGACCTACTGCTTAAAGCCGATTCCGAACAGCTACGAACTTCCATGCCATAGTGGGATTCGAACCCACGAACTATGGTTCTGAAGGCCAGCACCCTAACCATTCGGCTCTTCACCTGTGTGAGATCGATAATGAACATCTAAGTCATATTTTTTAGAAAATGCTTTCTTACATGCATTACAAATGTATGGTTTTTCCCTTGTATGTGATCAAAGATGAACAACTAAGTAATTTTTTCGAGAAAATGATTTTTGACATACACTGCAAGAAAATGGTTTTTCTCCTGTATGGGAATGAAGATAAACAACTAAATACCTTTCTTCTGAAAATGCTTTGGTACATACACTGCAAGGGAATGGTTTTTTCCCAGTGTGGAAACGAAGATGAAGAACTAACTTTTTCCTTTCAGAAAATGCTTTCTTACAAACATGACAAGTATATGGTTCTTCACCTAAGTGAGACCGATAATGAATATTTAAATTGTATTTTTTAGAAAATGCTTTCTGACATAGACTGCTAGTAAATGGTTTTTCACCAGTGTGGATACAAAGATGAATAATTAAGTTTCTTTTGTCAGAAAATGCCCTCTTAAATACAGTGCAAGCAAATGGTTTTTCTCCAGTATGGGAACAAATATGAAAATGCCTTTTACTCAATCTAGCCTTAGAAAGGCCATCAGAGCATCTGGTATCACAACTAGAGGAACCATTTACCAGAAGACTTTACAAACCTTGGTATTTGCTGATGACATTGCTTTGGTTGTTAGATCCAGAAATTATATTATAGAAGCTTTTAATTTATTAGAAGCAGAGGCTAGTATATTAGGATTAAAAATAAATGAAGATAAAACAAAATTTATGAAAACATCCCAGAGTACACCTAATCTAAAGTCATTTACAGTGGGAGGCTACACCTTTGAAATAGTTTCACAGTTCAAATATCTTGGAACAACCATCACCACTAATAATGACTTGAACGTAGAGATAAACAATAGGATCACTATGTCAAATAAATGCTATAATGGCCTTAAAGACCAATAAAAATCTTGATTTATAAGTTTAAAAACGAAAATTAACATCTATAAAACTTTACTTAGACCTATTCTGCTCTATGGAAGTGAATGCTGGGCAATAACCAAATTGCATGAAAATAAATTGCTGGCTTTTGAGCGGAAAATCTTAAGAAAAATATTTGGTGCAGTTCAAGAGAATAATTTTTGGAGATCTTTATTCAATTTTGAAATTTATAAAAAATATAAGCAACCTCATGTTGTTAAAGTCATAAAAATCAATAGACTGCGATGGCTTGGACACCTATTCCGACTGGATGACATAAACCGCGTAAAACAGCTCACTTTCACTAATCCCATGGGGCAGAGGAAACGAGGAAGACCACCAATTAGGTGGCTTGACTCAGTAGAGAAGGACTTAACTACTGTCAAAAAGGGAAACTGGAGGAGTCTTGAAGCCGATAGGAATGGCTGGAAAACACTACTTGGGACAAACTTGGCCTGTAACAGTAGTAGTTTAGAAGAAGTGTAGTGTTTTAGAAGAAGAAGGATACGAAGATGAATAATTAAGTTCCTTTTGTCAGAAAATGCTCTCTTACATACAGTGCAAGCAAATGGTTTTTCTCCAGTATGGGAACGAATATGAATAGTTAAGTTCATTTTTTCAGAAAATGCTTTTGTACATACACTGCAAGTATAGGGTTTTACCCCAGTGTTACAATGTAAACGAATGAACAATTTGCTCCTCTGAGAAAATGATTTTTTACATACATCACAAGAGAAAGGCCTTTCCTTAAAATCTACCAAACTAAAATCATCACATGGACTTTTATCCATATCAAAGACAAACTGAATTTTGACTAATATGCCTTAATTCATTTTTAAGGTACTTTTCAGGAAAACTTATAAATGTTACACAGACTCATGGTTTTTAAATGGCACATTATATTACACTTCATTTTCTTAATGTAATGTTTATTTCTAAATGATATACCATCTAAACTGCCTTTGAATATATGTGATACACTTGGATTTTTGAAGAAAATGGCTGTTTGGTAAATTTGAAAACTAATCTTTATTTCTGCATCTTACCATTTTAAACATTACAGATACCAGTCTTGTAATAATACATATACATACTGATACTTAAACCTTATTCCTCATGAGAACTAGATTTGTTTTTGCATTTCCAATTTTTAAATCATGTATTAGAACTTTACTATTTTCTATTAAGATAGAAAGAGTAGAAGAAACTATTTACACTGAAGTACAAGCTACTGTTAGGCACATACATCATAAAAATATTCAACTGAGTTGCCAAACACCAACTGTAGAGACATACCCTAAAATGAATGTAACCTGTAAAGCAATAATAATAATAATAGATATAGTTTTATAAAATTGATGCTTGTATCTGCATAAAAACTCTCTATCCCTTTTAAACCTCCTACTCTCTAATAATAACTTTTTTACTTTACCTCTTTACTATTTTTATTTGCTGTCTAGGGCCAAATTGTTATTTCCTTTCATGTAATCTTAATTTTAAATATCGTGTATATCCCTAAATGAACTGACAATTCCTGATGCTCACCCTGAATGATCTAAATCACGCTGACGATGGGGGATACAGCTTAAAGCTAAGGAGCCCTGAACAAACTACTACTCTGATGCGAAAAAAGATATAGTATTATAAAAGTTTTGTCTAAATGTGGGTGGTTTGGGGTGGTAAAAAGAAGTTTCATCGTGCAAGGTAAAGCAACTTTAACTGTAACTGTTTTAAAATGATGTTATAATACATTTTAAAAAATATATGATGTTATATTTCATATTTATCCTACTTTTCATCCTTAAAAAAATGCTTTATGTTTATGCTGCCTTTTTTTTCTAATTTGACAACAGAAGAATTTTTAATAATGTCTTTTCATGTTCCCAGCTAATTTTTATTATAAACTACTTCTAAGAAATTGGGTGGAGTTCTTAATGCCTAAATAACAAATCATAAATAAAAGGAAACATATAGAGTTCAGAGAGAATTTTTACAATCAAATATCATATTTTATTGTGCATAATGAACATCTTTTTTTCTTTCATAAATCTAAGGCCAAAATTAAAGATGCATGTTATGCTCAGTATAACTTTAACTGCTTCAGGTTTTGTATTAATTTTTAAAGATATTTTTTATATATAAATAAGGTGCTGACTGATTATTTTTTTAAAGATATGCTGACAGATTTTTTGTAAATATTCCCTTTTTTTTTTACATAGTAACTATGGTGCCATGCATCCTTATTGGTGTTTTATTCTAGGTTTTTTTCTTAAAACTGATAATAATGTGTTTTATGTTTGAATTCAAAACAAAGTTACTGAATAATTTGATAAATTTTTGATTTAAATATATTTATCAATGATTTCATCAGATTAATTTGTTTTACAATGTTTTGGTAATATTTAAAAATTGTGTAATTGAGTGCAAAATTTTATACATATAGAGTTAGGTACGTACTTTTTATACCTAAAAATTTTATATTTTACTGCCTTGAGCATATTTTTTAGAATTTTCTCTCTCTTAAATCACGGCTCAATCTTATAGTAAAACTACCCCATCATCTTCAGATGGTAATAGGTATAAAAATCTTAAAAGATTAAGAATTTGTTATCATTAATGACTATCCCAACTTTGGAGAATTTATATAGGTCTTATACCTGGTTTCTCAAGGTAAAATCCTAACATTACAATGAAAGATTCTTTGGATAGGTTTTGCAAAGTTGCAAATTTTACAGGGTGGAGTGATGAACATATACTTTTTATAGCAAAAACTAGATTGATTGGGTATGTCTATTCATTTTTACAATCCCAATTGCAGTTAAAAAACATGTTGTAAGTATCAGGATTTCAAAAATGTACTATCAAAATGTTACCATATTATAAAATCGGACAGTATTGACTTACTAAATTTTATTGCAGCTATTCAAAGTAAGAATCTATGAATGAGTACTTTTTAAGGATCTTAGGGATATCTGAGATGTTTTGCATCAAACAGGGTATCTGCCAAAATAAAATTTTTCAAATCCATGACTTTCCCTGATTTAGCGGATTATTTTCCATGACTTTAAAAAGCTTTTGTTAAAGTATATATGAATAAAACTTCTGATGTACATACAAATATAATAAATGCTTTTAGAGAAATTACAGGAATTTTATCATAAAAAAACTATAAACTTACTTTATTAGTGCTAATAAACTCACATAAAAATAAATTGTTGTATCTACATACCTAAGTTTAATCATATAGCAATTTTTCAATCAAAATGTTTCAATTTGAAATCAGGGTACTTTGGTATTATCCAGGTGACCATGAATAATAGCCAAATATAACCCTATAATGTTTATATACAATATCCCTATAGATAAACTTATATTTTGTGCAAAAATCTTAACTATTTTTTATTAAAAAATAATTATTATTATATTAATAACATTTTAATCTACAATTCAAGAAAAAACCAGAATAATATACATTTACCCACCCATTAAGCTTTCTTGCTTTGAGTTTCCTTGGTGAACAAATTTTACTTGGCAATATGGTCAATAAGATAATACATAAATACCAAACTCAGTAACTTCAGCCAAATGACAAGTAAAAATAGAATTAAACAATTCAATGCATTTTTATTTAATTGGTAGTTTAGCGGATCCATGACTTTTACTCATTTTACTTGAAAAATCAAGACTTTCCATGACAAAATTAATACATTGTCTAAATCCATGATTTTCCAGGTGCGCGGAAACCATGATCAAAAGATAAAATGAGACATACAATTCTAGTTCACCAAAGTTTATTTGGTCTAACGCTATAGATCTACCTGTTTATTACAGTCAAGGTTGCCATCAAGTTTTGAAAAAAATTGGAATCTATCCTAAACAGACAAGTGCCCCTGCGTAGAAAAATTAAAAAAAAAAAAAATCACTGAAAATGTATTACAGTTTGGTCCATTTTGGAAAAAAATTAGAGAAATGAACAATAAAGCAAAGAGATAAGGACATATCAATTTCAACAGTTTATATTTAAGAAAGAGTAATTTGCCCCCCCCCCCCCAAAAAAAAAAATGGGAATTAAATACTTTGTACGACAACTGTTAATCCAATGTACTTTCATTTTATTTAAATTAATTAACATGTGTGCACTGTACATAACAGGACAGCTTACATTTTTTAAAAGTCAATTATAACCTGTCCATTGAAGCTTATTAACTTAAAGTTATGGTACACATTACATTTATTCTTGTTTAAAATTTAATCCAAAACTTCTCAAAAAAAAAAAAAAAATCTTATATTTTCAACATCTTCTCACTCCACATTTTCTCTGCTGTTCTTAAAGACACAGAAAAATAATTAAGAAGACAATCCTATATAAATGAAATACAGAAATTGTCATCCAAAGATAAAACCCATATACGAAATTAAAATATCATTTAATCTTCCAAAGGGGTAACTTTAAGGTGGCTTTTTCATCCTGCAAATAGATAGAGAACCCCTATATGTACCTTAATTAAAGTTGGTTTTCAAAATGGCATTAAAAATTTGAGTGTTAAAAACAGAAATATTTTTAAGAAATTAGTTTAAGTGTTTCACTTTGGTTTTGGTATTGTTATGAAGACTGGAGCTATAATAGATCCAACATAAGAATTTGTAGCAATAGAAAAGAAAATCTAAGCTGAGAGGCCTTATCATCTTTCAAGATATAAAACAAAATATATTCTTGAGCCTAAAAATCTTAATTTTGTTCTATCTTAAAATTGCTAATCATAGATATGAAATACATTAGCATGACACTTATTTACAATCAGAATTCAACATAATAGCAGTCTATGTGCCATTCAGAAGTATGTATATTTCTATTACTAATAAAGGTTTTTATGGAATGAAGAGTTTAATTAAAGCCTCCCATAATTTCAAGCCCCAATTATTTTTGTTTCAAACTTGAATTCATCCTGTTTTGATTTTTGCTTCTGAAACGCAAATAATAGCCCAAACAAAAAGGAAAGAATTGCATATTTTTGAAAAGAGGTTCATGAGCAGCATATTTAATGAATTTATTAAGAAAATTACAAAAATCTTGCAAAAAAGTCCTACATAAATATAAAATTTCTATGAAGCTAAGCAATCTCAAAAGAATGTTGAGTAAGAACATAAGACTATAAAAATATATAACTAATGTCTTTCAAATTCAAAACTAGTGATCTTATGTTCATGACAACATATTTAATAAGTATTAAAAATATGAGAAATTGTGCATTTTATGCCTATACAAGATGGAACATATAACATTCCTTTTTAATTTTTACCTATGGCTTTTGTCAAAGGCAATCCATTAAAAGCATCATAACACAGGGTTGGTCATTTTGCTGGCAAAAAGGTATTTTTGCCAGGACAGTGGCAAAAAGTGGTAAAAACCAGCAAAATTCAAAATTTGCATAAATAAATTTAGTGATACAGGTTTTATGAAAAAGAATCATAACAACAAATAAAATAAAATGTTTTCTTAGTAAAAATAAACAAATGAATAAACATAAAATATATTCTTATTATTTTATTTTATTTTTGCACTACTCTTATCTTTTTCTGCTAAAAGATTTGCACTTGCACTTCCATTCATCATCCACAAACCAGTTCAAACGAGAACCCACCTGTTCTATCCTGAGTTAAGCAAGTGTTGATCCTCCCTCAAGTGTAATTTCTTGTATTATAAAAAAAAAAAATAAATAAATAAATAAAATTTAAATAACAATTTTAAAACTCCACTCATTTGAGCATAGCATATTAATATATATTTACTTATCACTATTGCTTATATTTTGCATTTCTGAAATATTGCATTATGTTAATTGATTAGGTTGATATTTTAAAACTGGAAGTGTTTGTTTATAACTTTTATACATTTTGTAATATTGTTAATTTATTGCAACATAAAAATCAGACTAACAATTTGATTTTTTTTCAATTAAAGATTTTTTTAATGATGAAATTTATAATTTTGCAGAAATTAAAATGAGAATATGTGATCATCCTAATGTATTGTAATACTAGTCTGTGACTGTTAATTTAAGATAGGTAAAAGAACATAAATGCCCATTAATGTGTCAAAAATCTGTTTTTGCCATTTTTGCTGGCAAACACCTATTTTGCCTGGGCGGTTTTTTCTACATGTGGCAAAAACTTGCCAACCCTGTCAACATAATCATACCATAGTTCTATCAATTTTAAGGCCACACAGTGAACCAATAAATTTATATAATTCCATTTCAACTTCCAGGAAATGTGGATCACTCAAGAATAGCCCTTCACTTTCTTCAAGTTGTCATCAGAATTTATATTATATTATATATTTTATTATATGTTAGCTGAGGGTCCTTGAAAAATTTCCTCATAATTCTAAGGGAAAAAAATTGTTAGCTTGTATAATGCAGTTTCTAACCAGCGTTTCATCATCTACTGGTTTCTCTAGAAATTTACAAAAAATGTTTCATACAGATTTAAAATTATGAACAAAAAAATAGAAATGGTTCTTAAGAAAGAGAAAAAAGGATTTCTATTATAAAATAAATTAACACTAAAGTTTACTTACGAGTTGACAAGGTTGTTCAAAGTTTGCTTACAATCTTATAGTACCAATAACGAAAAAGATACTGTTTGGTTTTTATAATTATTATTCATACAACACAAACTTTTCGGGCATTCTATAACATTGACAAAATTTAAAATCATTGTATCATAGGACATCTGATTTAAAAACTTATCTATTTGAGAAGTTCAAATTATGTTTGGTAATGATAGAAATGTATGTATATCAGATTAGGAATTTTAAAGTTAGAAATAAAAGTATTAATTCATAAAAAACGAGCAAACTCTTTGTGAAGTGTAAGAATATAGGAGTAAAACCAGGACTTTGAACCATAAATTTCTTCATCCCAGTGTCCATTCCAGTTGAACTAAAAAAATATATATCAGTTCAGCTATAATTTTCGCTCTGCCAAAAATAACGGTTTTCTGTTCAATTCCAAATAAATAATTCTATTATCTGTATATTCTTATTTGTACTAAAAATATAATTCTATCACAAACAAAAATGTAATTCTATCAAAATTTAAAAAATTTTATTCTTTTTTAATTGTTACACTATGTGAATTAATACAATTAAGCAGCATGTACAATACGAGCCATGATCAGAGAACGGCAAGCATTGGCATTGTCATCCATTATGAAAATCTTGAACATTCAACTGAAGTAAATCTACTTTCTACAAGTAGTTTCATGCAAAACTGAAACAGAAAAGTACTAGTAAACACCAAAACAAGAAATCGTGAAACAATGTATGTGCATTTTGGTTTGGTTTGGGGAGCAACGGTCTAATGTTTTGCAACATGCTACGGGCTAATAACACTGGGTCCTACTACTTACAGCCAATTCCAAATGGCCACGAACATCCCTGCCACAGTGGGATTTGGACCCATGAACTGAAATAAACCGATAATTTTTTTTTTCGGTTCGGTTCCCGTTTTCGTTCCGACTAAATTAACGGTTTTTTTCCAGTTTTCAATTCAGTTCTGGTTCGAAGCTCTAGCTAAAACTATACTATTTAAGGAGCAGAGCACACCAAGTTCCTGGAGAGAACAAGTGAACTTGGGCTGGTGACCTGTTGCCGCCTGAATACCCTCCTGAAAAAAAAAAAATGGTTAATGTGTCTTTGATTCTAAGAAAATCAAAAAGTTGTGACCCTTTTCATCGATCTGTATCCTTAATTGCCTCCTTAATTCCTTGGAAATTTACGGAACCTGTTACATTTCCTCACTTTCGTTGCTTATCTTTTTTCGAGAATGATGCAAATAATTTTCTCCAGAGATGATTCGAATTATTATAAATATTAAACAATCATCTGAACTTTAGAATCATTCACTTTCTCTCATAGCTTATCTGACATTTATAAAAATTATAAAAATAGAAAAAAGTCAAGGCATACAAAAAAATAGACTTAAAGACAGAAAATTATACCAAAATTAATATTATCGGAGGTAATAAATAATGTCATACAAACAACCACATAGTAATCCGTAGAGAAATCCAAATGTTAAAGTCTGTGATAGTAATCTAAACAAAACAAACTTACTAGCAGGTCACAGTTACTAATTTTCGACTAATTTTAAAAACAAAGGCCAATACCATGGGTTATACTCTGAACGGTCAAAATAATCAAATTTCTACTGGTTTCGTTATTTAACGTAGGATAAGAGGGGTACCGAAAGTTAGTATTCTGGGTGAAAATTTTCAATTTATCTCAGTTGATCTTATTTAGATAAGTTTCTACTGTCACTAAAGTAAGACTATCATGTTTTATCAATGAGCCAATCATGTGATATAAAGTAAGTTCTTAAATACAAAAAAAAAAGTGTAAAAGAATGAATTTATCAACTACTTATTATATAAAAGAAATAAAAGTCAATAGTTTAAAAATGCTTATTAAAAATCCTTAATTAAAAATCATATTTAATATCCATTAACTATAAATTGAGGGATAAAAAGCATTTTTGCCCTTTCTTAGCCTGTGCCACCGTATTTTTATAGTAATTGTGGATATATCCATCTCTTTTTTTGGCGAAAGTAATAAGAGCGATGATGTGCCAAGAAAATAACTATGACATTTTGTATTTTGAAAATTCTTGTCTTGACTTGAAAATTCAGTCTATGAGCAAGTGCACTTGGTTGCCTGTGTACCGATTCACCAGGCAGGTGTTCTCGATTTCGTCTCCTTTACTTCCAAACGTGACGTCACAACCTTCCTGTCGGTATTTTAAGTCATGAGAAAAATACGATTTACACATTTTCGCCCTGTTTACTATAAACATCGGATTTCAGATTTTTTAATTTATTAACATACATTTCTTTGCAATTTCTTATCCCTATATTGTGTAATTTTAACGTTTAAATTTATCCAATCATTTAGGTCTGATAGTTTTATTTCAATACACAAAAATAGAATGATGACTGCCTAACACAAATGAAGCATTTCTTTCATAAGTAATAGTCTTCCTTATTAACCTCTTCTCTTAGTGTAATAAACCATTATTATTATTTTTTCGATCAAATTCTAAAGGATCATGTCAGATTTACAATCCATAAAACCCGAGGAAGCTCAGTCTTCTACTATAGTTGTTGAGTCAGATGAAACTGAAGCTCCTGTAAGTACCCAGTACATCTATTGGAAAATTTAACAACCTCTAATTAGTTACTACTTTAATATCTGGATTCAACCGATTTTCTGTATTATGAGGGTAATTGATGTCTTTTCATTGTCCTGTCATAAATACTGTACATAGAAATGTAATTTCTTGAGATTTATAAGGTTATTGTGTGTGTGTATATATATATATATATTTCGAACAATTGTATTAGAGCTATGTTTAAAAGTCTATTATGCCATGCCATAATAGAATTAACTATACATTTAAGGCATGCCAGAGAGCTTTTATCTTTCTATAGTTTCCATATTCAGCAAATATTAACTTAATTTGAATACTTTATGAAATATTTGAGGATGTTTACATTTCTATATATTTTTTTTTTTTTTTTTGAGGTGATTGCATTTTGTGTGTTTGTGTGTGTTTTTTAATAAAATGGCTATCGACTTTTGGTGGCTGTAGTATGGATACAAAATATTTTGATTCTTTAATATCATAATCAGCTGTGAATATATATATTTTTTTACTTATTTCTTAATTCAAGAACATGTTATGTTATCAACCATATGTTCAATAAACTCAGTGAATATTCTTAGTAAATTTATGCTCATTTGTGAGAATACGTAATAGTTTTTACTATTATATTTATGCATATTATAGATTATGTGAATGTGTTCTGCTGCCTTAATATAAAAGAGTAGTCTCTCATTAGAATTAAGTTCAGCTTTTTATCACAAAGCCTGTCAATGTTTTCTTTCAAGTATCTTACTTTGCAGATACAGGGTTACTACAGGACCTAAAAAACCAGAAAATTAGAAAAATCATTAAAGTATTGGTTAAATTTAGGGATTTTTCATAATTTATTCAGCGAACTGTGAAAATTCAAATGAAAAAGCCAAATAAACAGAAAAATAGAAAAGCCAAAAATAGTGAAAAAAGAAAATTGCTATTATTGACAGATAAGCTTCTAAAAATTTATAAGTACTTTATAAATATTTTTTGATTTCCAGTAAAAAAAATAGCAAGATGTCAGTAAGTACATTTGGGGCATAAATTGTGTTAGCTTATATATAGAAAAGAAGAAAAAAGTCTAAAATTAGATATCTTTTCCCCCCTTTTTTTTATTATTATGCATGATAAAATTTCTTCTGAAGAAATTTTTTTTTTTTAATTTAACACTGCTAACTAGGGATACAACAGTTATCTGTCCAACATACTGCATCTGGCATATCCAGCCACTATACTGGATAGTAGGCAGTAGTTAGATATTACTATTATCCTATAGTACATCCGGCAAAAAATTATATACTAAGAAATAAGATAAATATATAAAAAAATGCAAAATGTTAAATAATATACTATATGAAACAAGTATTTTGGAGCATTATGGAAAAAATTAGGTTTATTTTTACATTTCATTACAAACACTCATAAATCATTCACTTTTCAGTCTCAATTCAAAATTGTGTTCTTGTATCTAAGAACACAAAAGACAAAACTTACTTTTTTGGAGGATAGAAGAATAAACAAAATTTACTTTTAAAAAAAGTAAGAATATGTTCTTGAAATTTTTCATAAGCAAACATAAGAACCATTAAAAAAGGAAGGCAAAGGACGATTAAAAATGTTTTTTATCTTGATTTAATTTTTCTAATTAAATAATGTTGAATTGAGATATTGAGTACTAAAACTTAAAATAAAGAAAAAATTTAAAATAATTTATTGTACAAATAGTTGACTAATTAAAAGATATAAAAGGGGAGAAAAATACTACAATTTGGTTGCAAAAATAAAGTACACAAAGCTGATTTATTTAAATTAAATTTAAAAAGAAAAAGTACGAAACATACTGACATCCGGCCGTATATTTGGCTGAAACTCTGTCGAGATATCTGGTATCCAATATCCAGCCAAATTAACATCTGTTGTATCCCTACTGCTAACTACTTAAAATTTTAAAAGGGTATGATTGCCTGTTTCCTGTTACTCAGCTTGAAAAAAGAACTGGGAAAACCAAAGGATTTTTTTTTTTTTTTAATTAGTATAGGAACCCTGATAATGTACATAAACTTATGTAAAAATTTTTTAATTTCCTGTCTTTTAGGTATTACCTAGCGTAAGGATGAAATTAAAGAAGCCAAAGGGAAAGAAAAAAGTTGCATGGTCTCCAGATACTGTTGATAATGAAAATATGAACAAGAAAAAGTCAAAATGTATGTTTTAAGTTTTACTTAAAGTCTATTATTTAGATAGAAATATTAAGAAGTATGCCATAGTTAAATTATATATTTCATTGATATTTTTATAAAACTGGTTTTTTAACTTTTTACAATAAAATTAGTTTTACCTGTTTATTTTTTTAAATTACAAATTATGTATATTTTTGATTTAGAATGTTTTAAAAGAGAATAAAAAGTAATATTGTGCAAAAAATATTTATATGATTTTTTTTTGCTGATATTAAAATATTTAAGTATTTTTTTTGTAAGGTCTTTCTAGCTTGTAAACAACAGGTTAGAAAACTTTTATGATTTTTACAAATTTGTTAATATTGCACTGAGAACTTGTAGCATTGCTTCTGAAATTCTATTTATTCATAACAAGTGTTATTAAAGTGTGTGCTGTAACATTCTATCTAATAAAAATTGTATTTTTAGCTGTTGCTTTAATAAAGACCAATAGCATTAAAAAATCAATATGGAGCAAGAAACTATAGTAGTTGCACCAAGCTTTCATGTATAATTTAAAAAATTTTGTAGAGATTAACAGATTTCCCATCACATTGACTTTCTAACTTGCAACTTAAGCCTTTTATTATCATTTAATTTTTGTTTTTCTTGACAATTAAATCTATACAAATAGTCCACTAAAATGTTGTTTTTGTTTGTGTGAAACTGTGTGTTTAATGTTTGAAATGTTGCAATTGGGCTGCCATAAAAGCATAATAAAACTAAGTATGTCACATAGTAAAGGTTGGGATCCCCTGCTTTAAACGAAAGTTCTTGTGTTTTTCTATATGTCTGTGATATACTTTAATAAAGCAAAGTAAAAAGCATACAGTAGGTATCCAAATATATTTTGGATGCTATTTTTTTTAAATGCATTAAAATGTCATTTTTAATTTATCTTTATTTGCTTAGTAGATTTTAATCCTATATCTATAATATTAAAGTTCCTTGTTTAAGAAGTTTTATTTATTCCAAACATCTCTTTTCATTTTGTTGGTAACTTAAAAATCTTTTTATACAATAAAGGTAGAAAAGATGTAATTGTTGTAGAATTAAATGATAACAGAGAATAGAAAAAAGCATCATTAAGTTTATTTAGAAATTGAGTTATTTCATATATATTCAGCTCTAAATGAACAAATATTAAAGAACATTTATTAAAGTGTAACTGATTTGCTATGAATAATTTTCCTCTGATAATTTGTTATATACAGTTAAAATTGGTGTAGTTTATTAAAGTATGTTCAAAATTAATTTTTTAAATTATTATTATTTTTCAGTTTTACCTTAACAATCAATAACAATCTTTTATAAAATTCTATTATATTTTTTCTTTAATCAACATATCTTAACAATCTTTCCATTTCATTGGAAAGCTTAAAAATCTTTTTATAACAATATAGAAAAAATATAATTGTGGTTGAATTAAATGATTACAGAGAATAGAAAAGCTGCCTTTTAATATGTACTATAATAATAATTCTGGTAAATTCTTTATATTTAGAAATTAGATGTTTTGACACTTCTTGTAAGGAAGGGCAAGTACAATCTTTTATAAGCAAGGTTAATTCAGTGTTTTTATCAATCCATCTCAGATAAAAGTTTTTAATTATAAGAGTAAATCTATTTTAAAGAAGTCAAGCTTAAATTTTTAGGAATAAAAATTATTAAGATAAATTAATATAATAACAGACCTGTCGACTCTCTGGGTTTAACCAGGTAATGCCAGCTATATGACCATTTTCTGGGTTTTGGGCCAAATGTACAAATTGTTAGATTTTCAAAGGTAAAAACATTAAACTTGCCATTTGTGGTAACTGAACAAAAATTTTTTTTTCGTTCTGTCAATTTGGATCTAATAAGTGCCAATGTGATCAGACTGCAATCAGAATTTTGTAGTCAGCAACAAGAAAAAATACCTACTGTAATTCTTGAAGAAGCATGTGGTGATACCCAGGGGCATGTTATTGTAGTATAAATAAAGAACAGTGATGAATATTTTAAATATAAGAAACTGTAGGATTTCATGTTATTAGTTATAATAATTTCACATAGTAATGCAAATTATGAACAAATTTTTAGCTGTGTCTAAAAAATAGCCACACACATCTGTTCATCAATAACAAATGAAATGATTAAAAACTTGTTGATTTTTCAATCAAGGCAGCAGGGACCATGTTTTGAACAAACTTTAGATTCTAATTTTTAAATGAAAGCAAAATCTGGTACAGTAGATATACTACAAAAGAAACAACTGTAAATATTCTAAGTTGGTAATATTGTCATTAAATAACTTTTCTTTGTTTAATCTAATTTTCATAGATTTTTGTTGTACGGTCTTAGTATCTTGATTTATCGGATATGATACAAAATTAACCAAATATAAATGTTAAAATTTGACTTTTATTGTAAAACACCAGTACACATTTGAGAAGACACATTTGGATTGAAAAAAATGAGTTAAATATTCTAATAAAATATTATGATGCATTTCTACAGTTTTCCTACTTAAGATTTAATTTCTTGGTCCCTTAGGAAAACTTCTCCAAACAAGCTCCACTGTATATTTATATTTAATTTCCAGTATATTATTTACATGTTAGGATTTTGTCTTCAATTTTACATTTTAGTTTATTTTTCTAAAATTTATATATATATATATATATATATATATATATATATATATTATATATATATATATATATATATATATATATATTTCTATTAAATAGGTTGTTGTATTTATGAAAAACCAAGGGATTTTGGAGAAAGTTCATCCGAATCTGATGAGGATGAATGTGAACATTGTAAAGGTCATCCAGAGCATAAACAAGCTAAACCTGATTCAACTGAGCAGAACCATTTGCAGCCCATAGGTAATTATAATAAGACTAATTGTTGCTTTTATATGCTTAAAATATATTTCTGCTAAAATCTGTGTATAAGGTTTTTGTTTGGTTCAACTCAATTCATATTTATACTGATTGTTTATGGTTATATTGGCATTGAAAAAGAGCAAACATTCTAAATTTTAGGTCAATCATGGTGAACAGAAAACTAAAAATTTATTTTAAAACATGTAAATAAGCAATCATATAAAATGGATCATATAAAACTATTGATATAAATACTTTCTTTGCTGAGGTAAAAGAAGTATCTCACGCAACAAAACAGAGGACCATAGCGCTCCAAACCAAAATAACAATAAAGAAAAACCTCTCATTTGCTAGGCCATTGATCTTAATTTATTTGATTCAATTGCAGCTTGAGAAAATGCAGTTTTAGTTAAAGGTTTAAATGAGTAATTTGGCTGTTAAAAGTAGTGCAAAATTGTTAGTTAATTTCAAAATTCTTCTAAATGTTTTGGAAAAAGTTTTAGATTAAAAAAAAAGATGTTGAGAAGAAGATATGTCAAGAATGGTTCTTGTGAAGAGGAATTCAAGTTCAATTCAACAACTTGATCTGAGAGTTGAAGCTTGAAGATTCTCAAAAATGCAGGATGATGCTCTGAATGACTCCTGAGAGATATAATTATTTATTGGGTGTGAAATGAAATGAAATCCCCTTTAGGGCAGTTTCTGAGGAGTTTCCCAAGATCAGGTCTAGCAACCAAAGATTTACTGTATCCGAACCCAAGAAAATACAACCCCTAAGAGTGCCTAAGAAAGACCACAGGCTGAGGCAAATTTCAGCAGACAGCTAACAAGAATAGCCTGCATCCCCAAGGCTCAAAAAGGTGAAAATCAATGTGTTCAAACCTAAGAGCCAAGAAAAATTCACAATTACACAAAATGTGACAAGAAGTCTCCTCCTCAAGACAACAGCCATGACACAAGGAATCAGAACTGATCCCCATTACGTTAAGATGCCTTCTGAGGGCACAGTGACTAGTAAGAAGACCAACTGCCTTCCTCAGGCCATTTCTATGAAGCAACAGAAGCTCTTTATGGTTAAAATTTATTGGGTTTAGTAACTACAATTATTCAGATTAAAGATACCTATAAAAACAGAAATTATGTTAATTTATATAATTGTAACTAGGTCTTCTATTGTTTTTATTCTGCTAATTCATTGTGCTTTTTTCCCATAAGCACATCTTTTTGTAGTAGAGGTCATATAATGGGAAGTTCCTTCAAACCATTTTATCATTTACAAACTGTATGAAAAAAAGAACAAATGTACAAATTGTATTCAAATGTCTGTTAAGAATGCTTAAGTGTTTGTCACAAAAGATAATCTGAGAATACAGTCAATAATAACAAAATATCACTATTAGTCTGTAGCCTCATCTAATTTTAATAAAATGTAGCTCAATGTCTGGTCTTGTTTATTTGTTTGATGAGTCAAGTTACATGTCCACGATGCAATATCACTTGACTTACTTTGTTATATATTGCAAGTTAGCTCTTGACTTGATTGGAACCGTTTATACAATGCAAGAATCTTTTACTTTAATTCTATACTTGACCTGTGTAAACTTGACTGTAGAGAATAAAAGTTAAAAATTTAATATTTTCTACAAGTTAAGATTTCTTATTTGAATCACCATTTTTATTGGAATATTCTAAGATAGAGAATTGATAAATTTTATTAAATAAAGAATTTTATGACTGGCTAGAATTAATTGAAATCTAGTTTAGATGTTTTAACTCTATCATTTTAGCTTGGAAACACTCAAATGTTTTGGGCATTATTAATTTGTTTGAGAGTTCCCTAAATGAATTTACTGAAGCAAAGTTTTATTTTTTACTTTGTTTCTGCTTTAGGATTCCTTGAGATTGGTTTAAATTAAATTATATATTAAACATATCTATATGATGACATTAAAGCAAAGCTTTATCTATTGAACAGAAACTGAAGATTTTAAAGGAAATGGAACACGATTCCCAAGAGTCAAAAATTGTACTTAATGTTGACAATGCATAATGACATTATTGTTTCAGTGATTTAAACGAAAGGTCATATTTAAATGTTCATTACAATTTTTAATGAAGACAAACAGAAAAAAGGAAAATGTAAAGACCTTTAAGATAAACATATATATTTTAAAGAAATACGATAAAAAATCTCTATCTTTCTATCTACCTCTCTCTCTCTCTATATATATATATATACAGGGTACCTGCCAAAATAAAATTTTTCAAATCCATGACTTTCCCTGATTTAGCGGATCATTTTCCATGACTTTAAAAAGCTTTCGTTAAAGTATATATGAATAAAACTTCTGATGTACATACAAATAAAATATATGCTTTTAGAGAAATTACAGGAATTTTATCATAAAAAACTATAAACTTACTTTATAAGTGTTAATAAACTCACATACATAAAAATAAATTGTTGTATCTACATACCTAAGTTTAATTATATAGCAATTTTTCAATCAAAATGTTTCCAATTTGAATTCGGGGTACTTTGGTATTATCCAGGTGACCATGAATAATAGCCAAATATAACCCTATAATGTTTATATACAATATCCCTAGAGATAAACTTATATTTTGTGCAAAAATCTTAACTAATTTTTATTAAAAAATAATTATTATTATATTAATAAAATTTTAATCTACAATTTAAGAAAAAAACCAGAATAATATACATTTACCCACCCATTAAGCTTTCTTGCTTTGAGTTTCCTTGGTGAACAAATTTTATTTGGCAATAGGGTCAATAGGATAATACATAAATGCCAAACTCAGTACCTTCAGCCAAATGACAAGTAAAAATAGAATTAAACAATTCAATGCATTTTTATTTAATCAGTAGTTTAGCGGATCCATGACTTTTACTCATTTTACTTGAAAAATCAAGACTTTCCATGACAAAATTAATCCATTGTCTAAATCCATGATTTTCCCTGACTTTCCAGGTGCGTGGAAACCATGTATATATAAATATATGTCTGTGTGTATATAATATACATATATGTATAAATACATTTTTCCTGAATTTCTGTTTAAAAATTTTAATCATTTGGTCCCTTGGAAAACTTCTTAAGCTGGTTCCACTGCATATACACTTTAAAAGTATATTGAATTATTAATTTTTAATATGTTTTTAATATATATTCATATGATTTTATAACACAACTTTACTTCTCTTTTCAGGGGAATCAAATAAATAACTGTTGCATTTAAGTGTGAGAAATTTGTACATTTTTGTATATATTGTTTTTCTTCCTAAAATGAAGTATATTTTGTTATTTTATTTAAGCAAGCTGTTTTGGCTGAGATTGAAAATCATCATTGATCAGATATATAATTCCTATTCTAATACAAGATTTTCCTGATTGATCTGAAGATATAAATTACATATTTATAAGAGATGTTTCCTAAACTTCGAAGAATTTTTAAATTTTTGTATAAAACAGTTGTATATGGTACTTACTGTGACAAGTAGTGAGAATAAAGATTAAATAACCTATAAAATTTTGTGTTTAAAATCAAATATTTAAAATATTCATTGTATATGAAATATATTTTTAAATATATTTTGTTATTTGAATTATGTATTGTCATACAAGAGGAAAGGCACTTAAAGTGCCATATATATCTTAAATACAAGAATATTTCAGTGGTTATGTTTAAAAATTGGTGTTAACAAGTGTAGAGGAGTTTAATGGCAAAATTTAACTTATTATAATAACTAATCTAATAATATGCTACAACATAATTAAAAAATGACTTAAAATATTTAGTTTCAAAATTTACTAAAATAGTTACAAATATGTGTTAAGTAATGCAAACATCTGGTGAAATTTTATACTTTTATAAAGATCTAATTAATAGGGATTTGTTTCATATTTTTTAATGTTTTTTGAAGTTTGTAATACTTTTGGTCACATTTTCATTACCACTTTTCGGTCCAGAAATTTTCATTAGAAACTTTAGTGGTGCTTTTGGGGAATAAAGTAGGGGTTGGTATATCATTAGTTTTCTTCAATCTCACTATCAGTTTCTGCACCAGTAGCTCCTTTATACTATATGATATTGTACTGTTTTTTCAAATATTGTCTTAACATTGTAATGAAATGTAAACTGTTTCAAAAATGCATATACCTTCCTTGTATCCATAGTGTTGTCTGTGGCCTGCAATTTCTGTGCTGAGGATTCTTCTGAATAAAAACTACATTCACTATAGCAATTTTTAATAGTCTTTTTAGCAACTGCTGTCATGTTGTGCATCGACTGTTATATACACGACTTAGTTATGTTATTCAGTTTTTGTATTTTCATAAAATTCATATTTTGCTCATTTTTTATGCTACATTTTGTAATGTATATTAATAATACTTTTATAGTATCTTGATCTAAATATTAAGTGGCTACAGGGTATCCATCAACCAAGAATTATCTGGGAAATTGTAAAATTGCTTTAAAATTAGGAAATTTTCTGAAAAAAAATTAAAAAATTAATGATTTTCAGCAGTCAAAACTTAAAAAAATAAATAAACCCATTCCAGTTGTAGTAAAAGATGTCAATATTTAATCCTCTACCTCTTGAATTGTAAATGAGCAAATCAAATCATCCAAATGTCGAATTTAAAGTTATAATTTTTTCTTTTGTTACAAACAACTGACATCTATTAGAGTTACAAATAACTAAACAGAGGATAGTAGAAATGAAGACTTTTTCATGCAAGTGCAAGCTTTATATTCCATCTCTTTGTTTTAATCTATTAATAAAAATATATATTAAACTATTAATTAAATGTATAATGCTAAAGTTACTTAAGTATAGTATTAAATTTTGGAAAGAAATATTCTCCTTAAAAATATGTATATAATCTGTCATATGCTTAATGTGGTCTCTGATTTTTGCAAACTGAGGTGAGGTTGTTTTTGTTTGGAAGTTCTAAATTTTTTTGAAGAGGGGGGGGGGCATAATTTAAGCATCATTTTCAAGAGCTTAGTTTCTATAAATTTCATGCTGAAACAATTTCTAGTTTCACTGTGATAATTTCTAAAAAGAAACAAACCTTAAAAAAAAAAAAAATACTCTTGAACAAGTCTGTTTAACTTACATGGTTTGAACTCTTAATTACTGTTCTCAAATTAAAAAAAACTATATGCTCTCAGAATGTAGAAAATAATATTTTAATCATACCCATATAGTCTGTGAAATTATGCTGGTATTATAATTTAAATTGGCTGTAGTCTCCTGTAGGAGGAGTACTAAATGCTATTACATTCTCTGAAATAAAAATTTATTTCAGCTATTTGGCAAGAAGTTTTGTATCTCAAATTTCTTACAATAAGAACTTTCTTCTTTCTTTAATAAGATTCTTTTGTAAAGTTTAAATGTTTTAAAGAATGGTGTTGTAATTGCTTTTGTGCAGATGTATATTTTTTACTTTAATAGTTGTTGAGATTGCTCAGTTATTCTTGCCATAATTTCTATATGCGTAGACAAAAGTGATTTGGGACCCAAAGTATGTTGATTGTTTGCAGCTTTTTATAGTTGCCCTTCATTACCTTTAAATTAGTGGCTTTTATACATTTGATTATGAAATTTCAATTAAAATAATCGTTAAAAGTGTAAACTTTAATTACAAGTTTCATATCTATCAACACACATTTGGAACTTTCCAGAATTCTTTAAAATTCAGCTTCATAATTAAGTAAAATTTAATTTCTGCAGATTATTATTTTTCAACACATTACTTAGATACTAATACTTTACTCACAATCAAAAAAGGTGTTAACTGATCATTAATAAAAAGTGAAAATTTTATTAATGGGTAAAAACTGATCCAAAGAAATTTTTAAAAACATAGTAAAAATAATCTTTAATATCATTTTAATATTAAGCAATCATATATAAATTTAGTCACAGCTAAGTTTTCTCTTTCTTGACATTATCTTTGAAGGTCTACCGCCTGGTTGCTGTTTCTTTTCTTTCCTGAAATTAAAAGTATAAATTTAATAAGAATATATATATACACACACATCTCCATACATCACGTTTCATTGACACATGTATGAATTATGAAATTTCTCAAGTCTCAGTTTTAACACTTATAATTTCTGAAGATTTTATGAATAATCATAACCCTTTCTTTTTAGTCTCACTAATTATTCACATAAACACGATGTCTTACTGAAACTTTATGCAAATCCACCAGCTGCATATAACTAATAATAAAATTACTTTTCTGATGAAAATGATAAAATCAATGGTTCCACAAAAGAAAATTATAATTTTTAAAGGTGACTCATGAAGAAAAAAACTAATTTTTTTATTAGAGTATACAGAATACACATGCAGTAATACCATTTACTGTATTATATTACTGGAATCTAAGTAAATTTTATGTTAAATCAATGTTAATTCTTATAACTTAGCACATACACTCTTGATAATATAATTGTGCTATTTATAATTGATATATTAGTTACTATAGTAATTTAAAAGTAAATCTGTTTTCGGGCCTTTTTAGAAGTATTGAGGCTCATATACTAAGCCCTCATTTTAAGTAGGAGGAAACAGAATTGAAAAGAATCTGCTATGCATGATTACGGTATAGCAAGTAAAAATCATCAAAATTGAGGGGTTTACAACAGCTAAAAAATCTTCCTTTCATCCTCAATTTAAAAATAAAAAATAAGTCATTTTCAATTTACATTTAAATTTTTACAATATTCAGAAAATGAAAACAATAAAATACTACATGAGTGAAAATGTTCATTGGTGTCGGATTATTATTAATTATGTAAACCAGTTACTATTATATACTATATTCGCATTAAATTTTCATAATGCTTTTTTCAAAACAAAGATAAAACTACAACACAGATCAGTATTAAGCAGTAAAAGTGTTTCTAAAATAAAGATACTGTAACTGGTAATAGTCAATTTGGTGTAATTACATTTAAACAGTTGGTTAGGAGTAATTTTTATGCAAAAGATATTGAAATCACATTTAAGTTATTTTATTTTGAGATAAATAAAGAACAAGTCAATATATATTTTGCTTGGGGTAAAATATGAAATTTCATGCTCATGAGCTTATAATCTGATAGTGACTGGCAGGATTAATATCTGTTAAGAGGTTATAGTAACAATGTCATTGTTTTTTCTAGTGATAACATAACTGCAAAAAATAGGGTGAGTAAAGAGTGTAGAGTTATATAAACAAAAGGACACTGTATATTTAGCATTCACATATTTTTTTAAATAGGCAGAGTACATTTATTAAAAAGTGCACTTTCTGTATGTCATATACTAGGACTATAATGTGTTTCTAAGCTAAGTACCCATGTGTTCTTCCTACCCATAAAGAAACTAAAATATAAATGGGAGGCAAAGTAAATATATTCAGAAACAGGAGGGCATATTAACAGTTAGGGGGAAAAAAAAGAAGGCACATTGCTCTTTGAAAAATCTAATATAACTATTGAAAATTTCTTTCTTACTATTTTCTTATTAGAAATATTAACTTGATATTTCGAAGAAAATGGTGACATGCTACATGCTCTGATATAGTAGTCAAACCTTCCAGAGAATCCTTTCTATTTTACTACTTCTACTGGGGCAAATATTTTAAAATAAAAGAAATATGCAGGTAGACTTAAATATTTCTAAATACAACCTACTAGGAAAGATCAACATTATCTCTAATAATATAACTGTCAATAAATTTAGTTTAAAAAATAAAATTAAGTTTACCATGAAAATTATAATTTGAATCCAAGCAATACCAAAAAGGTAACAATATCAAGTTGTTTAATGATAATCTCAAAATCAGAAAGAAAACTAATGAAACCCCACCCTATTAGCTTTGAATCACTATACACCTAATCTCATTTAATAATTGTCAATTCATTTATCCTTAATTAAATTTATACAATGATCAATTTTAGTTCCTATAATATATCCCTGTAAATTTTATTTTTATTACAAGATTATAAGCAGCTAATATCTATTTCAGAAAATAGGTAACTTTCATTAAACAAGGCCTTTTTTCTTAATTTTTAGAAAATAAAATTATTAAATATAAAATAAAACTACTCACTTGAGTTTAGTATCTGCCTTTATAAGAGCTGTTTGATACAAACTAACAAAACTGTTTAAATCTTGTGCACTTATATTAAACTTTTCTGGCATTTCAATTCCAGCTGATTTAAGCATTTTCTTAAAGTGAGGTATTTCACCACTAGTAAGGAGTGTAACAGCTGTACCAGTTTTTCCAGCACGTGCAGTTCTACCTATTCGATGAATATAATCTTTAGTTGACTGAGGAACATCATATGAAATCACACAGTCAATATTTTCTATATCTATGCCTCTAGCTACTAAATCAGAACAAACTAAAATATCAACTTTCCCTGATCTAAATTGCTCTAGAACAATCTTACGTTGTATAACACTATTAAAGGAAGAAATTTCACGAACTTCTAAGAGTCCCATCTCTTCTAAAACCAAATGAAGCCTGTGAGCCCTCTCAACTGTTTCTGTAAAGCAAAGAACTCTCTTGAAATTATGATCCTTAATGAAATGGCATATAACCATTGGTTTTATGCCACTATCACAAACAATGTGTAACATACTTAATCCAGGAGGGATAGCACAAATTTGTAAGGAATCATCTATACGAGATGATGAGGTTGTAAATAATTTAGGTTTGTACAATGAGAGGCTATGTAGTTGCTCAGGATCATGAGTTAGAGTTGCTGAATATAATAATTTTTGTAAAGGCTGTGAGATAAAACTAAAGTTAAATGCTGATGATGGTTCTTGAGATATTCTTTGAAGAGAACAGCACTCACAGTCATTATATACAGCATCTTCAATTTTCTTTAGCCATCCTTGTTGAATTTCCTCCAACATACGATCAGCTTCATCAATTACTAAGTAACGTAAACGCTTTAAACAAAATCCCTTAGTTTTATAGATGTGATCATATATTCTGCCAGGAGTTGTGACAACAATATCAACCAAACTTTGAAGCTTTTGGCCACTAGCTTTTACCAAAGAATTCTGCTCTGCAAGAAATGATTTTTGACCTGTTAAAAGGGCAACTTTAAGATCTGTACCCCGAATAAAAGTTTCAAAAACTTTAAACACCTGAATAGCTAGTTCACTTACAGGCAAAACAACAAGAGCCCTGATAGCATGCACAACTCTATCCTTTAAAGACTGAACAATGGGAAGAACAAATGCAAGGGTTTTCCCACTACCTGTAGGAGCAGATACACAAATATCTGATGGCCGAATTAACAGGCATTTTTCTTTACTCTGCAATAGCCAAGGAATAACTGCTAGCTGAACAGGAAATAAAAAATTTATGCCTGAATACTCCAAATTTTTCTTTGTGTTTGAATCCAAATAACTTAATTCAGAAATAGGTGTTTCCTCATCTAGCAAATTTACACCAATATAGGTAGGATTGCTTAACCAATGTGGTAATGCACGTCTAACTTTTACTTCTTTCTCATTCTGTACTTGACCAATAGTACAAAAGTTTTCACTAGTGTTTTCTACATTTATAAGATCTATTTCATTTTGTTTCTCAGCATCATTTTTTGTATTAATACATTCTGCTTTATTTAGTTCTCCAATAGAATTCTCTACCACTTTAATTTTAGATTTCTTTTTTTCCTTTTTTAGTGAATTTTTCTTTTCTTCATGAATTGATATTTTTGAACTGTCACTTCCTTCAGTTGTAATATCTATGAAATTAGAATTGTTCTTCACATACACAGAATTTACATCATTATGTTCCTCAGTAGCATTTTTTGTATGAAAACCTTCAATTAGTTTCTCGGTAGTATTTTCTAGCAATTTAGATTTATGCCTTTTTTCCCTTTTTAATGAATTTCTCTTTTCCTCATGAACTGTTTTTTCTAAACCATTAATATTTTCAGATGTGATATCTATTAGATTAGGGCTGTTTGCATCATCAAGAACATCGTCAACATGATAGTTTGCTTCACCTTTAGTAAGAGAAATATTTTTTTTCTTTTTAGATGTTCTGAAGCTCTGTTTAGATATATCAGAAGGTGACACATTTTTTTCTTCATTATCTTCTTCATCACTACCCCAATATCTACAGAAAAAAATTATGCAAATATAAATCATTTGTTCAGATACATTTATTGAATAAGATACATTATATAATCAAAACCTTTTAAAAATTTATTCCGAAGGTTTAGTTTCATGTTTGTTAGATTTTTATCCGTCAAGTCAAAATCTGCTTGTTAGAAGCTTGTTAAATTTGTGTTATCTGCTATTGCAATAAAATTAGGTAACAGCAAGCCATTCACCTTTATATACTAGTTATTACTAATTACTTAACTATTCAAGTATTTTTTAGAGTACTATTTTGCTATGAACAATTTACTGTTTCAATTATTTTATTTCTAATAAACTACAATTTATTTACTAACTATAGACAAACCAGTATGTTAGAACAAGTATTTTATGTCAGTATATAGCCTAAGAAATACTTGATTTTAAAAGCTTTTAATTTTCATGTTCTTATATAATTTTATTGGTTTTAATAGTTAAAAAAAGAAAACAAGGATATGTCATATTTATAGTAAAAATATTTCCTATTCATTTTATCATTCCATTTTAGTGACTTTGCAAAGTTGAATTATTTATTCTGTAATATGGTTAGAAGATATACTAATTGAAAAACATTTAAAAATAACATCCCTGCTTCTGAGTTTGTTAATAAGATTATTCTTATTTCAAATTTAACTACTGTTGAACAAGGTTTTTTTTTTTCTAAGTTTAGACATATACATTCAAAACTTTGAAATTAGCTAGGTATTAATAAATATTAAACTTATTAATGCATCATCAAATGTTACATAGTAATTTATATTCTGACTACTAAAATATTATACATTTAGTAACAGTTTATCATTATGTTGATGGAAGATTATTTATTTTTAATAATTTTTCTTAAAATGATGATCAAATTTAAAGTCACTTTTAAAGTCAAATCAAATTATTTACTCTATTAAATAATTTGATCTATATATTGTATTAACAGTTATTTCTTTTCCCTCATTATGGTATTATACACAATACAATTTTTTAATTATTCATATTATACATGGTTCCCACTCTTTTGCTTCTGAAAATTTCAAGCTCTTTTCAATGACTTTTCCAAAACCTGATATTTTTTTCAAGCACCTCTTTGATACGCTGTTCATAATTGAAAAAAATTAAAATAACTCCCCAAAACAGTAGAACTATATATATAATGTTCACTCTTTTCCCAGAAAAAAAAACAGGCTTTTGAAATGGTATAAAAAAAGGAAGCGCTATAAGCACACGAATACTGGTTTAAAAATACAGTTTCTTTTTAAAGCATTCCAAACTTTTTATTTTTTTATATCCCTTTTTAAATCATATTTTATCAAGCCGGTGACAGTAGCTAGTGCAGTTTGCAGTGCATGAAAGATGAGTCACGTGACAGACCCACAATTGCCAATAACAATCCTCCTCAACTTTTTGGCGCAGACATGAATTAAAGGCCCCTCCACAATATGGTCCACTGCAAGTCATCCCCACTGTCTGGAGGGGGTATGGCTTATCGTGGTCAATAGCGGCAGACGATAAAACCTTGATGAACGATGGCTTCGGAGGCGGTTTTTCTCTAAAGATCAAAGGCAGCCAGATGAGCCACTAAAGTGTGCAGTAGACCCAATGGACGAATCCACGAGCTCGGCTCATTGAGTGGCCCGGCGTGTGGATGCAACCCGTGAACCATCGTTCAAGGTCCCCATTAGGAAGTGGTGAACAATTGGCCCTAGTGTGGAGGTTACATAACATTTTGCAGGGACTTGAAAAAGAAAAATCAAGCACCGGACCTCAAATTCAATGACCTCAAAGAAAATTCAAAAACTTTTAAGGCCTTAAAAAACAAAAAGAAAATTTAAGCACTTTTCAATGACTTTTCATGACCGTGGGAACCCTGTTATCTATTAGTATAAAATCCTGTTTAATAAATTGAAATAATTTTAACTACTTGTACTCTGAGATTTATTATTATTAGCATTCAATGTTTAAAATTCAATTAATTCTTATTGATATTATTAAAAGTAATTCATAATTCTTTTAATTGAATAGAATACAATTACTTTAATTACATAAAATACAGCTAAAAGTAATTATTTACTTTCAAGTGTACTGTATATTTTAAATAACTTACCTAAGCATTTCGATTTAAACATACCATGCCAAAAACTGATATTTGGTATTAAAAACCTAATCCTGATCAGTTGAGAATCTCCTCATATAACTTTCAAAATGTATTATAAATTCTCCTTTAAATATTAATTTAACTCACAAAGGGATATTTACATTGAAGGAATAAAGGCTTCATGATGCTAGAGCTACCTCAGGGGTACACAGCCTATGCTGCATGCATCATAAATTAGAAAATTCATACATATTATCTGGCTGTCAACTCAGTCACAATAGTGATAGAACTTACCCAAAATGCTGTAACAGATTGCAAGATAGCTATTTCCTTAAGAGTACACATTTATTAAGGTTGCATGATTGAATATTGAAAAATGTAATCAATTGAAGTATTATGTTTTCTAATATCTAAACTATTGTAAAATAAATAAAATATTGTTGATTTGTTTTCATACCACAATTAAATCTGTTGCTAAGCTTGATACCTGCACAGCTGTAGAGAGAGGTCTATGGGGGGAGGTGAGATTGAGCCTCCCATTTTTAAAATTTAAAATAAAATTTCAAAAAGAAAAATTATATTTTGTGTTAATGACGACTGCAATCCAATTAACATCTAAAAACTAAATTTAGTTTGCCTATTTTTCTTGTATTTAAGTTCCCAGATTGATAATTTCAATACACAGATAAATTATATTCTTTTAGTTGAAATTGTGACCTATGCAACATTTGGAAATTACTTTTTTCCTTACTTACAACCAAATATAAAATTTATGCATTCTAAGAAAAATATGTTTAAATAAATATTTTTCTTAAATAAATTCTACTTTTAAATAAATGTGTTTCAAATAAATTTGTGTGTGTACATATATATATTACTAAATTATTATGAGGAAGAACTAGGTTTGGTTCTGTCCAGATTGTGCCCCCATGGTCATTCATGATGCCATACAACAGTTTCTCTCAATTATGATCACTCTTTGGATTATCTAGGATTCAAGTACATAAAAACAATTAAAATTACTAAAAAGCATTAGTTTCACTTATTAAAACTGCTTTTTCTGATTTTTTTTCTTATTACTACCTTTATTTTGAAAAGTTTCAGTGTCAATAACTACATTATTTTTAAATATCTTCAAAAAAGCATTTGATGCATAAAAGTATACATTTAACTAGAGTATAAGCTATTCTAAAACAATTTTCGGAACCTGTTAAAATCTATGGTAATTTCTATAAAACCCTCCCCAGGGATATTATCAGTTTTCTTATCAATCATCCTGATACTTGACGCCTTGCAACAGGCCACCTACCCTAACAAATGAAGGATGTTCATGATGCTATGGTAAGGGAATTTTGATCACCCTCAGGGAGAATTTTTGTTCCTCGTTCTGTACCTCTCTCTGACCTGCCAACATTCCAGGAAGAGGACAATCAGACCCACAAAATTATTGTATCGAGGTACTTTCCCATGATGGTCAGCTTGTGCATGCACAGGCTGTGGGAGAAATTTCCAAGAAGAATTAAGATGCAATTGTTGACTTTAGGTTTTAGGGACCCCTGTGGAGAAGTTATACATCCCGGAATAGCACAAGCGTAACGGTCAAGCTCGCACAGAGATGTAACCGTGAGTTATGGGAGCAGGGGTTAAAAATAATGTCAGCTTTCACAAAATAGGCTATTTTAATGAGCCCACCTGCACTCTTGAAGGGGGGTGCAAATGTGGGAAAATTTCACCAAACAAGTAAAATTGGCAGAGAATAAAAAGGGGTGTTAAAACTGAGGTGAGGAGTTGAAAAAGACAGTTAAGAAAAAATAGTTGAAGTCGAGATTCAAGAGTAGCTGGACATCAAAATCCCAAGTCCTGCTCGCCAGCACTGACGTGCCGTGCGCCCGGACCAACACGCCACATGAGGAAAGCCCTTGCCTGCTCCCCTGTGCCTTTACTGGAGGTAAAACAGATTTAACATATCCATGATGGTTATTTAACCCTGTTAGTAATTTAATATTTTGATTCAGGAATAATGAATAACTAAAGAGAATTGTAATAATTATAGTGTATATATGAATATAAAACATAAATAATTGCTGGCTATGTTATATGGTGATTAAGTATATCAATTTGTAAAATAGTGTACAGAGTAAATGTCTTTGGTTTGGTTTTGGTTTCGGAGTGCTACAGTCTACTTTTTGCAACATGGGGTCTAATGAGACCTGGACCTACTGCTTAAAGCCGATTCTGAACGGCTACAAACACCCATGCCATAGTGGGATTCGAACCCACGAACTCCGATACCGAAAGCCAGCACCCTAACCATTCGGCCATCGTTCGGCTGAATAAATGTCTTAATCTAAATATAAGGTATCATATTTTACTGTGTTTCCCCTTTGTAAACAAACACTGGTGTTAGTGTTTTCAGTACATTACAACAAATTAATTAAGTATGCTTCCCAGGCTTAAACTTGGCATCCTTCAGATTCTAACCATGACCATTTGGGGATCTCAGGAATTGACAATCAGCCTAATCATATACAAAATGCCAGTCTGACACCCAGGATTTTGTCTGTTAAGGTATTCAACAAACTACAGCACCATTTCACAAAGCTCAATATCCTTTATATTTTCTATATCTTATAGTTTAATAAACTATAAGATATAGAAAATATAAAGGAAATTCAATTAATATATTTTATTAACAATTTTTACACTCCACTTAATTGATTAAAATAATAAAAGAGCACTAAAATTAAAAGGTACTGAAAAAATTTAATTTAAAAGCATACAAATTAAAATTTAACAAAGGTTTTTTTAATGTGTACATACTAATTCATCGATTGCATCAAATATAATAACTTCAATATTTTCATGAGTATTTAGCAAAGCTAGACAAATGTTCTTGCTCTATTAAGTTTCTCAAATAAGTTTTAAGCCTTTCTAACATTGAATATTTTAATTATGGGCTTACGAAGGAGGGCAGGCCTGTGTGCACACTCACAATATATAATGTTTAAAAAAGAAAAATAGTAAACATTCATCTGTCTTTAAGATTTTCATCCAAACTAACTCAACCTGCTATAAACAGAACTCCAAGCAATGTGTCCTGTGCCGAAAATGAAGAACATATGATACCAAAACTTTACCAAAGAGAATTAACAAGATTTTACACTGAGAACTACAGTCATGTATAAAAAAAAAAAATTAACTTTCATGTTTTTTCATAAATGTTTTTACAGACATAAATACTTTGCTACACTATTATATTAAT
The DNA here is from genome assembly GCA_032207245.1 of Pardosa pseudoannulata. Taxonomy (NCBI): domain Eukaryota; kingdom Metazoa; phylum Arthropoda; class Arachnida; order Araneae; family Lycosidae; genus Pardosa; species Pardosa pseudoannulata. The sequence continues at coordinate 108,034,001 of CM063500.1, read as the reverse complement.
TATATTATTATTAAATAAAATAGAACTTAGAACTACTTAACCATAAACCTGATGATGATATCAGTGTATGTGTTTACATATATATGTACAAATATATATATGCATGAATATATATTTATAAATATATATACATACACTCATGATACATATATACGTGTGTATGTATATATGTATGCCTGTGTTTATATATTCATACACATATATTTATTTATATGATAATAGTACATGATTCTTTAAACATGAAATTAAGATTGATTAATCTAGGAATTTACTATTTCTTTCCAATTTTTTCTTCAGTTCTTACCAACAATTACCTAATTTATTATTGGTACATTAAATAAGTTTTGGTATTTTGCTTGATATTGTCAGTCCTTTAATTTGTAATGTACATTAAATATCTCACATTATAAATATGTTTTAGTACAAAACACAGTTAAGAGAAACTACATTGTAATAATCCAAAAAAAAGTCTTATTGAATAGAAGTACAGAAATGTAATAGAACCTGAATCCAGTAATTTAAATCATTTAAATTTATTTACCCGTTAGTAAAATGAAATACAATAAAAAAAAATTGTAAACAGTTGTGGCAAATCGCAGTTTTAATAAATTATCTATATAACATCAGTAAAAGAGAGTAATTACTAAAGAAATTTTTTCTAATAAACCCTCAAGATGGAATATTTCAACTTAATATTTAAATTTTATAATAAATGGATCAAAGATAGAACACTAATAAAATTGATTAAATATTAAAACTTATACCTAATTATTTCTTTAAAAGACTAAAATGTAAATTATTACCTCTGCATTAAAAACAATGAATCCATGATACTTAATGTTTACGATCGTATTATTAACATGTGCTCATGAACTTATGGTGTCGTCGGCTGGTGAATTAGCGCTAGCTACTGCGCAAGCGCAGGGGCTATTTCGGTCCTGTTTCACAAATAAAATTTTGTGGCAACCTTAAGTGATTGGCGACATGGAAATAGCAAACTTAACAGTAATGTTAACAGTAACCACATTAGTGTGACGACACTAACATTGCATACTGAAATATTTGCTGAAGTATTTAATTAAGTTTGAATGACTCACTTTATTCAAAGTGAATGAAATGAATTCTTGTTATAAATTTTATATTAATATTTGAAATAGCATCTACATAAACTGTTACTAATTGCTAAGGATTCTAATCATATACAAATTACGCTTATACGTTTATGATACAAATCTTTTATTTAGGTTTGGTTTGGAATGATATGGTCTTTTTTTTTTCAAAACGAGTTTTAATGAGACCGGGACCTACTGCTGAAAGCCGATTTCGAACGGCTACGAACATCCATGCCACATTGGGATTCAAACCCATAAATACTTTATCCATGCAGTAAAAATATATTGTATGAATATTATTTGTAAAAACGTTACTATAAAATATACCTCAATCATAAAATAAGATATCAATAACATTTTATTTCATGCAACATTATAATTTTTAAACTGCTAGAGAAATTAGGAATACTACTTTCTTTAATTGTAGTATGATTAAAATTAATAATACTTTGCCAAGTAGAGCGATAATGGGCGCACTTATAGACCTAAACTTCCAAACCAAATAGACCTAAAAATCCAAACACCTGCGCAGTAGCCGTTCTTATTCACTAAGCAGACAATCATGAACTTTTTGAAGTAAAGATATTGGAATTTCGTTGTTTCGTTTGGTTTAGAGCACTACGGTCTACTTTTTGAAACACGAGGGCTAATGAGACCGGGACCTATTGCTTAAAGCCGATTCCGAACGGCTACGAACATCCATGCCTCTGTGGGATTCGAACCCACGAATTCCGGTTCTAAAGGCCAGCACCCTAACCATTCGGTCATCATTGGGAGTTCCGTTGCTTAAAAATATTATAAGAAAGAAAATATATCAAATAGTTTAAGATTCTAGTTAGATTATTATAGTTAGGCAGAATGATAATAATACTTTAAACGTAAACTTTAAAGCCATGTTTACACAGTCAAGTCCATATTTACGACAAAGTGAGAGCGGGGCTATGAAAATATAATCCCCATTTCTCATCTAAATAATTTTAAAGAGTTTTATATGAAACACCAATAACCCTAAACTCGAACCTAACATCCAGAACCAATCATCATTTTCTTGAAAGACCATGTGTACTTTCTGACAAATTAATTCAGCTGTTCTTGAAATTTTTTCTATTAAAATAGAGAAAGTGTAGATCTCTATATAATCATAGATATCTATATAAAACAAATTTAAAAAAAAATCCGATGTTGATGTCAAATTCTTAATAGCTTATCATTTTGCTTACTAGAGGGCGTTCTCCAATCGTATGCAGGTTGCATTCCTGTCTTTACACTCAATTATTTGGCAAAATGTTGTTCTTATGCGTAGGTTGTATTGTTCGTTTTACTATTTTATAATAGTGTTAAAACTGAGGATATCTTTTTAATGATTAGAAGATAGAAGAGATTTGGAGAAGCTTAAAATGGCGAGTGGAAGCAGTTTGTCGACCAGATCCGAATTTACCGTAGGTAATAGATTTCGTCTGATACGAAAAATAGGAAGTGGATCATTTGGAGATATATATTTGGGTATAGATACTGTATCTGGTGAAGAAGTAGCTGTCAAAATTGAATCCATTAAAGCCCGTCATCCACAGTTGTTGTATGAAAGTAAGTTATATAAGATTCTTCAACCTGGGGTTGTTGGAATACCCCGTATCAAATGGTTTGGACAAGAAAGGGAATACAACGTGCTTGTTATAGAATTGTTAGGACCTAGCCTTGAAGATCTTTTCAATTTTTGTTCTAGAAGATTTACCATGAAAACTGTCCTAATGTTAGCTGACCAGATGATTACTCGTATTGAGAGTGTTCACTCTAAAAATTTCATTCATAGAGATATAAAGCCAGACAATTTCTTGATGGGAATTGGACGTCATTGTAATAAAGTGTTTATTATTGATTTTGGTCTAGCTAAGAAATATTGGGATAATAGACTTCGTCAACATATACAATATAGGGAGGATAAAAATTTAACGGGTACTGCTCGTTATGCCAGTATAAATGCTCATTTGGGTATTGAGCAAAGTCGAAGAGATGATATGGAATCTTTGGGGTATGTTTTAATGTATTTCAATAAAGGTAATTTGCCATGGCAAGGCCTTAAAGCTAATAATAAAAAGCAAAAGTATGAAAAAATAAGTGAAAAAAAGATGTCTACAAATGTTGAAATTTTATGCAAAGGGTATCCATCAGAATTTGCTATGTATCTTAACTACTGCAGATCTCTACGTTTTGAAGATAAGCCAGACTACATTTATCTGCGTCAACTCTTCAGAGTCTTGTTTCAAACCTTGAATCATCAATTTGATTATTTATTTGATTGGACAATGCTAAAGCAGAAAGCAGCATCCAATGTTCCCACATCTTCCTCACGAGTTGTAACTGCTACTGCAGGTCGTTAACTAAACAGGCTTTTCAACACTGATGTGGAGCAGAATAACTTTGCCATTAGAAGATAATAGCTTGTGTTTCAAACTGTAAGACACTTTCAAAATTTTGTGAATGAAAAATAAGATTTTAAACATTTTGTTAAAAATATTTTCAGAAACATTTTTTAGGAGGTATATTGAATTAGAGCAGCACTATATTTTCATCTGTCTGGACTTTGTTTTCTTCGTATTGGATTGTTTTCCAAAAATAATTGTTATATCATCTTTGATGTGATTAAGCCTGATTTGTTAATTATGGCATATTTCCCTTGGAAAATGCTATATTTGAAAATTTTGCATTTTAGATAAATTAATCTACATTTGTCAGCTATTTTTTGTGTATGTATGGCATCATTTATACTGTAAATTTAAAAAATGCATATTGAATAATGTATGTGATGTAGTAGATATTGATTAAAAAATCTACATTTGTATGGACTAGTATGTGATTTTTATTCTAAATCATTTGTTGTTCATTTATAATTGACTAATTCATGTGCATCATTTATAATGTTTTGAAACTGATTTAAAGTTTCTTAAAATATTAAGCATAAGAATTAGAACTTGTATTTGTAGTTTTCTCTTTTCTAATTTTACGTGAACATTAGTAGGAAAAATTTACAAAATTTCTTAAAATATTGCTTTCAGCTTTTATAGCTAAATTTTTTTATGCAATTTTCTACAGACTTAAAACTATATATACTTTTATATATTAAATCTTTAAAAAAAGACAAACTATGATTTTACAGACAATTTTTCACTCATTTAAATGCAAGTGTTACCTGAGTAAATCTTGTTGCTTCCCAGAGAATACATTTACAAACAGAATAATTACTTATATTTCTTCAAGAATGAATTTTTTTAGGATGAATGTATATAAAGTGAAAAAAATATTCTCAAAGAGAAATTTGGTATTTATAGGTTCTAATATGGGTCCAAAATACCATATCATATGCAAATCATATTAATTTCAAATCATTTATTTTTTACTGAGATGAATAGTTATAGTTTGCAGGACTTGGTATGTATCTTTATATGCTTATTACATGAAAGTTATTGTATAAAATGTTTAACACTGAATTAAATCAAAGCATATATCTGAATCAACCTGAATTAGTATTATTTGCCCGTGAAAGTTTTATGTGAAAATATCAGATTTTTTTTTTGTGTGTGTGTGTGTGGAGGGGGAATTGTAGTTTGATTTGATTGGTGTGTGTGTATTATATATATATATATATATATATATATATATATATATATATATATATATATATACACATAGTATCAGAAAAAGGGAAAATATATATATATATCATACACTACACCTTCCCTTTTTCAAATGCTATTAACAATTATTCTTAAATTAGCCTTTGATATTACATCTCACAAATGCAACAAATACTTTGAAATACAATATGCTGTTCTGTTAAGATTTTATGGCAGGCAGTAACTGATGTAATAAGACTTTGAAAAGAAATATTTGTTATGTGCCATTTTGAGTCTGTTACTCATATATTTTATGATTTCAAAATATCTTGCCAAATTAGTGGGAGGTATAATGTGTGATAGGAAAACTTTTTATCATATTAAAATTTTACTTTATATTTAAATATTTGCAGTGGATTATAAAGAATTAAAAGTCCTATGGTATTTAAATGTTTTTCCTGAACTGAATTATCAGTAATTTCTTTATATTAAAAAATTTTTGTAAACCTTTAGTCATTTTATCCAATGAATTAGGAATGTCCATACCTTACAATAATCATCTCTAATTTTAACTTTTCAAATTAAATCTGACGTAAAAACATATTTTTTTATTATTATTTCAAGTAACTGTTATTTCTAGATTAATTGAAACAATCTTTATTGAAATGTTAATAATAATTTGATTTTAGGCAGTTTATAATTGAGCTGGCTTTGTCTTTATTGGGCAATTAATAGGTAGATAGAAAAGTTATGCTGCAAAAGCTGTTTACTCTGCTTTATATTTTTAGAAAGGTTTTAAAATTTGTTATTTATATATTAGGCTTATTTCTAGTAGGTGACCATGCCTAATATATTAAACAAATGAATGTACATGTGTATTAGGCATATATTAATAAATTAGATTACACAAAGAGGTTTTTACTTATTGTAGTAAATAAACTTCTTGTAATTATTTAATGTTATTTTATAAAGATTGCTAAAAATATGATAACTATAAAAATTGTAAATATATAGTAGTTTTTAAGAATTATCTATATTTATACATGTGTGTATAGCTTCAGATTACATATAAGACAAATATTAACTTTTATCTTTAAACCTTTATAAATTAAAGAGAGTGAATTTTATATATGTATTACCAAAGTAAAACTTTTTATTTAAAGTTATTTATCATCTTTTTTATAATTGCTTTGTTCTGTGATGTAAATTTGCAATTAATTTACATTATATTGAATAGTGATGACACTTTACACCAAATGTATTGTCATATAAAATGTTAGAACATATATAAAGAGACAAAAATGGTAATGCATGTAACAAAACTTTATGTTTAAAAAAATCATTTGTATCTGCTATATCCTGCAAAATATAGCAATATTTAGTAAAAACAGAATAGATTTTTAAAGTTCTATTATTTTTTGGTTGTCAAATCCCTTACAAGCCCATTGTCCTTAAACCAAAGGTTGAAATGTGTGAAGTAAGTTTGTACAGTGGCTGTTTAACAATATAACCTACTCTTTTTAATTCTAACCTGTTTTTGAAATTCCTAAGTCCATCTGTTTTTTATGTAGAATAGAAAAATATAACGGTAAAAAGTACTATGAGTGCATTTGTGAATTAAATGTTTCTTCATAATTAGCTCTCATTCAAATAAAACGTTAAGTTTGTCTCATGTTCATTACAGACTGTATCAACCAAAAATTTTCTTTGGTAAGGAGCATTAGTATAATTTTAAAAAGTTTTAATTTCTTACAGAAATGCATGATTTTTATAGATTTAAAGTATTGTCAGTGAATTTTCAAATTTTTTTTCTGTAATGACAAAAATTGATTACATATGTATGCTAATGCTGTCTTTATATGAGTAAGAGTGAAGTTTATCTAATGCAAATTATCAAATTGTACAGAGTAACTTTAAATTATACTCAGTGGTGACATAGCATAGAGGGGGATAGGAGAGTTATAACCCCCCAATCCATAAGGATTGCTGTATTAATTTTAAAATATGAATGATGAATGGGCGAACTCTTGATGAAGGGGATGAACTCCCCATGAATAATTTCTTGCTGTACTCCTGACTGTCAATTATTTAATTTCTTGCTTATTTTGAAATTTAAATAAAAGTATGTAATTTCTTGTTAAAAACTTATTAAGGGCAGTGTTTGAACAATATATATCTTTAAATTGATATATATGCCAAAAATTAGGTTGTAAATCATTGCTTTACAGTAAGAAAACACCTAATGTTAAAGAAAAATAATTCTCTGGCTAATATAAATGATTTGCTGGCATATGTTAAAGCATGAACATTGACTAGCCTTTTGAGAATGGTGTATTTGTTTAGTTTCTGTATGAATAGTCAGGATGCAAGAATACTGGAGTAACTAGAAAGGTTGTAAAAAAAATTAGTGTAAATTTGAATTCCATTCTTAATTTTGTTTTATTTTGTACCTTTTCATAAAGTAATTTTATGTTTAGTGCAAAATTTCACAAAAGAAAGAGATTCTAAATATGATTTCTCATAGAGTAACTTTTGTATTTAAATGCACTTAAAAATTTTATACATCCTCAATTTTTATTATATTAAATATTAAAAAAGTGCTCATTCTTGACATGAATGAATCAAGATATTTTTCTTTTTTTAAATTGTAGACTATAACTTTTCCAATGCTAATTGTTACTTCATTGCATAGTTATATACCATGCTTTGCGTTTTATGTTTGTTTAATCTTTTTAAGTCATCTTTATTAAACTCACTTTATTTACCATAGTTAGAATTTTCTATTTCTTTAACATATTTTTGTTATTCACTTATGATTTTTAGCTGTATTGTATCAAAGTTATATTTTGTGTTATAAAAATTATCATGTCTGAAGATCTGCATAATATATTGGCATAGACTTTTGAGAAAGACAAAGTTGACTATAAATATGAGTACTTTGAACTTATTCTTCATTACGTGGATTGTTTCTTTTGTATTGTATAATCCAGATTATAAATATTTAATTTTTTGCTGTTTTTGGATTTGTGTGTTGAGTGACTTAATGCATTAACTTGTGATTTTATTAATGTAACTGTAATTGTTCAATGTATCATCACTGCTTTTATTGTGTTGCTTTGTTATCTGCAATATACATTTTTTGGTTTAATAGACATATTAGTAGGCCTTAGATATTGTTTAAAGTATACACTTTATTTAAACTAATGTACCATTTTCCAATTCTGTTTTGCGTTTTGTCAAAAATTTATAAAGATTGTCTATAATGTGTGAAACAATAAATAATTTTCATTATTTATTTGTCATTATTATATTATCTTTATGTATATATCTTTTTCTGTTTGCTTTGTTTTTATCTTGATTTTATATTCATATATATCAAAACTCAACTTTTTACAAGTTTGGTGTTTTCTCCAAAGATTATGTAGGAAACATTCAGTGACCTTGATTATAAGTTCTAGAAAAGAAAATGCTTTTCTGGTAAGTCTACAAAAACAGTTTTTTTTATTGCAATGTGATTAGTTCAGATTTTTTTGTGGTTTTGAAAGCAGTTTTTAAAATTTTAATAGAAAAAGGTTATTGGCAAACAGTAGCATTTTAACTCTGTTTTTTCATTGTTTACTTCTCCAAAATTTATGATATGGAATTAATTTTTCTATTATGTTATTCAAATTTCATACAGATGTTTAATTTTCTTCAAGTATGACATTAAGTGTGAAAATTCATAATTAAGATTAATTTTAGTGTAATATCATGTCTTTATATATCCTAAAAAGAATATAAAAACTAATTCAATAAACTGCTCTAAAATTTCAAACTGTACTGCTACCAACAATGTGCATACTCTAAATTAGTACTGCTCAAAAAACTCTGCATTAAAAATTAAGATAATTAGAAAATTTATATAATTGTGAATAAAATAAATTGAAGCATCATTTATTTTTTATTATTATTTCAATGAGTATAGGGCAAAGAAGAAGCGATGAGATACCTTAGTTTTTGGCAGTTCATTCCAATTCTAGTATACAATTAGCTTTTAGTATGAATTGCATTAACATTTTCTTTCCTTAACAAGAATTCTAATTGTATTAGTAGTTATACTGAATGAATAAAATGTAAATGATATTGAATTTAACTTTACATGTTACTAAGCATATTTATGATGTGGTCAACAAGCAGAAAAATTCATGAAATTTATTTTTGTACCTATATTTTACCAAATGGCATATTCTTGTTGAATAATAATATAAGTTCAGTGAAAATCAATTTTATTTTATTACCCAACTACAATGCTTAATGTTTTATAGAAAGCATTAAGCATTTTACTTTTTAAAAATTGTGTGAAGGCTTGTAGTATTTATTTGGAACATCATTTTAAAAAGATTTTCTCTTATGGTATCTTAAGGGAAATTTATATTTTCTGTGCTAGACTATTAGAATATTTTATTTAATGGTCAAGTGGATAAAAGATTTATCTCCTCCAGGGTTGGCAAAAACCCAGAATTTTTTTTTATTTTTTTTTTTTTTTTTTTTTAAAGAAAAAACTCAGCCCAGTGGGTTTTTTTAGGGTTTTTGGGCTTTTTTCGGGTTTTATCAAGGTTTTTACTATACTTTAATGGGTTTTAGATGCTTTTTTGGGGATTTGAAAACTATTCAGGTTTTTTGTTATGTAAGAGGACAGTATATATAAATAATTGTATGATTAAAATAAATTTAAAATGTTAATCACTTTTTAAAATTGATAAATTTAAAAATCAATTTTAAATTACGCAGAAGAAATTTTTGTCTAAATTAAAAGAAATTTTGAAATCTTAAGATAAATTTTATTTCATATTATAAAATTTTTCTAACATCAAAAAACTAGTTTTGAATGGCGATTATATTATACTAAAAGTTGGCTTTGAAATTGTTACATTTGAAGTTTTTTCTTTTCAATAAAATGTATTAAATTATTGCTCTATATTTATTAGCAGAATTGTGTTATTAAAGCATTCAGAAAATATTTTTTAGTTAATTTGTAAGTTATATATGATAAGTAGCAGAATTAATTATATATATTATCCCCATGTTTATTTATTTGTAGTTGTTATACATATTTTTTCCCAATTTTTCTTGTCCATTTTTCAATTAATTTTATCACATGTAATACTTAAATATTCTTATTTTTTTCATCATACATTCTTATTAACTTTGTTTAGTTTAGATTTTATTGTATTTATTATACAGATAACTATTTTTCCCTGAAAAGTTTTTAAGTTTTTTTTTCTAGCAGTTTAGACCCCCCCCCCCCCCAAATTAAACAAAATCTAGGATCATTATCAAAGATGAAATATGTTATATATATTATAGATTTAATTCAATATATTTATTATTAGTTAAATTTTGAAAAAACCCACCTGGGTTTTTTTCAAGTGGGTTTTATCGAGGAGGGCAAATGAAGCCAACCCTGATTTCCTCTCATCTTTCTGCTTTACTCTCTCTCTCTTTCTTTTTTAATGTATGTATGTGAATATCAATGTTACTCTAATTGTGTTCAGTATTTTATGAAATTGTTATCTCAGTTTATAAAATAATTACTGGATGAAGCTAAATAATACATGATGAGAGATTTATAATTTAATTACACTTTTTTTTTTACTGTTAGATGATACGAGAAAAATTAATTTATAAATGAATTGGGAGTGGTATTTAAGCTACTGTATTCCTAGGGATCTGATTGGAAGATATAATGTCAAAGTCAATATACTGAATGAAAGCTCAAATGCTGTTCAAAACATCATCACACAAATAAAGTATAGATCATTTAACATTAGGACAATGTTATATATTAAGATGATACTGAATGCCAAGGTTTGCAGGACTACCTGGGTCAAGCTCTTTATTTCTAAGATTTTTGTCAGTACAAGCAGAATATAATTGAATTGGGAAATTATGATTGGTTGGGGTTTATTGGTGCAAAATCCAAGTTAGGATATGCTGTGAAATTATGATTTGAAAGAAATAAAAGAAGTATGGATCCTTAAAGTCATAACTAATTTAAGTAAAACAATACAATTTTAAGAATAGTTTAAGAAAAGCACTGCAGTGCAGAGAAAAAATACTCGATTTTTTTATGTACTTCTACTGTTATATGTGTAGGCAGTGGCATAGAAAGGTAGGTTGCAGTCTGCACCAAAAAATAGCTCTGAGGGGGTGACACAACTCTTTACTTTAGCCATTTTGTCAATTGAAAATTGTGTAGCTAACAATAACAGTTTTGATGATGCAATGTCAAAATATGCAGAACGAAAAGTTTTTAAAAAGGATATTACTAAGTATCCTGTTAAAGAATATTTTTTAGATTAGATCTTAAAGAATGAAACATATAAACAGATGAGCTTTCATTAAATTGCACTAAAATAATAAAGTTATGATCTAGATAACATAAAATGACTATCACACTTGCAACAGTTCATGGTTTAGTCAAAAACAGAACATTATTTTAGTGCCTTAGAATGAAACAGAAAACTTTATTTTCGAATTAGCCAAAAATAAATAAATAAGGCCATTGTCTGAAAAATCAAATCATATAACCTGAAACTACAGGAAATGTTGAAATATGCTTCATTTCGCAACACTATATACTATTACTTATAAAAATATTTCTTACTTTACTCTATTAAACTGGCTTGTTTATAAAAAGGTATTTTACTTTTTCCATTAATAAAAGTTTATATAATAATTAACATTTCATCCTCTTTATTAACCAATTGAATAAAAAAATTGCTTTCTCAGTAAATTTTATTTAATATGTTAGTAAACTTGGGAATGACTAGTTAAAATGGTGTTGAGTATCACCAGAACTTGCTACACCACTGTGTGTGTATACATACATACTTGGTGCTGCAAATCTTAGTGGGGGGGGGGGCGGCTAGTTGCCCTTCATCATCTAGATCTTTTTTCCTTACACATTGTATAGAAAAGAAGTTTTTAATTGACTATGTAATTTTAAACAAAGGTAATGGTATAATTTTTGTAATACAGGTGAGCTGAAATAACAGTCAATAAAATATATATATATATAATTTTTTATTTTTATTATTTTTTTTCCTGTCAAAACTGCAAAGTAGTGGCGAATTACAATTCACTGGGGTTAAGCTAGAAATTGATTTTAACAAGGTAGAGCAACTTTCTGTTATGTATATAAAACTGTTCATATGTTCATAGAATCGTAACTCTATTTATCTTTTTGAAAACATAAAATCATACTTTTTGAAATCGTCACAAATTTTGTTTTCCACTTGGAACTTTAATTTCATTGTCAAATATGAAATTATGTCAGTGTTTATAAAAGTTAATTTCTGAATTCAAGTTTAAAGAAAACTAATATTTTGTTTTAAAATCAAATGCATGTGGACATTTCTAAGTCTAATTTCTAAAGTATGAAAGATTAAGAAAAAGCCAGAATTTCCTAATATGTATATGGATATGTTTTAAATCAAAAACAAATTAGCTTTTCTTAAAATAATAGCTTCATACTTTAGTACTGCAAAACTGAAACTGCTAGTAATGATGAATTATATTTTGAAATTGATATTATCATGTGATGTTAAAAATCTGTAATGTAAATCTCAAAACATTTGTCTCATTTTTTTTTTCTGATCTTAAAGATTAAAATTATTTACAGATTCACTTAAAATATTTGTAACAATCTGCAAAGTAATCCTGTGAAGTTCTTAGATGGAAATTGAAAAATTTGCATTTTTGAATTTTTACAACAGTAAAAATTATTTAAGTTCATATTGAGCAAAATGAAGCAAAATAAAATTTTCTTACTGTCATTTACTTTTGGAGTTTATTTAGATCCTCTTAACTGAGGATACCTCTAATAAGGATTAATTCATTGGTTTCGAGATATCCTGTTTAGAGTTTTGCCTGTATTAATTTCGTTTATCTAAAACTGATGTGTGCCATACCCTTCATCAGGTGTTAAAGTTAGTTTATATTAATATATTATTAATATATATATTTATTTATTTACTTTGAGAACTAAACTTGATATATCAAAAGTTAGATTCTAGCTGTATGTCTGAAATATTGTGTGGTCATTCTTTGATATGCTATGACCTCGAAAAGTTAAGGTACAACATGTTTATCCAACCTTACCATTAAAAAATTGCAGTAACATTAAAATCTGCAGTTTATATACAGGATAGTCACGAACTTTAAAAAAACTTATGCGAAACAATTACTACTTTTATTTTAAGAAATAAAAATTTAGGGTGCAATTATTGGCCTTTAAAAATATGTGTTTCACTATCCTAAAGTTTCTACTCTCTAGATTTTTGTGTCATGAACTCACGAATACACCACATTATTTATTTTCCCCCATTTAGTTGTTTAATTTTCGCTCGTTGTCATTTTTATGCTTACTGTTAGAAATCTCTGGATTAGAGGGCTTGGCCCAGAGAATTCAGTTGAACCATCACCTTGAAGACCGCTATTGTTATTAATAGTTTCGTTGACCAAGAGTCTTAAGTCTAGCAATGGCTAAGAAAAGTCGTTTTTCCGATTCGTTAATGTAGTGGTCGGTCGGACTGAGGGAAACAGGCCATCTTAAGCTAATGCTGATAGCCGTATTGTGGTGTGGTCAAGCGATTATGAGATTAGTCAAGTCAATTCAAAGATTCTGTGTCTAAAAGACGTGTTACAGGACGATCGCGAGCTACTATGGGAGACCGTTATTGCACTCTTTCGTCTTGAGCCGATCGATGGCCGATTGGTTAGAGCGCTGATCAACGGTACCAGAGTTCGTGGGTTCGAATCCCACTATGGCATGGATGTTCGTAGCCGTTCGGAATCGGCTTTAAGCAGTAGGTCCCGGTCTCATTAGCCCTCGTGTGCAAAACAGTAGACCGTAGCGCTCCAAACCAAACCAAACTCTTTCGTCTTGAAACTGAAGACACACTACTGTGTCTCACCGCATGGCAGAAATCGTTTTGTAGCAACAGATCCCTGTTGCTACAAAACGATAGCCTGTAAGGATAGCTTCTACTATTCTTACAGTACAGTATTAAGATGTAACCACAATACAGGTTTGTAAGTAAGAGGATCAGTTGTATTTTTCCCTTGAAACCAGGACACAGAGCAGCTAATTTACGTTGGAAGAGGACATGTCACCTGGACCAGTCAACAATGGGCTTCTGTACTCTTCACAGACGAGTTCAGGTTCATTCGAAGGAGTGATTCACGTTGTCAGATGATCTGGACAGACCATTGTATCAGATACAATCAATCCAACATTGATGAAGCCACAATTACAGATGCTGTGGGTAGAATGGTTTTGGCAAGGATTACTCTCGATGGCCACACTATACCTACATGGATTCCACAGAAGAGCTTTAAACGTTGTGAGGTATCGAGACGAGATTCTTGCTTCATATGCCTCTACTATTGGTAATAATTTTTTTTTCTTCTGATGGACGACAATGTGCTACTGTACTGAGCTTGACATTGGGGGATATCTTGAGAATCACGGTAAGGATCGAATGGAATGGTCGTCTCGATCCCCAGACTTAAAACCGGTAGATCATTTTGGAACTACATTAGGAGACAAGTTGTTGATTTTAAGTCCTTGTTGGAAAGATTATATTAAACTATTTCTGCTTCTGGACTATCGATCATCATTTGGTGATAATTTCAGGGTAAATTATACATTCAAGAGCCAAAACATTATGAGCGCCCCTACATTTTGCAATAGACTCGACTGGATGACGGGGAATGCACGTGATCAGGTGGAAGTGGTATTTATCTGCTGCTGAAGAGTCTGAAGAATCATTTTTTCACTTCTGTGTGTGATGGGAAAGGCTGCAGATCTAAGCGATTTTGATAGAGGGCAGATTGTAATGGCTCGAAGGCTCGGCACAAGTATTTCCGAAATTACACGACTCGTGGGTTGTTCGCGTTTTAAAGTTGTTAGTACTTATGCAAAGTGAATGAATGATGGTGAAACTAGCAGTAAACGACATGGTGTTGAACGTCCACACACCATCAAAAGAAAAGGTCTTCGGTGACTGTACCGCATGGTGAAACAAAACTGGTTGTGTTGGAGTGGTTCCAGGAACATGATCCTGAATTCCAGTTAATGTCCTGGCCGCCTAATTCACTGGATCTCAATCCGATAGAACACATTTGGGATGTCATATGGGACGGCAGCTCAGAGTCCAAAGACTACCAATTCTCAATATCTCGGATTTGCGTAACCGTTGCTTAAACTTCTGGTACAATCTGTCTCCGGCTATCTACCAAGGACTTGTGGCATCCATGCCAAGGCGGGTTGAAGCTGTGTTGCGCACCAAAGGTGGGCCAACTCGTTATTGACAGGTGGTCATAATGGTTTGGCTCTTGAGTGTATATAATATTTCAAACGGCTTTAAAATTTAAATTAATGCATAACATAAAAAAATTAGAGACATACTCAGAGCCATAACGAAGACAAGAACACCTTTTCATCCAAAATCTGAGTCAGTGGGTGTCTTATTAAAATATCATTTTTGTGTTTGATTTGACATGGAATGAATGTTTTAATATAAACGTAATGACCAACTTCATTCTTATTATTCTTATATTTCCTTGACATCCAATTATTCTAATACTACACCTGCACAACGAAGCACATTAAACCTTGCATCTAATGTGATTAATAACAGACAAAAATAAAACAAAAATTGCATTATTATAGTGATAAAGATGCTATAGTTCTTGTTTTCTTTATTAAGATCAGTTTTTTGCATCAGGTCAGGTATCAGATTTTATCCAAACTGATCAAATGTTTCAACTGATCAAGTTCAAGTTGTATTGACTTTTTTTTTGTGTATAGGTTGATCCCAGGTAAACTTTGTATCAGCAAACTTAAAAAAGAAAACAGAACATTGTCATATATAAATAAACTGTATTTAAATAAGCTCCGAAACATTTAGCTTATTCATAACAAATAAAACTGATATAAACATATGATTGTTTTCATTTTTCTCTTACAGCATTAAAACTGGAATCATTTTCTTAAATTCTGCGTATAGACAGAATACATCTAATTCAGATGATCATGATATAAAAGAGTAAAATCCACTAAGAAAAATAGCTTGAAATTCAGACGGAAAGAAAAATTTATTTAATAAAGAAGAAAATTTACAATTAAATACTTCATTTTATCCTTAAAGTGACAGATGTGGGCGTAATTTAGGAGGAACAAGGGGGGGGGGATTTAAATGCCTCCAAGAATTTTTTGAGAAGGGGCAAATTTGCTGTTTTCCCCTCTAATTGAAGTTTTATTCATATTCTAATTTTCTGATCCGACTTTTGCCTCCTTAGTTACAGTACACAAATTACGCCCCTGGTGACAGACTTTGATTCTTGAATACGAATCTGGGATGGATAACCTTCCCTTGTGCTTCTGTTTTGCGAGATAAGAGTTCTGAATGCTCCCAGGCTACCGTGCACCCAAATCTATGATTTTTAAATTAAAATCATATACATGAAAACGAAAATTCAACAATAAGCAATGTAATAAAAATGTACATGATGGCTGCAAACATATCTTATTATCTTTGTAAACAATACTATCATATGTTAATGCTTAAAAAACCGCGAAATTAAAATGTTTAAACGACGGTATTTTGCAGATTTGCATTCTACCGGACAGTTCTATATATAGCGAATATATAAAGTTTATATAATTACATAGTAGTTAATCACCATCAATAATGCGAGATTTCTCTCTTTCAGTGGTATGAAAGGCTGTGAAAGAGTCAAGTATTAAAAAGCATAAATTTTATAATTTATGCTTTATAATTATTTTGTAATTAATTTATTTTATAATTTCCATAATGTAAATTCACGGTTTACTTTATAATAGTACCAAACGGGGCCCCGCGAGATACAAAATCATAACGAGGTACTTTATTGTATCCCGTTACAAACAATTACTTGTAATTTCGCTCCTCGACCTTTTGTTTTGGCTGATGCCAGATGTGCGTTAGTCTATGGTCGCTGTTCTTTTGATCAAAATCCATAGACGAATCACAATAATTTCAAAGTAGTTTCTCTGTGGCCAGAACGATTATCTCCATAAAGCGGTGAATTTAAAAGTGTTTTGCCAGAATTCATATGAGTTCAATAACACTTTTAATGTTTAGAATTATAGTTTAATATATTTTTAAAGCGTCAAAATGTTTTCCAAAACATCATCAAAATCAATAGAAATGCTCTGTTAAACACAGTTAATTTTAATTAAAAACGTTTTGGTGGCTTAAGATGAACTGAAAAAATGAAACATAAATATTTGTTTAGTCGGCATTTTCATGACCAAGAAAAGGTGTTATCATAAAAGATGATACGTGAGATGTATATACAAATATCATTGGTATTTACAAAATGTATATCATCATGATTTACAACTAGAATCTTAATTCATTGTTATCTTTAATTTCTCTCTGACATTTTTATAAAGATTTTATCACATCATAAATGATTTCATGATATGCGATACCGTATTGTGTAATAAAAGGCGCATTTGGTGGTTCAGAATTATTTCTTGTATTTGTCACAAATTCTCGTGAAAATGGAATTAAAACCAACTACCGAATTACATAGTATTGACCATATCGAAAATTCAGCAGAAGGAACAGTTGGTAAGTTTGTAGTATGCAAAACTATCTGTGATGTATATCTCACAAAATTTAATTTATAAAGTAGGTTTTACAGAGTTTTTAAAATAAACGTACAAAACGTTAGCCCTGAAATCTTATTAAAATATAGGTCATATTTTTTAACTGATTTACATGTCTTATTTCACCCACACTTGGAATTTCTCAAATGGAAGACAGTAAAAAATGTTTTACAATATGTAGACATAGCAGTAACTTTAGAATTTAAGACTAATGTGTGAAATTTCATTAAATAGTATGTTTAACACTGTTGTATATAATTTGAAGGAAAACACATTTTTTAATTGGTAAATTTGTATATTTCTTTTGATTAAGTTCTAAATTGTGTTTTTGATGATGAGTATAATAAAAATACCTAAAAATTCAGTTTTTGTAGTCATTGGGATTGAGTATATTGAGATTCTTTTCATCTTAAAGTCTTTTATGTTAAGGTAAAAAAAGCATCATAATAATTTTGTGATTTTCTAAAATGCTTTGTTGTAGGTGAAGTCCCTTCTAGAAGCAAATACCTGAAATTACTGCCTCCAAAAGGAAGATTACTAGTACATCTCAGCCATCTGTTGATCATCTGTTTTATAGTTTCTATTGCTTATAGTGTTTTAGGCAATGCAGTTCTCCCTGGGAGTGAAATATTTGCTTTGTCATTATTATATCTTTTAGCTTACATTGGAGGGAAAATCATGAAACTAGTGAGGCTTCCTCCACTCTTAGGTATATTTAATATTAATAAGGATAATTTAAAAATTATTAATAGATATTACTATTGGATAAATAACAATTTTCACAAAATTTATTGTTATAATTAGGACCTAAAATTAGTATATGTCATGTTTGATATACTCTTTATTTCTTAAAATGTCTATGCATGGTTTCTTCTCCTTGTGTATGAATGATTAGTTTTAATGCAGTCTGCATCTGCTGCATATGAAAGGGGACAAATTTTAAATTGCTAAGCATTGTATAATTATTGAAAAAAAAAAAATTGCTTAAAATGAATTATAAGGTAAAACAAAATTTAGAAGTGTTTCAATCAGTGTAATGTTGGAAATTTTCAGCATTTTTATTTAATTTTTAATATAATTTATCAAACCCAAAGAAACTCAGCATATGATCCTATTTAAACCAGAGCTTCTCAAACTGTACTTTTTAAAACAATTCCCTGTGTTCCATGTAAAGATTGTCCATGTTTAAAAATATTTTTATCAAATATATTGTAAAGATTAAAATTAAGATAATTTTTCACAAAAATATTTGAATATTTTGAACTTCTGTGATTATGTTGGTGTTTTTATTTAATTTTTAATATTTATCAAACCCAAAGAAACTCAGCATATGATCCCATTTAAACCAGAGCTTCTCAAACTGTACTTTATAAAACAATTCCCAGTGTTCCATGAAAAGATTGCCCATGTTTAAGAGTATTTTTATCAAATATATTGTAAAGATTAAAATTAAGATAATTTTTCACAAAAAATATTTGAATATTTTGAACTTTTGTGTTTTAGAGCGTCAAAAAAATAAAAAAAAATCAAATATATTATTTATAACTGATTAAGTGAATTATTTTACTGCGTAAAAAAGTATTTGGCAATTAATTTGTCACTTTCCATCTGCTAATGAATAAAATAAGTTTATGTAAAAAGAAAAGGATTTGAAGCAAAAATTAGAAAATTTGACACATTTTCAAAATTATTGGAAATTTTTTTATTGCATCTCCTCCAGTTGCATTTTAGTCAACAACTTACAAATTATAAACTCATCATAGTTATCTCTTTTTCCATGTGTGTGTTTTCTATCTTAAATGAGAAATTAGAACAGAAAAAAATTTAGAAGATGTAATGTTATGCCCTGGAAAATTAAATTCTGCGACTATTTTTTTTTAATATCATTATTTCTATTTTGCGAAATGATGCCAGAATTGGTAGGGCACTGTTCTTTGGTACCACAGTTTGCAGGTTCGAATCTGCTACAGGCATGGGTTTTTGTAGCCATTTGAAATCATTTGTAAATAGTAGGTCCTGGTCTAATTAGCCCTTGTGTAGCAAAACAATTGACCACAGCATTCTAAACCAAATCCAAATCAATGCTGTTATGTAATAATAACTAATTACAGTATATAGTTGTGAGCTTTTATGTTGAGCTATATTTTTATGCTGGGGACTGTAAAGGAAGGTAGCCTAGTAAAATCTTTTACTAGGTTACCTGCCCTTTAATTAGTAAAATTTAAAACCACATATGTATTTCATTAATAGAGTCAAAAATTGTTTTAAAGGTAATATTTAGCATAGCTTGATTGTTTAACTTTATTAGAATTAATATTAACTAGAAAGGTATTAGATATAAATACAAAATATATAAAAAATGTACTTTTTAATAAACACAATCTTTTGTTTTTCATGATTTATTTCTACATATAAAATTAGGTATACCATTATTGAGTAATGGCAATTGTTAACTCTTGCTTACCTTTTTAGTAGCAATTTTTTTTTTTGTTATTATAAGCACAATTTGCAACTTATATTTTCATTTTTGTGTAAAGTAATTTGCTAGTAGATTACTGTACACCCCTATTAGTTAATATTTTTAACCATTTAATCTTTATAATATTTTATCTTAATATCAAATATTGTATGCACTAATTTAGAGATTAAAACAAAACGAAAAAAAAAGTTCAATATGCTTCTGTAGTTTCTAAATTTAAATTATCAAATTCTATGCTATTATGCAAATTTTGAAACTCAATTTTTAAAAACAATTTTCTTGCAGGTATGCTATTAGCTGGATTTCTGTTTCGGAACCTGGCTTTTATTCCTTATTATAAAGCTATAACTCTAAGATGGGCATCTACTTTAAGGTATCCTTTTCAACATCTAGAATTGTTTTATTTAATGTTCTTTCATCAAAATGCATTACTAAAAAGGATATACTAGCCTCTTTTTTCTGAAACAATTTATTCTAAATACAGTCAAACCTTGCTATAATGAACTCTCTGTTATAGTAAACTTTTACATCTGTCCTCATTTGCAATGTGAGGTGGCTAGGCAAATATTTTTGGGGTATTTACCCAAGGCCTGAATAGATGCCCCAAAACAGGGTATTTTGTAAAAAATATGTGAAGAGTAAATGGATAATAAATTTTTATCTGAAACTAAAATATATAAAATTGATATATATATATATATATATATATATATATATATATATATACATACACACATACACACACGCACATCCAGGGCTAGTTCTAAGATGTTAGGTACCTGTGTGCAAGGTAGCATTTAGCTAGCTTCCTATTCCTGTGCGCAAGACAGTATTTTTCTGCCCCCTATCAATATGCATGTTTAGTAGATATTCTATTTTCCACCCTAGAAATTGGACCACTTGCATACATGTATGTACTGACCATCTACTAGGCCTGGCCTTGTATATACATATACAGTGAAACTTCTCCGAGTGGCCAGCCCTGTATATCGGCTACCCTTCTAAACAGACAATTTTTCATGACACGGATTTTTCGACTCATAGACCTAAAGTTAAAATAACCTGTATGAGCAACCACCCGACCCCCTCTAAACGGCCACTGAGTGGGATTGCCCATTTCATTTTTCGGGAAGTTCTACTCACTCAATGCTTTAATTTTGAGCGGAAAAACTCAAGGTTAGTTTTATGGTCGGATATAAGACCAGGAATAATTTGCGAAGTCCATTTCCGCAGTCCCCCCTTTCTTAGAAACATTAAATCTGTTATGACTTTTGTATTCTCTGTATACCACCATTCAGATACAGAATCTCTATCGCATCACTAAAAGAAACTGAAGGAGGAACTGGACAATTAGGCTTTGCAGGTATCCTAGAGCCTTTGTTTTGAATTCCAATAGGTACAGTAAAGGAAGAATGGCACCTCTGTCAGCAAAAATGTCATCCATGCCAGTTTTTATTTCATTAGTTTGTCAGTGATCTGAGTTGCAACTACATTGAAACGCAATTTCCTAATTTTCTGCTTTTAAAGTAAAAAATGAACTAAAAAAATGGTTGTTATAGGGGAAAGTGAAAAAATAAAACATACAAATTGTAACCTTTTTTAAAAAAATGTAAGAGAGTATGAAATAAAGTACTATTTTCTCTTTAGATAAGTTTTTAATTTCATTTTAAATAAGGAATACATGTTAGACTTGTTTATATTACGCATTATAGCTTATAATAAAACCCTTCAGAGCGGCCCTACCCTCTGAGTTGCCAAATATTTTCGGAATGGTGGGGTGACTGCTTAGAGAGGTTTCACTGTATATATATATATATATATATATAAAATACACAGTTTAAAATCCTTTTTAATTAAAAATTTTGACCCAATTTTTAAAAAAATTATCAAAAATAGTTACAGTAATATTTTATCTGTTACTTTTGCAAAGTTAACTGTAAGCATTTTAATCTCCAATTTTTCTATTTTTGTGAATGTGATTTTATGATTTGTTAACAGGTTTGCAAACACTTCTGTATTCTGTTGTAATTTTCAGAATTTTAAAAGGGTAATGCAATCGTCCATGCAATTGTATTTTTCATTTTTATTTTCATTATCTTATGTTTCCATTATCATTTAAAATCTTTATTCAACATTAAAATAAATTTAATTAAAAGTACCCCCTAAAAAATTAGTAAATGCCTTATTCTTTTAAAACAGTTGGTACTTTAAATCAGGGTGTAAATGTAACATTGTATTTGATTTTCTGATTAATTTATTTTTATAAAATTAAAAATTGGTAAAAGATTTAAAAGTATTTAATTTTTCTTTACATTACTTTTTACACAATGTGTATATATATCTGTGTGTATGTGGTTAATATATATACAGCCATTTTGATCTTTTATATCTATTTAATACTTCTATACAAAAATTACTCATATCTCTAAATCTTAATAATAATCAGATCTAATTTATAAGGAAAATGCAAAATTAAAAAATTATTATAAAATTATGATTATAAACTTGAAAGTTTCAGCATATATCATGAAAAATGGATCTAAAGTATACATATATGTATGTGACAATATATATAAATAGTCCAGTGTAGTTGTTGAATATGTACCATATATTTCTGAAATAAGCCCATCTGTGCTTAAGCTGAGGGTGGATTTTTTACTTCTAAAATTTACCCAATATTAAAAAAAATCTGTATGTAAGCTGAAAAAAAAAATCTGTGACTTTTTTTATTTCAAATTTTTTGCAGAGAAAGCAAAAACATCTCCAGGTAAAACTGGCAAAATATTTATCAATCTAAAGGCTGCAAAGTCAAACATTATACCAATGGTTCTAAAAAATTTTGTCATGGTACCCATTTGAGACAAATACAAGGACAATTCTTATTAGATTTCAACAGTGGTGAGGGAAGAAAACAAATTTTATTTATGCAACTGCATGCTTTCTGTATTAATTTCACAGTTTTATGCTGACTGTTCAGAATTACTGCCATTTCACTCTAAGAATCGTAGTGCTACACCTTGCAGCCAATAACATTTTTTACTTATTAGATGCCAGCAGTGATAGTTTCAACTCTGGAAAGCTATATAAACTAAATCAATTTAAAAATGTTATTTTTGATGATTTGTTGCTTGCTTCTCACATACATTGAAGTAAGTTTTTTATGATATTAGCTGATCTACTACAGATGTAGTATTGCTATTTTGGCATGATCATACCTTTCATGACAGGAAGCGCAAACGCATGCTTTTCTCTCAGGCTGGCAGTCTCTTTCACGAGTGAGTGTTCTGGGCCAGAGGGTTTTTTGCTATTAATCCTAAATTCATGAAATTAACTAAGTATCAACACGTTGTTTAATAATGTTGTGTAAAGTATTTAAACGGCATATGATTTATATTATATGTTTATAAATACTTTATTTACTTAAGTTATTTCTTATTTAAATATATATTTTACACCCTTTTTTCATTATTTACTTACTATTTAATGAATTTAACATTATAAAACTGAATACTATTTTATTTAAAATTATTTTTTCGTATAAAAAATTTGAAAACAGATATCTACACACAGTCCTACGTTATAGTCCTTATACTTGTAATAACTCATTTGCCACTTTGGATGATTTTTCTGAGAATGTGAACAAACAAAGCATTGTCATCATCATTGTCAAAATGTCCTCATTAGATTCACTAGATCCATTATGAACAGGAAGAACAATCAGAATATATTATAGTGTCACTATTACTACTATCGGAATCTGTTTCAGAATCAATATCTGAAATATTTTACATCATTTCAGCTATTTCAGGCTCAGTTAAACACTTTCAACGCTTCGACATTCTAACAGTAAAAAGAGAAAAAAAAATCAAGTCTATCAGATCTAATTCTCTACTAAAAACTGGACTGCAAACCAAAATACACAATGCCATAGCAAAAATAAAACTCTCCTGCTTACTATAAACAAACACCATGTGCGAATTTAAAGAGTCATCATAAATCATGCCATTCAGAAACATTCCTTTCCCCTGATGTTTATATAATCAAAAACCATGCATATGGATATTATGCTACTCTCATCTTATCTCCAATATTCTCATGTATCTAAAACCATATGAACATACAATGCCATCTTGTGTCAAAAGTTATAGTTTTTAAAACATTCCAGAATGCTGGCACAAATATGTGATGGCTGGGGGTGAATGAGAAAATGTGCTGGCATTTTGGCCAGGAAGTGAGTGCGTTTCTTGCTGGCACATATACATGGCAGTCAGTGCGAAGGGGTTATGGCACTGGTTAGACTCATTAAAAAATTATTTTTTAATTTTTGTGTTTATCCTCATTTAAAATATTTTTACAAATTTCATTTATTTTTGGCCATTATTTTTTTTCATTACTTCCTACACATTTTACAAATTGCTTAGTTTATAAAGACTGACTTTTTTACTTTTTGGTTACCAGTGCCAAAAATGTTACCAAGAAGGACCCATCTGTTCTGTGGGTTTGTATATATAAGCTGATCCCTCCTCAGTATCACTATAAAAATTCCCAAATTCTTCACTTATACATGGAAATATACAGTGTGTTAATATTTGATATTCTTGTGCTGGCAAAAGTAAACAAGTCCATAAGCAAGGGGCAGGATTTGGGTTTATCCTTCTCTTAAAATTTCAGACTTTTCTATGCATAGAAAATATATCTATGTTCTATTGTAAATAATTTTGTTTGGTGTTTATCCTCAACTTTTTATTCTTTAACTTAAATGCACATCTCCATTGCAGTCATTTAAAAAATAGAAGTAATTTTAAAGAGAAAAGCATTAGCTTGGAAGGAAAACACCTTAACAGTACTATTATAGGCATTTTTTGGAGGGAAATATGTTTTTAAAGATTAAAGTGAAAGAATATAAGGAAAGTATTTTTACTTTCATTCGAATTTCTATTCATCTCTTCATTTACAGTTGTTTTATGCTGTGTTCTTTCATAAATTGTCCAGATGCTTCTAATGAATTGCATTAAAAATAGTATAGCTATGATACTTTGAAAACATATCACAAAGCATAAAATTGGAAAGCATTTGACATTTTTTCTTAGCTAAAACCTGGTGGTGGTCAGAGTGGGAATAAGAAGACATACATTCCAGGAAGTTTTTGTTTACGGGTGTTTTGTTTAAAAAAAATCTTTGTAATCTCAGTTAACATATTTCAGTATTTAATATGTTTTACCTTTCATTATTGTATTTTGAATTTTCAGTAGTATGCATTCTTGTCATACCTTCCAGTGAAAATGAGCCTTCAACTTTTCTATTTTTTGTTTGTTTATTATTAGTTTTATTACTAATAATATTTATACAATGCTTTGTAATTTCAGAGGTTCTGCTCTAGTTGTTATTCTTTTGAAGGCTGGCATAGGATTAGATGCCCAGCAATTGAAAAAACTTAAAAGAGTTGTCTTGCAAGTTGCCTTTATGCCTTGTTGTGTTGAGACTATCACCCTTGGAATTGCGTCCCATTTTATCTTAAGCTTACCATGGATATGGGCAATAATGCTTGGGTAAGTAGAATCAAAATTTCCTTGTATATTTACAAATTCTTAATATAAAGTAGATAGGTTTAACCTTTTCTCTACATCAAAAGTTCTCAGACTTTTTCAGTCACAGAGTCATTGGAAATTTGATGTAGAGGAGTATATATTATCTCTTTATGTACTGTATTTAGTAAATGTAATAACAAAATAGCCATGACAATTTAAGGTACTTTTATCATTTAAACTTGCTGGACATTAGATTTCAATGTAGGATTTTGTCCTTGTACCAATTTCCCATTGCAGATAGAAAACACACATAAAAAACAATGACAACTAAAAATAAATTTAAGACAAATATTACAGATCCACAATTTATTATTTAAATAATCTAGTTTAATCATCTAGTTTTTTTTATTAATTTAGTACATTTGCTATAAATTTTTACTTTAATATTTTTACATCATGAATATTACATTCAAATTTTTGTTCTTTTTTGTTTATGAAAAATATTCTTAATTTTAAACTTTAAAATATATTTAATAAAAATATTTTTAACTTTAAGCATAATTAGTTCTTTTTCTTCCCCCAAGGCATTGTGACTGGTTTTGTAGAGTACTAAGTGCTCTACAGAGCCAGTTGTAGAAACTCTGCTCTATGTTTTTCTGAGAAAAATAACGAAATATCTTAGAGAAAGATTCTGATAAGCCTAATTCAATCATTTACATTTAATTAATTTTATTTAATAATATATCAAGCATATCCTTTTTATTTTCTGTCTCAATGCATTTTTAAAAAATAATTATTCTTTCATCAATAGACAATTAATTATAAAATACTATCAGCTTATTTTATTTATTTATTTATTTATTTTTGCTGCTTTTAGATTTGTGATTTCTGCTGTGTCCCCAGCAGTTGTTGTCCCTAGCTTGTTGAGCCTCCAAGAAAAACAGTATGGTACTCAGAAAGGGGTCCCTACATTGGTGATTGCTGCTGCTTCAGTGGATGATATTTTGGCCATAACTGGATTTTCAATAACATTGAGTATATCATTAGCAACGGGTAAATATAATTTAAAGAAATTAAGTTTCTTTTAGTTTAGAAATTATTCTTTTAATTCAAATGTTATCAGGCTTGTTTTTCAAAAATTGGATTTTCAACATCTTATGTTAATTACCCCATTCATCATCATACTCTAATCATTATCTCACATCCTGCTATAATGCTAGACTTTCTTGTGTTCTGCCTTTTGAAGAAGTTATTAAAGGAATTTTAAGAAATCTGAACTTTAATAGAGTTGATACCAAAGCTACAAATATTGTAATTAATCTCTGGTACACTTTTCATTTTTCTGTTATGAACTCTTTTTAGTCATATGACAAAAGTTCAACTGCTGATACCATTTATCAACAAATTTTTGAAAACCGCAAACAATATTTTAAAACTTACACTCATTTTTTACCGATGGTTCCAAATCCATAAGCTTTGTCAGCTGTGCATACAGTTTTGAAAAAAAGATCTATAGTTATAAATTGCATTCTAAACTCTTCATCTTTTCTGCTGAAGCCTTTGCTATTTTGAAGGCTTTAGAGAAAATGATGTATCACAATAGCAAAAATTTTATTACCTATACAGACTCTCAAAGTATTTTAAATTTATTGTTTTCAACCTATTGTCATAACCCTATTATTTTTAAAATTCTTACATTAATAAGTAACCTTACATCCATGGGAATCACGTTAATATTTAGATAAGTTTCTCTCATGTTGGCATCAAAGATAATGAACTCTTGGACATTTCTGGAAGTCTCGATCTCAACATTGGTTTTCTTTATCCTGACTTGAAAAATTACATCAAAGATTTGGTATACTTTAAATAGCAGAAATCCTGGGATAATGTCTCATCAAGTAAATGATGAGGAGTAAAAGAAAAAATTACTAAGTGGCCCCAACTTCCTTCTAGGAGACATGACTTGCTACTCACTCTTCTATGAGTAGGTAACTGTTGATTCACCCCTGCACACTTCTCTTCCTGGATAAAACATCTTCAGAGTTTGTACATTGCAAGACACTTTTTACAGTCACACACATTTTAACCTCTTGTCTTTGTTCGAAATATATGTATGTAAAACATTTTAGTAATTCATCGCTGAAACTGGATTTAATCTTTGGGAAACATTGCAACCATACTTATTTCCCTTCCTTCACTTTTTTGGATTTTATTTTAAAATCTGATTTGTGACTTGTGTTTTTATTTATTTTTATTTTTAATTTTATAATTCCCAATTTTTTAAATTGTTTAATTCTTAATTTTCAATTTTTAATTTTCTGTTGTTCAGTTTAATTCATGCCTTTATAATCAAACTTTCCTAATCTATTGTGTTAATTATTTCAACCAACAACCCCAAAATTGGTTTTTTCGTTATCATGTATTACTTGTTAATTGGGGAGTTAACTTTAATCAAAATCATTTCACAATGAGTATTTTTTTCGATTTATTACTTTTAAAAATTTTCATGCTGAAAAAAGGTCCTTAAGCCTATTCGAGTTGTATGATGAAATATTTGTCATACTTAGTTAACAGTTAACAATTATAGAGTCTAACCTGTTATAGCAAACTGAGCTTATAGTAAACTTTCAGATATAAAGAATGAAAATTTTGGACCCTCTGTTTTTCTATTGCTTTTAACCTTTTCAGGAGGGGTGTATCATATCTGAGTTGTGGAGATATCTAATACACCCCATCCATTTCGTTAAAAATGTTGTCAATAAACAATAATTGTCCAAAATAAGAAGTAAATTACTTAATATTTAAAAAGAATATTTTTTATTCATTTTATAAAAATAAGAAAATATAAAAAAATAGATGTAACTGCATTAATTTCTCAATAACTTGTAAACATGGTGGTCATCTTGAAAGGCTTAAAGTTAATTTATCATTTTATAGCAAATCTCTAATATCTTAGAAATTGGTTATAACAAACCATCTACTTGGCTGTCCTCTAAATTATTTTTCAGATTTTTTTTTGTTTCAAAATTTTTCTGCAGCTTTAAAACAGTATTTTGTTTTTAATTTCATAACTAAATGTATGAAATTATTAAGATTTTGTCCACACATACAACGCTGAGTTCCTTTATTGTACTGTGCAAGGAAATTCATAAAATTTGCTCGGAATCAGACTACATGTTGAAGATTAAAAATTCTATATTAAAACAGTGAGAAAAAAAGTAAATCAGTAAATAAGTAAAAAAATCATCTATTTGCTTTTATTTTAGTCAATTTACTTGGTAATTGTTCAATTTAATTTTACAGATTTTAGGTAATTTAGTTCATACAAAATCTTTTTAATCCTTTAACTGTAGCAATTATTTCAGAAAAATACATAAATAGATTTTCATTTTTTTCCCTAGTATTATTTGCAACAATATATCAGTAAAAAAGCAAAAATCAGTTATTTTGGTAGATAACAAAATTTTAGAGGAATGGAATAGTTTTTTTTATTTAATATTTTGACATACATGCAAAAAATTAATGGATTTTTTTTTAAAGATGAACTGATTTGAGCCTTGGAGTAGATATTTTAATTTTTCTTCTGCCAAAGTCAGTTTGGGCATTACAGATTTTGCAAATTTGAGCTGCTCTAACTGGATTCAGGTGACACTGACAATTTTATGAGATGTAACATTTTTCGTAATGGTTTGGATATAACAAACAAAACTTTTGGTTCCTTGAAATACATTATAACAGAGTTCGACGGTATATAAATTTGTTCAAATATAATAAATTGTACCTTTACTACTAATTAATAGGAACTAGTTTAAATTCTTATTAAGTTTTCAGTTAAGACATTTTATAATGAGGCATTTTTCATAAGGAATTCATTAATATCAAAAATAATTTTTTTTTAAAATCTTAAATGGCTTTTATATCTATTTGTTTCAACAATAAAATGCTTACTATGGAGTAAAAGGTACAATGGAATTTATTTATTGCAATTGTACCTTATATCTGTAAGTTATAATTCTTAAAACTATGAGGAAAAATAAATAACATTTAATAGGAATTTTTATGAAATATTTTTAAATATTTAATCAACCAAAATGTTTGGTAGAATTAACTGCAGTAAAGGTCATAATGACTAGTAAACTGAGATTAATTTCTTGAAGAACAATAAAATCATAAGATACATTTGTAGTGTTAGAATAAAATTGAAAAATTCAGAGCTAGGGGTATAGCAAGAATTTTTCATGTGAGTAGGTTTGCTCCCTCCAACTCATCTTAAAATTAATACAACAAGCCTTATATATGCAATACATATGTACACCAATCTTTGTGCACGGTGGTTACAGCCCTCACATCCCCCCTTTGCTAAACAACTGTTCTGAGGACTTCTAGTTTTAAAGGTTACAACTAACATTTCATTCACATATTCTTCTAAGAGCTACTGTTTAGTGTTATCTTATATGTGCTTCTTATACTGTTAATTTTTGTAAAATATTTTCTTGCAGGTTAAGCTTTTAATAAAATCATTAATTTTTTTTCAAACTATTATCTCAGGGTTTAAACCTTACCATACTAAACTGTATAATTTGTTTTGTGTTCTAGGTAGTTGGGCATGGAGTTTAGGTAAAGGTGTTCTTGAACCTTTTGCAGGATTTATTTTTGGACTCTCATGTGGATGTATATTATGGTATATGCCTGGTAAAGACATTTCTAAGGTAATTTTTCACTACAGTTTTGGAATGAGAATTTTCCTTATAGAAATGAATTGAGTCTGGCTTTGATTTGCAATAAATTCAGACATCTACCTGATGTAATCACAATGACAGAATAGCTCAGTACTAATTTTAATGAGTACTAAATTACTACTACATATTAATGGAATGGCATAGACGTTCATATACATATATTTAAGACTAATTCTAAAGAGATAAAACACAGTTTAGCAAGTGCTGATACATTTAAGCACTGGTGAAGATAATGTATATATATATATATATATATATATATATATATATAATATAGTTATATTAAAATTAGCATCTTAAATTTTCGACTGTTTCATCTAAAGCAGTTGCAATAAACCTAATTTTCAGCCTCTTGATGAGCTGGAATTTGTTTATACAATTAGAAATGATCTGTCAAATTTCATTCTGTAAAACGGTTATTAAATAGGGGCTATAGGGAAAAAGTTCTGGCTTTTGTTTATTTTCACATTACCAGTATACTTGAAGAGATGGAAGAGAGAGGTACTCTTTCATCCAATTATGTATTTCATTCATGCAATTCAAATAACATGAAGGAAATATTTTTTAATGTGAAATACTATTCTTAAAATACTTCTTAAATATAATTTTAAGTAATTCATAGTAATGTTGGAATAGTTTTTTTTATTCATAATTCCAAATTTATCAAATTTTCAAATTCATTTTTTATACCCATCTTTTTTTCCCCTTCCATATCCTTGTGAAACACAATTAAGGGGTTTCACCCTACATGTATATAATTGGGAATGCTTGGACAATGCTTGGTACTCCAACTAGTATCAGTGCATTGTATTTTAGATAACCTAAATTTAAATAAATTTAATGTACTCAGTATATTCAATTTCAATATGTTACAGAAATTAATTTGTATTCATTCAGTTTTATTTGTAACATTTTTATTATAATTTTTATGCTATATATTACATATATCATACTTAAGTATAAATGGAAAAAGAATATTGTAAATTTTAATAGAATATATTTAGTACTATGCACAATAAATAAGTTTTTTTTATAAGAGAAAAAAAAAGTTTAACTGTAGTTACATAGTCTTATGGAGCAATACTTGTGAGAAATAGCTGTGAAACATTAAACTTTGAAAGAAAACTCCAGTAAATGATCTCAATGAAAAAGATCAATTTAAGTTTAATGTTTATATGAAAATCAAGACATAAATATTGTTTTGATGAAAACATAATAAAAATTAAACTCTTAATGAAATATTCAAATGGTGTATGACTATTTTTCTCTCTTATGTTAAATTGGATGTATTTAAATCCTACCTACAGTAGACATGGGAGCTCATTACATTCAGTATTAGTTTTAAAAACAGATATTTTTTGTCAAGGTTGGCTATGACTGCAATTTTGTCTGGATTGTTTTACTTCCTGAAATCCAGATTTCTGGATTTGGGATCCATGCATGTATAATTGGATTACATTTTGAATCATTTGATTTTATATCAGGTTTTTGATTTACTGTAGATTTGAGGATTTTTGAAGTAGAGTCATAATCACCTCTGTTTTGTGCAATTAAAAAACATTCATTATAGTACTGTAAGCTATGGTATCTCAGTTGGCAAAAGTGTCAATCTCATAACTTTAGGGTTGTGATTTTGAGGCTGAAGCCAAAGATCTACCATGTTCATTAATGGTGGCTTAATGGTAAAATATGTTTAAGATCACAATGTCCGTTAAGTTCAAATAATACCTTGACATGGCTAGCCAAGCTTGGGATATTCTGTTTGAGCCCTGCTTCAAAATACAAGCATCTAGCAGGGACAGTGTTACTTGTGCCTGTATCATTCCTTAAGTTGCATGTGCTTCTTGGGTGGTGTTAAATGAGAAACAGCTTTGCAGCTGTGTTTTACATAAAGATATCTGTAGTATTGCCAGCTATACTGGAAAAATATCATTATAGTACTGCCAATGAACAAGCTTCTCTTATTGTTGGCTAATGTATTGTAGTATTAAAGTAATTTATTATAATATTGTTGGCTACTAAAAAACTATTTTATTCTCCCCAGCCACAATTGATAAGCTGCAGGGCAGATGATATAAAGTAGATAGCTGATTGAACTGATTTCCTTATTGTTCATTAAAAAATAGTTTTTATTTTTATTGCATTTATCTGATATTAGATGAAATATTCATAGATAAAGAGATTCCTTTTCTTCCAGAGTTCATGTAGTATTTACAGAATAGTTCTACTTTCTTGTGGAGGCTTGGCTGTAATGTTTAGCAGCAAAGTACTTGATTTTGCTGGAGCAGGACCATTTGGATGCTTAGTTCTTGGATTTGTAGCTGCTTTAAGGTGGAAAAGGGATTCTGACACATTTGTAAGGGTCTTTTTTTAGTAAGTGTGCAGTTCCTATTTTACATGTAATTTTATTTCTGCAATGTTTTAAAAATTGCTTCAGTGAATGTTTCATTACAAATCAGGGTTGGTTGATATATATCACTTTGGTATAAATTATGATTTAAATCATTCGATTTTTAAGAAAAAATATATTAATTTTTTAATTTATTATTAATTAATTATAATATTTATTAATAATTATAATAAATTAATTGTTAATTTTTTTAACACTTTGAAACACTTTGGCCTTGAAACTTCTTTTATATACAAGTAATATTAATTGTATTTATACAAGTTTATACAAGTAATATTAATTGTAGTGACTTATGAAAAAACCTTACTCTGAAATTCAAAATTATTACATTTATTTCATACAAAATTTATGCAATCTAGCTAAAATTATTTGTATTTTGATGGGATTTTTAAATAAAGCATTTTGACAATTACTTACATTTGATACATCTTTTTTAACTTATTCCTATGAAGGATAATAGCTGATATATTGATACAAAATTAGATTGTTAAATGAAAAGCAAATTTTAAAGAATGTTGCACTCTAAATTAACAATTGTATAAATTTGATTCATAATTTGATAGTTTAGTACCTAAGAATATACACTATATCTAATAAAATTATGAAAAAACAATTAGGAATAAATGATTTTAACAGTGAAGTGTTTTAAAAATTATTTATTTAGTAAATAAGTTTAAATGCCACTATTTGCTTTAATTACCACAAAAACTTTGTCATTGAAAAAATACTCAATGTCATTTATTTTTTTTCCAGTGTACCATAGAAGATGCCATATCACTGTTATGGAGATTACTACAACCATTTTTATTCAGCCTTATTGGCTGTGAAGTAACTATTGCTAGCTTAGAGAAGGATATAGGTTTGTTTGAACTTTATATATATATATATATATATATATATATATATATATATATATATATATATATATATATATATATATATATATATATATATATATGTATATATATATATATATATGTATATATATATATATATATATATATATATATATATATATATATATATATATATGTATATATATATATATATATATATATATGTATATATATATATATATATATATATATATATATATATATATATATATATATATATATATATATATATATATATATATATGTATATATATATATATATATATATATATATATATATATATATATATATATATATATATATATATAGTGGAGAACCCACTTAAGAAACTCCTGGAAGTTTTCCTGTTTAAGATGTTCTATTTCTGTGGTCTCGATTTTGATAATATATTGATAATTGTAAAAATTCATGTTTAAGAAGTTTTGCTACCAAACATTTTCCTACTTAAGAAATTTGTTCTGTTCTGAACCTCCATCTCAATTTTTTTTGTGAAGCATAAGTTTTGAGCCAATGGAAACTGGATTCCCCAATCCCATGAAATAGGAATCAAAAAAGGAGGGGAGAAATACAGGTGGATGTTGTCTGTGGAATTGGGCACTAAAAAATAATTCTTTGGTTACATTTTTAGATGGATTCCCAGGCTAAAACCCTGTACCATACAATTTCTATGGTGGTAAGTAGCCAGAAACTTTTCATTCAAGAATACATATACAAAAATGTACATTTCCACATTAAAACAATGTTCCCATGGTCCTTAAAAGTTCTTAAGAACTCCTTAATTTCAGGTTTCATTTTTAAGGGCCCTTAAAACTACTTAATTTTTTGTCAAAGGTCCATAAAAACTCCTTAATTTTTAAATAAGAATGTGATCAATTTCTCCATCGACGAGATCTGCCATCGTCATGTGATTTTCTATTAGTTTTCTTATATGTCAGTTTTTTCTTAGTTACTTATTTGACAAATAAATAATCTTTTCTATACTTAAAAGGTTTAAAGTATAAAGTCAGCTGCCCTTTCACTAATAGCTAACGTCATGCAGATTTTAATTAAACAAAGCATGGAGGATGGGGTTTGTAAATATTTCAGTTACTTATGGAAGTTTAATTTTCCTTGCAATGAATGTAATAGAAAAGTCTAAAACTTTCTTCTTTCCAAGGCAACGTTGGGTATAATCAGCTAGTATATACATACATTATATGTATGTATGTATATATATGTTATTTTTAAACCCTCAGAAAGTACTGTTTATAATGTTGTTTTTATTCACAATTTATTTTTAGTTTGATCACTCAAAAAACTTTAGATGTACTTTCATCAAATAGATTTATCTTATATTAGCTTTTAAGCATTTTTAAAAACTTAATTCTGAAATATTGTAGGGCATTTATTGAACATGCCTTGTCTGGTTCATAATTATTAAAATATATTCCTCAGAAAATATGGTTTATGTCGTGTATTTCAAGTAAGTTCTTATAAAAAGTTGCTTTGGTCCTTAGAAAGTCCTTAAGAAGTCCATAATTTTTGTTCTGGGAAAAGAGTGGGAACCATGTAAAAAACATTTTTGTCATGTTATTTCCAGTTACATTTAGTTTAGTTGTTCGAGATTTAGGGTCAATATGGCCTACAAGAATCAGTTGAAGATCCAGTTTAGATCCATTTTAACTCTGTGTCATTTTAGACTGGAAGCATGCAGAAATTTTTTTGGTTATTATTAGTTTGTCAGAAAGTTTCCAAAGTGAATTTACTGAAACAAAGTGATATTTTTTACTACTAGTTTCTGTCTTAGATTTCCTAGAGACTGGTTTGAATTAAATAATATTTTATACATGTCTTCACAACAATTAAAGCATAAGGCTTTATTTATTGATTAGAAACTGAAAATTTTAAAAGTAGAAAATAATTTCCAGATTGCAAAAAAAGATGGAATTGCCTGTGAAACACATCACTTAACATCATTTTTATTAATGAGAGGCCATATTCAAGGTTCATTACAAAACAAAAAACAAATTACAAAATAAGAAAATATGAATACCTTTAAAATAAACTTATATTGATTAAAATAGTGGAATAAAAAGACATTCCTATTTATAAAATATATTTTTTCCAATTTCCTATTTAAAAAGTTTTAACTTTAAGATTTGAGAATGTAGAAATTAGGTATTGTAACTTTGAGTATTATTTAAAATATCTATTCATTGGTTTAGGAATAAAATGTTTGTAATATTTTATTCTTCATTCATTCTAATCAAATGACTAACCTCTTTTATTTTCAGGATCTCTGTATATTTTATAGCGTCTGGTGCATTGTATATTTCATGTAGTTCATAGTTAAATCTTTTCCAAACACCATCTGCTTTGAGACTTCTAAAGGTGGTTCATAGTACTTTTCATTCAAAGCATCTCAACACATCTGCCTCATTTTAAATCAGAGTTCATGTTTCGGGAGTCATATGTATTGATAACTTTGGCATAACTATTAAACTTATAAAAGGCTTTCTACAACAGCATTTTAATTTTTCTTTTAAGAAATGAGTTTAGATATTTCCTTAATTCACTACAATACAAATTTTTTAAATTTTTGGTTACATTTCATTTTTAGAAATAATTTCAGAGTTCAAGTATATGAAACTCAGCTTTTACATGTCAATATTCTCATACTTTAAAATAGAAGGCATGATTTTCTGATGTATGCCATGCATTTAGTCTTAGCCAGATTAATAATCAAATTCATTTTTTAACTTCATTTTCCAGAGCCAGGAAATCTAGTTTTAGTAATGTAAATATCTGATGTTATCTCCAAAAGTTCTGAGAGATAACCTTGGATCTAGATCGCTAGTGTTGTCTTACTTGTTGTGAATTTAATTATAACCTTATAAATATGTATGGGTTATCTAGGTCTCTCATAGTGTTACTAAGCTTTTGTGGAATTCACATGAATTACTCAAACATTAAACCCTAACAAAGCATATTCAGTAACCATCTGGCCTCATAAAAATGCTGAACTAGTCAAATTTACCTGGGAATATATTATATATATATATATATATATATATATATATATATATATATATATATATATTTGTCTGGGGAGATAAATTTCAATCAATTTGCTGAAAACTGTCATTTTAGGTGAATGCATTTTGGTAAGCTATGATCTACTTTTTTGTTATACAAGGGCTAATGAGACCGGGATCTATTGTTTAAAACAGATTCAAATGGCTAAGAACATTCATGCCAGCTGCTGGATTCAGTACTGAAGAGCAGCATACTACCATTCAACCATTGTTTGACATATGTTTTAAGGGTCATCCAAATTTCTAAATTTTGGCATAATAAAATAGAGTTGTAAAATGTTGGTTTAGAGTGTAACAATATACTACAGTGAAACCTCTCTGAGCGGCCACCCCTCCGTACTGAGAATATTTGGTTGCTTAGAGGGGTTGGCCGCTCTGAAAGGTTTTGTTTACTATTATGAGATAATTACCATAATGCGTAATATAAACAAGACTGACATATATTCCTTATGTAAATGAAATTTAAAACGTATCTAAAGAGAAAATAGAACTTTATTTCATGCTTCTTTACATTTTTTTTTTTAAAAGGCTACAATTTGTTTCTGTTTGTTCTGTAGTCTTCGTCCTTTTTCAAAATCAAATTCTTTTCTTAATGACTTTGTTGATTTCCGTTCTTCAGCAGTTAAATAATTCATCTAACTTTCTTGCCTATTTGCCATTCTCATATTCACGTAGAACTTCAATGCTCTGCTTGAGATGTAGAAAAATGCATTTTTCGACAACGTTGCAACTCAGATCACTGGCCAACTAATGAAATAAAACTGCCGTGAATAACATTTTTGCTGACAGAGGTGCAATTCTTCCTTAACTTTACTGATTGGAATTCCAAACAAAGGCCCTAGGATACCTTCAACGCTTGACTGTCCAGTTCCTCCCTCAGTTTCTATGGATGGTGCAATAGGGATTCCCTATCTGAAGGGTGTGGGGAGAATGCAAAAGAGATAAACAGATTTAATCTTTCTTAGAAAGTTGGGGGGGAGTGGGAAGGAACTTCTCAAGTTATTCCTTTGTTTTATATCCGATCATAAGCCTGACCTTGAGGTTTTTCACTCAAAATTAAAGCATGGAGTGAGTAGAATTTCTCAAAAAATGAAAGGAATAATCCCACTTGGTGGCCGTTTAAAGGGGATCAGGTGGCCGCTGATACAGGTTATTTTACCACTAGGTCTATGAGTTGAAAAATCCGTGCCATGAAAAATTGGCTGTTTAGAGGGGTGGCCGTTACACAGGGATGTTCGCTCAGAGAAGTTTCACTGTATTTTGTTACACAAGGGATAATGAGACTGGGACCTTCTGCTTAAAACTGATTTCAAATGGCTACAAATGTTTTATTCTGGCAATGGGATTTAAACCTGCAAACTTTGGTACAAAAGAGCAGCTCCCTTTTCATTCAGTCTTCATCCAGCAGTTTTATAGAGTTCTGTTTTGACTATCTCTCTTGGATAAAATGGAGCTAGTTTTCCAAATTATATTCTAACTAGATGATTTTAGAATTTCCCATCTGAGAATGTACTTGATGACTCTTGAAGCAAGATGTAACTCGAGAATTGTATTTTTATTGCTCAATATTCAGTTGGGTGTGTGTCTTCCCCATTCTGTGATCTGCGCTTTGTGTGGCTAGTAAATCTGTTGTCGTTGGTTGAAAACGTAAACTTCACAATAAAGTTGAAAGGTGGTTCAGAGGAAAACTAACTTAAACAGAAAATTTTACAATTATTGATATATGGTAAAAATTGGGACCACAAAGCTAATGTTTTAAACAGGAAACTTCTTAACTGGAAATTTCTTAAGAAGGTTCCATTGTATATATATGTAAAGCTATATTGTAATTTAAATTTGTTATTGTAATGTCATAAAATAACCAAAATGATCCCATTATGGGTGTGTAATTAAACTACTTTTTTTTTTTCTCATTGTAAATTTTTCAAATAAGTTACTGTAGTTAATTACATGATTGTTTGATACAATAGTGGATTATCTAGTATAATCAAGTATGAGTTGATGTCACATTTGTTATATAGAGAAGCACTAGTTGCTAAGAAAATACTAGAAAAGTGAGAAATGTCCAGAATAATGTTTTCTATTTCTTTTTAATGAATTAAGTGACTTCTGCAATGAATATAATTTTAAGGGTACTCATTTCAACTGTAAATATATAGATAGTATTCTTTTCAGTTTTGTTCCACAATGTTTCTTTTAATAAAACTGTTATGTGGCTGGAATCCTTATTTTCAATTTTGTTTTGATTTAGGTAACAGTATTGCAGCACTTGCTATTGGATGTGCTTTTCGTACTTTGACTGCCTTTGCTGCTACTTTTGGAGGAGGCTTGAATTTGAAAGAAAGACTTTTCATTGCTTTCGCTTGGTTACCAAAGGCAACGGTTCAAGTAAGAGAACATTACCAGTTTCTAGCAATTCTTAACCCTAAGATGATTTGATTTGTTGATTAGTGTTTTTAAATTATTGGAAGAATTCATGCTAGAAAATAAAAAATAAAAAATATGGTATATATGTAGTATAGGTCCTCTTGCCATGTTTTTGAAATTTTGATATCTTTTTGCTGTTTTAGTGAGATTATTGCACTGTGCTGCAAATTTGTTATTGCTTATGACTTGTTACATTTCTGGTAACCCTTCATTCCAATATTTGTTGAGAGAGTTAATTTAATAATGTTTTTTAAGTTCTGTCTTGTTCTATAGAACATGTTTGTATATATGTTTTATCCACACATTTATTCAAAATTTAAATAACATTAATCTAGTATTTGTTTAAAAAAAATTTTATTTTATCATTTTGATTCTTTTTTTATTTTAAAAATGACTTCTGTTGTGGAAAAATATTTCAGAATATTATTTGAAGTAAATCTGAATTTTTCTTTCTTGCAATAAGCCTACATTTTGAAGGAGAGCTATTTTAAATAAATTATTAGTGTTTAGAGTAAGAAATATTACAGGGTTATTTTTGGATTTTTTTCTGAGAATCAGGATTTATTAAAATTGAAATGTTTTGTTTGGGCTGTAAATTTTGAATCAGCTTATTTCAATTCAGTCATTCTTATCTAAAGAGTGTGTGTATGTACTACCTTTGAATGTTTTCATTCAAATAAAGTTGTACTAATTCAATACTCCATAAAGGAACTTTCAGCCTTGACAATTAGTGTTCATAGGATTTTAAAAAACTTTCCATATATTAATGATTATATGCTATTATTAACTATTATGTTTATTAACCATTTTGATTACTCTACTATTATACCCTATACTTCTCCTTCCATACTTTAATCTATCGAGTTACCTTTGCTTACACATGATAATGAAAATAAATTTTCAACTTTTGTTATCAAGTAGTTCAAAGTCAGACAATGGCCAAATGAATACAGCACTACTCTTCAGTACCAGTTTTCAGGTTCTAATCCCTCTATAGGCATGGATGTTTGTAACCTTCTGGAATTAACTTTAAGTAGTTGGTCCCATTCTCATTAGTCCTTGTGCAGTAAAAGAGTAAACCAAAGTGCTCCAAATCATGTATATCCAAGTGGCTCCTGGGTTGCCAACTGCTCTGTAACTTACAGAATTTCTCTGAAAGTAGAGGGAAAATCTGCATCTATGATCATAATTCAAAATGAAATGAAAAATTCATTCACTGGAAAAATCTTTTTTAATGAATGAATTTTTGACAGAGAATGAGATCATCATGATTTACCTTTTTCTGTAATTCTTCAATCTAATGATCTCATTAGTATTATTATTATTTTGTGCTTTTATTTTAAACACATGACATATGTTATCAATCACTTAAAATTCTTCTACGGTTCCATAGAGTTTGTTGTTCTTAGCCTTCATGAATTTACTTTTTGTCAAAAGAAATCTTTATCTCCTAAAAGCATCTGCCTTGTCCCACAGTGGAAAAAAAATTGCTAATGTACCTGATAATTTATTTTGCATATATCTAGGCATTTGTGAATAATAATAAAAAAAATAAAGCCAGTTCTAGTCATAATGCAATATTCTGTAGTATAATATGTTTGTTGTAATACAGTGTCACTAACATAAGGGTAACATAATATAACTAACATTACCATCTGAACTTTTTTTATGTTTATATATTCCACTGTAGAATTTAATTAAGTTGCCAAAACAATTTTTTAATGTTAATGTGATTATGTTATTATCAAAATATATGTAAATAAATTAGATTAGTAAAAATATATATTTTATTTATTGCTTTGCTCCTCAAGAACCTTGAAACCTCTTTAAATTTTATGTCTTCAAGTCCACATATGTTGAAAAAATGGTTGGCAACCTTGTTGTTCTAAGAAATATTTTTCTGTGTACAGACCTTTACAAGATAAGTATATTGAAATACTGGTCATTTACAAGCCTGTAAACAAATTCTTATTGTTATCCTATGATTAAGGCGTCTCTTAGTGTGGTTGGGTATTTTCTTAAGTTATAATTTCTTATGGGAATTATGATCATTTGGACCCACAAGGAGTTTCAAAATTGACATTTCTTTTGGTATTTAGTAGGCAGGTCAAGTCTTACTCTTGGTATCATTGTAACATTAAATTTGTAGTTTGAGAAAAGTTTCACAAGAAAATTGGTTAGTGGCCAGTTTTGAAGGTTATGTAATATAGTATTAAATTGATTATAGGTAAATCTGTCATGTTCTAACCCATGCAGGACTGCAATCTCATATGTGATCACACATCTCTGTTTAGGGCCTGCAGACACACCAGTGTGATTGGTCAGAATAGTTTATTTAAATTTTTAAATGGCACTATATGGTGGTTGAAGTCCATTAGATTTTCAAATCATATTCCACAAAGTGTTGACCTACATTGTATGCTTCCAGTTCTGATTGTTTTTTCTTTCTGAATTGGGTAT
The DNA here is from genome assembly GCA_032207245.1 of Pardosa pseudoannulata. Classification (NCBI taxonomy): domain Eukaryota; kingdom Metazoa; phylum Arthropoda; class Arachnida; order Araneae; family Lycosidae; genus Pardosa; species Pardosa pseudoannulata. The sequence continues at coordinate 107,992,561 of CM063500.1, read as the reverse complement.
TTTTGAACAGATGAGAAACAGTATTATCGCGTACTGGTACGATATTAAATTAATTTTAAGCTTAGTTTGAGCTATATTTATATTCTTATTCATTAATCAGGCATAATAATTCAATTAAAAGAAACGAAACATTTTCCAGTCTACTTAGAACAACAATTTTTATTCCATCAATAATTTTTTATAAAAACTTTACAGCAAAAAACAAAACTTGCAAACGATAAACTTGTAACAAACTGCAAACGATTTTTAGACTAAAAACAAATCATTGAGTCTGTGCTACTACATCATTCCCTCCCCAGTAACAAAGTTACGATACTAATTAAATACATTAAAAGACAAATAAAATTAATAAATGTAAATTAAATACTACTATTTGTACAAACTAAAATTTACAAAATATAGTTCAATTAAAATGCACATGAATGACAAACAAATGAACATATGAAAGATCTGATATCCATGGATTCATATTTATTTATTCAATATATATTTATTCAATAAGTTTATAAAAATTTTTTGTAATACATAATTTTACCGATGATTTAAGTTTTAAACTATTCATTTTTTCTTAACTGTAACTATAAATTTCATTAAAACAAAATCATTTCCTTTAAAATTTGTAATTGTTTTTTAAATATTATCATATATTATTAAACTTTTGTTATTGTATATGCAATTACTAACAGGGATTACAAACTGTATATTTCAGATTATTAAATTGAAGTTATGATTTGTTAAATGAAATTAAGCCTAATGAAGAAAACTGCATGGGCCTGGAAAAGCATTTTTTTTTCTTTTTCTAGAAGTCTAAATGGGTTACAATGTAGTCATATTTGAGTTTCTTTATGGCATTAATAGTAATTCTTCAAAGAAACTCTAGTATGATTGCAAAATGTTCTTAATAATAATGATAAAAACAATTAAACTTGCTTGTAGGCAGCTGTTGGACCCCAAGCTTTGGATTATGTACTGGCATATAACAAAGGTCCAGAGATGGAAGATTATGCTAAAAAGGTATGTTTATTGATTATCTGAATTCTGAAGTTTCCATAGTTTAGCAGATATTTCTTAAATAAGATAGCTCTAATGTATCTCATTGCAGCCAAACTAAACCTGGTATTTTACAGATATTAGGTGTTGCTGTTTTATCCATTATACTAACAGCTCCTCTGGGAGCAGTTCTGATTTCGCTTCTAGGACCAGTTCTCTTAACTCATGATGACGAGAAGATAGAAGAGAATCCTATTGAAATAGAGGAGGGTAATTTGCAAGTAAGATGCTTTCACAAATATAAACTCTCACTCAAATTTTTTTGATTTCCTTATATGCATAGATGTTTTTTTAAACTTAGTGTAATCAAAAAATATATAAATTTATTATTGAGAGAATCTTCACCTTGTTTTTACTTGTAATTTTCATTTTAAATTTTCCATTTTTACTATCTATTACTGTTGCATTATATGCTATTGTTTTAATGTTTTTTCTTTTGTTTGGTGCAGTGTATCTTTACTTGGATCTTGTGCTGATAAGTGTTAGTCAACCAATCACAAATATAAAATATACTATCCTTTTTGGTACAGATGCATTATAGACGCCGCGTTTTTTTGTTGCCAAATTTGGCGATTTTACAGGGTGATAAGTGGGTTGGTGTGTTTGCCCTGATTTTGGTGGTGGTGGGGTGTGTGGCAGTTCTTATGTGTTCTTGCACTCCATTGGTACACGTGATTTCTGACATTAGTACCTGGCACTATTCCAGAAATTTGCATCATAGCTGTTCTTTTGGTTTACAGTTGACTAGGTCAGGTTGTGTCGGGGGAAAAAAAAATCCATGGCGGACAGGACTGGTGTCTATAATGCATCTGTTCCATTCGTATATTGGATTCATTTAACTCATTGTTACCTATAGAAAAAATATGTTTAGCAACAGTTAGCAAGCAAAGCTTTCCTTAACTCTGTCCCAGGATCATGGTTGTGGATACATCCAAGCATTTCATCCCTTCATTGCTTCGCATGTTTTCCTTCAACCTTTTTAACACATTGAAATGCCACTAGATGGCATTACTATAACAGGATTTTTAATATTTGCAGGCCCTGCAGAGCTCCTATTATTTTGTACATTGTACTTGTTTCCTTCATTTTACTGCCTTAAAAGTTTTTTCCAGTGCAGAAGCAAAAAAAATTACGTTTTAGTTCTTGGTTATTTTATCTTATGAGAGCTATAGTAGCACAGTCGGTAAAAGTGTTGATCTCACAACTGGAGTGTTCTCAGTAGTACATTTAACAAGGGAATCCTTTTCCTAATATTCATCTAGATATAAATGTAAAAAATTCTTGAGGAAAAGGAACAGTATATTCTAAAAACTCAGTAAAAGAAAGAACAAACATACTAAGAATGCAAAATAAGCAACATAGATCTCTTTATTGATTTATACTTTCAGAAATTCCACATATACATTAGAATAAATCTTCTAATACCTCTTATTTTTAACAAATTTTGTCATAACTAATGTAATAATCTTGTTTAAATATTTTTTAGTGTTTCTGCATCAACATTAATTTTAAAGTAATAATATTTCATTTTATATTATGTACTTCCTATTTTTTCATTCTTTTATGCTTTATATAGAATGCATAAATAAGCTACTTGGGATAAACAACAATTTAATATAAAATTTAATTTAATTTATTAAAGATAACATATATTTTATAAGAAGTTATGTTTATCAGTAATTACTTATGGTGTTTAAAGTTTAACTTCCAAAACCATTTGGCCTGGAGTGAGTTTGCTTTCAAGGCTATGTTCCTGAACAAATTAAATAACTTTAAAGATAATTATTGAAGGTTACACCTGATTCATTTTTTATAAGCAGCAATAAAAATAAATTTAAGTTATTTGTAGAAATTTCATGAATTTTAATTCTGTAAGTTAAATATAAGCAATTAACTGACAGTTTTGAAAGGCTAAATTAATCTATTATTGCTGGTTGTTTGGTCACTTTAATATAAGGTTTCTTTTGATTCTGTATCCCTTTTCTGTCTGCTGTATTTTCAGAAAGAAATTTCAATAATTTAGTACATCCTTACATTGGTATTAGTTAAAAAGGCTTAGTAAAATAAAAAAATATATATTTTTCAGTTTTCCAATGGGGAAGTTAAAGCTTTTTAGCGTACTGAGGTATATAGTTTTAGAATCAAACTATTTACATAGAGAAAAGTTTTTTTTCACAAGATGTAGTAAATAATTTTTGCAAACACCAGAAAGTGTCATATTATGAAATAAATGTATTTTTGAATATAATTTACAGGATATGATTCAACAAAAATCATCCAAAATTAACTTAAAAGTTGTTTTATTAAAATACGTCTCTTTAAAATCTTACCTTTTTAAAGTACTGTAATTTCGCATGTATAGTCTGCGGGTGTGATTTTTTATTTAAAAAATTTCATAAATCATCAGATAGTCTGCACCACTAGATAATCTGCGGACTATACAAACAAATATATTTATTTTAATAAGACAATATTAAATCATTTTAAGAATAAAAACCTAAGTACGGTAGAGTGCCAAAAAGTATGGATTAGGCTCAATTAATTTCACTTTTAAAATTTGAAATCATTTCTTCTGCCATAGCCTTGGAAATGAATTTTAACAGAAGAAACAGCAACATTTCCTACATTTCTCTGTTCAAGAACCCAGCTATGTAAATCGTCTTCTAATGCAGGCCATTGTAATTTTCCATGACGATTGGATTGCTTTCCTATCATATTTTTAATGTTTCCTTTTGCTTGCACCAATTTCTTACTGTCTTCTCGTCGACCTTCTGAATTACTTTCAGCTTGAAATTAGTAATAAAACTGCAACGATGTTTTAAAGACATAATGAATGACCAATATTACCGCAAATCAAAACTTTATAATCACAACACTCTGATACAAGTGATCCTCGTGGTCAAATGACCTTTGACCTTTAACCTTCGATCTAGAACCCATCCACTTGGTGGTGTCAGTTGGAGCAGTAAATAGTGACTATCGATATTTTCCCATACTCCAGGGTGTAATTTAAGATTGTTCTACTTGCTACTACTAATTTGTTCTGCCTTATGGGTTTTTTTTTCATGGTTTATTACTGATACGTTACAGTATTTTCTTGGCATCTCGTGAGTTGGGCTTTTGTTTGATCATCGGCCGTTCGCCGATGTGCTTTTTTAACACCTTCATCTGATTTTGATGATTTGAGCAATGAACAACCAGCGGATAGTCTGTGGCTCAAGAAATTTGCTTTTTGAACACAGATAGTCCGCAGACTATATGTACAAAATTACGGTATAATTTTCCTTTTATTTGTTAATCTTTTGAAAATTAGTTATGTAAAAATACCGAATCATACTATTATCAAATTTTTAATGCATAATTTAAAGTGTTATTTTTAATAAAATACATTTTATAGCTATTTTCTTTTTCCTTTTAGCTCTAATAAATAGCTTCAAAGTCGAGAAGAACACATCTGTGATTGTGTGAATGTAAATTACATTAATTAATTAAAAAGTAGTTTTTCTCACATCCCATTATTTAATCTTAATCATGAATTTAAATTATATTGTAATATAATGAGATCATTTGTTTCATGATAGTTTGAATATGAAAGTTTTATAAATGTGTCAGTATTCAGTTATATTGTAGAAAGAGAACTATATTGTAAATAAATAAAATTTTTTAATTATGAATTGCTAAATTTTCTTTGCTTTTCATCTGAACAATTAATGTATCCGAGACAATTTTTTTTCTTTTTTAACTTTCTTGTACAAAGTAAATGAAATATTTTAATCAGAAAAACTTTTAGTATTCAGATTTCAATGAAAATTCCCATGTTTTGAAATATTTTTATTTGTTTAAGCATTACACCTTTTTATGTATGTGCAAGTAAGCTTTTATGTAATAAAAAATTTCAGTATAACAGATATTAGCACTCTTTGGCATAGCTTAAAAATGTTTAACCTTAAAATGCTAAAATTTTATATTTTGAAATTTTATATTTGTTATGACATTTACTGATGTAGTGATGCATGTCAATATTTTATCGCAATCTGTAGTCTATATAATGAAAAACCTCTGTAACAAATATTAAATGCTTCCAGTCACCACCAAAGGGTAGTACTTGATGATTGTTGAATACAATTCTGTTGAATTAATATTTTATAAATTGTAGATGTTATTGAAAACAAAATAGGTTTTAGCAATTGTCTATCTGTTACTTTGATAGAATCAAAGGAGCATATATTATATTTAGATGAAACAAGTTTAAATAAAGTACAGAAAAATATGTGCACAATTTAACAGCTGTATAAAGAAATCATGTGGTGTCCACATAAGGTTTTTCTTTTTAAAGGTTGTTACATTATTTAAACTTTATAACCTTATGTCCCTCCTAACTTTTGTTAATCATGATAACTATTGCAATCCCATTACATTACAGCCAGGGTTGGAAAAAAATTATGATTAAAAAAAAAAAAATAAAAAAATCAGATTTATTTGATTTTTTTCTGAATTCTAATTTTAATTATTGTTGTGTTTTTTTTATTTTATGCAAAATTCATGGAATAAATTGTTATAAATAACAACTTATCTATCTTATATATTCTACACACTGATTACTGAAAATTAAATATATAAATTTTAATCTAAATACATTTTGTAATTGGATAGTGCAAACTAATAAGATGCAAATTTAAAGAACAAATTAAATATTCATTTAAGGCAAACTATTTATTTAAAACCCCCCAAAAAATCACATTTATTTCAATATTCTTTTAAGCAACGAATTATGGATTTAACTGTTTCAATAAAAACACTAGTTTCTATGCTTTATCCACTCCTAATTCGTAATGAAGGCAAGAATGAACAATACCAAAAGAAGAAAATTGTCTTTCCATTCTAGGAGAGGAAGTCTTACCTCCCATTATATAAAATGAATTCCACTAGTCATAAATAGTCATTGTATTTACCTCTACTACATACTTTCTGATAACAACCCCTAAATTCTTGGAAAACATGCTATCTATTTACTCTTATTTACTTATTGGTATTTCTGTGCTGACTGATTCCCAATTCTCCTGTCTTTGGAATATAGGTTTTAAAAGAAGTGAAAAAAATGATTTAAATCAATGATTTTTTAAAAAAAATCAACTGATTTAAATCATGTCAACTCTGATTACAGCAATCAAAAATGCACCTCAATTTTTTTCAATCAACAATTACCATTTCAATATGTTTTGTGTTACATTGTGATTAGCCAAATGAAAATTAAAGATACAAAATTCAAATTGGAGTTGAGGTTGTGCTGACATGTAGTGCATTAGTATTAAGTGAATAGGGGAGATTTAAACTTAAACTATCAAGAATGTTACTATTCATGTATAATATTTTGATCCATATCTCCTTTGCAATTAGGTTTTTTTTCCCTTTTAAATATCTGATTAAATCGGAAATCATTGCAGATATTTTGTAATTGATGGTCAAGGTAACTCCTTTAGACTTGAGCAAGTTTTGAAAAAATAACTGCACATTTTATTTTCAACATCAATTTATTGTGTTATCTTGATCTTAAATTGCTTTAATAATATAAATTTTTAATATTTTTTAATAATTATATTATTAATCCTTTAATAATATAAATTTTTAATTTATTGTATTTACATTGGTATACTGTACTACTTGAAAAAAATCTATAAAAATTAAAGTCTTTCTTTTTTCTTCATTTTTATATTTGACGCATATTAGTCTTGAGTTTAACATGCTTGTAAAGAATTAAAATAAAAAATAACATTTTTTTGTGCAATTAAAACTTTTTTTTGTATCTTTCCATTAAAGGAAAAGCAATGATTTCTAAACATTTTTATTATTGTATTTTGAAAACTGAAAACCTTATATGAAATATCATGTTGGCAAAATTTGCGCAGGCATAATAAGTAGATCTTTAAAATCATTGAAAACATTTTTTCTTGGTGCAATTAAAACAGCTCTCTTCTTTCCTGAATTTTCTATGAATTGTCCAAAGGAAACTTTTTTTTTTTTAATTTTTAAAATTTAGCAGGGCAATATAATTTATTGAAAAACATTTCAACAACTGTAAAATGTTTCTAGATATATTCATCTTTATGATCAATTTTACATTTTTAGTAGACACATTGGTGTCGAGATATTTTCTGAATATTCAAAATAACTAAACAAACACCAACAGCACTTTATTTTTTAATATTTGACCTTTTTTACAATGGTACTATTTGTCCGTCATCTTACTGTATGAAATAATATTAGACCTTATGTTTGGAAAGCGAAAGGCATTAGGTAGAGCTTAAAATTGCCATTCTGTCAAAAGTGAGCTCTGTTCTTCTACATTAGTTACATTTAGCTAAGAAGGTAAACGTTTTCATGTATCTGTGTTTTCCAATTTGAAATAAAACCAGCATTATGAATGTTATTAAACTAGAGTTTCCACTCTAGTTTAATTACATTTATAATGCTGGTGTTATTGATAAGCACTACACTTGAATGAGGAATTTGCACATGTGGGGGATTCAAACAACTTAGTGTTTTTCTGATAATTTCAGACTCGTATATTCCAAAAATGTTCTCAAAAATGTAAAAAACTGGGTCCATCATTTAAAAAATTAATTTTAAAGTTAAGCGAAAATCACGTGACATCAAAACGCTCCGTGATTGGTTGTGATGTCATCGTTCATGCAGACCAATATTTTTGTATTGCTTTTAAGCGCGCACTATTTTCCGATTTTGTTTTTGCAAGTTCCTGAAATTTTCTAGCTATCAAAATTTATTTTTATTTAAACCTGAAGGTTTATTTTATCGATCTAGATAGCTTAGTTATCTCAATTTGTCATAAATGTCTCTTCTACCTGGATTTACCAAAGGACAATCAGACAACCTCCCAAAAATTGACAGCATGTCAAGGTTTTCTTTCTTGGCAAAAAACCCGGATTTTATTGGAGCAGAAATACGAGGAATTAAAACACAAAGGTGTGAAATCATTTATACTTTTTTTCCAATTTTACTTAACATGTATTAATACTTTATTCATGCTAAACACAGCTCTTTTCTTTGTAAACACAAACAAGTCAAATAAATATACATATATCATATACACACACATTTGTAGTAGCATCGTTTTTTATAAATAGAGACGGATGTAATATTAAAATAAAAATTAGAGGAGGTATTTATTGTGAGACCGGTCTCATTAGACTTCGTGTTGCAAAAAGTAGACCGTAGCATTCCAAAACCAAACCAATTCTTAGATATTTTAAATATGATGAAAAGAAATTTAAAATCTTTAAACGGCTTTACTTAATTATTCATACATTTTTAAATAGCAATACAATTTTATTGCCTTTAATATTAATGTCAAATTTAAAAATGTATAAAATTTCTCAAATTAAATTTAATTTTTAAAGTAATATTATTATTATTTTAAAAATATTATACTTTTTTTCAAATTAGTCACCAATTTAATCGAAAAATATCACTGTGATTTGATACACAAGAAAGTATGCATCTCTGAAGAAAATATTTATAATACCTTGAAAATACATAACCTTCCCCTCCCCCGAGTTATTTATTAGATAATTATATGCTTTAGATATTTATATGTTTTTCGATATTTATATGCTTTATAAAATATTTATTGTATTTTTACAGAGTGGCACAATACAATATTTAGAGTATGATTTTTTAATGCCAGACATAACAAAAAAATTTCTATTATATGCGATACTTTACACAAAAACAAATTTAAAAGTTGCCTTTTAACATGTAAACAGCATAGGCGCTCGGTGTCGATATGAACGATGACGTCACAAACTCGGTGGAGAAAAAGTATCGTTTTTGAGAGACGTTAAAGAGTCCGCCATAAAACCCATTAGAAATCACTCATTAGGCCCCCAAATGAAAGAAAAATAGCTACTGTCCTGCTTACTTTTTTGTCTTCTATCCTTTAAAATCAAAATTAGAAAACGTGAAAATTCCTCGTTGTAGGTAATCGATGTATCGTAATCTTTTATATAAATACTAGCATATAACCCGTCATATGACAAGATAAGTAAAATTTTTAATTTTCCAGAATCGTAAAGACTCTTGAGATAGATGAAAAATGTTTTGTTTTTTGTGTTGTGGTTGTCCAAAATTTAGCGAATTGATTGCAAACTGTGTGGTTATGTATAAAGAACAATCACTCAAACGAACAAACTTTTTAATTTTCAAAGATATATAACTTAAATGCTAGATATTTATTATTCCATGAAATAGACATGTAGACTTTTATGAAAACTATTTGTTGTCAATACTGGTGATAAAATTTTCATTGCAACAAAAAATAATGATTAAATTTAAAATGATCACATACATACCTAATCTATTATTTAATACAAATATAAAAGAAAATTATTGATGTCATATCTAAGTTCAGTGATAAAATGTAAGAAAATAATGTAGACGATATTTAAATCATCTAAAATGAGAAATGATTAAATGAGATAATTTAAGGAATGATGTCATAATGCTAGAAAAAATGTTATTTTTACCAATTTATTATGCGATACATTTAATCGCCTGCTCTTAACCGGGGAAAGTAGGGCTTGAAATAATGGCATTAAATGCTCAAAAACGGGAGAAGGGCTGGATTTCGAACGTTTTAAAGACAAAAGTATTTTTTGCTGTGATATGAAGCATATTTATACCAAGTTAGTTTAGAATTAGATCGATAGTGTAGGAGAAGATAAACTTTACTCACTTTGAATTCTGCTAACCCTAACTCATCAAGAATCCAATATGGATGCCTACATCCATTCCAGGTCCAACTGCTTCAAAAATTCGAGGACAGACGGACAGATAATTTAGGCTATTATTATATAGGGGATATATTTTAAATTTGTAGCTTGTCAAATAGAGACTTTAGGCAGGCTGGAACTCACCCACAAGCCATAGTTTGCCTATCCCTGATATAAAGTATGAGGAGTAAGAGACATGGTAGCTCAGTTGGAAAAGGTCTTGAATTCATAAACACAGGATTGAGAATTCGAAGTTCAAGCCGGCTAAATCTCTGCCAAGTTCATTAATGGCAGTGAGGGGTATAAAATAGGTTCGTGGTTGCAATGCCCTCCAAGGTGAAACAGTACCTCTATAGGCAGTAGGCCGAGCCTGGGGTCTTCTATTAGGTCCGTGCTTTTAAATTACAAGGACTGAACAGAGGCGGTTTTACTTGCACTATATGTGTTCTTTGGGTGGTGCTAAAAAAGTAACAGCTTTGCAGCTGTGTTAGAATAAATATATCTGTCAGTAATACCAGCTGCATAGGAAAAGAAAAGTATGAGCAACAAATGAAAGGCTGTATATAGGGGGAAAAAAGATATTTTCATATCTCTTTCTCAAAACAAACTACAGATTTAATAAAAAATATTGACAACAGGAAAAAATATTTTTACTTCAGCAATTTTAAGATGTCATTAAATGAACAAATCTGAAATTTTAGTAGGTTTTTCTGCGGGGAAAAGCATTTTTTTTTTGTTATGTATGTGTAATATAGTATAGCTTGTAATGTATTAACATATGTAAACCATATTAAAAGTATTTTAAATGGAATTATTACTAATTTTACAAAAAAAAGTTCTTATTTAATATGAGCAATAAATTTGTAAAAAATTTCATTATTTGCACAACATTTTACGTTTGTTTAAGTTTGGAAAATTTCTGAAAGAGTCAGGGCATTGTTTATAATGATCTTAATTTAATATATACAGTATTAATATGTACAAGAAGGAATGGCTCTGTCAAGATTATATTTAGCGATATCACTTTTCATAATGTTGATCAATTTTTATTTCATTAAAGTTTACCATTGATATCAAAATGACAATTTTGACATATATTGATGTGTTGTGGCATAATTTATAAATCCCTGCTAGGCAAATAGTCTTAAGAGCAAGCTTTTCCCTTTCAATAGGATAACAACCAAAGCACTCTCACTGCAGAATGAAATAACACAGATACAATCATTGCAAAAAAAAATTAGTAGAATTTATGCCACAAATGTCTTGAAGCAGACATTAAAGCTAAAGAAACCAGACTGAAAGACATAAGTTATATTATTTAACTAAACTTTTCCTTAATTACAGCACACTAATGTACACACACACACATTCACGTATATATATATATATATATATATATATATATATATATATTGCATTATAATTTATTTGTTGATATATAAAAAATAATTTTTATTTTATTTTTGCTGTTATATCATTATAGCAAATAAGATTAATTATTATGTTGATTTTAGTTTTAAATCTTTTAAGTTAAAGTAATCTTTTAGTTAAATCCTTTTTTTTTTCAAAATCCACTATAACATAGTCAAAATTTAGTATTTGTGTTATATCAGATTATTCTGTTAATAAAGAAAGTGAAAATCATTTTGACTGACTAATTAAGGATCTTTAGATATATTTAAATCGTTTTAATGAAGTTAACAACCTTTCTCTAATACAGTTAAGTATTGAAAGTATTAAAAAAGCATTGGTGTTCAAAATTGACAGAATTTTCCGATTTGACAGATTATCTCCTGAAGTATGATAAATTGTAATTAAATGTGGGATGAACGAAGGTTGATATAATTTTTAAAAAACTTCAACAGTTATAATATACATACATGATCATGTTTAACAATCATTGCAGTCCGCACTTTTGAAACAGTGGTTACAGGATCAGGAAGAAAAAAAAGGTGAATACAGGTATGATCCCCTTTCACAAATATAGAGGCCTCACACCATGGTTTTAAACTGGAAATAAAACAAGTGGATCAGGCAGCCAATTTTGGGGCTACAGTGTCCGGGGGGGAGGGGATTACTAGGTATATTGGCGCTATCTATTCACTAATGAAGTAACTAAACCTATTTAAGTAATCGCGAGCTCGTTTTGAAGATTCACCATGTTAAACAATGGAAGGTGAATAAAACAGAAATTACTTCAATCAATACAGATTTTGATCACACATATTGCAGCTCTAATAAATAAGATTTATTTGTTTTTATTTGTATGGTTTTTATTTTTTAAAATCCTTAACAATAACTGGTAAAAATATGCAGTCACATTACATTATTCATACAATGTTTGTTCTCACTTTATTAAAATGGACAGTAAAAATTAGCATCATTCAATATAGGGATTTAGAAGCTTATAATTTTCTATCAAAGAATATTCAAGAAGAATTATTTTTTACTCTTTACAAAGTGAAATAGTTATTCAATATTGCTATATACGTTTGAGAGGAATAGTAAAATTTAAACCTATGAATATTCTTTAATAGAAAAATGTAAGTTTCTAAATTATAATATTGAAAACATTTTTCACAACAATGTTTTTATTATAGATAACTTGAGGCATAAAGTTTATGATGGCAAGAATTAATATTAAAAATTTAAAATAATAAAAAAATAAAAAAGGTAATAACAAAGTAGACAGTTAAAAATAAAAATCAATTTTAAAAATTGTCAGAAATATAAATAAAGTATTAGAAATGAATATTAGAAATAAAAGAAAATATTATAAAAAAATAATAAATATAAATATTAAAATATAATAAAATATTAAAAATATTAGCATTTCTGAAGCTCATTTCTTAGAAAAAATTAATTTAAAACGTCAAAAACTAACAAAAATGAAAATAAAAAATTTAATATTCAAGTAACAAAAAATAAAAAGGAGAAAATAGAAAATTAATTTAAAATATTGTCAAAAATATAAATAATACAAAAAGTGCCCAAGATCCTACAAAATCACTTGGATAGTTTTAGTTTATATAATAGTAAATAGATGGCGCCTATAAACCAAGCAATTCTCTGGAACTGTAGCACCGAAATTGGCTGTCCCGATCCACTTGTGAAATAAAGCAGTTTAGGAATTCCTTTTCAAATGGTCCCACTTGTTCAGCACTATTTTTAGACTAGGGTGATTCTTGGAGGTGGGGGGGGGGGTGCGAGTAGTAACTGTCTTCCCTGTGCCTAGTTCTGAATTTTGAATTATAATTCAGTTGAGTTTGATTGATTTGAATCATAACTTTGCATACAAAAAATATTTAAACAAATAATAATAGTAGTAATTATTTTCTTCTATAATTTTTTATGTCAAGTAAAATTAGTATCTTAATGTTTCTAATTAATTACTACCGTGGACATAGAACTGCTGCTCTCTGATGCCACGATACTACTTCGTGTCTATGCCCACATGATTCCATATGTTTTTTTTTATATTATACCTTTTTTTTATTTTGTATGCGCCGTCAGAATAATCTTGTGTACATTCTCCAAAGAGTCAAAGTGACTTTCATTTCTCCAGGTCCAGGTATGCATGATCTGAGTGCATCTCAAGTACTGTCATCTGGCGGAGTCTGCTTTAATACTGATTAAAATGATTAAACAGATAATTTATTTTAAACAGAAATTTTTCTCGATTACAATACTTATCTCTCTCCGTGTCAGGAAGTAATAAATAGAAAAATTCAGAATTATTCTCTGTAAATAATAGATTTAAAAAAAATAAAAATTGTACTTTGAAAACATTGTTACAACTGCATATGAATAAGTCGATATTTTTTAGTTGCATTGTTGGAATTTGGTAGTAATAAGGGCCGTTATATTGAGATTTTTGGATATGCAGAATACGGATTGAAATGAAAAATGCAGTTCCACAGCCTTTTATGGTAATCGTTTTTGGGTAATGCCTCATAGCATTAATATACGTTATACTGAAATTTTCTTTATACAGAGTTCAATCATTTGAGGAGGTGCAGAATTAGATCTTATACTGGTCCTAAATACAAAAATGTTACTATTTTACGATCTTTGAGTTATGCACCTCAGCGTTATTTACTTTATATTGAAATTTTCATTTTAAAGAGTGCAAGCATACGGATAAGTGCACAACTATATTTTATACTGGTCTTAAATACAAAATTTCATCTTTTTATGCCTTTAAGTCCCTCAGTGTTATATTAAAATTTTTCTGTTATATATAGTGCAAATGGCTATCAAATGAGGATGAGCCAAACAAGATAGTCCTAAATGCAAGATTTCAACATTTTATAGTTAATAGTTTATGAGTTATGGATCACAGGATTAATACTGTTATAAATGTTTTTCGTTATTTGACTAAGAATTACAATCTAAAGGAGAGCACTTAATTACAGCCATTACCATAATTATTTACTAGTGAACTATCACCTTTAATTTTAAATATCTATTCCCTAACCCACTAAGGGTTCCAAAAATTGCACCCAAACCGAATTTGCATTCAGCGGTGCGGAGACTTATGTGTCACATGGTTGTCAGCACACTGCTCTCACATTTCGTTCCTCGAACAGATACTGCCCGTGACAAGGACGGTTACTGTTTAAAAGTATGCTAAATTTTATATAACAACAAATATTAAAAAAAAAGTGGTAGTGATTTCGTCACTATCAATGTAATCTAGGAATGATTTTTATGATACACAATGAAATTATTAAATTTATAATTGCTTTTAATTATATAAATACTTAAGCAATTACAAATAGTGTAATTAAAATCGTTTAATCTTTTTGCACTTCAAAATATTAATATATTTCGAATATTAAATGCATCTGAATATGATTAACATAAATTCCGCCTACTTGTATTAAATGTTTATTATGAAGCTTACTGAAATTTTTAAATTTTCAAACTCTTCTAATACAAAAAACGAAAAATATTTTGAAACATTTACTTAGAACAATAACAATTTGTTTTTTGGTTTACACTTTAAGTTATTATTATTAAAGAAATACGTATGGGCAGGATTAACATAAATTCCGCCTACTTATGTTAATTAAGACACTAAATAAGATTATTAAATTAAAATAAATTTTTAATCTACTAAATTTTTAAAGAAACATTTAGAAATAGTAGAATTATAATGTTTTATTTATAAACACTTTAAAATATTAATACATTTTAAAAAAATTATTGAAGAAAACGTGATTAGGGTTAATATAATTTAAGCTTTCGTATAAGGAAAATTATTAACTTTTCGATTTAATTTTAATTCATATTCATTTAATAGTTCTATTAAAATATTAGATACATAGTTACATAGAATATGTACCAGTATAGAAATAAAAATATATAAAATACAAATATTTTAAAATAGTTGACTTAAACTCCGCCTATTTAAGATTTATAACTTTTATTTTATAAAACCTAAATATAAATAAAACAACATTTATTCTTAATTTTATTTTTAAATTCCTGTAGTACTCTTTTATCAAGAAATTATAACGAATTTAAGAGAATTTAAGAGAAAGAAAAATAATATTATTTTTAATTCTCATTGTAACATATGTTACAATGAGGCTTAATTCACATACGGTTATGTATATATATATATGATTGTGTTTATGTAAGTATATTGTTTATCATTACGTTTTAGGAGAACATGAGCCTGTGTTATGTGGAAAATGACTTTTTTTTTAAAAATAATATGGTTTCATTTATTTACGACTGGAATGTTATTTGCTATCGTCATAACTATATGTGGGATTTAGCTCTCTGGTGCCACGCCTCCACTTTATGTTTTATGTCTTCTATTCCTTTAGCGACTTTGCAGGATTCATGATGGCACTCGAATGATGAAACAATGTTGGGTAATATAAGACTAATATGTCTTACTTCCCAGTTCTATCTCATTAGCAAATTTGCCTGAAATTGTCTTGCTACGTTAAAAAAAAGTAGTAGCATTAAAGCATTAAATTAATATACATATAAAAGCATTTACTTATGAGATAGAAGACGGATATAAGCTATTCTTTAGATTTTACCTATTGGTAATTCTAAACTTAAAAAAAATGTTTCTTTTATTGCTATGACGATTTGAACACCCCAAAATTAATTTCTAGGTTCGACAAGGTTTTGTTCAGTGTATTTATTGAATATAAGCATAATGTTTATATTTAATAGTTAGTGTAATTTATGTATTGTTATTGTGTTTATATTTAAAACATTAGTTTAATTTATGAATTGGCATGCTTTTATTTGGGTATAGTCGAAATAACGTTGGAAGGCTGTCGAAGATCAAAGTTATTTCTGCAGTTTCACAGTTTATGAAAAATGGAGAGCTGTTCTTTACGTTAAGTGTATTACAACTAGTTATATCAACGGAAACTAGATGGCAGCACATGTCAATTAAGAATTTCAAACAGAATTCTCACAACTTTAAGTTTCAACTCACCTGAGAAGAGCAAGGGAGGGCTTTTAACTCAAACTCCTCCCATATATCAATTAACTGAATATGAATTCTTTAAACTTTTAAATTTTAGCATAAAGATAATGTCTCGGGTATCATTTGTATTATATTTTTGTCACATTATAACATAACACACACTTTATTTATACTATATTTAA